>JAZDUH010000241.1:0-600000 GCA_036419115.1 Scarus forsteni | reverse complement strand
TTTCGATAAAGAAATGCTTTTGTTGGTGTAATAAGTTTTTCATTTACCCACCTCTTCCTGCTCTAAAAGACAAGATGGATCTGTCTGATTACAGACACTGAATCAGGTGGATCCCACTGCACTGCAAGGCTATGACATTTTCGTATTGAAAAAATTAAACTCTTGATTTCTAAAAGTATCCATGCAGTGATTATAAGATAAACAATTATAGTACATTTGTCCATTTTAAAGATATTACTGCTGATATATTGGCTGTAAATATCAACAAAATTTGGCCAGTACATAAATTGTCGACCAATACTGTCCCAAACTGATATTGCACAGGTTATATCGTGCATACCTGCACCACACCGAGGAGTCTGGTGTTATATTATTATTTACAATGAGTTTGTCTTTTTCAATTCTCCAGTTTTCATCATGGCCTAAGAAAATGTGTGCATCCCTGGTAACACATAACTTACCCTCGTGTAAGGGGATGTATGCATCCAAGTCCCCAAAGATGTGAGCCAGTTCCTCCTCTGTCATGATGGAGAGCTTCAACATTGGATCGTGGTACGCCTGAACATGAAAAGCACAAACGTGAGAACAAGAAAAGCTCAGAACTGCTTCTTTTTTGGAAATGTAAGCTTTAAAATAAATGTTTGCTCACTCTCAGCCATCTTCGGTATACCCTCTGACTCTAGCCTCCCTGCTGCATCGAAACAAGCTTTTGCTTTCACTACTTTGTTGGCTTGACGGCTGATCCTGCTCGACTGGATAGGAATACTTTCTGATATTGGCAAAATCTTTTACCCTTATTTCTTACCCTGATGATGAGAAATTAGCTTTACTTTCTCTCTTCTCACTCCTCTCCTTCAGCTGCTAAATTCACTGAAGGCTTGTATATTTACTATCTAATTCCACTTTGTTATAATTTTACTTTACTGTTGAAGTATCAAATCAAATCAAACTTTAATTATAAAGCTCTTTTCATAAATTAAAAATTCTGCATAAACTGCTATACATGTTTCCAAGAATCATAAAACAAAATAAAAAAGCAAAATTAGATTAAATATGAATAAATTGCTAAAAAAAAATTTTTTAAAGTAAAAGAATACAAATACGTTAAAAAATGGCTAAAATATCAAAATAAATGAAAATTAAAATATAGATAAAAATAAAATATAAGACATTAGTTAAAAGCCAAATTAAATAGGTGGGTCTTGAGCCTACTTTTAAAAATATATGAACATTTTCTGCAGCCCTCAGGTCTTATACTTATTTATTATAATAATTTTTTTGGTTTATTTTTTCAGTCATGTGCCTGCGTGGTTCATGTGTCCACCAGCCCAGTACAGTTTGGACCTGACAGAGTTGTCGGGGCTCAAGACGTTGTAATCCTGTGCCTTACTATTCAGTGCAGCTTGATGTCTGCTAAGATTTTTAAAAACTTAATGAAAAGAGTTAAACTAAAACAAATGTTTGCACCTTTCTGGCAAGCTGCAGGTCCTCGATGAGATCCTGCTCTCCTCTGTACAGCTCATAAATTGCCTGGAGAAACATCACAAGATAAAAAGGTTTGTTAGTGACTGTTCTCTGTGCAGCTGGAGCGCTCTGTGCTTAACACTGAGGCTGGAGAGACCTCTTGTCTCTTGATCTCTTTCGTGGAGAACGCGCTCTTCTGATGGACGTCCAGCGTCTCAGACCACAGCGTGCTGTTTCTGCGTTTCGTGGGAGTGGGTCCTGCTATCCTGTTGCTGGCTTTCAGGGACATCCCTGGTGACTTTGGGTCACTACGTAACGACATCGACTGGGGAAAAAAAACAGATATTTTCAGGTGAAGCCCAGAATAGGCTTGATTAAACCTTAACATGTTGTAAGTGTATACCAGCAGAGTTTGTTTCCTACCTGAATGGTCTGACCAAAGCGTCGCACTGCTCCATTCTTCGATGGAGAAATTAAGTTGACCAGAGAAGTAACTTTTGCCAGAGGTCGAACACGCTTATTACTGGGTTCCTATAAATGAAGGAGAGAAATCATTGTGATGAGGCGATAAAAACGAGAACCCCCTGTCCCTGTTCAAAAACTCACCTGTTCAGGACTGTACACCCTATTTAACAACCTACCACTTCATCCCCATACCTGCCATTACCTGTTGTGTTTTGCCGATTTTATTTTCTATTGTTGATTTTATTACTGTTGTTTTGATCTTGTTCAGTGCTCTTGAGTGCTGCATAAGGTGCTTTTAAATAAAATGTAATGTACAAATGATAAGAGTTTAAAGATATCTCTGTACGTAAGTAAAGGAGGGGCAACAGAGACCAAAAATTATATTTTGACTTTTTTTAAAGCTCAATGCTGATACACAACATACAGAGCTGAACAAATTTATTCGACCACAAACCAGTGTACGGTTTATGCTGCAGCTGCTCTAAATTTACAGCACTGGTAATTAACCAGAATCATTTTTAGGTTTCTGTAACGTTAATACACCAGTATCTTTGACCTAAATGATATTTTAAATGCTTAAAGTATAATAAGAATGCATGAATTTTCAAACATATTTTCCAAAAAAACAAACACAAATAAAAGTAAAGCTCATTATTTCTTGATTAAGATGTCAAGTTTAAGTTATTTCCTTGCATCCCTGAACAGAGACATTACTTTTAATGGTTGAATGTTGTGCTTTATCTCTTACTTCTCATAGAAGCCCAGGTAGCGGCTCAGACTTGGGTATAAATCTAAAATACTTATGTTTTCTATTTTTATGACATGTTTTTAAATTTGCATATCTCAATATCCCTGTAGAAATAAAATACAGTTATTGTGACATCAAAACAACAATCTTTAAAATAATGCTAGTAAAACAAAAACCCAATATTGAAAGGTCTGATCCCACAGCAACAAAATGGGGAGTTTTCAACAGCTGATTAGGGCCAATTTCTCATTTTATATCACATTAAATGACAGGAAAACACCTAAAAATTGTTTGAATTGTAAAAACTAGAAAAGCATTCGGAGAGTGCAGACCTCCGCCAGCACCACAGTTCTCAGTCATATTGTGATTTTCACCATAAATATTAGTCCTAGCCTTATTTCATGTCAATATTTAGATTCCTTGACAATGAAAACATACCATTAGCAACTAGATTCATCATGATATCTATTTTAGTTCAGTAGTTATTCAGGAAAATGGCATTTTTCATCATGGCGGCCAGATGCTGTTCTGGATTAACACCAAAATCGAATCAGTTCTTCCTTTTCCCATGCTGAACATTTCCTGAAAATTTCATCAAAATCCATCCTTAACTTTTTGAGTTATTTTGTTCACAGACGGATGGACGGACGGACGGACAAACAAACTAACAAACTCTCCCGAAAACATAACCTCCTTGGTGGAGGTAATAAGCTGGAAACAGAAAACTTGAGAGGGGTCTGGCTGCAGACCTGCACTGACAGGACCCTACGTTGCAGACCTGCAATGAGAGGACCCGACGTCACGTTACGCTGCACTGACAGGACCCTACGTTGCAGACTCACTACCTGATCCGCGGCTACCCGATTTGTACTGCGTTGAACACTGCGCTACTTCCTCTCGAGCCGTGACAGCGATATAGATATATACACGATGGATTCAGACATAGAAATACGTGACGGATCGGGTAGTGACTCCTGTCATAGATACTTAGTAAAACTTTGAAATCTGCCCTCCTCAGAAGTTTACTTGTAAGGATTGTCTTTGACAAGGTTCATGTTACATATAAGAGTTAAATGAATCATCTGTGTGATACAATTTAGTGTAAGACGATAGTATAAGGCCGTTAGCTGTTAGCAGCTAAGTTAGCGGCTAACGGTCATTAACTGTCGTTAGCTTGTCACTACCCGATCCGTATATGAAAAAGAATTTAAAAAAGTATTAAAAAACGTGAACGCGTGGCGCCGGAGGTCTGGGACATCTGCAACGTAGGGTCCTGTCAGTGCAGGCAACGTAACGTGACGTTGGCGTAACGTGACGTCGGGTCCTCTCAGTGCAGGTCTGCAGAGCTGGGTCCGGTCTGCAGCCAGACTGTCTTGGAAAACTTAGTGTAGCGGACAATGACAAAAGTTTTGCAGGTTCCTTCGCAACCTTTTGATCAGTCTGTATTTGAAAAGTGCGATTATTATGATTTAACTTCTGTTTATATTTCTACAAACATTTTTTCACTTTGACATCCCTTATCATTACATTCTGCATTGACAATCTGTTGTGATATTGTAGCACACAATATTATCACTGCATTTCCACTTTAACCTCTTTATTTGTTGATCTCGGCTAATCGCCGTATATTCACGTCATGATAATCACTACATTTATGCACCATTATTTTTCATTAATGCAAGTCAACATTTAGATCTGTGATTGCCGTTTTGCACATTTACACATTCACTTACTCGTAAAGTTTGTTTGTTGTTCATATTTTTGTCGTTCTTGTCTGACTTCATGGACACATGCAGATGTTTGAATATCTCATAGAATTTTTGGTCTTGTCTCTATTAGGAAAACATCATCTCAGTTCCAGAAACTTGCATTTCATTAAACTGTAAATTCCATGTTTGATTATTTACTTTATTTACAGTTTTGATACATTAATCATCTCTGCAACAGAATATAACAGAAACAGACCATGTATTTGCTGAATATTAATAAAAAAAGTAAAGTTAGTACCTCTTTCCCTTCCTCTTGTGGGATCAGAACTATAGTAATGTACTTGACCATTTCCTTTTCAGCCTCATTGCTAACCCGATACTATACAATATTGTTTTATGGTTAACTTTCCCAGAGCTTGAGAGAAAAAAGAAGTTTGTCACGAGGACACATTTGTGGCTGTTAAAGTATGTTTGTTATCCAACCACCAGGAGGAAGCTGCCCCAAGTCTCACCTTGAGGTCAAAGCTGGACAGGCTGACAGTGTCATCGTCTTTCTCTTTCCGCTTTCTCTTCTGCAGAAACACAAAAAAGTTTGCGGTGGTTACTCTCAGTTACACAGCTGCTTAAAACCTCTGAAATACCCCAAAATTGAGAGACGAAGATACCCAAGGTTAAGTGGACCCATCACAACAGTGATACACTTTCTAAAGGTGCAAGGTCACATTTACAGTTTCATGGTGAGTTTTCAACAAAAGCTTACCAGGCTGAAGTCCCACGGTGTCCCAGGAGTGAGAAAAGTGAAGGAGCTGCCTCTCTGTAGGGGGGGTCTGCAGGGGAAAAATACAAATAAGCAAAAGTCAAGCAAAGCAGCAACCAGGGCTGAAAAATGAAGCCAATGCGCTAAAGAATGACGCTCCTCAAGGCCGCAGGAAACGTGAAGGCTACATTATTGTTGAGAATGAACTTCTTTTACAGTCAAATTAACATACCTGCAGTGTTGTTCAGCAAATAGCTTTGGTTAAATATAGGGGTGGGCGATATGGCAAAAATATCATATCATGATTTTTTAAAAATAAAATCACGATCATGATTTTATCACGATTCTTTTTTACATTGATTTTTCTAGACTAATTTGCATGTTTGACCATTTTCCCCTGTGTTTAACATAGGGCTGTAATCAACCAAAGAAATTGTTGGTCGACTAAAACACAGAAAATTTCCGACCAAAATCGACCAACCAAAAAATGTGCAATAAATGTAAACATAAAATGTAATGTACAACAATATCAACATTATCTCTTAAAGTGCAACAATTTAAAACAAATGTTATCTAACTGCAATGTCTATAACCTGAGTGAATTATACAGCTGCTATAGAACAGATTTTTGTTCTAGTTTCCATCTCCTTTTCTCTTTCCGCCATGGCTTCAACGCTACATAGCTAAACAGGAGATCCCACCATGCACTGCGCATAATGTCATGATTGTCTTGCAAGTTCTGTTGTTTCTATCCATGGACAGCACTTTGTGCTACATTCTTCTTTGTATGAAAGGTGCAAAACAAATAAAGGCTGATTGGACAGCGTATAAATATTAAGAGTGTGATTAAAAATTGATCTTTATTTTTATCATTATTGCTGGGTTATATCTAATGCTTTGTTTTTATAAATGTGTGCTAAAAATAAAATTTATTAACATTGCTATTATGATGATCAGAACATAAAACTGAGTACCAAGTCTTGTGGCTTAAAAAAAGACTTTTCTCTATAAAAATCACGAGGTAATGTTTACGTACAACAAGATAATTCAGTTCAAATGTTAACCCTAAATGACAATGATACTTGGTTGATACCACAGCAACAAAAATCGGGACTGAGCAGTCAAAAATAAAAGTATCTTGTATATTTACTCAACAAAAATGGCAAATTCCTCCACATTGTCTGAGCTGCACGGCTGTTGTTGGCAAATTTTGTAAAAGAAGGTGAAACTGGTCAAATGAGTTCAAAGATTTACTTTTGTGACACACGAGGACTTTAATAGTGGATAGAAATTTGACAAAAACACTTGTATGGTTTTCAACAGAGGCAGGTAAACGTTTCTTTAAAATAAAAATAAAAAATGCCCCTTAAATAGGTGTCTGATTGTTTTTCCCCAGAATCAAACATGTTTGAACATCGTCTTATTTTCTAGAATAACATTATTTATTTTTTTATTTTAAATTATTTTATTTTATTAGGATCCCCATTAGCTGCCCTTTTAATGGCTGCTATTCTTCCTGGGGTCCTTGAAATATTTAGTTTACAACTTTATAATATCAAATTGTATAAAAATGCACAAAATTACACAAATAACACAATACAATTAAAAAAGTAGCAATAACAACATGATGAAATTGTTACATAATTACATTATGGCAATAACACAAAAATTTGAATGTGAGCATTTTTTGTTTTCACATGGTTGTCTGCAGTAACCATGAGATGTGATTTTTGGTCCATATTGTCCGTCAGTAATTCAACAGTGGAGTGTAAGTAACAAATCTTCTTTCTATAATCATCTCTTTGTCTTTTGTGGATATAAAGTTTAAAATCTGATCACACATTTTGTCAAATTAATCAAAGAAAAATCTCTCTCTCTCTCTCTCCCTCTCTCTCTCTCTCTGTATCTCTCTGTCTCTTTGTAACTTAAGTGATCAAAACCTTACATGGAGTCTTGTTCCCACTGCTGTAGGATAAAAGTCAGTTACAGTGATGAAGCTGCGCGGGTACAGAGAGATTCAATGTTTCCTTCTTTGGGAATTACCCCCTGTGAGCGCCGTCAAGGCCGAGGTCAGCTGAACGCGTCGCTGCCACACAGCCTACTTCTGTTATTCTGCCCTGAAGTCATGAAGAAAGTCACGACATCATGAGGGCAGCGTTAAAGATAAAACGATGAAAATCTAGTTCAAGGCTGAGACACTTGAATGTGATTTTTGAGGGGTGAAAAACTATCAGGCAGTTATTCCAAGAATGTATCAACTTTTATTTTATTGTATTGTTGCACTTTGTTATCATAAGTTGCTACACACTGGAAGTGCTGCAACAGCAGCCAACACAAACACTGGCTTTTGTCTAAACCTTATCTGCAGATACAAACAGTCCGCATTTTTCAAACTCTGTAAAAGTAAATACAACACAAAGACTGAAATATGTTGACACACCTAGCAGACAGAAACTGGGTTACTCTGCCTATTCAATATTTCTCTGAGAATTTTTTGTGATCAAACCTGAGACAAAATGTTGGATTTGTGAGAGAATTGCAACAAAAATGGATAAACACTGATAATGGTATCAGCAAAGTATTTAAACATCTGTATTAGCACCTGTCCTGATAAAGCTACATCACTATTCAGTACAAGTCACATTTTTTTCTGACAAAAAAAGTTTCATTTTTTGGGAAAAAAAAAACACAACAACAAAAAAGTATTAAACTTTAAAAAAAATAAAAAATAAAAAAACGGTATTTAATCAAATACAAACTCATTGAGATCAAGATCTCTTCCACAAAGGCGACCTGGCCAAGAGGTCAGCAGCACACATCAAGAAAAATACTTACTGAAAAGAGATAGTACACAAAAAGTGCTTTATTTGTATTTATCATTTGCTTGAATGAACCCTAAAATGATTAAATGGTTTACTTACTAATATAACAAAGCTAGAAATACGTTTTTTTTATTTTATAAGATATTTGGTGTTTGTACTTTTAAAAGGGAAAACAATCATTCAAATCCCATTTTATACAACAGTCTAATCAATAAGAAGATGAGGAGAAGAATGGAAATGTACTGCTGACAGAGTTAATCGTTATATTTAGACACAGATGGGGAAAAATAAACCAGAATTATAACTTGACTTTTTTAGCTGAATCACAACACTGGACATGTGTGCTGATAAAATATGGGGATGCACGGTATTGGAATTTTTGCAGATGTTTCTGAACTCATTACTGCAGGTATTTATTTTTTTGTCAAAAGCACAAAGCCGTCACTTTACAAAAATTAACTTGTTACTTTCAGTGCAACAGTCTATTTGTGTCAGAAAACAATACAGAAACATTTGACTTGAATAAATGAAACACTTGACTTTAAAATGCACCCATACAGTGATGATAAGCTGAAGCATTAAGGTACATTGTGTGTTCTGCTAATTTTACAGGCGTTATATGGTACATATGGCCAACAAATATGGCTGATATACACAACAAATTGGTAATATTAGGGATGCACAATATCACTGGTTTGATATTGGTATTAGCAGATATCAGTCTACAAAGTTAAGTACCGGTATTACCTGCTATTGAAATTTTTGCTGGTATTTTAGCCAATAAATCATCTAAAATATCTGTAAATTAAACAAATGTTCAATATTGATGTACCCTGATCACCTTGATAGAGCATGTGTACACTTAAAAATCAAGGGTTTCAATTTTGCAAGACTTAAATGCTATTTTTCTTGTTCAACATTTGTTCCTGGCAAAAATATACTGTAACAACAATAAAAACAAGTTTACTTTTGTTAAAGGGACTGAGGAGCTTCTCAGTAATTACAAAAAAGTCTCACTTGTAGATATATGCCTGATCGAAATACACACTTTAAGATTAGTTTTATAGCATCAAAATAGGTTTTTATAAAAGCTATTCCTTAGCTTTGCGGTCGGGTCGGACAGGGCTGGACTCGCCTGGATACTCAACTTCGGGAACAAGACAATTAAAACTAGAGCAAATTTATATTATTCGGACACGTCTTAGAGCACCGGACTGTAAGTAGCGATATATAGCCGGCTACAAAACTATGATACTAAGTTTTCCAAAAATTGCTTGTTGTCTGACATCAAAAACTACCGCTACGTAACTAGAAAGAGATACATTGCCTCGTCACTTTGCATCCCGTTAGTTGTTGAAAAAATAAGTTGTAAAGCAATCAGGGGTGTCCCGATACAACTATTTCACCTCCGATACGATACCGATATTGCTGCCTTGAGTATTGGCCGATACTGATATCAATCCGATACGATATCAGCAGGAATCATACAGACTTTTATTACCTATTTTGTAGTATGGACTGTAAGAAAAGACTTGATCAGGTCAGATTAGTCAAACAGAGAACAGTAGGCAGCAATAGTAGGTATGAGAAAAACTGATCCATTTGTTATTAACCAATAGGTTAAATTAATTTTAACCTTAAACATAAGAATATACTACAATTAAAACAACATGAATAAAAAACATTAGAAGACCCTGAAAAGTGACCTCAATAAATCAAACAAAAACATATTTCACCAACTGCAAAATAACCACTGTGTTGAACTTAAACATAAGCATATTCTACAACTGAATAAAATAAAAAATAAATATATTAGAATGGACTGCTTGTATCGGAGTGCTGATATCGGAGATTTAGGATGCAGGCCGATATAATCCGATATTTTTTTTTTTTTATTAGCATCACAACAAACACAAGCTTTGGCTTGGGTCACGTCTTCTGGTGCGTTCCAGTTGTAGTCAGAAGTAGGAATTTCCGAGTAAGAAACTGCAACTGGAACGTTCCCCAAAGTTGGAATTTCCTACTGGGAACTCGGTGAAACCTCGCCACCCCTGAGTTGACAATCGAAGGTGGATGCCCCCAGTGTGAACAGTTATTTAGCTCCTGTAATAATCAATTTATTTGCACTTCTGACTGGGGTGTGTCGCTCTAGATCAGCTGTATACATAGTATTGTTAGACTTATATTTACAAAAATGCTGCCATAGTGATAATCACATTCTTCATGTGATATTTGTGAAGAACAACACAGGGCATGCTAACACCAGCTAACAATAGCCTGGTAGATCGGCATGATTTTTTCCGACTTCAACTGGAATGCCGATAAGTCGGAGATGATGTCACTCCCAGTTCCGAGGTTACTGGAACGCAGCATTACGACAGTCGCCGCACGTGCTCATGGGTAGCAGTCTTAATGTCACCTGTAATAAATTCTCCTCATAGTACCTTTAAAAACAGAGCTTGCGCTCTTGACTAGAAATATCAGTATGGGTGATAAATGACTTAAAAATATCGGATATTGGCAAAAATCCAATGTCATGCATCCCTAGGTATTATCTGTATCAGCAAATTTGCAGCGAATAGGTACTGGTAATTTAGTGCATCCTAAATAAAATAAATTACAGAAAAAAAACCTGTCTAAAGTCAAGGTAACTTGTGCCTGATGCCATATTGTAACAGAAATTGTAAATACTGCCCAAACGAAATTAAATAAATAAAAATTGAATTATCTTTTTTGACTAAAAGCTGAAGTAAACATTTCAAACATGGAAAATAATGACCCTCTCTCTCATATTCATATCTGTTTGTGCTCTATTATGCAAAACACTCTAACATTTTTTATTTTAATGAAAAGAGCTACAGAGACGTAATCGGGTTGACTGATCTGGTTAGAAAAATATGGGCGCATGTCTCATAACCACACATGTTGCCCAGCCCCATCTCAGCATTACTTTGGCAAGTGGCAAGTTATTGCTAATAATGAAAGCCACCGGTTATTTTTGATAGTGTCTCCGTAATTTACCGAGTAACGATAGTCTGACTTGTATTTTCAGTGGTATATTTTTCGATTTCTGTCCACAGCGCTGCTTCACATTACAGTGCCCACATCAGAAACATGGCGTCCGCGCTGCACTTGAAGCGTTACGATTACAGCAGCTAATGTTAGTTTACAGCCGGAAAACGAGTTTGTTTGAATCACGTGGAAAGATAAACATCAACATAACAGGATTTTAATCGATATTAAACAAGAAACATAAGTGCTATTCCCCTTCTACTCACTTCTTGTTGTTCCTCCGCAGTGTTTGTGGAGAGGGCTCTGCAGCGCTGATGACACTGCACGTCGACGTCCTCGATGACATCCTCCTCAGTTTGGACTTTTTATTCACACATACCTCCTCGCTGTCCTCCATTTTACAACAAAATACGTGTTTAGGTACACTCCGCAGTCGCCAGGTTTAGACTGGGCGGATAAAAATGAAGCTAAACGTCTGAAAACTGAACTAATGTGTACAAAGAAAAAGGAAGATCGATGACAACAGACACAGCACGGCGGAAGTTTGAATACGGCGGATTCTTGGACATGGACCAATCAGGAGAGGGCTCGGTGCTCCGCTGCTAGGATACCGTGAGGTGGGAGGAGCCAGGCAGCCAGTGGACTTGAATGGAGATCATGTTTAAACGAGCTCACTTAAATTATGATCTGTTGTTGAGCAATAAAATGGTCGAATCTGTAAGAGTGAATTACACCATTACATTTTATGTTTTGCTATTTGTACGTACACGCTTTCCATAGTTAATATCTGTCTGTACATTAATAGAATGATGTATTTTTATCTTCATATCAGGTACAGCCAGGCAGCTTTGGTTACTGGCAGGGCCACATTTGAATTCATCTCATGTACAAAGGGAGAGTTTGCCAAAAGTTTTCGTTAATTACAAAATGGAGTAACTCCCAAAGTGCTAGAACAAACAAATCTCAGCTTTTACATTATCGAGTTGAACCTATAGTCATTGCAATACGTACACTGCAAAAAAACAGGTCTGGGAAAGATTGTCGAATTTTATGCCAAAAACTCTCTAGAATTATTTAAAGATAAAAGTTCCTGACATGTCTGGATTAACATCTTATTTGAGGATATCAAAACTAAAAATAAGGCCTGAGCTGCATGTAATAATTAAATAATCTGCCAATCAGACAAGCCAAATTAAACTTGAAGGTGTCTTAAATGAAATGTTCTATCCAGAGTAAACCTCAATTTAAGACCATCACCGAGTAAAACTTTGTTTGTTTCATTGGCAGATATTTTCTTAACCCTCTGACTTTCAAACTAAGAAATACATTTGCAACAAATTATTTGTTTTTAAAACTGTTTTCCTTCCTCTTCATTTAGCAACATTTCAGGCTATATTTTTCAGATGACCCATTAAGGAAGCAGATACTGTATATTGGTCAACCTGCTGGTTGGCTTGCCTGATAAGGGTTATCCTGGGCATGAATGGATTTCTTTCATTTCTTTTTGTTTTTCTATATAAAAACATCACAGACATTACAACATTTAGAGATTTAGTGGTTGACCCAGTTTTCTGAGGAATTGCATACATTTTTAATCTGCAACTATAGTTCCCTCAACTTAATTATGATTGTTAAAGGACCTGGAAATATGTTAAAGCTTTTTGTTACTCTGATGTACAATCTTACTGTTAGATTTCTGAGGAGCTATGCAGCTATGCAGCAATGATTCACTTTTGTTTTTTTCTAGTTTTTGAACAATCATATTTATGTACAGCATTGCTAGCCAATGGATACATATTGGTGTTACAAATACTAAGACGAATAAAGAAAAACAGAAAAAAGCCCAAAGATGGGCTTTCAAATTTTTAAATACAGTGGCAGGGCAGCAAAAGTCACCCGCATGGTTACAATGCCAGCCAAAGGGTTAACATCACAAGCAACTCAGTGCCTAATTCTTGCCTTTTGTTCCTTGTTGGAAGAAATCAACCAGAGGAAGATATTTATTATCATTATTATTATTATTATTATTGTTATTGTTATTGTTATTAACTTGTCGAGTGGATGTGGATTAGCATAAGTGTTTTACTTCTGACTTAAAATTAGTCACACTTATAACATATTGGAGATTTTTTTTTATTAAATGCTTTGGCCATAATGCCCTTCAACACTCATGCGATATAAATCTCTTTAGAAGTGATCTTAATTGAGAAAGAGGAGGATGGATAATGAAAATCAGTGCCAATGTCACAAAAAGGTACCATGTATACAGAACAGAATCAAAACACAAATTTAGATTCTTCATTTAGGCCCCATCCGCTTAATTTCAGAGCCAAAGATGCTGAACAGTCCTGCCTTCTCCCCGTGGACTTCGACTGTATACTGTATATTCAGTGTCTGTTGTTATATCAACTAACTCTGATTAAATATTTCCAAAATCCATCCAAAATCTTATAAAGAAAACCAAAGTGTTATTTTTTTAAAAAAAGAAAAAACATAGCAAAATAAATTCAAAATAAAAAAAATCAAAAGAACTAATTCAATAATATTTCTCTCTATATTTCTTTCTTTACTTGATTTTGACCAATTATATCTATTTCACTGCAAAGAGAGAAAAAATTCGATTTAAAAATGCCGTACTGATATTGACTTAAAAAGATGTTGTCAATTCCTCTCAAACTCAGGGCTTGCCATATAAATGACATCTTACATTCCTAATAATGATATGCTCATATACGTCATTTTTGGTGATATAATAATTCTCACTCAGTCTCCACTCTGGGATACAGATTGCGCTATCACAGTCTGTTTCAGGGTCCCCTATAGAACGATACGACCATCAGTCAAACTCGACATGATGGGCTCCTTGGACCCTATAGCTCCGTCCTTCATGTGCACATCATGTTCTCTGCAGGGCTTTCTCTCACATTTTAATCAATAAACCTGTGGCACATGAGGAATATGAACGTTAATATCAGTGCTCCATAAAGCCAGGGTGGAGGGGAGACTGTCGGATGTCTTCTTATGAACCATCATGGTACCATCATGGCAAAGTGAGGATACACATTGTTTAAAATATTACTGAAGCATGTATGACTTTCTTACCAAAAGGTCCACTCAGCATCTTACTCAGGCTTTTATAATCTAATCCAGCTGTTAGTATGGAATAAATGCACTGTAAGTATTAAAAAGATCCGAAAATAACCATCATGTTCTAAGAGAAACAGCCACTGAACAGACTCTGCAAAAACAAGGTCAAGAAGACACCTCACTCTGAAGTTGGATTTAATTTTTTAACCTTTTTATTTGATCCATTTATGCAACTTCAATGGGCCTTTGAACATTTGTTATGTAATGCATTTTCAAGAACATCATTTCAATGGGGAAGGTGCAGGTAAAAAAGGAACTGCAGAAGAAAATGTAGTCATCTCCCCCAATTCAGAGCAGAAGTGACTGAAACAAAAGAGAGCAAGGACATGGATTACAGAGTGGATTTTTCTGACACACAACTTAAATGACGTTTAGCTTTTATTTCTGTGTTAAGTGCCTGCACATTTAAAGAAAGGCTCAGAAATAAAACATGTGACACAGGTTTAAGGTGTACAGGCCTTTAGCCCAAGGAGTCCCTTGCCCCGTGCCTTTCCTTCCATGATGTGTTCAACATGACGATATCAGAATCAGAATCAGAATCAGAATCAGCTTTATTGACCTGCTATGTTGAATGTACAAGGAATTTGACGCTGGTTCACTCACTCTCTAAGAAGTACAAAGTAGATATATGCAGAGTGTATATACATAATAAAACAGAACAAAAGCAGAAAAAGAAAAGCAGGAATTAAACATTTACATAAAGATGAATATATATATATATATATATGTATATATATATATTCATCTTTATATATATTATATATCATCTTACATCTTTATATAGGGACAAATTGGACTTCAAGGACTGATCATGTATACGTAGACAGACGTATACTGTCTGCTCCTCCCAATTGGACATAGATTGATTGATGGGTTAAGGAGGTGAATCATAAATGTCATGATTGGTTGTCTTTCTCTCTATGGGGCCCTGAGATTGGCAGGTTCAGGGTGTACCCCACCTCTCTCCCACTGTCATCTGGAATGGGCTAAAGCCCCCCTGCATCCCCATCCCCAAGGTAAAAGCAGTATAGTGGATGGATGGATCTTGTTAAATTACAATTTTACTCAATGGTGTTGTAACTTTGTTGTAACCATATTGGGATCAATAAAGTCCATCTATCTATCTATCTATCTATCTGTCTATCTATCTATCTATCTATCTATCTATCTATCTATCTATCTATCTATCTATCTATCTATCTATCTATCTATCTATCTATCTATCTATCTATCTAGCTATCTATTTCTATCTAATTTTGCCAAGAATCTATCACAAAATATCATTCATGTTAATACATCTTGATGCTGAGATAGAAAAAAAATAATAATTAGAAGCAGGAGAGCAGATGTGACCAGTTAGCAGAACCAGGTGTGGTGGAGAGAACAATAAGTTATATAGATGTGACCTAAATTTTGGCATCATATGGGCTCATTTAATGGCTGACATTTCACTGAAATTTGTTCAGTAACTTACATAAACATGACCTACATCTTTTCATCACAGGAACATCTCATATTTCCTTTCATTCATGTACAGACTCTGTACATGCTGAATGTCCGCCTCCCAGAGCACTGATTTCATGTGGTGCTAGAGACTCACAACAAACATCTATGTCACCAAATGAAATCAGCTTCTGAGAGCAGTCCTGAACCCAACATGATTAAAAAGACCGAGCGTTGTGATGAAGAACAGTCAGTATCATACATGCAGGATACAAGAGAGATCATAGATGAATCAAAAGAGTTATTGTTGTCTGTTCAATGACCCGACAGCAGAGGGGGTGGTTAGATTAAAAGCCAGTGACCCTGGACTCTACAGACAAACTCAAGAGGATCACATGGCTGATTTTATGAGGGAAAGTTTCAGCAGAGCAAGAAGGAAACCATGGAGGATTGTTTAGTTTTTTAAGGGGCACTGAGTTACCCCTAAATTTCATCGCAACCCCATTTAACTACAGATAGCATGCAGGAAGATTGTTTATGAATAATGCTGTCTTAAAAGTGTGAGATTTTAGCAAGAAGATGTCAGGATGAAGAGGAAATACATTCCTTCTGGGAAAAAAAAAAAAAAAGTCATAGGTCAGTAATGAAAGATAATGCTCACTGATAGCAGTGATTTTTTTTCTCTCATTATCACTGCTAGAATTAAAAAAAAACAAGGCATTTGTCTTTTAAATGCTGTCACCAAACTCAGCTAAAAAGATAATGCAGACAAGGGGGGAAAAGTAATGAAAGATAATTATTGAATAATAGCATTTATTTATTTGGCATTTTCATAACGTTAAAAAAGTCCTTCACAAAAGGACGCACAAGAAAACATAGCATTAAACTAGAAAAACACTTGGGGGTTACACACCTCTGCCAAGGTAGCTCACATATTGCTGTTGCATCTCTCAGCAATAGTTCCATGATAAAGTTACTATCATAATATGATTTCTTGACCCTCAAAACCCACACCTCACACTCAGAAGCATGTTTTCATTATTAACTGGACAGTAATTGAGCAAAAAATGTTGTTCCCTAATGGTGGCTATCTAGATCACCACCAAAATCTCATCATCTTTAACCCTTCAATCCCAGCTCAACTATTTAGCAGAGGTCAATAAATTCAGCAATATCATATTTGTTAGAAACGTGACATGTTATTGTTTGTTTCTGTAAATGTTATAGAAAAAATGCAAACATACCAAAAGAATTGGTATTTTCTTCATGTTTTAAAGGTTTCAAAAACTAAAAACTGTTATCATTATTACTATCATTATTATATTAAATACTTAACTATTTATCTAAGCAATAATTATTGTTTTTTTTTATTGCTGTTTTATTTCCAAACATTTCTGCCTTTTCTAATTGATTTTCTCCCAAATATTTGTGCATTTTAAGGTCATCGTGTAATCAGCTGTTAGCTATTTAAACCTTTAAATCCCACACCAAGAAAATATCTGTTTTAAGGTTTGTCTGTAATTTTCTCTGTTCCCTGAAATGTTAACAGAATCAAACAATGATTTATTTGCTCTGTTTTTTATAAACCTTAAATATCCCTGAATTTATTGATGACCTCTGCCAAGCACTTGAGCTGATTGTTAAAGGGTTAAGTTGGGCCATTACATCTCCTGAAAATTTCAGCAAAATCTGGAATTGTTTTTGCCAAAAAAATAAACATGGCTAGAAACCTCCTTGGCAGGGGTTAAATAAAAGGTTAAACAAGTAAGAATCTGTGTGCATGTGTGGGTTCCCTCCAGGCACTCCAGCTTCTTCCCACTGATTAAAGAAATGCTCATTAATTGGTGGCTCCAAATTTGGTGTGGGCTAGTCTATTATAGATTGTCTCTCTATGTGGCCCTGTGATTGGCTTGGTCCTCCCCAGCTTCTCACCTAATGTCAGCTGGGGAAGGCCCCAGCGCCAAAAGAGAAAAGATAATAGATGGATGGCTGGAAAAATAAGAATAAAAAAGGAAAGATTAAACAATGGCTACAATAATTCATACAAAAAAAGCACTATCAAAACAGCAGAAGAGTCTACATCTGGTGAAAGCCTTGAAAGAAAGTTTTCAGGGAGGACTAAAAAAATAGACTGAGTCTAAATACAGTATTTCAGCTGGCGGGTCATACCAGAGCCTAAGACCCTGTTTAGCCAAAGCCCACTCCATTCAGAAAACACTTTAGATATACTGGGAGACATTCAATTCAAGTCTTAAATGGTCTCAAAGTCTGTGTCGTTTTCATGTTCATTTATCATTAAACTTGAGACAGTTTAACAGTTAATAAGACCCTGTGAGGCCTCCTTAAAACACTGCAGTCATTAATTTAATCTCCAGTAGTTCAGTCTGGAGCCATCAGGCAGAGATTTCAGCGAGTGAGTCAGTCAGTCAGTCAGAGAGCAGAAATATGTGGAAGAGCTATTGATGCTAAAAACTGATTGTTCCCCTGAGCTCCTCCTGAAGGTTGGTCTCTCTCCTCGATGCTTCATGTTCTGAGAAGACTGAATGTTCTTTGGTAGGCTAGAGTGAGTTCACAACAAGGACAAGCAAGGCAATTATCTTTAATGGCGGAAGGTCTAACATTATGAATATGTGCAGTCATGAGCTTGTGAGGAGAGAGCAGCAAGGAAACAGGGAGTGTGCGTGGTGAGGAGGTTTCCTGTCTGTTTGGAAAGGTTTGGAGTTTGAGGGAAGGAAACATGGAACAGCTGATTTAAGTAGAGTTTTTGCAGAATTTTACCATAAATTATGGCTCTTTAACTGCGTAAGAGTGGTAAATAACTGTGAATCACACTGATACTTTTCCCAATAACAAACTTTTTTGCTTACTTAATCAGTGGATGTGACTTATGTTGTCATAATACCAAACATTGCACTTTCTTTGAGTTTAAACAGCCTGGTAAGTTCAACATTTTTGGAAACTATGCCCTTTAATCTCCCATCAGTATCAAGATCAGACTACACAGCCTCCTTGTCAGCTCTAGTTACCTCCGCCAAGGAGGTTATGTTTTCAGGAGAGTTTGTTTGTCTGTCTGTCCGTCTGTCTGTCCATCTGTCTGTGAACAAAATAACTCAAAAAGTAATGGATGGATTTTGATGAAATTTTCAGGAAATATTCAGCATGGGAAAAAGAGGGAGAGATTTCATTTGGTGTTGATTGATTGGTCCATCGTATAAAAAATGGGATTTCTGTGAATAACTACTGAACTAAAATAGATATCATTATGAATCCAATTGCTCATGGTATGTTTTCATGGTCAAGGAATCTAAATATTTGGATGAAATAAAGGTAGGACTGATATTTATGGTCAAAATGACAATATGGCTACTGCCATGATAACTACTTTACATTTAGCTTTCTTTAGCAGGTGGCATCCAACGTCAGAGGAGCATGACCTCTAGCCACTATCCAGGAATGTGAACCAGAGGTCCATATTTCCATTAGGAAAATAAGTGCATATTTACTTTAAACTAAATTCTGTTCATTAAATCTATTAGAAATTCAAAAAACTGCTTTTTATTCTCCTTTTCCAAAAGTTTAGCTTTCGTCTCCAGGGGAAGTGACATATGCCGTAAAGCAGTCAAAGCAGTAATAATTCATAGTTTTTACTGTGGATGTGTTCCTACCATCCACATCAAAGTTACATAGAGCCAGTGAAGGTGATACAGACCCCCTCAGACCATGACAGAGGTGTCATTCAACCTGTTGTAAGGTGATCTACCGTCACAGTGACTCTGGAAATATTTTATACTAGGGTGGAAAAAATATTTAGTGTTGGTTTAAAAGTTAAAGAGCCAGTGTAAGGCCTGAGGTGATATTCTACACCAATGTGGCATCGTCCACTCTTTTGGATGCTGAGCTAAGCCAAGCTATGCTTTACATTGAATGAACAGGCCTGTTAGTGCTTATGTAACATGAATCTACAGGATGCTGTAAGGATCAGAGTCTCAGAGCAACTCTGGGCATTCAGCCACATGCAGGAAACCCATCCCTGACTGTCTCAACTATCAGACCCTAAATTTTTAGATAACTTAATCGTCCTTTTTTTTTCACACTATCTACAATGTCAGCAAACAGGGACACTGTGTACTGGAATAATAACTCTGTCTCTTGAGCTAATAGCGAACATTTTGACAGATGAGGTAAAAAAAAAACTTGGCTTTTTAGTTCAACAGTGTACAGCATGTCTTATAAAAACATATATATCTGTCCAAGTTTGTTATGTAAGAGGAGAAACAGAAGTTAAATTGTCAAAATATGGAAATAAATGTCAGAGTATTTGATGCCGGGGGATGATATACCATGGGATTTAAGGGTCTCGCCAGTCTGCAGTTAATTAGTCTGGACCCTCATCGTCTCAGCAGAGATCAGTGACTGTGCACACAAAGAGAGACTTCATCACACCAAGGATTTACATGACAGAATGAGGTTTGCTTGGAGGGGGTTCAGGGGCTTTTTTAAAAATATATTTATGAGGACCAATGTGGCACAGAATCTAGTGGTGTGTACAGCACACAGTCCAGTTCAGCTCAATGTGGCACGGTATGTGAAAAGGTGGGAAAAGGTATCAAAACTATAGATCTGTCCTGATTGGCTTGCTATCATAGTGCTTCAGAGAACGATTAATTTGGGTCAGTGTCAACATGGAAAGCTTAAATGTATAATGGTATGGTGACGAACTGACTGCATACATTTGTTGAAGGGCTGATTAAATCAATTAAATCGATTAATTTAAATTATTTTATGCAAAAAGATTTTAAAATGAAAAGTTAAGATATTTTCTTGATTTAGTCCAGTTGTAAGTTGTTGCAATGATTAAACAAGACAATATATCATGAAAATGTACCATTTGTATGATGGTAGGCCCTGTCAGGTTTTGCACAATTACTTTTATAGGCTATATTTTTTAAAAATGAGGTTTCATTTTGTTCTGAGAGTTTAATGTTGACATAATGTGAAAATACCTAAGTCTTAAGTATTTATGTAGACAAACCTACCAACAACCTTGAAAATCTATTCAAATAACCCTATTTCAAGGGAGGTTATTTTACCAGCAGTTCACAAAGTGTGATTGAAGTATTGTATTCACAAGCAAGGGATGGTTATGGGACTTCATGACTGTAATCCTTGATCAATGACCTTAACAATCAAATGATCTCATCATTAAATTAGAGTATGAATTTAAGACATATGTTCCCAAGACTGCATTAAAGCTGGAGTATGTAACTTCAAAAACACTGCAGTAGAGGCATTTTTACTCGCCCCTTCCTTTCATGGTTGTGCCCCAACCTGCACCCCTTCCCATACTCACAACAAATCCACTGTGTTCGTGTGCCTTTAGCTTCCATTAGCATTATGCTAATGCCATGTCTCTTCATTAAAGTAATAACCTGTACAATCTAAGCAATCAGAGCCAGCCCTGCCCAGTGTGGCGCCTGAGGCATGGATTTTATGTAGTGCTTCCCCATCGGTGCTTTGCTTACAAAATAAATTGAATATCATTGTTTTTAGCGTTTTCTGTAATTTAAAAGATAACCTGTCACCCAGCTTACGTACTTAACAAATTACAAATGGATACAAAAAAATCTGAAATACAATATAAATACCTTCATTTCTCAAATATGTAAATTAGTGAATAAATAATAACAAACACAACAGTCAACATCAAACAGTTTAAATAACCACAGAATACATCACCTGTCTACACTTTGCAATAATAACTATGTATAAAAACTAAATAAAATAACTATAAAGACTTATTTCATGTTGTCTTTTTTAGCAAAATTCATTGTGAATTGATTTAGATTTTAGTCAATGAGAGCTTTTCCATTGTATGAGTTGATAATAACTAATTTTGATATAATTATTTTGTTTAGATAATGATCTCTGAACTGTAACAACAAAAATTTATCCAAGTCATCCTTCAGTCTGAGAAATTACATAGTGCAAAGCCAGGGCAAGATCCCTCTATGTTCTTGAGATAACATATTCACAAACTAGGAAAAATATAGGCCACCATGACCCTGATCTTTGGCATGCGACGCCTGCGACTGTTGCCTGTGCAGAGGCGTTAATATAACATCTAATCCTGAGACAGATGCCTATAAGAGCAGAAATCCATCAAAACTGCAGTAACTGATAAACACTAAACACAAGGTACTTCCTTATCTTTGGTCATCAGGGCTTTTGTTTGATTTTGAAGTGTTTTAGTTGGTTGTTTGGTTTTGTAATAACATACTTATGTTAAAAAATCTGATGTTTTGATAACCCTCAAGAACACAAAAGGTGGAAAGAGAGAAAGAATCAAGAAAATGATGATGGACCTTGAAAATCAACCTCAGACTCATCGTGTTGCATGATATTTCTCTGCACACTAAGAGAGAAAAAAGTACATCTCTGAACAGAGACATGGAGGCCACATCTGATGTTTTTATTAATGTGAGATCACAGCTACAGATAGTTACTCAGAGACTGAATCTTCACACTGAATCTACTCTTGAACAGATTCTCTGATTTCACCAAAACACCATCACAAATATTTGTATCTTTTTTCAAGGCAGAGTTGTTTTCCCTCCTGCTCAAAGACAAACAAGCTGTAACAGGAACTCATTAAAGTGATGATATAAACCAGTCAGTGCTGCTACAGGAGGCTGAGAATAGGCTGAAAGTGAAACTAACACGTCACTTCCACATATCAGACCATACAGTCACGCAAATAAACAGAAGATGAGCATGAAAGTAACATTTGCATTTGCTTCTGTAATTGACTTCCTGTGCAAGTGCACTTTTAAGAAGGTTTGAAATGCTTACATTCAGTTTTTTTTACTGAATAATTTCACTGATCTGTATAACTGCAAAGGACGCTGACATAAAATGAATGTAAAATGGGTAAATGTAATAAGCCTCAGCATGTTCCCTTTTCAGTCCTGTTATTTTCTTAATTATTATTTGGTCAGTGTTAAAAAAGCATCATCCTAATGTTTGTGTTTATAATGTTGTTTGCTTTCAATACATCAGTACATTTGAATCCTGTACAATAGTCAATGACCGAAATAAACAAAAGTGAACTAAACTAGGAAGTTTTCTATCCACTGCATTTCACACAATACTAATACTAATGATAACAACAACAACAAAAGTAGTAATAATAATAATAATAATAATAAATTGTATTTGTATTGCACTTCACATTTTCGCAATCTCAAAGTGCTACAGAATGATAAAACTGAAGAAAATAAATGCAATTAAAAACAATTTAAGATTCAAGATAAAAAGATAAAAAAGGGGAACATGTATATATATATATATATATATATATATATATATATATATATATATATATATATGTATATATATATATATATATATATATATATATATATATATATATATATATATATATATATATATATATATATATATATATATATATATATATATATATATATATATATATATATATATATATATATATATATATATATATATATATATATATATATATATATATATATATATATATATGTCCCCACTTTGGTCTGGGCTATATTTGTTTTATTCATCATAATTATTTTTCTTTTCTGAAAATCAAATCCACATCGATCAACCAAGGTTGTGTGCTACAATGTATGTTTAAAATTAAACAAAAATAATTGTTATTGATTTACTAACTTTGATAAATCACAAATAAATAGGTAATGGATTGCACAGTTGGACTGGGTTGTTACTGATTTTGGCTGACATATTCTTACAGTGCCTGATATTTTATAAGAGTTACAGTTGTTTTTTTGAGTTATATTGCAAAACACTTTACAAAATCTCTTTATTTTTAAAAAATACTTTGGAGACACAGCTGCCAGAATCGGAAGTTGTTGTCTTCACAGGGAAAAGTTTTTAAAAAATCAAGTTTAAAAGTCAAACTTATGAGAAATTAAACTGGAAAACTTTATGATAAAATAACTAGTCTGTTGTGTCAAAGAAACTCTTACCAGGTGGAGCTAGTTCCCTTGTTTCATGCTGTTTACAGCCGAGATCATAGCATTTGTTTTTATTGGTCTGAGTAGTAAAAGAATTCTTGTGGTTTTATCCCAGAATCATCACATTATCATGACCATCCAGACTAAGAAAGGGCATTGTTGTAAACTGGGGCAGTTCTGCAGAAAACAACACACTGATTTGGACATGGTGATATTGTTTTTCCAGCAAGAACAAAAGCTCACTAAGAATACATTTTTAAAAACTTTATTAACTTGAAATGTATGACTAAAGAGAACCACGTGGATCTATTTATTTTTTGAATATTCTGTTATATATCTCGGCATTAAGCAAAGAAAAGAAAAAGAAAAGCAAAGTTGATCAAAGCTTTTCATCAAGCAGTGCTGCACAAACAACAAAACTTGACTTCATTATGAACACCAAATTAATTATCACAATATCCTACACTTGTTTCATACTCAGTACCCAGAGGATCAGAAATAACACTTGGTCTCACTCCACACAGGTTTAGTTGTGCTGCTCATTCCACAAATGTACAATCTAACAAGTTGTACCTCCATCTAAAGATGACTAATCAGGCTTTCCTACGGCATGACATAAAATATCTGTTGGCTTTATCAAAAGGGAGAAACAATCAACTGATAAGACATTTCCAAACTTTGTTTGAGCAGTTTATGTATGCATGGCTTGTCAGGGGAACCCCCCCCCACTCCTCATCTGCTGTTTGCTCCAACTTTCATAAAATGTGTGTTCAGTCAGTCAGTTTTCAAAAAGCCCCCTGATGATGCCATTGGGGATAATCCGTCATGCCACACTCCCTGAGCTGGATGTTTGTTCAGCTTTCAGCTAGTGGCTACAGTAAACATTAGAGGACAGCACTGAAAAGCCAACGCCTTGCATAGCAGGGCATGGTCAGCCACGTCTCATTGGGATTGACTCTATAACTGCCTGTTGTACTAAGCAGAGGAATTCATAGGTATGACAAAATTAAAATTTTCAGTTGTATCTTTAGCAAGAAACTTAAAAATATGATCTGTGGATATTTGTTAATAAGAAGAAAACATCAAATTACAATGCATTAAATGGAAAATTCAACTCATGTCCCATATACTAAGACATTTTAATTCTGGCAATATTTATTTCTTCATGTCTAATTTAACCAAT
This sequence comes from Scarus forsteni, assembly GCA_036419115.1. Lineage (NCBI taxonomy): Eukaryota > Metazoa > Chordata > Actinopteri > Labriformes > Labridae > Scarus > Scarus forsteni. The sequence goes on along the minus strand of JAZDUH010000241.1, from coordinate 575,235 downwards.
TTATTTCTTTCAATCATTTTCTGTACTGCTTATACCTTTTGGGTCGCGGGGGTGCTGGAGCCTGTCCCAGCTGTCATTGGGTGAGAAGCGGGTACACCTTGAACCGGTCTTCAGTCAATCACAGAGCCACATAGAGACATACAACCATTCACACTTGCATTCATACTTAAGGGCAATTTAGAATCTCAGTTAAACTAATGAGCATTTTTTTGGTTTGTGGGAGGAAACCGGAGTGCCCGGAGAGAACCCATGCATGCACAGGAAGAGCATGCAAACTTCACATAGAAAGGCACTGCCCGACCCGAGGATCAAACCAGTGATCTTCTTGCTGTGAGGCACGTGCAGTACCTGCTGTGCCACCGTGCTGCCCCTATTCTACTTCAGTTACGCTGAAAGATCAAGGTAAAAGCACATCAGTGTTTATTTACATTTGTGTCGTTGTGTAAAAGTGAGTTCCTCTTGGTTTGACTTTGCAAAAGATGTTTTAAAATCTAAAATTAAAACCACATTAAAGGAACTCAAATTCATGACGAATGACTTTTGATTTGCACTCGAGTTGATTCAAAGAGGGCTACTTTTATTTTTACTTGAATAAAATGTCATTGAGGTACTTTCAATTTAAATGTGAGTATGTTATAGCCTATTTTTCCACCCCTGATGAACAACATGACAAACATAGAGAGAAACATGCTTACCTGTTGTAAATGATCCGTCACCTACCGAACGCTACATTATGTCCTCCCTGGAGACAGTTTCTCCACTTCTGCTTTGACTGATAGCTGATCCTGTCCTGTGCTGTAACAGGGAACATTAACACCTCCTGCTCTGGGTGCTGCAGTCCTCAGGGTTGCCTTGTTGCCCTCTCCCTGAATGTTTGTGTGTTTGTGTATGAGTGTGTGATGAATGCACTGAGCGACAGAGGAGTTATGAGACGGAGATGCCATGGAGAGCACAGCCCCCTCCTCTCTCTCTCTCTCTCTCTCTCTCTCTCTCTCTCTCTCTCTCTCTCTCTCTCTCTCTCTCTCCAGTCATCCTCTGCTCTGCCACAGTCATCACTGTGAGTCAACAAAAGCCCACACACACCCACAACAATAAACATTTTCAGATAATACGGTAGCCCTAAGAGGAAAAACATGCAGACATTTTGTTTTACTTTACGTTTCATTGATGACAAGTAGCTTTTTTCATTTTCTTATTTATCTGCTCATTTAGAGTTAACAAGTGACTTTAAGCCGCCACATGTAGAGAGTAAATGTGAAGCACTGTTTTAATGAAGCTTAATTTAAGTTCTGCATCAGACTGTGCAACTCCTCACTCAGGGAGAGGAGGAGTAACAGAAAGACAGAGAAAGGGAGAGGGGAGTAGCCAGAAGACATATTTTTATTTTTATTTATTTATATTTATATTTACCTCCACCAAGAAGATCATGTTTGTTTGTTTCTATGTTTATTCCCAAAATTACACAAAAACCACTGGAAAGATTTTGCAAAATTTTTCAGGAGAAGTTGGTTATCGCCCAACTTGGAAATTATTAGATTTATGTGGTGATCCAAATAACCGCCAACGGTCAACCATCCTTTTAGCTAAATAATTTTTGAACTAAAAAGGATATCAATGTGATTCTAAATGCTGGTGAGGGTTTTCAGGGTCAAGGAATCAAATTATGACGGTAACTTAATCATGGAGCTATTACTTATAGATGTAACTGCAATATGTGAGCTACCTTGGGGGTTTGTGCCCTCTTAACACTTTCTAATTGCGAACTGTTTTTACTTCTTTACTTTTCTGATATCTGTGTGCTTTTTTACCCAGTTTGCTTGCTATACAGTGCTGCTGGAATCTTAAATTCTTGAAGAAATCATCTTAAAGCTGTTTGCACTCCCAACACGACTTTGCGACCATAATTACTTCACACACTGCAGTTGCATCGTGTGTCCATAAATACCCCATATTGGTCACCATCGCGGTTGCTCAGTGACGTCACGTCCTCTCGAGTTTCACCGCTATCATATCATATATCATATAATAGGATGCATAAGCTGACATTATTCCAACTGTATCCTTTTCACTCACCTACCAACCCCAAAACACTGCAGCTGATGGCCCTGCAGCAGCATTGCCTATGAGTTCTCTGACGTCCATCAAGTTGGAAATAATGTCTTCACTGACTAATGATTCCCACACAGACATGGATTGTTACTTGGTGAACAGGAATAGAAACTGTCTGTAATGGGTACCATCACACACCCACACAACGCTGATTGGCTGTTGCTGCACAGACACACACAACACCGCCTGAAAAGATGAACTTTTCAACTTTGGCGATGGAGTAACGAGCGACATGGTCGCCTTGATTGCAGCCGTTGAGTCACGGTAAGGTTGACCCCACCCCATTGCGGTTCCACATTGACTTTACATGGAGAGTGGTCACCAAGGTCGCATAGCCCCATTTGGTGTGTAGGCGGCTTAAAGTTCTGTTTGATCTCATCTCATCTAAATCACTGGGATTTCCCTTATTTGGATGTCAAGTTATAGAAAAGGCACCATTAAAAGAATGGAAAGAAATAAGAAGCATGCTCACTTAAAATATTTACATACTGCACTAAAATGGTTTGCAGTCATTGTCTTAAACTGTCCAAGAGAAACAAGAGTGCCAATCTCGAAGCTCTGCTCTAAACTGTTCCACATTTTTGGACCACAATTGCAAAAAGCAGATTTTTCAAGTTCGGAGCAAACCTGTGAGACTCTAAGCACTGGGCAGTAAGTAGTGTAGTTTGGGAGCTTTGTAATACAGAACAGAGTGACCAGAGGTGTAAGATCTCCAGTTATGAGTCTAAGAGTAGAGTGATACTGAACCCAAGGATGTGAGGGTTGAGGCAGGAGTGTGTAGAGGATATCACCATAATCTCACGCTGATAAAAACATGGCTTCAACAACATTCCTCCAACAACTGAAAGGAAAACTGCATTTGTTTTTATATAGGAATCTAAGTTTCTGCCAAAGTTTGCCAATGAGACATTCAGTCCGGCAATGACACACACGACATTAATCCAGCCAAATACTGATATATTTGTGTTCTATATCTCTTTTAATGCTGTTCCCACTGAGGGCGCATATCTGTAGACTGTTAAAATTAATATCTCTAGCTTTGGAAAAGATCAAGAGTTTGGTTTTGTTTGCATTGAGAACAATCTTTGGACTGATTAAAGCAAACAACAGTTTCTCTACGTCGAGCTGCACTGAGTCAGCAGAACAATGTAAAATAGTATCATCTGCATAAAGATGAATATAACTGTCAGTCAGGCAGAAATGAGCAATAGTGAAAGTTCAACAAGTAAGTTCAAGACTGTATAAATTAATCTGTCACCTCATGCTCATTTCCTTACCCTGCCTTCCTGTATGGGTGATTCAAATCATCAGCTGATTAGAGGCGTACACTTACATAAGCACTGAGCCAACCAGATTCTGCCACAACCTGTCCGGCCAATCATCGTCTCATCAGTGTCATGGTCCAACTCATCAGAAGTCTGATCCTGCAGGTCTCATCCATCACATCAGCGTCCCAACAAGCTACTGCCCTGAAGTACACCAAGACATCACGATGCAGTCTGAGTGCCAAAGAGATCCAACCAGAAAGCACTTTGCAGATTTTTAGTCAAATTTGCATAATAAATAATTGTTCACTGAAATTTGGTCTCTTCTGATTAAAATGATATTGTCAATCCATCCATCCACCACTATCCCTATCAGGGTAGGATGGAGACTATCCCAGCTGACATTGGGTGAGAAGCAGGGCACACACAGTCCCCAGACAATCAAAGGGCCACATAGAGAGATGAACAACCATTCACACACACACACACACTCATACCTAAGGGCAATTTGGAGTCACCAATAAACCTTATGAGCATGTTTTCAGTCTGGGAGGCAGCTGATAAGCCCTGACCGCCATAGGGCTCAAACCAGCAGCCTTCTTGCTGTGAGGCAAGTGCACTACCTGTTTCAAAAGCTAAAAGGTAAAAGGAAAATACTTAATATAGCATTTGCTAATGGTTTGGTCTTCATGCATACAGAAGTGAAAATTCAATTTAAATCCCTAATTGCATTTTTCAACATCTGTTCTCTTTTGGTTTTGACTTTTTAAATATGACTGGATGTTACTTGGGGCTGCTTTGCATGTGGTGGAGGGCCGCATGTGCCCCTGCACTGCCAGATGTCCATCCCTGATTTCAAACTTCTGGTTCTCCTGTGCAGAAGCTTTTTGAGTATTTGAAAGAGTTTAACTTTGACCAGACATGCTTGCTGTAAAGTAAATGTTGGAATCTTTGCAGTGAGACCTGTAAGACAAGATCTTGTAAAAACAGCAAAACATTATTTTTGTCACCTGAAAAAAAAGGTTTGAAAAACTGTAGGCCAATTAGCAGTGTACCCTTGTAAGTTTCCTTTGTGTTTCCTTTACAGACCAAAAAAGATTTGCATGTTTGAAATGAACTGCAGCCTCTGCTGTTGAAAAAAAAAAAGCCAATGAGGAAATGCCAGAAACTGCAGTTCCCCAAGTGTCTTCTTAAAGCTGGCTGCAGATGCACTCAAAGTCACATTAGAGCAGACGGGAAAAAGACCATTTGAACACCAGAAAAAACAAACAGCCTGGTTCAGACTACATATCTAGTCTGAATAGTTCAATGTTTTTGGTTTGCATATTTAATGTTGATGACTGCTTGAGTATTAAAGCAGTTGGTAATGTTTGGGAAAAATGCTGGTTGATGCAATGAATAATGATAAATGCTGCGTTCCAGGCAACCCGTAACTCGTGTTTTTCCCACCTGTAACTCGTGAAAATGCACTGGAACGGCAGTCAAACTCATAACTTACGACCCGTGAACTCCTGCCAGATCAATGTACTCCAAGTTACAACTTGGCAGCCTCTTAATAATGACAAAAACTGTAAAGTATAAGCTTCTGTTACCTTATGCGCCGTTTCCCCGCTTCTGTTTCACTCAAATGAGCTAGTTGATAAAGCATAAATCTTATAATGCCTGCCAGGTTAATTTACATACCAGAATTCCTTGCGCTCAAACCGAAGTCGTATTTTGTCTGGAATGCTTTCAGGTCGGAACTCAGAGCTTTTAACTGGGAAATATCCGAGTTACGGGTCGCCTGGAACGCATCAAAAGCACAAGGAGTTGAGCAGGTCAACAGGTCATCCATGATTATTTGTCATGGCCACACCAATACACCATCTTTTATATTAAATGTAACTAATAAAGTAACTTGTAATCTTACTTAGTTACTTTTGATATCAAATCAGTGAAGTAAGGAAGCTGCAATTTAACAGAGTAATCAGTAATCAGATTAATTTTTTAAGGTAATTTTGGCAACACTGCTCACAACAAATGAGATTGACGAAATGATCATCCAATGATCTGTCAGAAATGCTACTGAAATGTTCAGCCCTCCTCAAACACTTTCTATGGGCTCTTTCCCAGATGGACAAGTGAAATGGTGCATACTGAGCACTCTATCTGGTTTGTCAGGTTACTATCTTTTGTCTTCAACAAATCCTCAAAAAATTACTGGATCCACTTCTGAATCTGCATCATTACCAAAACCAAATCACATCTTCTTTGTGCTATGATCAAAGTTCCCTGAATATTACAACAAATTCTGTTCATAACTTTTTGAGTTATCCTGTTAACAAGCTAACAATCAAACACCGGCATAGGCATAGCCTCCCTGCTGTTGGTAATTATATACTAATCAGACAAAAAGGCTGCATTTATTTGGTTTTTATTCTCTAAAAGTCAACTCCCATAACAAATTGTCAGAAATTAAGTGGGTATCTTCAAATTTAGTTGATGGTCTCTGCCATATAATCTACATAAAAAACAGTTGTTACAAAATTCACCCATGTTAATTCATCACTATGATTTAAATTATTTTTATCCTCATATGAGGCAAATCATAAGAGGAGGCAAAAGAGAACCAGGACAAGGGTGACACACCACAAGCACTCTTCATCCTCTTCCTTGGTTTAAAACATGAAAATCCTGGAATTCCCCCTGCCCTGGGAGAAAGGAAGAGTGAAATCTTATCCGCATGGAGACGGCAGGTGAGAGGGTGAGACTCACAGAGCAGGAATCTCAGCCTGCATTCTTCTGCCGTGACAGGAAACAGAATAATTGTTCTCCTGTCAGAGACCAAAGGCTCAAACTCACACTGTCATGCATCAGCTAAGCAGCACGTCACCCAGCACGTGTTTCTTTTCCCGGTATCCGTTCCTGTATTGTGAGTCAGCTGACCACACGATGAGTCGCTTCCTCATACGTCCAGATGATACCAAAGGAAGTGGCTGTAAGAGCTGAGTGGACCTCTGAAAACATCCTTATCATCATCCGTGAATTAACTTTTGCACGTTTAACATCCTGTGTGACCTTCATCACCCCCTGACAGCATAACGTCCACCTGGTACAACTCTTAACACCTCCACATTCTTCAGCATCAACAGGAAGGAAACATTCTGAGTGGTCCTGAAAGACTCCAACTCCTTTATACATGAACAGACTGACATTTCACTTCTCTTCTCCTTTGAACTTTCAGTGTTTTCTCCCTAATTTTCTTCTGTCTCTCTCTGTGTGAAGATAGTTCCAGAGCAGATCTTGCTGTTATGTGCCAGCCTCCTACATAATCACAAATCCAGCTCAGTTCCAACACTACATCTGGTCAGGAAAACTCTGAACCGTGTTATCATGGCCATTAGGAAGACCAGACTCAAAATGAGTGCAGATAGAAGCAGGCTATGTTGACCCTCCACCTCTGGACTCTCTCATATTCATAAAGGACTGTCATAAAATCAAAAAATATATAAACCAAAACATTACTGTGGTTAACACTCTATCTGCATGGAAGGATTGTTCAAGAAAATATGGTGTCAGTAAATGTATTTGTCCACTCTTTGGGATAAATCCTCTTAAAGACTTGTTTCGTGATAACATGCAATTAAAATCATAATATGAATGAAAAACAGAATTTGACATGCCTGGCTTCGACTTCTTAAGATTCATGCAAATCCAGAGTATCATTCAGTCATTTAAAGCTATAGGGTTTACGATCTGAAAACTAGTTTGGCTGTTGAGGCAGATTTGCAGAGCAATACAAGACAGTCTGGCTGCAGACCGGACCCAGCTCTGCAGACCTGCACTGAGAGACCCGCTGCACTGAGAGGACCCGACACCACGTTAACGCCACGCTACGCTTGCCTGCACTGACAGGACCCTACGCTGCAGATGTCCCAGACCTCCGACGCATATTTTTTTTTTAATACTTTTTTAATTCTTTTTCATATACGGATCGGGTAGTGACAAGCTAACGACAGTTAATGACCGTTAAAGACGCTAACTTAGCTGCTAACAGCTAACGGCCTTATACTATCTCTTACACTAAATTGTATCACACAGATGATTCATTTAACTCTTATATGTAACATGAACCTTGTCAAAGACAATCGTTACAAGTAAACTTCTGAAGAGGGCAGATTTCGCCAAGTTTTACTAAGTATCTATGACAGGAGTAACTACCCGACATGCAATTTCTATGTCTGAATCCATCGTATATATCTATATCGCTGTCAAATCCAGAGTATCATTCAGTCATTTAAAATCGGGTATAGGGTTTACGGATCAGGTAGTGAAAACTAGTTTGGCTGTTGAGGCAGTGCAGGAAACGCAACCTGACGCCCCTTCACTCACCCCCTCCCTCCATTGCAGGTTCCAAGATCCTGCCCCCAGTGCAGGTCTGCAGCCAGACCCCTCTCGAGCAATAAGCCGGAAGCAAATATCAGCAGCAACAACAATGAGATTTCTCATAGCTGAAATTAAAAAACACGACAGTCATTCCCCTTGTAACACACAGCGGTAGCCATTTCAATTGGACCAGCGGTGAAGCGGGTCTGGCGTCGCCACTGTCAGTCGATCAGAGCAGAGCAGATTGTGGGCGAGGATTTATCTTTCTCAGCGTGTCTTCACCAGCTCAGTTTACAATGCTAACGATGCGTGGCTAACTTATGCTAAAATCTATTGACAGAGCCTACCCGTTCAGACAAACAACATTCAGTCATAAGCCAGTACAGGCACAGACTAACCAGAGTTATTCAGCAGACATCTCCCACCGTAGTAAACAAAGCTATTACCTGTTCAACCAGGGGCGGGCTTGTCATCTGGATGTTCTGGAGTATACAAGCACGGCCGGTGCTGCAACCGTTCGGCAGCCGTCGGCCAGTGCTGCACCGTCCGCCGGCCACTGGCCGTTCGGCAGCCGGCGTAGTGTTCAGTCCCAGATCATTTCTGCAGCTTTTTCCACCGTACGATTCTCCAATGCTGAGTCTCCGTTGGGACCTGTATTGCTCATATGTCTTTCTTACTTCAGCCTTTTCCTCGAAACTTTACGTTTCCTTCCCTTCGTTGTGGAGGATAACAGAAGCGGCCTCCCGGTTACGGTGCTGCTCCTCTCCAGCAGATAGCTCCAGCAGCTAGCTGTGCTGCTAGCTGCTCACAGGTACATGAGAGAGGTAGTGGGGAGGAGGCGGGACCATGAGTGAGACGGTGCGGAGCAGAGGAGACAGGGGATTGGATGGACTCACGGACCAATCCGAACTGCCGGGATTGGAAAACTATTACGCTGCTTTGCAGCGGATATACTGTATGGATTTTTTTCATTCTTTTTGGTCTTTATATTGCGTAAATTGGACCATAGGACCATATCGGCCTTATAAACGGTGTTATTAAGATGTACCAAGCTTTCAAATTGTAGACCATAGCTTTAAGAAAACAAACCGAGCTTTGAACTGACTGATCAGGAGGAAGAAACTAATTTACTCATCCATATTTAAAGTGAAAACTGTCTACATTTAAGACACTCAAACCAAGGGATGTCAAGCAGTTTTCCCAACTCTACTAAAGAGTTGGGAGACTATGGCGCCCCTTAAGGGACACGGGGGAGAAACAAAATTGACAGGTGGAAAAAAATAAGGACAAACTTTTGCGAGATCTCGCAGTGGTGACTATGGTGATGTTCTGTATATGAGTGCCTTAACCAAATGTCTCTCGGACCCTGGACACTGTTTATCACTGTGCACTGTTTTTTTACCGGTTGCAGATGTCTCACTCATCATTGTGACCTTTTTCCAAAGCTGAGTGGCCCTCTTTGAGCTTCTGGAGATACACCCACTGGATGCTGTTGATCTCTAAGTCTCTTCTGGGTTTATTACCATCTCACTATTGCAGAAGTCGAGGAGCACCTATGCCTTACACTCCACCACTTAAATGGGCACAGAGTCTGAACTGACCTTGGAAAAAGAGTTTTTTCTTATGCTGCCCCCACAGCCTGGAACACTAAATGGACTGAACTGAAAATGGCAGAACTGTTTCACTCAAAGCTTTTTGCTCCATCTTGCTCACCAGACAGCAACAATCCTATGAACAATGTCTGTGCTTTTCATTGTAGCTGTCCTAAAAAAAATACTGCTATTCCATTTTCAGGTTGTTGTTTTTGATTTATATACATACATATATGTGTATATATATATATATATATATATATACATATATATATATATATATATATATATATATATATATGTATATATATATATATATATATAATTTGTTGCTTTTTCCTCTTGTATTTAAAATTGGCGTGTGCTGCTGACCTCTTGGCCAGGTCGTCCATGTAAATGGGTTCCTGATCTCAATGGGATTTATCTGGTTAAATAAAGGTTAAATGAAATAAAAATAATAACATTGGCAAGATCTCTTAAGGGGCCCCATAGTCCCCCAACAAAATCAGTTACAAACAGCAGCAGCTTGTCCACCAAGTTCTCTCAGTAAACCTCTGAGCATATTTCACTGAGTATCACTGAATAACCACGATGACCATAGACTCACCGGCAGGTCCATGGGGGATTTCTGCATTCTCTCCCAGTTTCTTAGCAGTGATCCCGGTCAGGAGAAGAGCAAAAACATGATTTCTCATAAGACAAGCTTCAAGTGATGTTCTTTGCTCCTCTTTCAAAGAATAAATCGAGTCAATTTCTGATTTAAAAAAAATGCAGATATTGAGACCGCCACAGAAGCCGCCATTTGTTTCAAACATGCAGTCACTTCCTGTTGTCACGTCCACAGCTACCGCCTCTCTTCCCTGTTGGACTGTTAATTTAACCTTTATCTAACCAGGTAGAAAACCCATTGAGATCGAGATCTCTTTTGCAAGGGTGACCTAAAGCATTCAGCGAAGTTAAGTTCTTGGACAAAGGAAGTTGGCAAGACCGACATTTCAGGCACTAGCGTGGTTGAAATTGTTCCCTATCACGGATATAGAGCACTATATAGTGGGGCTGGGACAATACGCTTTTCTCCCGATTCAATTTTTTACGATTTTTGAGGTGCCTATTCGGTTTAAATTGCGATTCTATGATATTGTTGATTTTTGCAATCTTCAGTTAGCTTTTTTTTTTAACACTAGCAAAAAAAAGATGAACAATGATGATGGCTACAGACTACAGTATATCAGGAAAAACACACATCACATGTGTCACATTTTTTGGATTTATTCAGCAACATATTTTATTTATTTTACATACTTTCTCTTCAAAAGCCTGGTTTGCATTTCAAAGTGGCTTATTAAGACAGGCTAAAATGAAGCATTAAATTTGGAAAAAAAAAGATTTTTGAACCAAAAAATTCATTTAAAAAAAACAAACAAAAAATGCCAATGCTTACATGAATTGTTTTTTTCTCCTACCCCTACTATATAGTGTTTTAGCCATATTTTAGTGTTTTGTTCGGTTTCTCAGTGGCTAATTTCATTCACTATATAGTGCACTACAAAATACCCACAATGCAAAGCAAATGTGAGTGTACATATGATGAACACTATATTGTACTCCCATATACCACAATGCAATGCGGTCATGTTTTTCCATAAAAGAAGAAGAGAAAGTAGTCTGTTAGGCACTGCTTTCATTTATAAATGTAAAAAACGTTAAAGTATCTTTAACACGTTCATAACATATCTCTTTTACATCTTTAAGTGGATGTAAACAGCTTAAAAATTTGATACTTATCCTCCTGAGTGCCTGGTTTGTTTACATGATATTTGCCTCATACACTTCGCTTAGAAAAATTCAGTGTAGTGTCCAAAATTTCGTTTGGTCATTCCCTATGTAGTCCACTATTAATTTACACTACATTGGTAATAGTGAGTGAGTAAATGAGTGGATGGTTTTGAACACAGCTAACGAGTCAGGCTGGTCCGTCTGCATTGCAAGGCTAACAACAAATAGGAGCTTATGACCTTTACTGCTCCATGCCCGTAGGGGGCGCTTCACAGGTTTTGGCTTTACTTTTGGGGAGCTGTTGTGTTGTCCATCATTTTATCAGCTCTGTTGTTTAAACCGAGTAAAACACACAGATCAAGCATCATGAGTGGATTGAGTAACATCTCTTGTTTCACTAAATTGTACCCTCTGGACTCATGGGGGAAGTTTCCCATCAGACATCACTCTCCCTTTTGGGCAGCAGGGAACAAGGCGACAAGAAAAAAAGACACACAGAAACATTCAGCGTTATGTAACATCCTAGTGGAGCAGTGTGCGGATGAGTCCTTGGTAACTATCACTATAACACCATCAGAGTAAGAACAGAGTTATATAATGTTACACTCGGTGCCTTTTAATGCAGCAGATTAAAAAGAACATGTACTATAGACCTGTGCAGGGGATATAATGACAGCACATGTTTCTTTTGAAAGGAACATGGTCGGCAGTTCCAGACACCTTGGAGAACTAACCACAGATCCTGTGTGGATGTAGGCCGGCTGAAATCCTTCTGACTCTTCATATAACCCAAGACACATTTGATGGGGTTGAGATCAGGCTCTGAGGGGGCCGGACCTTCTTCTTCATTTTGATGATTGTTGTGAATGGCTTTTGGCTTTAAAGTGCAGCTTCACGCTTTTAAAGAACCTCCACCATGCTACACGACTGCCTGCAGATGCTCTATAGCTTTATTACTGTTTGGGCATCAACTTGATATCGGTGATATCACAGATAGTAGTACTCAAATTTGGAGTACATGTACTCAGTTTTGGTCAGTGTTGGGCAAGTTACTTAAAAAATGTAATGTATTATCTATTACTTGTTACTGTCATTTCAAAGTAATTAGTTACATAATATTACTGTATTTGTAATGTAAGGCATTATCGCATTACTTTTAAGTTACTCTGGTCAAAATAACAGGAAATATGGATTTGTCATTCTAAATGTAGCTCATTATGCTCAAAAAGCTCATTACACATCCAGTGGAAGGGGATGTGGTGGCTATCTGACTGTGTTTGACTTAAGCCTAAAAACAGTAGAATATAACAGCCACATTGATGCTCATGGCACAATACAAGAAACATTCATAGCAAAAACAGACAAAAGGTAAAATTCTGGTAAATTGTGTCAGAGATACTTTAACTTTGGGCCCAGTGGAGGACTTTTCTCCTCTGCTGATCTCCCTGAGTATTTGGCGAATTTGTATTTAAACAAACATAAAAAACACCTCTTCATTTCGGGTTAAATTAAAAATGCATTGTTACTTGCATTACTGACATTTGTACTGAGAAAAATATTTACTTTTCCTTTTTGCAATGCTTCACAGTAAAAAGGAATGCATTATAGTAATCACATTACTTTTGTAATGCATTACTCCCAACACTGGTTTTGGTTCACTAGTGTGTGAGTAGACTTTACAAGTGAAGCAAAATTGTCAGTAGTAGTACGAGCAAAGCTTTGAGCCTTTACAAGTAACATTTTTTCAATCTGCTATAGACGATTTCGCTGCACTAGTGTTGCGGTCATGTAGTCTCTCTCGTGTTGTGTGATGAATCAGATTGGCACAGGTCTCTAGCTTTGTCATCAACATGCTGTTTATTCAGATAAGAACAGAGGAATATAAGGTCTCTCGTAGCTACTTTTTGACAATAAGCTTGCTACAACATAGAAAAAACAAAAATAATTGAGCTACCAGTTAGGGGTGCTACCAATGGAGATCAGCCGTTACATTTTAGCTGGCAAAACACATCAAATGCAAGCCCAAATGACTCAAAAACAAATCAGTATAATCACTGAAAAGTACCAGGGTAGTCCCAGAGATTCTTTCAAACATGTCAAATGAAAAGACAGCACCCCTATTAAGAAAAACAAACTTTTATATTGTATTTTTAGCACAGCTTATAAACACATGAACTTACCACAGAGAAGTCTGGTGTAGTCTGGCAGAAATAAACAGGATGTACCGCGCATGTCTGCATATGCGTGTCAGCAGAGGGAGCCCATATCACACAGTCTGCATGGATATTCAGAATTAAATATTAACAGTTTATAAAGAAAATTAAGGTATTTTATGCCAAAAGATGGCAAGTGGAATCTTTAACTCCTTAAACTAGTAAAGTTTACTTGTGCTCTTTGCCGGTAAAAAAAAAAAGTTTACTGGTACTACTTGTAAACTCAAAGTACGTGACTAGTAGCACCAGTAGACTATTTGAAGTTTACTATCAGCACATGTAAAGCCAAAAGATTCACTAGTAGTACTAGAAGACCAAATGTAAATGAAGTAGGAGGGATTATAACCAAATCCAGCACCCTGATTGGTTGTAATATTTCAAAAAAACAATGGGAAGCCTCTATTAGCTTTCCCTGCCCCTTTATTAGCATATAAGGTATCTTGTAGTGATAGTGAACACTTTTTAAGTCTACTAGTAGTACTCAAAACTGTTTACTGGTATTACTAGTGAACATTTTTTGATCTACTAGTACTAGTTACACATTTTGCCTTACTAGTAAAGTCTACTCACGCACTAGTAAACCAAAATTTAGCACATTTACCCAAGATTGTGTACTAGTAGAGCTGAACGACTATCCATACCAGCCCTCCGGTGAACAAACAACCTTCTGCTACAAATGTTTTCATTTGTGACACATCTGTCCAGAGTACCTGCTGCACTGACCCTTCACAGGTACCTATGTTTTTGTTATCTAATCAGTCAAACACTTCACCTCAAACGTGTGACATCAACGCTGACCCTGACCCTCTCAACCTACCCACTGCATCTACCGCTGATAAACACCAACTCCAAGTTAACCTCTATGAGTATTATCATAACATACCATCAGGCCATTTTAAAAGTCATGTCTGTACTTTAAAGCAGTTATGTAACACTGAACACAAACAACTGTTGTACATCAACACAAACAGCCTCTTATGAACAGCAGCGGGGGGTTTGACCGCTGCTTCCTCTGAGGCTAATGAAAAAACTCTGGACCAAAACTTCACTTCTGTTTGAACTTTCCAATGATCCTCCATGGCAGGAAAGTGGACGAGGCTCAGAGATGCAAAAGAACTGCAAATCATTTCTACACCAGTCTCATTTGTTTTACAATTATCCTTGTAAGAAAACTCAGCTTGAAATAAAATAATAAAAATATTCAAGAAAATTCATTAATTTTCTGAGATTAAAACTTTGAGAAACTGATCATTTCTAAGACAGTCAATGAACCAAACTGATCAAATTACCACAGAAAATGAGTTGCGTAAGGGCCTTTGATTTGATCTGTTGTGTGTAAATTACAGGAAGCAAAGATTTCCCCCTGCATGTCTTCACACATGCAAACACTCACTTCCCCTTCATATGGAGCAGGACATGCTGTGCCTAAAATTAGACCAGACAACAGCTCACATGTTCAGAGACTCGCAAGCCCTGGATTTAGCTGCAGCAAAGCAGAAGACACAAAACCACAAAACATTTGTCTAAATAGACTCAATCACCAACTTTAACTTTACAAAACCCATTAAAACAACTCCAAGTGTGGTATCAAACCTCTGCTTCTCAACACTTCCTCCGCAGACTTTACCTGTTTATGTATATATTAGGTTTGAAGTGTTAAGATATAAAACAGGTGATGTTTTAGAGAATTACATGTTGTTTTATGCTTAAACTTCTGCTGCAGCAAGACATACAAGTGCCAGACAGCGAGCGTATAGTGGTGGATCTATAAGAGGGGCTGTTTTTTGTTTTGCTGATACTGTGATTCCTTAAAATGTCATAAACAAGGAATGAACATGAAGACCAAAGCCCCTTACCATGAATCTACAACATCAAACAAATTCAGAATCAGAACTAGAAAAGCACTCGGAGAGCGCAGACCTCTGCCAGCGCCACAGTCCTTAGCCATATTGTGATTTTGACCATAAAGTAGTCCTACCTCTGTTTCATGTAAATATTTCGATCCTTTGACCATGAAAACATACCATTAGCAACTGGATATATAATGATATCTATTTTAGTTCAGTAGTTATTCACAGAAATCACATTTTTCGCCATGGCGGCCAGACGCTGATCCGGATCAACACCAAAATCAAATCAGTTCTTCCTTTTTCCATGCTGAACATTTCCTGAAAATTTCATCAAAATCCATCCATTACTTTTTGAGTTATTTTGTTCACAGAAGGACAGACAGATGGACAGACGGACGGACAAACAAACTCTCCCAAAAACATAACCTCCTTGGCGGAGGTAATTAGTATTTATTGCTAAGTGCATTTGCACATGCAAGGCATCTGATGAAGTAAACTGGTGCAAAAATAAAAATAAAATAAAAATACAAATAAAATATAAAAAAGTCAAAAATAGAAACAAGCCAATTCAAACCTAAAATCTTAAATTTGTGAAAAATGTTTAAAAATAATGCATAGTACTTTAGGACAAAACATCCACCAGATATAATTGAGCTTGTGGTAGTGTGACCTTTGACCTGTCACTTCAATGTTCCATCAGTTGTTATCTGGTCAGAAGGGACATTGGCGACACTTCTAAAAAAGTCCCATGAAGTATTTTTGAAATATTGCACTCATAAGACTACTGACAAGAAAGGAATTGACATGTGGCTGTATGACCTTGAACTTAGACCCATGACCTTCAAAATCAAACTCATTCATCATGAAGTCAGAGTGGACGTTTGTGCAAAGTTTCAGGAAAATCCCTCCAAGGTTTATTTAAAATTCAAAAACAGGGTAGGACTGCGAGGCGTGACTTGACCTTTAAAATCAGATAAATTTGTGACTGAGGACATTTAAGCAAAGTTTGTGTTAAATCACTGAAGCTACTGCAGAGACAACATTTATTACCGAGGCAGATCATAAAGGTGATGCCTCACTGCTGCAGACACATTAAATCTAAATAAAACCTCCATTATTTCTGTTCTGCTATTATGAAAGTGCACTGATGAAATGACACTGAGTACCTTTCCCTTTGAATTCTTGGGATCATTTCATTTCAAATATGAATTATATTGTAAAATTATTTACTGCTGTATCATTCATATTTTCACTCACCAGCAATAAAAACCTTAGATGCCAAATGTGTATTTTCTTGACACATTTGAGGAATAATGGATGAACAGGTGAACATTCAGACCAGAGAGAAGGATCAACAGAGGACTGGACCAGCAGGGGCGCCCTCTCCTGGTGATGATGTCTGAATAAAGTCAGATTTCATAATGCTGTTGTCCCACAGCAAGAAGGTTCCTGGTTCGATCCCCGTGTCGGTCCTTTCTGTGTTAATTTGCATGTTGTCCCAGTGCATGCACTGGTTCATTCAGGGTACTCTGGCTTCCACCCACAGACCACAATAACGCTGGTTAGTCGGTGGATTGGTGACTCCAAATTAGATTAGATTAGATAAGAAAGTACTTCATTAAACCCTTTTGGAAAAATTCCCTCAGGAAAATTTATGATTATTATTGCTCTAAGACATGAGTGTCAGCGTCTGTCTCTCTTTGTGGCCCTGTGATTGGCTGGCGACCAGATCAGGGTGTGCCTCATTCTCACCCAATATCAGCTGGGATGGACTCAGTCCCTGTGACAAAGGGAATAAGCGGTATAGATCATGAATGGATGAATAAAGTTTAAATTCCAGTAGATTCTGTGAAGTATGCTCAGTCTTCATTGTGGATGTGAGCACTATGAAGTGGTCAAATACTGAACCTGTCACATGTCAGAGACTTGAGTAAGGAAAGTACAACTACAATGTATTAGAAACAGTATAAATGAAGGATATATATTATCAAACCTGAAGAGTTTGAAACAATGCTGTTATCAAATTATTCAGTAATCAGAATCACCTTTGCCACGGAGGTTCTGCTTTTGGCCCTGTTTGTTAGTTTGTGTGTTTATTTGCAAGATAACGCAAAAAACTAGTCAAAAACTCCAGCAGGTCACCACTGTACAGGTTACACTGAAGTGTAAGATCCACTACCCACCTCTGCTGACGTTTACAGAAGATAAGAGTCTTAAGAAGATGAACATAATTTAAGAATTAGTCTGACGTTAAAAAATGACAGGATTCTTTTGAACAGAAATATTTGATGGGAGGCAGTGGATGTATATAGTTTTCTCTGTAAAACTGCTTATATGGTTTTGCTGAAGCCTCTCATCCCTTTGATGGTTAATTTTCATTTGGACTATAATGGACTAATGATAACAAAACCTGAACTCTGGAGAAAACAACCTGGACTTAATCCATTTTTGGAAATGAACTGTATTGTACAACCTCTGATGACCTGCTTGTTTGTTGACTTGTTACTTTCTCTGTCTTTTATTATATTCATAAAAAAGCTTTAATAAAAATATATATAGTTAAAAAAAAAAAGACAGGATTCTAATACCAAAGCTAAACTTTTCTCCATTTTTGCTTATTGTACATGTGATGGAAGTGGGCAACTTTCCCAAACTGACAATGGCAGTGATAAAAACTGCTTAATTGTATGAAATGATTGTCTGTGAGCATCCACTTCAAGTTTGATGACATTCTGTTTTGATCTCCACAGATAGTGTATATGTAAAAAAGGCAGATGTCCCTTCATCCAAAAGCCTTCACTCTCACTATTTCTGGTTTCTGCTTTCATCCAAAAGAAAAACTTTTCAGTCAAATGTTTTTATACAACCGTCCAGTCCATGAAACCAGACATTGTTGTACTTATAGAACTAGAAAGCACTCGGAGAGCACAAGGTAGCTCACATATTGCTGTTTCGTCTATAAGCTATAGTTTCATGCTAAAGTTGCCATCAAAAAATGGTTCATTGACCATGACAACCCACACCTAGCACGTAGAATCACGTTGATATCATTATTAGACAGTTATTGAGCAAAAACGATTGTTCGCTAATGGCCATTATCTGGATCACCACCAAAATCTAATCGTTGTTTGATATTGCTAACAAATAAACATATTTGGCCAAAACCAGCGGCAAAAATATAGTTTGGCTTTGTTATATCTTGGGTCAGGGTATGCCCATTTCTTGGGGCATTTAAGGACTTCTGCCATACAAATAAAGATCTATTTTCAAATTGCTATTAAATCCCACTCCATCTGTTCCCTAATTTTACCTGGATCATGAAGTTTAAGCTAAATAGGGAGACAGAAATGTATTCATTCACTTTTATTGATTGATTTTATTTGCATGCAGCAGAAAAATTCCCTGAAATATTTTATGTATAGAACAATCAGATCAAACACACACAGGTGATCCTTCAAACTCATCTCAGCGTGTCTTTACATGCATTTGCAATCAGATACATTTTCATCACTTTAAGGCACACATACATACATAATGCTCAGCAGATCTCACTCAGTATATAATAATGTATATCCAGTACATTAAATCCCTCAGGCTTTCCTCTGCACCTCCTCCTTTCTGACCAACACAGCTGTGAAATGCAGTGACCTGTCTCTGAGTGTTTGTGGCACCTTTGGTTTAAAAATGATCCCAAGAACCAGAGAGGAAACAAACATGGCACCAAAGTTTAAAGAGCAGTGTGAGTGTTAATGCTTCCTGTGAAGGCTGTAGTGATCATCCTGAAGTGAAGTGAAGCTCTCTGCCGTCGTCCTTGTTAACTCCCAGGGCTCAGTTTGTTCTGCAGACAGAGAGAGAAGCAGTTAAAAAAAATTCAACCATCAGGGAAGAAAAACCCGAGCTGCTGACGTGCTGGAGTCTTACCTTCTTGGCGTCGTCCACACACTGCATGTAGGCCGAGGCGATGCCGGAGCAGGACAGAGTCTTTCCGGTGTTCTCCTTGTAGCATTTTAAAATCTGACTCTGCAGGTCTCCACACACTGGCTGGATGTTAAAGCGCCTGAGAGAGGAAAAGCACACGGGGGACAGTAACTGAGGCTGTGAACCTTCACAACTCTTTCAGCGTGGTTATGATTATTCAGCCAACGGTTAAAATGGATTAAATATGAGTATCACAACAAAAACATCCTTGATTTTCAACATTATAGAAGTCATTAATTTTGACTGTGTGGAAAAATAAAGATTCTACTAGGGCTGGGAAAATATGCTTTTCTCCCGATTCGATTTTTTAGGTGCCGATTCTATTTAAATTTAAATTCTACAATATTGCCAATTTTTGAAATCTTTAGTTAGCTTTTTTGACACCAGCGAAAAAGATGAACAATGATGATGCCTACAGACTATATCAGGAAAAATACTCATCACATGTGAGTCTGTTTTTTGGATTTATTCAGCAATATATTTTAACCAGCTGTTTATACTCTCTCTTCAAAAGCCTGGATCGCATCTAAAAGTGGTTTATTAACAGACTAAACGAAGCATTTAAATTTGGAAAAAAATGATTTTTGAACAAAAACATTGATTTAAAAATTGTCAAACAAAAAATCCCGATACTCATGTGAATCGATTTTTTCTCCCACCCCTAAATTCTATAAATATATATAAAGCAAAGTATTAACACAAAAGTGAACAAACATAAGAGGAGTGGGAACATACAAACTTATGAAATCCACTTCTTTTCAATTATGATTCGAAATTAAATTACCCCACTCCCTCATTTAAATGTAAGCACACAATCATCGCATCTTATAAACAGATAATTCAGTTATCTTTGCCTATTAAGATAAAAAAAAAGACTAATTCAAAAAACATATTTTAATGAATTCTACCTTCCTATATACAAACTTATTTCAAAATATTTAATTCAATCTGGAAATATTAGTTTGCATTTTTAATTCTTACAAAATCATTAAACAAAAATAATACTACAAATATTATTGTTCTTAACTACTTATGTAACAAAGAATGAATGCATTCAGACAAATGCACATGTTTTACTATCAAGTGAATCAAATACAACAAAGGTGTTTTTTCAAACCAAAATATTTTTTAAAGTCTAGCCTACTCATACTTGTATTTAGGAGCAGACAGTGCCGAGTTCCCTGGTATATTAGAAAATAATACATATTGATATTTTAATGTTTTAATATTAGACAAAGGGAACATCATACCTATTAATCAGATTTAGAAATACTTAATCAATCCCCACATTTGGTTGTTTCAGTTGCTCTCGTACAAAGTTTATTAGTAGGAATATCAGGTATAGACATTAAAATAGATAAAGAGCATAAAATACTTAAAATAAGTCGCAACATGCAGAATCTTCAAGACACATCAATTTCTTATGAAGGAAAATAAAAATAAAAAAGTAAATGTGAGACTAAGAACAAGTCAAAGAAATTACACTTTCAAAATGACCAATATTTGCAATGTGAATGTAAAATGCTCAAAAGTAATGGATTACATTTATGTTGATACATCATCTACGTCCACTTGATGCAGCGATTAGAGGACGATATCAACACACCTGATACTCACAACAAATTTTGTGCTGATATGTTTGCAGACCAAACATCCCTTCACCTTTTTCCCAGAATAGGTGCACATGCTCGTACTAGTCGGCTGAATTATCGGGATACCCTTATATCCAAGGCTGGACTTCATCTGCTTGATTCATGCTTAAATAATTATATTAAAGTGAAGCTGACTGATGCTACAGTGTCCACTGACTCAGTCACAAGACTCTTTCTTACTATCTGTCCCCAAAGTTTGTCTGGGTGCGGAGTATTCACATCTGCTGCAGGGAAAATTGGATCGTACTGAGCTGGTCTCTGTAAATCTATTTAAATGCAGTTTCGAGGCATTAGAGGAGAGGGATGCTGTCTGTAGATGCTTTGACTGTGACTGTGAGCAGATCAGTCTAGGTAAACAAAATTTGGATAAATAAATAAAAAGAAGGCAGAGCAAGTATATCAACGAGCAACAGTCAAACATTAAACAGATAAATGTGCTTTACATGGTTGGGAAAAATATATTGTAACAAAATCAAGAAAAAAGTTCCTAGCTAACCATCGTTTATTCTAGCTTTTGATTACTGAACACAGACCACACTTCTACACATCAACTGATCAGCAAAGCAAAATGTACAGATAACTTTTAAAACGTATATCATATTACAAAAATGTTGATTTTTCTCTTACTTGAAGCGGTTATGCGTCTCCTCTTTTCCCTTCTGGAAGCTCTCTGCTGTCACTTTGTAAAAGTCAGCACACTGGAAAACCAAAAAACAAACTCAAAATATCACAACTGCAGAATAAAATCGTGCTGACATCTGAGAAGAAAAACAAAGACTGTAATTTAAGACTGCAGGTGGTTCAGACAACCCTTTCTTTCTTCGCCCACAGCAGCTTTGAGGAACTTTTTTGATTTTCTTCCGACAGCTTTGGTACTTTTATTATGATTTATTTCAACACTAACCCATAACAAATAGTTTAAACCACTGCGGGCCTCAAATTTTGATGCTTAAGTCCTTTAGGGGAAGTGCAGAATGAGAAAATAAACCAGCAAAAATGTTCTGCTCAGCACAACTCTGGCTATTTCTGGAGCAAATAAAAAAATACATCATAAATATTTAAAGAAGACAAAAAAGATGGAGAAAAGAAGATGATGGGTGACAAACACAGCTATTCAAAGTTTGCTTGTGAAGTGGAAAAAAATGCTTTATGGTCAGTTTGTAATTTGCGAAGAGATACTGAATATGAAAGGAAATTATGTTTTCTCGAAGGAATAAAAGACCGGTTTACAGTAAAAGGCTCTGTGAAATCATTTCATGTTACTTGGGATTCTTTTTTGAACTAGATACAGGAGGTTTGTGCTTGGAGTCGGAGGATTGATATGTGCATTGTTTATTGGCTATTTATTTACATTTTTATTTATTCATTTAATTATTATTTTATTTGTGATTCATTTTTTGAATGGCCTAGTTACGGCGGTGGAAAGTAAAGTGGTTTGGCATTCAGGTGTGACAATTGATTTTTTTTGTGTGTTTTTAATCTGAGTCACACTGTCTAAATGTTTAAAAAAACTATTCTTTAAATGAAGTTTTTTTTTTTTTAATAAATGAAAGACCATCATTTTAGCTTGATGTAAGCTTGATGTAAGCTTGATCTGCTTTTTGCAGATGATGTGGTCCTGTTGGCTTCGTCGAACCGTGACCTTCAGCTCTCACTGGATCGGTTTGCAGCTGAGTGTGAAGCGGCTGGGATGAGAATCAGCACCTCCAAATCCGAGTCCATGGTCCTCACCCGGAAGAGGGTGGAGTGCTCTCTCCGGGTTGGGGAAGAGATTCTGCCCCAAGTGGAGGAGTTTAAGTACCTCGGGGTCTTGTTCACGAGTGGAGGAAGGGTGGATCGGGAGATCGATAGGCAGATCGGTGCGGCATCAGCAGTAATGCGGGCTCTGCACCGGTCTGTCATGGTAAAAAGGGAGCTGAGCCGTTAAGGCGAAGCTCTCGATTTACCAGTCGATCTTCACTCCTATCCTCATATATGGTCACGAGCTCTGGGTCGTATGGTCTATGGACCTGCCTGGTCACTTAACTCTCATCCACAGCTGCACCCCATACTATTAAAGACTTTTTAAGGATCTGCAGGTGATCTGTTTCATTATAATTAGAGGAAATGTAGTTGTTCTGTTGGAACTTTATAGAAAAAACTAGGTGCTTCTTACCTTTGATTCCAGTTTGGCGATATGTTCCCTGTAAAGAGCGTCGCGTTTCTTCAAATCCTTCTCCCTCTCCTCCAGCTGATGAGCCTGAGGGATTAAATATCAACAATAAACTAACTGCACCACAGAAGCAGCAATATTCATGCCAACTCAACATCTTTATACAACAATGAATACCTCCTGTTCAGGGATGCATGATATTGGATTTGTACTGATCTCTGGTATGCCAACATTGCTGAAGGCAGATACTGATACAGTTTTGTCAAGAGTAAAGGCCTAAGTTTTACTAAAACTTGTTTGTTTATTTCATGGTGCAAATAATTTTTGTTAGAAATGGAAGTGGGACAGGAAAAATATTATATTCTAAAAAAATAAAAAAAATTAAAAAATCCATGGTTGTCTTCATTACACATCCACAGTAACTATCTTTACAGCCACATAGACATGAGGTCCCTCTTGATACTGGGATGCCACATCTCAAGGGGATTACCTTTAAGAAATTTATATTCAACAAATATGGTGCTATATAAATAAAGATTGATCGATTTAATTTAATCTTCATTCAGCAGGGACAAATGTGGTGTGGACAGATTTATGATCTGGGCGTCCATGGTTTTTTTTGTGTCTGCGTGGATGGAAACATCTCTGGATGTATGATCAAAATGTCTAGACCAGTTGAAAAGTTGCAAGAATATACATTTTGCACTGTTGGATCTTTCTAAGTAGAGCTTCAAAATGAATAATGAAGAAATTTGAGTGAGACAAAAAAAGTTAGAGTAAGCAATTTATCACAAACAACCATTAAACTGAAACAGGCTGTTCATTAACCGAATAAAAGTTGAAAAACACAGTAAAAAAAAAAACCTTAAACCCACTAAAATAGAAATAAAGCATTCAAAAAGGTCCAAATAATGAGTAGTTGTGCCGTTCTTGTTAATTTTATTCTATTTTAAGGAGGTTTCAGGGTTTTTTGAGTGATGTTCTTAAACTTTTGACCAGCTGATAAACAGCCTGTTTCAGTAGCAGCTTCATTTGCTGTTTGCAATACAATGCTTACTCAATTTTTTGTCTCTTCTTTTGCATTTTGAAGTTGAACTTAGAACCTTCTTCAGGTTGAACACTGCAAAATGCAAATTCTTGCAAATTTACAACTGGTCTTACAATTTCGATCAGGAGTGTACATGTATTACTGTTTATACGTATATGAGTAACTTGAAAGTCAAGAGCATGGGTTCAGCCTGCTCTGTTGTTAAATGGCCTTGAGGTCACTCTTATTATGAACTGGCACTATACAAATAAAGATTGATTGATAAAAGAGGACATTTGGTGATAATGAGGTAAACCATCATGATAAAATTGTACAATTTGTCATTACTACAGCCAATATATAGGATATCTACGATAAGTTTGTTAGGTCAAAATGTAGGCTGTAAAAAAAAAAGGGTCATACTTGCCAATACCAACTTTTCATGCAAGTATCTGCCAATACAAATAATATGTTAATAATAATATCCATCCCTAATTATGTTGTCAGGTTTTTTAAATGATTCAAATGACAAATGACTCTTATCTAACTCCAATGCCAGGCCGTTGTGCAGCAGCAGTGATTAGAAACAGGAGGAAGGTGAAAAGTGAGACATGCATATAAAAACGTTCTCCCATCTTACCTTCACCTCCATCCACTGAAACAAGGCGAGAGCGAGGAAAGAAAACAGAGAAACGTTAAGAGGAGCCAAGAGTTTCCTGTTTGAAGAGAGATCCTCAAACCTGGAAGGGGTCATGAATCTTTCTTTTTTGTTCTTACATAAAGCTGCACCATGAGCCTCTGGTCCTCCGTGTTCATCCGCTCCCTCATGATGGCCTCTCTCAGGTTCCCCATGTAAGACGACTTCTCCGCCTCCAGTGTCTTCTTCACCTGCTCCTCCACCTGGGCCTGAGCTGCTGCTCTGGCCTCCAGCGCAGCCTGGACCCTCATCTGCTCCAACCTGCACACACAAACCCGTCTCATTTCAGCATCTCATAACTGCTTTGCTATGAATCGTTAGTTCATCAGGGCCAGACATAAAAAAATAACAGAGAGAAGGAAATGACTTTTCCCCTTTGGTTGTGTCAGTACGGCTGTTGATGAAGTTTAGTTTTTACCTGCAATTGTTATTTTTTTAGTTTGTGGAAAGCACAACTCTGTAAGGAAATGTTGGTCAAAGATAGACTGATCCCATTTTAGTGGTGATCTGAACACCGATGAGGATCCAGGAATTTAACTAGAAAAGCACTCAGAGAGCGCAGACCTCCGCCAGAGCCACAGTCCCCACCCATAATGTGATTTTCACCATAAATATTAGTCCTACCTTTATTTTGTCTTAATATTTAGATTCCTTGACCATGAAAACGTACCATTAGTAATTGGACTCATAATGATATCCATTTAAGTTCAGTAGTTATTCATGATCATCAAATCACATTTTTCATCATGGTGGATCCAGATGGTGATCTGGATCACTCCCAAAATCTAATAATTTGTTCCATGTCCCAATCCAGACATTTCCAGAAAATTTCATCAAAATCCGTCCATAACTTTTTGAGTTATGGTGCTAACAAAGAAACAAAGAAACAAAAAACAAACAGATGCCGGCAATAACGTAATAACCTCCTCGGCAGAGGTAATAAAGGATTATAGGGGGTTTTAGGGAGTTATGTTATAGAGGAAGATAGGGCATTTTCCACCTTTTTGCTTAAAACTCAACAAGTAAGCACTCAGAGAGCACACACCTCCACAAAGGTAGCTCACATATTGCTGTAGTAACAGGTCCATGATAAAGTTACCATCATAATATGATTCCTCAACCCTGCAAACCCACACCTAGCTTTCAGCATCACGTTGATATCAGTATTATTTCAGCAAAAACCACTGTCCACTTATAGCAGTTATCTGGATCTCCAACAAGATCTGATCAGTTTTACATTGGGCCGTTACCAACATCTCAGCAAAAAAAAAAAAAAATCAGCAAAATCCACTCAGTAGTTTTTGCGTAATCTTGCCAACAAACAAATGAACAAACAGGACTAAAAACATAACCAAAAGACAGGTGGTTAGTTTTGGGGATGATCAGAATCTCGATGTAAATCCAGAATTTCTCTAAAGAATAAACACTGTAAGAGGGCAGTTAGTTTCACGTTTTTGACTATCACTCACCTGACAATGTTGGAAATTCCTTGGCAGAGGTTTGTGCACTCAGAGATTTTCTAGTTTTAAATTTAAGCCTGAACCATTGAGTGAACAAATATTAACAAAAAACAAAATACTTTTCTGCCATATTTTAAGATTTTGTGTCATAAATAACATCTTCTGTGGGACTAGGCTTTGAAATAAGGATTGTTATATGAAAACAACATGATATTATTGTATAGGTTTGGTAATAGTACTGATTGGTTTTGTATTTATAGAGAAAATAAAATATTATTTTGGTTTCTTTTCCGCATTTATGACAATAACTCACCTGACAATATAGAATGGGAAAGCCTGGATAATGCAGAATTATTTGTTAGCCTGGTACCATTCCCAAACTTAGGACTATAAGACTGGTGATGTCAAAGACAACACCAAATGAAAAACGGTTCCTCACCCTCGTCTCACTGAGGCTCTACTCCAGGAAAAAAGTTTTTTTTTGGCACTTTTTGGTGCTGCTCACACGTTTAGTTGTGTTGCTTAATCCACAAAAGCACAATCCTTACAAATTGTACTTTGTTGTAAAGGTGACTGATCAGACTTTCCAAAAATACAAAAAATAAAACACCATTCTGCCTTATTAATGGGGAGGAAAAAAACAAAATAAAATTTTATTTTCTCTTGATCTCAGGAGGTGTAATAGTTTAATTAGTTACTGTTTTAACTGGTGACTTTTGGCTACCTGTATTCCTAAATGTCAGTGTGAGGCAGCAGATAAAAACAAAGTGGGTCCTCATGAACATCTCCATGGGCTTTGGCCAGGTCCAAATAAAATCCACGATCACGGAATTGGACAATAAAGCGGGATTCAATATCAGCACAGATTATTACCAATATATTTTACGTAAAGGCTTTTTTTACTGAATAAAAAGGAACGTATCTCATGGGGGAAATCCTCAGAGGGGGTCACTATGACTGGGGACAGTCGCCCTTCTCCCCTCAATAACAAAGCCAACATGTTGAAGCAGCCGCCTGAAACACCGCCTAAGTTGGCAAGGAAACTCCCAGCTAACTCCACAGTACAGGGCAGAGCAATTTCCCAACAGTTATTATGTGTCAGGTGATCAAATGTTCTGCAGATTTTGTCTTCATACTGTTTACCGGACCACTGGATATGCAGGGACCACCTGAAGAGTGAGTGATATATTTCATTACTTCAAACCGTCTCTCTGGGTTAAATTTGCGTAAAATTCTAAAACCCCCCCAAAAAAACAATTCTCCAAAACTGAAAAAAAAAATGGAAAATGGGACAAATTAAAACAGAATTTGATAAAATAATGAGTATTTTATGGGGACATATTTGACTGTACCACATAAACCAGGCACAGAAAAGGTTGGAGACCACCAAGGGTGTAGTTTGTGACAAGTGACCCCGACACTGCTTCGGCACAAGAACCTTCACATGCACACACGCCTCATGACAGATGCTGAATTGTCCTTACTGCTGCTGCAGCTCCATCCTCCTCAGACTGATCTCCTCCGCCAGGCTCCTCTGCATCTCCTCCTTGATCTTCTGCCTCAACCCCTCCTCCACCTCTTCAGGAGATGTGGCCACAGCTACACCCAAACAACACATTTGATTAAAAGCAGAACAGAAGGTTTGTTTAATCTTTAAGTAGTTAAAGGATTACCTGATGCAGGTGGGGGCACTTCAGCCACAACAGTTACTACGTCCTCGATGGCAGGTGGCAGAGATGGAGTCACTGTGGGCTCCTCAGCAGGCAGAGTGGGTTCAGGTGGAGTCGGTGCTAAAGGCTCCACCATGGGCTCAGTGACAGGGGCAGCAGCAGGAACAACAGCCAGCTCAACAGGGTGGCAGGGTGGAGAAGTGAGCTCTGGTTCAGCAGGTGATACTGCTACTGCTGTCACAGGAGCAGGTGGAGGTGGTGTTTCAACAGCTGGGACATCTTCCACTGGAATAAGGGGCACTACAGGCTCCATGTGGGTGGTGTCCTGTGGTGAAGGTGGGGCTGTTTCAACAGGGGAGGATGGAGCAACTGGTTCAACTGGTGTGGACTCCACAGCAGGTGGAGGCTGAACTTCAGGTTCAAGAGGAATGACTGATGGAGTTACCGCAGCAGCTTCAGTGGTTTGAGGGATGGGTGTCTCGATTTCAGGGGGTGGAGATGGAGCTAAAGCAGGTGGAGATGGCTCTTCGGGTGGAGGTAGGACAACAGGTTCAACAGAGGAGGCCACAGCAGCTGATTCAATTGCAGCTGGGGGTGGTGGAGTCACAGATTCAGGGAGTTCCAGAGGAGTAACAGTGACAGGAAGTGACTCTACAGGTGGAGGTAGTATGACAGCTTCAACAGGTGGTTCAGTAACAGATGGAGGTGTTGGTTCTGCAGGGAGAGAAAGAGCTAAGGGTTCAGGTGGAGTAGCAGTAGCTGGTGGGGGCTCTACTGGTGCTGATTCAATAGCAGCTGGATGTGTAGGAGTTACAGTTTCATGGGTCAGGGGTGCAGCAATAGGTTCGGGTGGAGTATCCACAACTGGAAGACACTCTACAGGCGTAGGTAGGATAACAGTCTCCACTGAGGGGGCTACAACTGCTTCAACAGCTGGTGGAGAGTTTTCCTTAACAATATCTTCGGGCAGAGATAGAGCTAAAGGTTCAGGTGGAGTAACAGCAACAGGTACAGACTCAACAGGTGGAGGTAGGACAACAGTTTCAATAGAAGAAGCTACAACAGGTGGTTCGAGAATGACTGGAGGTTCAGGTGGGGAAGGAAGTTCAGCCGTGGGAGCTACAACTGCTTCAACAGCAGGTGGAGAGGTTTCTTTAAGAATTTCTTCGGGCAGAGATGGAGCTAAAGGTTCAGGTGGAGTAATAAGTGGGAGAGACTCTGCAGGTGGAGCTATGACAACAGCTTCCAGAGAAGAAGCTACAACTGGTGGTTCGAAAACAACTGGAGGTTCAGGTGGAGGAGGAGCTTCAACAGAGGGGAATACAACTGCTTCAACAGCGGGTGGAGAAGTTTCTTTCAGAATTTCTTCGGGTAGAGATGGAACTAAAGGTTCAGGTGGAGTAATAACTGGGATACACTCTGCAGGTGGAGCTAGAACAACTGACTCAACAGAAGAAACTGCAACTAGTTCTGCAGTTGGTGGAACAGGTTCTTGTGCAATTTCTACAGGCAGAGGTGGAGCTGAAAATTCAGGTGGTGTAACAACAGGTGGAGGTGGGATTGCTTCAACAGAGGGAACTTCAACTGCAGTTGGAGCGATTTCTGTCACAATTTCATGGGGCAGCGATGGAGCGACTGGTTCGGTTGGAGCTACTGCTACTGGGGGTGACTCCAGAGGTGGAGGAAGTACAACAGGCTCAACAGAGGGAGCTACAACTGCTTCAACAACAGGTGGTAGGGACTCCACAGGTGGAGAAAGTACAACGGGATCAACGGAGGGAGCTACAACTGCATCAGCAGCAGGTGGAGCTTCTTTTATTACCTCAGAGGGCAAAGATGGGGCTGGAGGTTCAGGTGGAGTAAAAGCAGGATGTTGGGACTCCACAGGTGGAGGTAGGGAAACAGATTCTGCTGTTGGTTCTGTTTTGGTTGGGGCTGGTGGTGTTTCAACATTTGAAGCAATTATTGATTCAACAGAAGACAAGATTACTGGCTCCACCACCGGTGGTGGAGGAGGAGGTGAAGAAGGCTCCACAGTGGCTTCTACTGGTGGAGTAGGCGGAGATGGTGGAGGGGGAGGCTCTGAAACAACAGGCTCAGGTAAAGGTGGTGGAGGCGCTTCCAGAGGTGGGGATGGAGGAATGGAGTGAAACTTGACAGGTGGAGGAGGAACAAGTTTTACAGGTGGAGCAGGTTCCACTGGGGCTTGAGGTGGAGGAGCGATGAACGGAGGTGGGGGAGTAAGGAGAGGCAGCAGGTGTTCCACAGAGGGGGCGGGGACAGGGGTGGGTGTTTCGGCCACAGGTGGAGGAGGAGGTGGAGCTTGACCCTTGGCGTGAGGACAGGAGATCTTTGTCGGCTGCTTCATCCTGTTGATGACTTTATCTGACAGCTGGAGAGAGAAGAGGAGGGCGGGTCACAAACTGGACCTTCAGCGTGAAGATCAGAGAGCTGGAAACGATGCAAGTTTGGTAGGGAAGGAAGAGAAACCTCAAGTTCTATATTTAATAGATTTTGATGAAACTTTAGTCTTGGTTTATTTTAAGCATGTAAAAAATATATATTTTATATTATGTACATTTATACAAGTGCAGCAAAATAATGATACAAAAATAAGCAAACAAAGATCACACTCAACTAAAACAACGACTGATCTCTTGTACATGCTCGAAAAGGAGTGGGAAGAAGTACAAACTTAATAAATCCTGAACAGGGATGGGAATTGATAAAATTTTATCGATACCAATGCTATTAACAATCCTGTTAAATCGATCCCATTCTTTAACGATTCCCTTATTGATTCCTGCAGATTTTCCGTGTGGGCAAATGCTGGTCTGTAGATTTTCAGTGTCAACAATGTCAAACACATGCCACAGCATAGATAACTGATCTGCAAGCTGCTGGTGTTTCCTCTCACTTAGGGTCGTGCAGTAGACGCACCTTTTGTACAAAATTAGCCACAATTCTGATGCTTCTGAACCCTGTCAGTGGAAGGAATTGATAAGGGAGTTGATTAGCAAAAAGACTCATGATATCGATACTTTGATGGAGCTGTTAGCGATTGTAACCTGAGTGTAAACTGTTGCGCAAGTACTGTTTATTTTTAAATGTGGAAAATGTAAGACAAAAGGAACTGAAATAATTTAGTTTTTTGGACAGCAACATTCAAAACTTTTCATTTATAATGGAGAGAACTACCTCATGTGCAGTTAAAACAAGGTATTGTTGTAACAGGTATTGCTTAATGTTTCTTAATAAAATAAGATTGGAATTTTGAAGGTGTAAGCTGTAGGGATGTCCCAATCCGATATTGATAACATATATCGGTCCAATATCAGCAAAAAAAAACAAAAAACGGATTATATCGGCCTGCATCTAAAATCTCTGATACAAAAACTCTGAACAAGCACTCCATCCTCATCTATTCTTTTCAAATTTATTTCACTAGTAGAATATGCTTCTGTTTAAATTAAACACAATGGTTATTTCACAGTTCAAAAATATATGTTTTTGTTTTTATTGGATTTATCAATGTTCATTTTCAGGGTCTTCTAATTTATCTTAGTTATTTTATTTAATTGCATTATATTCTTATGTTTAAGGTTAAAAAATTTTCAAACCACTGGTTAAAAACAAATGGGTTACTTTTTTTCAAACCTACTGTTGCTGACTACTGTTCTCTGTTTGTAATCTCACTTGATCAAGCCTTTTCTTAGAGTCCATACTTCAAAATAAGTTGTGAAAATATGCATGATTCCTGCTGATATCTTATCGGATTGATATCGGCATTTGGCAATACTCAATGCTGCAATATCGGATCGTATCGGAGGTGAAAAAGTTGTATCGAGACACTCCTACTAAGCTGTCAGGCATAACAAAAATCGGTATTGGCAGGTCAGGCTCAGAAAATTGTGATCTGTGCATCCCTAGTGAGCACTTTGGGCAATTAATTACAGTTGGATCCTGGTTAGGTAGGTCACTGCTCAGAACATTTACCAAAACGTGCTTTTCTTTGAACCGTCTTAAGTGTCTGGTGGGGGTAGTTTTGTTCCTCAAAGAAGTTTCAGGTTATTATAACAAAGAAATCTGCGTCTGCAATGACAATGACATACAAAAACCTATATTCATAATGAAAAGGGTCTCACACCTTTAATCTTTCACTAAAACATCCCAACACAGTCTTTCTCTGTGTGACACGCCCATGAGAGTGCACTGACATTGTGGAGTAAAAACAAACAGTGGGGTGGGGGTGGGGGTTGGGGGATAACACTCTTACTCTGGAGAAAATGTGAAAAATCAAGAATAAAAAATGAAGACAGGTGATTGGTTTGAAAAGGAACATACAGCACTCTTAAGGAGAGTTCGCACCCTACTCCATTTCATTTTAACACTTTGGCCCCCATAATAAATCCCCCCAGTGTCCGAGCCTCCACTCACCCGTATGCCCTTCACAAACGTTACTCCACCTTCCCCCTCCTCGGTGGAGAAGTGACTCGGGCTGTTTCCCCCCATCCGCCCTCCTGCTGCTCCACAACACCAACCAGCTGAGACTTTATCACTGTGGAGAAGTTTGAAATCCACGCACAGTGGGCCTGCCGCTGCTCTCTGATATCAACGCGTGCTGCAGAAACTATCAACACTCCCCCCTCCGCGAGCCAACCACAGCTGATGCTATTGGGTGAGGATGAGCAAAGTCTCTCCTGATTGGTCGGTCGGTCCCTACCACAAAGAAACATGAAGGTACATTGTGTCCCTGTTCAATTATGACAATGAAGCTAATTAAACTCTCAATGAAGGAAGAGAAGAGGGCATTGTCCTTCTTCATTTTTTGATAATATTGGCTGCCCTCATGCGTATGGCAGAAAATTTGGCAAGAAAGTGTATTTGTATTTGTATCACTCAATCAATCAATCAATCAATCAATCAATCAATCAATCTTTATTTGTATAGCGCCAATTCATAACAAGTGTTATCTCAAGACACTTTACAATAGAGCAAGAACTCTTCATTTTGTGGATACACATATATGCATAGATACATATATACATATAAAAATACACATATACATATATATACAAATATATACATCCAACACCCAACATGAATCCATATTGCCAATCATGAATCCCTCCATCATGGTGGCAAGAAAAAACCTTCTGTTCAGCAGCAGGAAATCTTGAATGTGGATCCCAGTCTCATGATGAACAGCAAATCCACACAATGCTGTGTTGGGTGTGAGAGTGAAGGAAAGGAGGTAGGGATTTGTATTTGCAAGTCTGATATTAACGGTGTACAAACGGGCAAAAGTGTGCCATTCAAACCCAGTCATCCTGTTGATTTTGATCTTTGAAGCAGAATACATGCCAGGGGCGGATGTATGGATGGGCCTGCCCACATTGACAGGTTGTCCACCCAATCGGTCATGAAAATAATATGAACAAATGAAAAAAATAGTAAGTAAATAGTAATTCATTCATTTTCTATACCTGGCTATCCCTTAAGGGGTTGCGGGGGGCTGGAGCCTATCCCAGCTATCATCGGGATGAGTGGGGTACACCCTGAACCGGTCGCCAGTCAATCGCAGGGCCACATAGAGAGACAGACAACCATGCACACTCACATTCATACCTAAGGGCAATTTAGAGTCACCATTTAACCTAATGAGCATGTTTTTGGTCTGTGGTAGGAAGCCAGAGTGCCCGGAGGGAACCAACACATGCACTGGAAGAGCATGCAAACTTCACACAGAAAGGCCCTCTTAACCCGGGAATTGAGGAACACGCTCTACCAGCTGCGCCACCGTGCTACCCCTTAGTAGGACATTACATTATTAATTTTGGACTTGTTTTTCTTTACACAGATTTTGAAAAATGCTATACAGAAACTTAAAGTAATTAACACTCAAAACACCCTGTCTTAACTTTTCGGAAATATAGTTTATCAAGAACTAAACAACTCACGTTGCACATTCTTCCGCGCAGCGCTGCCACTAGCAGCTCAGTGCTAACACTCAACAGTATTGGTTGTTTGTGTGTTTATGTGAGAAAGGAACACACACACACACACACACACACACACAGTCTTTAATGTTATGGCAAACAGTCTCCTCTGCTCGTTTGTCTTTGAAAGATTTTTATTTTACTTTGAGGATAAACTGTAATTTGGTCCTTCAGGTTCGGGACTTTTTTTCAGTTCATTTTTGGGAAGTTGAAGAAAGTCCATAAAACTCCAGGATTCAGAGTATCAGGAAAATCTGTTTGATGTGTGATACAGACGGTGTGTGAGTCACCAGTATTCCCTGACTCATAGATCCTGAAGTGATCTGTGAATGGAATTTCATCGTCGCTGTCGTAAACAATCCCTTTTTAATTTCCTACGCTCTCTTCTTTGCACAGCTAAGAGTCAAAACAAAACAATTACAATACTTGCTTAAAGTTACATGAGGCTACAACCGGCGTCTGAAGCCACTAGCTTGTTATGTTAGTAACAGCTGAGAAGGAGGCGGAGTGATTCAGTGGCTCACAGCAGCGCTGCGTGGAGGAATACGTGACTTGAGTCAGTTAGTACCAGATAAACTTGATATTTCTGAAAAGTTAATGCACTTAAAGACATATAGCGTACTCTTAAAATGTGGTATTATTTTTTGATGGGAGTTCTTTTAGGCGGAGAAAATACCCCTTTGTTCATGGTACGATACTTTGCTGTTTACAGTTTGTTCTTCGTCCCAGACTCTTACAGTCTGGGGCATACTGAGGTAGAGGAGAGAACTTTCTACTGAGGACTTTGCCACTAAATGCATCATAATGTATTTAGTGGCCATATGGAGCTCATACAACCCCACTTCAAAATACTGAAGTATCCCTTCAAAGGAGACATATCATGCTTGTTTCTCCTTTTCACTATGTCAGACTAGGATGCCTGTAAAGCATTTCTGCCCTCAGTACAAGTCATTTAGTTCCTTCATTGCCCCACAATAGCGTTCTCAATATCCTCATTTTAGACCAATATGAAGCTCTCGTTGAATCACTCGGTTTCCAGGCTGACCTAAAGTTACCTCGCATCGTCACAGCCCTTTGTGCTCTGATTGGTCAGTTCTATCGGGGGTAGAGCCAGCCTGTCCTTCTTCTTCTACTGTATTTTCCGACAGGCTCAAAGCAGCGACCGTGTATTGAGTTCCCCTACAGGCCAGAGCTGGTAATGAGTGAGTGTGAGCTAGGGAGCTATACACTGCTGCTGGACTAATGTGTTCCTCGGTGACGGTTTTGTGGCTAACGGACATCACAGAGGAGGAAGTGTTTTATCAAATTACTCCAATAAAAAGAAAGGTACCTCTTGATGTCACGAAGTTTGAAATCTCGCGGTCATCTCGCAATGACCTATTTTCAGAGGCATCAAATCTCGTTCTAGGATATCAGAAAAAATACAATATCTCATTTTTTTTTAAATTAAGGGGGTGTAAGGTCTTGTTTTCAAATTTATTATATTATATGTAAGTATTAAATCATGCATCAGCATGATATGTCTCCTTTAAGTAAATGATGATTTTTGGTTATTTTGCATATTAAAAAAACAGCTTGGAGTGTAGCTGTGAATAAGTAAATTTCTTTTGAGAGGATTTTCTGAATATGAATCACTTCAAGTTACTTCCCAGCATATTTTAAATCTGATTTTCATCAAGAAAAGAAAACCTATTTAAAAGTTGATCACATGTGTATATTACATTTATTCGTATATATTACCTTGTGATAGGATTGTCCACCTGTCAGTGTGGGTGGGCCTGTTCTCATTCAGGATCAACCACAGATTCCCCTCTGTCGAAAAAGTTAACTGATGCAATAGATTATTTAGGGAGCTAAAACATTAATTGTCTTATTATTCTTTGGGAATGATAATTTGGTGATAAATGAATGAAATAAGTTAAATCAAAAGAAAAGAAAAAAAAAAAAACGATATATGCATTTTATTATATCCTGGAGTCAAACTGGGCTTTGCCTTGTAATTGATTATTTTTTGCTGCTCTCCACCAGATGGCATCATTTAAGTTCGATGAAAGTCGTTATGTCAGTAATTAACACTTTGCACAAATGATTAACATATTTCAGGCTTCAACACAACAAAAATACTTAAGGCCAGTTTGTTTTTAACATGATTCTGTTGAACCACTATAAAAAAAACAATGTCTGACTTTCGTAAGTTAATTTCAGTAAATTTTTATTTTTCAGTTACAAATTATTCAGTGGCAGTTGTGGGTTTTCTTTCTTTCATGGAAGGATACCAACAATTTTGTACACATCAGTCAAAAGATAGATAGATAGATGGATAGAGTCTCTAGCACCACATGAAATCAGTGCTCTGGGAGGCGGACATGTACAGAGTCTGTACATGAATAAAAGGAAATATGAGATGTTCCTGTGATGAAAAGATGTAGGTCATGTTTATGTAAGTTACTGAACAAATTTCAATGAAATGTCATGAAATGTCAGCCATCAAATGAGCCCATATGATGCCAAAATTTAGGTCACATCTATATAACTTATTGTTCTCTCCACCACATCTGGTTCTGCTAACTGGTCACATCTGCTCTCCAGCTTCTAATTATTTTTTTTCTATCTCAGAGTCAAGATGTATTAACATGAACAATATTTTGTGATAGATTCTTGGCAAAATTAGATAGATGGATAGATAGATAGATAGATAGATAGATAGATAGATAGATAGATAGATAGATAGATAGATAGATAGATAGATAGATAGATAGATAGATAGATAGATAGATATGGGTCTCAAGAAGGCACAAATCATGATGTCGAAGCCTCAGTGTCTGGAGGGTCTGGGCCAACAAATGTGCCCCACATCCTCCCCCCTGGGAGCTGTAACACTTCTGCGTATAGAGTACCCAGGAACACCACGGCCGTGCCCACCCAGTGCCAGGTAGTGAAGGGGTTTTGAAAGTACAGGATGGAGAAGATGAGGCTGAGGAACTTTCTCAGAGTCACCACCAGAGTGACGGTCAGAGAGGAGCACTCTGTGGTCAGGGTGAAGACACTGCTGACACAAATATACCTGAAAAATCTGGTTAAAGTCTGTTTGAACATCAGGACAAGGTTCCTACACAGATCTTACAGTTGGTTGTGAAGGTTGTGACAACGTATTCATGAGGTGAAACCTGCAGTCGATTTGACTTATTAGCTAACTGGGACGAGGAGCCTCAAGGGGCAGAAATATCCCCATTCCCATTCCTTCAGAGTGTGGTAGTCTACCCACCACCCTGAAGACCTGTAGAGCTGTTCCTGATTACATTTTTGCTGTTGTTAGTATAAAGCTGGTGTGTGAAAAAAAAGGTGTGTGTTGGACAAAATAAAACAACAGCAGTAAACCAAGGACAAAAGGTCTCGATATTGAAAGAAAATATTAAATTGAGAAATTATTGCTTGATTTTATTTGCTCAGAATTAATGCTGTATAGTATGTGGAAAAACACAATCTGGACCTTAAAGGGGGAGATGTGGCGAGAGCCTATTTTTTGCTGTTGTACACTGCCTGGCCAAAAAAAAGTTGCACCTGGATTTAACAAAGCAAATAGGAACGAGCCTCTTTTCGGGGAATTACTGCATGGGCAATTATCTTTCAGCTGGCAACAAGTTATTTAACCCCAGATGATGCAATGAGTATCTTCTCATTTCTTAAACAATCATGTCAAAGACAAATCCTGTGGTCTTGGAAAATATGGTAATCTGTTTAAGAAGAGTCAAATCATTGGCATCAAGCAGAGAAAACATCTAAGGAGCTTGAAGAAACTACTAAAACTGGGTTAAGACCTGTCCAGCACATTATTAAAAACAGGAAACATAGTGGAGAACCATCGACTTTGAGGAAGAAATGTGGTAGGAGTAAAATACAGAATGATCGTGATTGGTGAATCACTTAAACTTTTGGCCAAATCAAATCAAAGAAAAACAACAGTATAACTCAGAGGTGTGTTTAATAGTGAAAGTAAGAATATTTCCACATGCACAATGTGAAGGGAACTCAAAGGATTGGGAATGAATAGCTGTGTAGCCTCAAGAAAACCACTAATCAGTAAGGCTAACAGAAAAAAGCTTCAGTTTTCTAGGGACTGATGAGTCCAGATATAACCTGTTCCAGAGTGATGGGAGCATCAGGGTAAGAAGAGAGGCAGATGAAGTGATGCGCCCATCATGCCAAGTGTCTACTGTACAAGCCCGTGGAGGCAGTGCTATGATCTGTAACAAATCCTGTGACATTGCAGAAGCTTATCGAAACAATGCCACAGTGAATTCATGCTGTAAACAAAGCTAGAGGTGGTTAAATTAGAATGTGTGACCTTGTTTTTTTGGTAGAAACTTTTTTTGGCCAGGCAGTGTATGTTCAGAAGAGTTTGGCAGTCAGAAAAGCCATCAGTCCATATGCACAGTGCAGCATCTACATTCATCACCCAAATACTTAAGTGGAGATTATACACTTCATAATAATGTTACGGATTGATTGATCCAGGGCTCCGGCCATGATATCTCAGTTTAAACTGTTAAAGCAGCAGCTTCGCTGTGAGTTTAACCAATGGCTCACTCATTTAAGTCCAAAATGTTCCAAAGAGGCTGCAGGTCTGTAAACTCAATGGAAGACATCAGCTCTTAAAGCTTTGTCAATACCACAATTTCACTTTAAATGTCTTCATTGGTAATTATGGGTCAATTCTTTCATTTAAAAGCATTTGACTTGCAGTAACAGGAAATAATGCATAAACAAATTCAGTGGAAAGATGAACCACTAGCATAGTTACAGATTCAACAGTCTATAACTGATATCATGGACTTACAAAAACTTTCAACAGGGCTTTTTGTTGTCTATGACATCATGAGCATGAGTCTTCGGGCAAGAGAGGGCAGCAGATCTTAATGGAAAAGTTTGGGTTTCTACAGCTTTCACATTGTTTATAGAATGAAGTAGAACAATATACTCACCCAGAAGGCTTTCCTGATGCAAACAGTGCTTCAGGAGATATTTAGATCCAAAATCGAGCGGCAGACATCCTTATAATGGTAGCACATAGGGCATACAGCTCCGCTCCTAAAACTGCATTAATCGTCCAAAATCTCATTAGTTTCACCAATATTTCAACATGGCCCGTGCATGCTACTCCTCCAAGACAGTCTGTGTCATTCCAGACATGTTTTTGTAACTGTGCCGACCTCTGAACTGAAGAAGAAGAACGCTTGCCTCCATGCCTGCGCAGTACTCTCTGGAGCGCTGTCTCTGCGTCCTCCTTTCGATGAGCTCCTCATCTGTAAACTCTGGCTCGAAACTGTAAGGACACCCATCATATTCAAAGTTCTCCTCCACAACATCTTCATCCGATAGATATTCATCCATTTTGCAGAAAACTGGAAGAAGACAGTCGTTGTGCAGCCGGTTGTCTTCCCCTGAAACAATGAGCCGCACTATGCATGCGCGGAGCAACACTCTTTTTCTTCGGTTCAGAGGTCAGTACAGTCACACAACATGTCTGGAGTGACACAGACTGTCTTGGAGGAGTGGCCCGAGAGGACCATGATGAAATATTGGTGAAACTAATGAGTTTTTGGACAATTAATGCAGTTTTAGGAGCGGCGCTGTATGTGCCGTGTGCTACCATTATACGGATGTCCGCCTCTCGATTTTGGATCTAAATATCTCCTGAAGCACTGTTTGGATCAGGAAAGCCTTCTGGGTGAGTATATTGTTCTACTTCATTCTATAAACAATGTAAAAGCTGTAGAAACCGAACTTATCCTTTAATAAAGCTCGAAAGTTTATTTTATACAGTAGTTCAC
Organism: Scarus forsteni; assembly: GCA_036419115.1. Taxonomy (NCBI): domain Eukaryota; kingdom Metazoa; phylum Chordata; class Actinopteri; order Labriformes; family Labridae; genus Scarus; species Scarus forsteni. The sequence goes on along the minus strand of JAZDUH010000241.1, from coordinate 535,599 downwards.
GTTTTGTACTTTGTGCTATGGCAGTAGTGCCCACCTGCTTCATTATCTAATTGGCCTGTAATGAATGTGATTGACAGAACTATTATCCAATCACCTGTCAGATGTGCTTTTGAACATTTCTGCTCATTCCCTAACACTTTCTATGGACTAGTGAAATATATTCTGTATAGTATCTTGAAACAGTCTATCTGGTGTGTCAGGTTAAGTGCAGCCTTGGTCTCAGACATTTTTATCAAACTCTTCCCAGAGGAGCTAACTGACTTCATTTTAACAAAAGGATGATCTGTGAACTAGTGTGATAAAACCAACCTGTCACCAATTTCCCTGTTGAAAGCTACTGTACTTTTAAACTTTGAAGCTAAAATTCTTGAGTAGAAAAGTTACGCAGTGTTGTTCTTACTCCTAACAACTAAAAGAAATGGAAACAAATGATAAGCAGGAACGGTTTATAGGATACTACGTGATGATGTTGATGATCAGGTAAACCCACATTGTCGGCACGGACAGCGGAATCCCAGGAATAAACAGTAGAGCTGAAAACAGAATAATAGATGTTGTGAATTTGTAAACTTGAGATGAACAGAAACAATGCAGATGAAATAATGAGACTCTCACCACTCTGATTGAAGTCGACGGCTTGGTTGTAGATATCTTTGGAGAGGAGCAGGAAGCCCGGCAGAGGCAGGCAGTGCTGCAAACAGAGAGGAGAGACAAGCACAATAAAACTTTACCTACTGGGAAGAAGTTTACATTTACCTGCAGCTCTGTTCATCTGTTTTGGCTTGTGAGGGTGGACTCACACAGTAGAAGAAGGCTTCTTTGGAGAGTTTTCCATATTTTCTGAACAGTGTTTCCTGGAAAATTCCCATCCTCGCTGAAATCAGCAGAGCAGAGGTCAACATGGCAACACCTGATGGGACAGACAGGAACTAAAACATTTAAAAAATAAAACATTCTAGAGTAGGGCTTTATGTAGCTTTTGTTGTAAATAATTTAATGATGAAAATAGTAAATACTGTGCGGTATGGCCCTCTGCACTGAAATGTCAATCTATACTCACCTAAAAGCCAGCGCATGAGGGCCTCAAAGCCTCCCTCCTCTGATCCCTCATGCGCCACATTCTGCAGAGAAAAAATTGTATAAATGAAATGTAACAGGTCAAGCAAAGACTGTCCATCACAAGGAGAAAATGGCTTTTGATGAAAACCTTTGTTTTATGAGGGGAGAATGACATATCGTCTAAGCTGCAGCGTAGATTTTACTCAACTCACCACTTGTTTGGCAGACATGATGGTGCAGATGAAGATACCAAGTGAAACCAAAGCTATAGACAGATATTTAGTGAATGTGTAGCTGCAGGAAGAAAGAAGGACAAACCTGGTTAGAAAGAGATCCTAATAAATCAGCAAAGTACACCATGATGATGTCAAGCGCTGCAGGTAATGGGCTGATAATAGAGGGCAGCCAAGCTTCAATCAAATTGTGAATTATCTCAAAAACTTTTTTTTATCAATGGTTTCCCTCAGACATGATCATTGATTTCTTTAATTTTATCCTCCCCTCCCTCATTATGCGCCTGCAATGACTCAGCATTAAATCGGGATTCAATGCAGGCTCAAAGCACAAATATTCCAGAAATGTTTTACTTGCTTAATTAAGTCTTTACTATGTGCTGCCTCTTCTCTTTAAGTGTCCCTGTTAGCTTTATTTGATCTTTAATACTTCCTATTCACCTTCTCTTTGGTGTCTTCTTATCAAGAGTCCGTTTCATATGTTTGACTGTTTATCAAGGCTTAAGCAATGAGTGTGTCACATTTGTTTTTCTATCGGCAGAAACAGAAAACTTGAGATGGACTTTAAGGGCTTGAACATGTTAGAAAACTCTTTTTAAAAAAGTTAGAAAGCTCTAAAAATTTTAGCTTTCTAAAAATTGCAATCTGCGGTGGTTGTCTCACATGTGATTGTAGGGTTACGCCAACATTGCCCTCAAATACTTAAAAAAAAACTATCTGGAGCCAGTGTTAATTTTGACAGCACTTTTTAATTTATTTTTTAGTCTTTTGTCTAAAATATCATTTAGATTTAGTCATAATTTAGTCATGTAAATTGTTTCAAATTTAGTCCAGTTTTAGTTGATGAAATTTCACAACATTTTAGTCGACAAAATGTAAACTTAGTCAACTAAAATATGAAAGTCACATATTTTAGTCAACTAAAATACTAGCCAATCGTAACACATTTAGCACAGTGCATGGTAGTATCTCCTGTTTGGTTATGTAGCGTGAAGCCATGGTGGGAGGAGAAAAGGAGATAAAAGCTTGAAGATGTCTGAACAAAAACCTGTTCTAAAGCAGCTGTATTATTCACTCAGGTTATAAACATTGCAGTTAGATAACATTTGTTCTAAATTGTTGCACTTTAAGAGATAATGTTGATATTGTTGTTCATTACCTTTTATGTTTACATTTATTGCACATTTTTGTAAAAACTGCACTATTTAAATTAAAACCTGTTCAGAAAGTTTTGTTGGCTTTAATTGTCCTTTTTTTTCTTTTAGGGTTTTACATGTTTTATATGTCAAACATAGGGGAAATAATGGTCAAACAAGCAAATAATCTAGAAAAATCAATGTAAGAAAGAATCGTGATAAAATCGGGATCGTGATTTTATTTTTAAAAAATCGTGATATGATATTTTTGCCATATCGCCCACCCCTAATTGAATCCATAAATAATGAAAGCCTATGATTTATTTCATTGTTGAATCTGAATTGTAATGAAGTGGCAGGACGAGATAAGCTCTTGGCTTCACTCTGTCTCTTCTCAAACTGGTTGCTGTGTTGACATAATGTGCTCACATGAATACATTTATTTGCAGACATGTACAGTTGTTTGGTGTGCATACGTATTATTTTGCATTGACTTCTTTGTTTGTTATATTTGAGGTAATGAAAGACAGAAAAAGAAAGAAAAAGTGATTCCAGGAATTTCAATAAATCAAAGGGTGTGGCCACAGCAACACCTCAAATTTTGATGACAAAATCTTGCTAAAACTTTTTCCTTATTACACAGACAAAAATCCTTAAAACGGGGTGCTGGTTTGGCGTAGTGGTTAGCACCCCATGTACATGCTTCTGCCGGTCCAAGTTCGAATCCCGCCTGTGACCAGTTTGCAGAGTGTCTTCCCCTGCTCTCTCTCCCCCTTTCACAAGCCTTTCCACTGTCTCTCTCCTATCACTAAAGGCACAAAATGCCCATAAAAAATATACATTAAAAAAAATCCCTAAAACTTGATGGCTATTTTCCCACATTTATGTTTTTACACTAGTCTACATGTGTTCCTAGCATAAAATCTCAGTAGTGCCTCCTACAAGACTTAAAAATCAACCCAAGCAGCATTTTGAGTCCACATATTTTTTTTGATCCCAGATTATATGAATATCATTCATAACCAAAAGACCATTAATATAGTCGTGAACAGTAAATGTGTGTATTTGATGGTTGGATTAAATAACATTGTTAAGCACACATCAGTGTCGGCCAGTCAGGTGGTTTATAATTAACTATACAAATACAAGAATTTATAATAATAATAATAATAATAATAATAATAATAATAATACATTTTTGGTGGCACAGTGGCGTAACAGGTGGTGCGCGTGCCTCACAGCAAGAGGGTTACCTGGTTCGATTCCCGGGTTGGACAGGGGCTTTCCTGTGTGAACATGTTCTCTGGGCACTTCGACTTCCTCCCACAGACCAAAAACATGCCCATTAGGTTGATTGGTGACTCTAAATTGCCCCTTAGGTATAAGTGTGAGTGTGAATGGTTGTCTAATTCTCTATTGACTGCCGACCTGTTCAGGGTGTACCCCGTCTCTTGCCCAATAACAGCTGGGATAGGCTCCACCCCCCACACCATGATACCAAACAGCACAGTGACCACTTTTCACCCTGTAACTCGGCATGATGACTGATTACAAGTTTGAAGAAACCTGTGATGCTAATTACAGGACACGCCTTTGCTAACATGTCCCTATGGTCAAATCATTTTCAATCTCTTGTAGGGGTGCCATCATTTTTGTCCAGGCCAGTTTCTTATTTTATTTTTAGAAAATGATTCTGTTGAGCCACAATTCAAAATCAATGTCTGATTTTCATTAGTTAATTTTCTGTAAGTTTTTATTTATTATTACTTTTGCCAGTTTCAAGTTATTTCAGTGACCATGTGGGTTTTTCTTTCTTTTACAAGAGGGTACCAACAGTTTTGTACACGAGAAAGAGATGTGGAAATATATATCAAAATCAAAATCAAGAAGATAGAACAAAATGAAAAAATAATGATAGCAACAATAATAAAATAAATAAAATTTTCAAGCATGAATAAATGAATAAGGAACATTCAGTAGAAACACACCTCATGGAAGGTAGTTATGAGATTTTTTCGGACTCCAAGGGTGGTGGCAAGATGAATTTGGTATACTCGGATAAATGTTGGAGACAATGTGGCGACCATGTAAGGACTCATATTCACATATTTTGGACATGTGAAAAAATTTGATCATTTTGGACAGACATTTTCAAAGCTCTTAGTATTATATTTCAGCCGGAACTTGTGATTGATCCAAAAGTAGACTTGGCCTAGTGCCTGGAGGCATTGATGGAAAGGTAAAAAAGTATCTACTACAAACACTAACAACAGCTGCAGTAAAATGTATTACAATCAAATGGTTAAAATCTGATCCCCCAACATACAAGATGTGGATCGAGAAGGTTCAGGAAATTCAAGATATGGAGCAGATAACGTTTGCTCTGAGATTACAAAAAGAAACTTTTGTTACAAGGTGGAAACTTGCTGAATCCATACTAAAGCAACTAACTTCTATAGCATTTTACAACGAATACATTCACATGAACTTCACTACCCCTTTTTTTTCCTCCCCACTTTCCTTTCAATATATTTATATTAATGAATTTATTTATCAAAAATTCTTTAGTGTGTAGATCCTTGGACTCTCTAATACTGTATACATCGTACACCGCGTCTTTGCCTCGTCTCGTTCTTTGTTGTGTCTTTCTTCTTTTTTTTCCCTGAAGAAAAAGAACTATAATGGAATTATGTACATTATTATTGTATTTGATATTTTTTCAATAAAAATTAAGTTAAAAAAACCATCCACCACAATTTTTTTAAAGAGGACATATCATGCTTGTTTCTCCTTTTCACTATGCCAGACTAGGATGCCTGTAAAGCATTTCTGCCCTCAGTACAAGTCATTTAGTTCCTTCATTGCCCCACAATAGCGTTCTCAATAACCTCATTTTAGGCCATTATCCAGGTCTAGTTGAAACGCTTGGTCTCAAGGATGACCTAAAATTACCTTGCACCGTCACAGCCCTTTGTGCTCTGATTGGTCAGTTCTATTGGGGGTAGAGCCAGCCTGTCCTTCTTCTTCTACTGTATTTTCCGGCAGGCTCAAAGCAGCGATCGCGTATTGAGTCCCGCGTATTGAGAGGAGGAAGTGTTTTATCAGATTACTCCAATAAAAAGAAAGGTACCTCGTGTCATCACGACGTTTGAAATCTCGCGGACATCTCGCAATGACCTATTTTCAGAGGCATCAAATCTCGTTCTAGGATATCAGAAAAAATACAATATCTAATTTTTTGAAAATTAAGGGGGTGTAAGGTCTTGTTTTCAAATTTATTATATTATATATGTAAGTATTAAATTATGCATCAGCATGATATGTCTCCTTTAAATAATTAATTTGGAAAGAAGTTGAAATGACAAAAAAGAAACAACACACTAAAGTGGACCCTCATGATTAAAAAAAATAAAAAAATATATATGTATGAAAAAAAAAATTATCGAAATCAAAAACAATTCAAAATAATGGCCACCATAATAAGTACCGCAGTAAAAACGTACCAAAGATTAAAAGCATAAATAGATAAATAGTGAATTCAAATTGAAAGACACCACAATTTATCAATTATTAATCCAAATGAACTAATTTAAATAATTTGTAGAATTTCTTACACAACTGTGGCTCCATCTCAGTATCATTTTACTCACCTAAAACTATCAGTGATTATAGTTTTTTTCAACAGTACAAAAGAGCGAGTTAATGCTTCAGTGTCAAGCAGCACCTGATCACAATTGTTGCATTTGGCTACGTGTCATATTTACACAGAAACAATTAGATGCGATTATTGAGACACTAAAGTCAACTTTAGTGTGAGCTCAGTGAAGTTTTGTGGATCAGTGTCTGCAGAGTTTGTGCAGAGTCTGAGTTTGGCACTGACCTTACGAGCAGCTCCAGAGTCACCACATTGCTGCAGCATCCGATAAAAACCAAAAAGATGGTCAAAGCTGTCCTCATGTTTTCACTGCCCAGGTGAATTTGGTGTCACCTCATCATGTGTCTCTCTGCCTCCTCAAACTCAAACTCATCAGAAGAACCACAGCTGCAGTTTCATATTGACACAGAGAAACAGCACACAGTCTCGTTTATGCCATCTGATTTATGCCATCAATTTAAAATGAAGCATACAAAGAAAAGAACACTGTACCTACAGTGAAATGTGGAGAAGGTTCAGTTATGGTTTGGGGCTGCTTTGCTGCATCTGGCACAGGGTGTCGTGAATCTATCCAGGTGCAATGAAATCTCAAGATTATCAAGACATTCTGGAGTGAAATGTGCTGCCCAGTGTCAGAAAGCTTGGTCTCAGTCACAGGTCATGGGTCCTCCGACAGGATAATGAGCCAAAACGCACAGCTTAAAACACCCAAGAATGACTCAGAACAAAACATTGGATTATTCTAAAGTGCCCTTCTATGATCCCAGATCTATATCCTGTTGAACATTTGTGGAAGGAGCTGAAACATGCAGTCTGGAGAAGACACCCTTCAAACCTGAGACAGCTGGAGCAGTTTCCTCATGAGGAGTGGCCAGAAATATCTGTGGACAGGTGCAGAAGTCTCACTGAGAGCTACAGAAATCACCTGATTACAGAGATTGACTCAAAAGGTTGTGCAACAACACATTAAGTTAAGGGTACCATCATTTTTGTCCAGGCCAGTTTCATTAGTTTAATTTTTAAAATAATTTTCTTCGACTACAATTCAAAAGCAAAGTCTGATTTTCATTAGTTGATCATCAGTAAATTTTAATTTATTATTACTTTTGTCAGTTTCAGCTTATTTCAGTGACCATGTAGGTTTTTCTCTCTTTAAGGGTACCAACAATTTTGTCCACGTCTGTAGGTACAACCTTACACAATATTGTTCATTACTGGTTTAAACTCTTGACATTTAAATGGCCCAATATTAAAACCATAAAGCTTTTCAAATTATCACAAGTCTTATATTTAGGATTATCAATATTTTTATTTTATGCATTATAAATTATAAATGGGGATTTGAAAGTACTAGTAAGATATCTTCACAAGAAAATAACCAGTTCAGAATGAGCTGTTTCTTTCCTCTTTGTTTTTGTTAACTGGATCTTTGAAATTGTTTATTCAACATCACAGAAACCCATTAAAACTGGGCTGCACAATATTATTGGTATCAGCAGATATAAATGCTCCTGTAGATATTCACAGCCAATATTTGTCATATGAATTAAGCTCAGCGCACCTTATTATCACTGAACGTTTTCATTTAAAAAAACATTAGGGTTTTCTATTAGAGAATGGAACTTTTTTCTTGGTGCACATTAATTTCTAAAGTCACATACGCAGGTCATTTCAGTTAAGAAAATATTTTGGCCAAAATAATGTTATCTGCTTGTAAGTTTGAAAAATGATTGGCAACAAAACAATATAATTCATCCCTGATTAAAACCCTGAAGTTGTACGAGTAACATCATCACACAAAATGTTCTATTTTTTACAAATCTATTTACACAGTAATACACAGAAATTGCATCAAAATCTCTATCTCTAAATTTCTACATCAGTGGGATATTATTTCATCTGTTTGGGCCACATGACTCTGATAGTGGGAAATGGGCAGGCTGGAAAAAACTTCACTGTCGGTGAGAAAGGAGTGTAGAGATTTATTGAGCTGTAAAATATTTCCTGTTGACACTCAGAAAATACACTTAAGACATGTTTTCATAAATAATCTCTCTGAAAATTCAGTTTACCATGAATCCTTCATTCAGAGCCTTATAAATGTGTCATCGCAGCATTCGCATCAGCGTTCATGTGTTGAATGAGCCGTCTAATAATAAAATAAATATTTAGACATCATGGCAAAGAAAAAAAAAACGCTGCATGATATAAAGCATGAAACTATTGAAAGTCAATCCTTAGCACCTCCAGCAACTGTTAACACACAAATCAGTGCACTAAATGGTGTATTCATTCACAGCTGAACATTTCCCAAAATGTATGTTTGTAACTTTAGTTTGAACCTTTGGTGATGGTTTTTAGGTTCTAGTGATTTTTTTTGCCACTTGAGGCAATGAACTGTTGAGCACACTGGCAATCAAAACTATGGAGTGTCATCCTTATATCTGCATATTTCACTATGAACCAGTGATTATGTTCAAAAGAAAGTGAAAACTGATGTTTAAGTTAGCTTTTATCGGAGTATAAACTTTTAAGCTAATCTGTAAACAGCTGTTGAGATCTAAATCAGAGCACTTGTGTGTTTTCATCCACAGAAGGAAATAGTTCCAACCAATTGTAAAGACAGTTTTATAAAGGTAACTCGACTATTGCTGATCTTTTTTGTGTTTATTCCCTTTTTTGGCCACTTTGAGGCAGAGAAGATTGATGACACATCTGCATACAGTGTCAGGAATCTCATTGTTTTAAAATGAACATGAAGAATCTGCCAATTAATAAAACTAAATAGTCCACCCCTGTTCTGTTCACTGTGCTTTCTTAAGTCCAAAAACAATGAATGATTCAAAGAAAAGGTAAATTATCAAGCTTTTGAGCATCACATATCTAGGTATTTTGAATTAATCTCTTAAAAGTTAGTTACAAATCAATTTGTTTAATTCAGCAAAGACTTCAGCTTAAAGGAGACATATCATGCTGATGCATGATTTAATACTTACATATAATATAATAAATTTGAAAACAAGACCTTACACCCCCTTAATTTTCAAAAAATGAGATATTGTATTTTTTCTGATATCCTAGAACGAGATTTGATGCCTCTGAAAATAGGTCATTGCGAGATGACCGCGAGATTTAAATCGTCGTGACGACATGAGGTACCTTTCTTTTTATTGGAGTAATCTGATAAAACAGCTCCTCCTCTGTGATGTCTGTTAGCCCCAAACCGTCACCGAGGAACACATCCACCCAGCAGCAGTATATAGATCCCTAGCTCACACTCACTCATTACCAGCTCTGGCCTGTAGGGGGACTCAATACGCAGTCGCTGCTTCTTTGAGCCTGCCGGAAAATACAGTAGAAGAAGAAGGACAGGCTGGCTCAACCCCCGATAGAACTGACCAATCAGAGCACAAAGGGCTGTGACATTGCGAAGTAACTTAAGGTCATCCTTGAGACCAAGCGTTTCAACAAGCGCTTGATAATGGCCTAAAATGAGGATTTTGAGAACGCTATTGTGGGGCAATGAAGGAACTAAATGACTTGTACTGAGGGCAGAAATGCTTTACAGGCATCCTAGTCTGGCATAGTGAAAAGGAGAAACAAGCATGATATGTCCCCTTTAATAATGAACAGCTTCTCTGTTTGTTTTAGTTGCTTCTTTAGATTTGTGATCAGAGCCAAGTATCACTCTCTTTTTGGTCGATTACCTCTTTAGATGTAAAAGTCTGAGCACTTCTCATCAGCTCCGAGCTAAAGGTGACTGTCTGCTGTTTGATGCTTTTGGGAACATTAACAAAAAACCTGCCGAGTGTTGAAATTAAACTTAAGTTAGTAACAGGGGAGACCCTCAGGGTCAAGAGTGTAGCATTGCAAGGGGTACACATGGACACATTTATTATTTTATTCCAAATTGGAAGTACTGAGATAAGCTTGTCAATAAAATGGTATGTGTACACTACATTAGTTTTCCTGGGAGACAAAAACCTGTGGCACAGCCGAGCAAATGTGGATAAATGCCTGAAACGTCCAGTCGCTCTGGATTCAGGAGAGGGTTCAGAGGTGTCCGCCCAGAAACTATTTTGTCAAGTGTTTTGTCCTTGATTTTAAAGTTTCAATACTTGTTTAAATGGGACTTATTCAATCAGTCACATATAGCAAAGGCAGGGTGATTATTTTGATTTCATATCTTATTTCTATGAATTACTTATTTTCAAGGCAAAGTATTATTTATTCTAATGTTAAATTTGAGTTAAAAAGAAGAACAATTTGGAGAATTAAATGTCAAAATTAAGGAGATAAAACAAAGTATTTTCATTTAATCACCAGTTATGTTACAGTTTACTTTTGAAGAGTCATCAACACACGAGTGAGGGGGTACTCATGTTATGATAAAAAAGGCTCAGGAGTACACAAGACGAAAAAAGGATGGGAGCCACTGCCTTAAACTGAAGATCTGTTACGCCCTTGAGGTCATGAACATGTCACCTTTAATCTGATTAATATACTGACAGATCTTCCTCAGTGCAGGCAGGGTCGACGTTGTGTGGCTGTGCTAAACTGCTGTAAAACCAAAGTACTGGATGAAGTGAGAATTTATTGATAATTATGCCGTTATTGCTCCTGCTGAATGATCAAATTTTCTCTTTCAGTTAAGTAGATTGTCTATTTAAAAATGGGCTGACACAGTTATTCCATTTCAACAATGACACGTGGCACTCCTGATTTTTAAAGGCCCTGGACATTATTTTATCACTCTGGTTGATCAGACCGGGAGAGGTTGAAAATGAGAAGGCTTTAGGAGTGTGGGTTATTAGAAAAACTTGAGTGTATCGGTTAACCCCTTGTCTTAGAAATGCACCAAAAATAAGCTTATAGGGGCCGAAAGGGAATAAACATTTGGGCAAGAAGTCTATATCCTCCATGTTGACTATATATTAGGGATGCACAATATTGGATATTGGAGACATTTCCAAACTCATTTAATCAATTTCAATGCTGATATTTTTTGTCAAGAGCACCAAGTCTTTACTTTACAAAAATGACTTGCTGCCTTCAATGTGACAATCTGCTTTAGTGAATAAAATTAAACTCCTGAGTTTTAATGGTACCCATGCGTGTTTAGGTGAAGCATTACGGGCACATTTATGTTTTCTACAGCTAATTTAAGGGACATCTGTGGCTGATAAATAAGCTGTAGACATCAGGAAAATTTTAATATCAGCCAATAAACCTCTTAGGCCAGTATATGCCAACACTGATACTGTGCCGATAATATTGTGCATCCCTACTAAATATGATTTACACTTCAAAACTTTTCAGGAACACATTTGCTCTAAGCTCAGATTGACAAGGAAATAAAGTATGTAGATGTAGATTTACACGTCTTACAGTTTGGTCTTTACCTCAGATTTATTAACAGTAATGAAAATGAAAAATATCACGAGCTCTGTCCTCTAAATTGTACGTAGTGTGTTCCTGACACTAAAAGATAAAATGTAAAATGACGTCAGCATAAGAGACTACAAACACTCTGAAGTCCAGCACTGTTAGTGTTCCTTCACCAGTCCTTTCTCCCTCTTCAGTCCTCCTTCTTCTCTTTGACCTCAGGTCCTTTCAGAGCGGCCTGAATGCTGCCCCACACCTCCGTGTACAGCAGAGTACCCAGGAACACCACGGCCGTGCCCACCCAGTGCCAGGCAGTGAAGGGGTTTTGGAAGTACAGGATGGAGAAGATGAGGCTGAGGAACTTTCTCAGAGTCACCACCAGAGTGACGGTCAGAGAGGCGCACTCTGTGGTCAGGATGAAGACGCCACGGATACAAACGTACCTGAAACATCTGGTTAAAGTCTAACAACAGGAAGATGGGTTCCTTCCTACACAGTTCTAACAATCAAATGTAAGTCTGTGTGGGTTCTCAGTCATCCACATCGTGGATATCCAACAACAAATACCCCTTTTTCAAACATTTTGTTAAGAGTAAATAAAAGGAAAGCAAAATCTGAACTACACTATTTTTCCAATAGTATTCGCTCACACATCCAAATAATCAGAATCAGGTGTTCCAGTCACTTCCATGGCCACAGGTGTATAAAATCAAGCACCTAGGCATGCAGACTGCTTTTACAAACATTTGTGAAAGAATGGGTCGCTCAGGAGCTCAATGAATTCCAGCGTGGACTGTGATAGGATGCCACCTGTGCAACAAATCCAGTTGAGAAATTTCCTCACTCCTAAATATAATACAGTCAACTGTCAGCTGGATTATAAGAACGTGGAAGTGTTTGGGAATGACAGCAACTCAGCCATGAAGTGGTAGGCCATGTAAACTGATGGAGTAGGGTCAGCAGATGTTGGGGCGCATAGTGCAAAGAGGTCGCCAACTTTCTGCGAGTCAATCGTTACAGACCTCCAAACTTCATGTGGCCTTCAGATTAGCTCAAGAACAGTGCAGAGAGCTTCATGGATGAGTTTCCATGGCCGAGCAGCTGCATCCAAGCCATCCATCACCAAGTGCAATGCAAAGTGTCGGATGCATTGGTGTAAAGCACTCCGCCACTGGGTGGGGACGCATTTTCTGGAGTGATGAATCGTGGTTCTCCATCTGTCAATCTGATGGATGAGTCTGGGTTTGGCGGTTACCAGGAGACCGGTACCTGTCAGACTGCATTGTGCCAAGTGCAAAGTTTTGTGGAGGGGGGGATTATGGTGTGGGGGTGTTTTTCAGGAGCTGGGCTTGGCCCCTTAGTTCCAGTGAAAGAAACTCTGAATGCTTCAGCATACCAAGACATTTTGGACAATTCCAATTCCCAACTTTGTTGGAACAGTTTGGAGCTGGCCCCTTCCTCTTCCAACATGACTGTACACCAGTGCACAAAGCAGGTCCATAAAGACATGGATGACAGAGTCTGGTGTGGATGAACTTGACTGGCCTGCACAGAGTCCTGACCTCAACCCGATAGAACACCTTTGGGATGAATTAGAGCGGAGACTGAGAGCCAGGCCTTCTCGTCCAACATCAGTGTGTGACCTCACAAATGTGCTTTTGGAAGAATGGTCAAAAATTCCTATAAACACTCCTAAACCTTGTGGACAGCCTTCCCAGAAGAGTTGAAGCCGTAATAGCTGCAAAAGATGGACCGACATCATATTGGGATGTCACTTATGTTCATATGCGAGTCAAGGCAGGTGAGCAAATACTTTGGGCGATATAGTGTATATAAAAACATCAATTTTTGTCCAAATATCTGTCTACTCTAGTGGACACCATGCATGAAAAGGTAAATTTGAAGATGAAAAATCTAACAGTTAATAAAACTAATTACTCTACAACTCATTAAAACAATTTACCATACCTGGGCCCCTGTTTTGTTTATTCAGCTTTCTTAAGTCCAAAATCAGTGAATAATTCACAGAAAATTCCCTCTGGTACACCCTGAACCAGTCGCCAGGCAATCGCAGGGCCACCTAGAAAGACAGACTATCATCCACTCACACATTAATAACTAACAGAAATTTGGAGTCACCAATCAACCTATTGAGCATGTTTTTTGGGGGTTTTTTTGTGGGAGGAAGCCAGAGTGCCCAGAGAGAAATAACTGAAAAGCATGTGAGTCTTAAGGATACTGCGTGATGACGTTGATGATGAGGTAGACCCACATTATCGGCACAGGCTGTCCAACCATAGGTACAACCACTGGAGCTGGAAACAGAAGATACTCGTTAAAAGCTGTTTGATTTACAGACCGTAAAGCTGCTGAAGCACTGACACTCACTGCTCTGACTGAAGTAGACGGCGTGGTTGTAGATGTTTGTGGAGAGGAGCAGGAAGCCCGGCAGAGGCAGGCAGTGCTGCAGACAGGGAGGAGAGAGAAGCACAATCAAACTTCAACTACTGAGAGGAAGGCTGAGCGTCCCTGCTGCTCTTTGAAACGTCTCTACCATGTAAGAGCAGAGGATTGACTCACATTATAGAAGAGGGCCTCTTTGGGGTATTTTCCATATTTTTTGTACAGTGTCTCCTGAAAAATTCCCATCCTCGCTGACATCAGCAGAGCAAAGGTTAACATGCTGATACCTGTGAAGAGAAAGTAAGCAAAAAAAAGTAAAATCTGTTTTTCTGGCTCTGCGTTTGTAACTGTCTGCCTGCACCGTCCAACAACCTGAAAGGGATACGCCAACTTTTTTATTTCTTCTCTGGTCTTTCCTCACTTCAGAGTCCATGACAAGAAGATAGACGCCATTCTTCCGACTGCCTCTGCCGACAGTCCTGTCCTGTGTGCTTGCTGTTGTTTGCACATGCGCCCTGCGGTTTAGTTTTGTATTTCTTCTGAAAATTACACAAAACGTGAATCTTAGTCTAAAAACAAGTCACAACAAGCACATAGGGGGTGCTGGTTTGGTGGAGTGGTTCACAACGAGGCACCCCATGTACTTGCTTCTGCCGGTCCAGGTTCGAATCCCACCTGTGACCAGTTTGCAGAGTGTCTTCCCCTACTCTTTCACAAGCCTATCCACTGTCTCTCTCCTATCAATAAAGGCACAAAAATGCCCCAAAAATACATAAAAAAACAAACAAGCACATAGGACTGTTAACGGAAGCTAAAGAATTTATCTGATGACTGTAGGCAGAGGCAGGCTAATTCTACCCATTCTCTCCCAGTGTTTGAGCTAAGCTAGTTAGCGGTGGGCGAGATCTGCCCGTTTCTTCTTGTTACTGCACACACAGTCAAAACAATGGTGTCTATCTGCTTGTCATGGACTCAAGTGAGGCAAGAAACAAAACAAAAGAAGTTGATGTATCCTTTTAAAGCTGATTTACTGATGACACGTTAAATATGATGACATGTTGTGGCAGTGTAAACTCACCTAAGAGCCAGTGCATGAGAGCATTGAACCCCTGCTCCTCTGATCCCTCATTGGCCACATTCTGTTGTAAAATTTAACAACAAATACAAATTAAATAAGCATGAGAGGTCAAGGTCCAGACTGTCCAATCAAAAGCTTTTCATGCTAAACTTTTCTCTGTAAGGTGAGAATGACATATCGTCCATATCGTCTAAGCTGCAGTGTGGATTTACTGAACTCACCACTTGTTTGGCAGACATGATGGTGCAGATGAAGATACCAAGTGAAACTAAAGCTATGGACAGATATTTTGTGAGTGTGTACCTGCAGGAAGAGAGAAGGACAAACCTGGTTAGAAAGAGATATTAATAAATCAGAGAAGTGTATCATGATGATCAATCAATCAATTAATCTATACTTCAACTCGGCCAGTTCATAACAATTGTTATCTCACGGCACTTTACAATAAAGCAGATTGAAGCCATACTGTCCATTTTATAGATACACATATATGCAAACATACTTTTTTTTTAATGTATTTTTGGAGCATTTTGTGCCTTTATTGATAGGTGAGAGACAGTGGATAGGCTTGTGAAAGAGGTTGAGAGAGAAGGGGAAGACACTCTGCAAACTGGTCACAGGCAGGATTCGAACCTGGACCAGCAGAAGCACGTACATGGTGGTGCCTGGTTGGTAACCACTCCGCCAAACCAGCACCCCATGCAAACATACTTTTTAATATTTATAAATATATATTTTAGGGCTGAGACAATAGACTTTTCTCCCGATTCGATTTTTTACGATTTTTTTAGGTGCTGGTTTGATTTAAATTGCGATTCTACGATATTGCCCATTTTTGCATCCTTTACTTAGCTTTTTTAACACCAGTGAAAAAGGTGAAAAATGATGATGCCTTCAGACTATAACAGGAACAATACACATCACATGTGAGTCCGTTTTTAGGATTTATTCAGCAATATATTTTAACCAGCTGTTTATACTCTCTCTTCAAAAGCCTGGATTGCATTTAAAAGTGGCTTATCAACACAGCCCAAAATGAAGCATTTAAATTTGAAAAAAATCGATTTAAAAATTGTCAAAGAAAAAATCCTGATACTTATGTGAATCTATTTTTCTCCCACCCCTAACACACACACACATATGTGCGTATGTGTTAATGTATGTAAATACATATACATACATCCAGAGATGTTAACATCGAGGCAGAGACAAAGACACTTAAAACAAGAAATTATGATACAAACCAATGGACGCCCAGATTGTAAATCTGTCCTCATCACATTTCTCTTTGCTGAATATAGATTCCATCAATCAATCTTCCATCAGAGAGATTGATCTAACATCAAAATTTATACCTATAAGAACTATAATCTGGAGAGGACTGGTGTTAATTGGTAAAGTAACATGTAGGTGAATCACCAATAACATGGGTTTAATTGGTCTGAAAGTATATTTTCATTTTAAATGGAAAAAGAAACAGGAGAACCCATCATTAACTGAAAGAAAAAGGGTTTTTTTATACTTAATTTTTCATAAAATATCAGAATTCTTGCTCAGAAAATAACCTTGTTTCTCAATCTGAAATTGCTTTAATTTCAAATTCACATTTTTAATGTTTTTGTTTCACTGAAGCACAAAAATATACAAGATCTCTTGAAATATGAAAATTTAACTGTCATAAAATATCATGTTTTATGCTGAATAATAAATTATGACAGTGTCTTTCCATGACCCAATTCATAAAAATAGAATGTGTTCAAGTTTTTTTTGTTATCAGAGGAAGTGGAATGACCTTTTCTTCAGAATGATGATTCCCAGAATCATGTTGGCGATGAGCGATCCCTGCAAAGAAGCAGAAAGCCAATCACAGATCAGACCCGAACAGAGGAGATAAAGACTTCATGTTTTTATTAATGAGAGTAACGACGACACTTCTTACTGATCTGAAGATCATGTGTAAGGGCATGGCGATGTTGAAGTTCAGAGCATAGTTGTTGATCACGCTGACGGCAAAGAACATGGTCACCATGATCACATAGTTACTGAAAATAAAAAAACACAAAAGTTTGTTTGAGGACTTTTTACATGGCAGTAAGTCTATATCTTCCAAACCTCTTTTACCTTAACGGGATTGTTGGTTTCTTCCTCCCAAAGTTGGTTTCAAAAATGAAACCTTCTATAGCTATAAATAAAAACTGAGAGAAGGTGACGATATTTCCACATCCTGGAAAATCTCTGAAGGACAAAAGAACAAATAAGACACAGATCAGAAGAGGAAATGTCAGCATTTGAAAATGTCTAGTCCAGATAAAAAGTTTAAAGATACTCAGTTAAGGACAATTTGAGACGTCTGATGACTCAAAGTGCTTAAACATCACCGGTCACAATTACTCACTGACACATCTGCATGTCACTGACATAGCTGAAGAGTCATGTGGGCTTGTGTGATTTGCCCGAAGACATGCTGATAGTAAGAACGTACAAATTTGTTTTTTTTTCTCATTATCGCCAAAACTGATACCGACATTTTTGGTCAAGAGCACAAACTCTGTACTTAACAAAAATGGACTTGTATCTTTCAGAGTTACAGTATAGCTTGGTGAGAAGCAGATGTAAAACAAGATACCTGTAAATCAGCTGCAAAGAAATTCATGATTGGCTGATACTGATTCTGCAATAGGGATGGGAATCAAAACCAATTCCAGTTGAGCATTGTTAACATCTCCATCAAAGAATCAATATCATGAGTCTTTCTGCTAATCAATTCCCTTATCAATTCCTTCCACTGTCAGGGTTCAGAAGTATCAGAATAGTGGCTACATTTTTTACAAAAGGAGTCTACTGCACAACCTTAAGTGAGTGGAAACACCAGCAGCTTGCAGGAGCAGTTATCTATGCTGTGACATGTGTTTGACATTGTTGACACTGAAAATCTACAGACCAACATTTGTCCACACGGAAAATCTGAAGGAATCAATAAGGGAATCGTTAAAGAATTGGATTGATTAGCAGGATTGTTAATAGCATTGGTATGATAAAATCGTATCAATTCCCATCTCGTTTCTTCACTTTTTTTATTTTTCCATGTTCCATTAACCACGGAGCTAGGAAGAGGGAAGCAGGAGTGACCTTATCTCCAAGTTGACAGCATTCCAGTAACAGTCGGAAAAAACTTGCCAATCCAGCAGACTATTGTTAGCCGTTGTTTGCACGCCCTGTGTTGTAGTTCACAAATACCACATGAAGAAAGTAAACAACACTATGGCAGCATTTCCTTAAATACTAGTTGAACAATACTGTGTATAAAGCTGATTTAGTGCCACAAAAACCCGTCAAAGTGCAAATAAACAGAATATTGCAGGAGCTTAATAACTGTTTACACCGGGGGCAGTCATCCTTGATTGTCAACATGGGAGTGTTGAGGATCCCCCGAGGTTCCAGGAAATTCTGACCTCGGGGGGCTTGCCAGTTGAAATTTCCCACTCGGAACTCGGAAAATCACGACTTCTCAGTACAACTGGAACACAGCATTAAGCCCTGTTTCCACCAAGTGGTCCGGTATATATCGGCACGGTTAGGGTCAGGCCGAATTGGTCAAGTCTGATCCTTTTTGCATTTCCACAGCCGGATGCCGATAGCATGACGTCATAGCAGCGCGACACAGTGTACCCGGCTATCGAATACAATGACGAACAAAACGCAACACAGTAAACAAAGAGCAATGATGGAAGACATCCAGTAATCTCCTTTTTTTGTGCTTAGCATATGGCTTTTTGTTATGAAGCGCAACCAAGCTTTGTTTCAGAGAAAGTGCGGAACCTCGGAACTGGGAGTTACATCATCTCCCTGACTTAGCGGCGTTCCAGTTGAAGTCGGAAAAAAACTTCCCGATCTACCAGGGTATTGCTAGCCATTGTTAGCACGCCCTTGCTTGTGTCACAAATATCACATGAAGAATGTGATTATCACTATGGCAGCATTTTTGTAAATATAAGTCTTACAATACTATGTATACAGCTCATCTAGAGCGACACACCCCAGTCAGAAGTGCAAATAAATTGATTATTACAGGAGCTAAATAACTGTTCACACTGGGGCATCCATCTTTGATTGTCAACTCAGGGGTGGCGAGGTTTCAACGAGTTCCCAGTAGGAAATTCCGACCTCGGGGGGGTGTTCCAGTTGCAGTTTCCTACCTGGAACTTGGAAATTCCGACTTTCCACTACAACTGGAATGCACCATCAAACATGGTGGGATTATGTGTTGTTCTTTATTACCGCTGTCACATGGGAAGTGACGTCTCCTTCCACCAATCAAAGGACTGCAGTGTTTCTAGCTCCACCTTCTGGGGTCGGATCGGTATAATTGGCACCCCAACAGAAGGGTCCCAAAAAGTAGGACGGTTCGCTTATAAGTGGTCCTGTCCTGGTTTTAGGCTATGGAAACGCCACAAAAAGCGAGCCGTACCGAGACCAACCGAACTGAACCCTCTGGTGGAAACTGGGCTTTAGACTGACATCAGCAATACCGATATCAGTCGCAGGGCCACGTAGAGAAACTGACATTCACACTCACAACTAAGTGCAATTTCGAATCACGAATCGACCTGATGAGAAGGGATGTCCCGGTCCGATATCAGCAAAAAAAACTAATATCGGATTATGTTGGCCTGCATCTAAATCTCTGATACAGGCGCTCAAATACAAGCAGTCCACTCTCATTATTTTTTTATTTATTAAATTTAGTAGTAGAATATGCTTATGTTTAAGTTAAACACAGTGGTTATTTTGCAATTTAAAATATTTGTGTTTGTTTTTATTTGATTTATTGGGGTTATTTTTCAAGGTCTTATTTATTTTTTATCCATTTTATTTAACTGTATTCTTTGAGTTTGAGTAATCTCACTTGATCAAGCCTTTTCTTACAGTCCATACTACAAAATATGTAATAAAAGTATGTATGATTCCTGCTGATATCGGATCCGATCGATTTCGGTATTAGCCAATACTCAAGGCTGCACGATCAGTATCGTTTCGGAGGTGAAAAAGGTGTGTCGGGAAAGTCTAACAGCCAATAACGACGTCAATCACAGGGCCACACAAAGAAACAGACATTCACACTCACACCTCACAGCAAGTTCGAGTCACGAATCGACCTGATCTGCATGTTTTTTTATCTGAGGAAGAAAGCCAGGGAGACTGGAGTGAACCCACGCATGCACGGAGAGAACGTGCAAATCACAAAGTAAGGCCCTGAGCAAAAAGGAGGATGTGAGGCACGTGCACTCCCTACTTCCCCACATTTCCTGTATAAATAAAGTTTGACATGATTTTGACGCGTGCAGCACTTAGATCAGCTCAGGCTGCCTAAACGGGCTTCACTCATGACTGGACCTCACTTCTGTACGAGGTACCAGGACAAGTCTTCACTTCAGGATCAGGCAGCGCCTCGAGAAGAAATGTCTACCTTTGGCTACGCCACGTACTCTCTCACAGAAACACACAGGTGAGGCTGTCGGGACACCAGAGCTGAATGAAGCCTCAGCTGAGTGAAGTTTAAATATCAGAGTCTGTGCAGAGTCTAAGTTTGGCACTGACCTTACAAGCAGCTCCAGAGACACCACATTACTACAACATCCGATAAACACCAGACAGATGGCCAAAGCTGTCCCCATGTCGTCTCTCTGCTGAACTAAACTAAGAGAATTAAGTGTCACTTCATTAGGCGACTTTCGAAACGTAACACTGAGCAGAAAAAGCGCATTTCGTGTTTTAAATGGGGTCTTTCTGCTCTCACAAACTCCGGTATCAGTTGAACACGTCTAATGTATGAGATTGCGCTTTTCCTCATCGCAAAGACTCATGGGAGCTGTAGTTCAGGGTTTATATTTGAAAGAAAAACAGCACAGGGCGGAACTTATGATGGCTGGACACCAGTTTGAACATATGTATCGTCTGTTTATTAATAATAATTGTGAAAAAGTGATTGAAATTCAGTTATAACGAGCAGGAGGGTCGGATTTCCGTGAGTGAACTGCGCACTTTCTGCGCAAACGTGTTCGAACGTGCCTGCCAAGATCGCGTTTTTCATGGAATGAGAAGATCTCCCACTCTGCTTTAATCTTGCGATCCCAAAACACATGTAAGACCTTGTTTTGAGTTAACTTGAAAATCATACAAATTAGTCTAGGGAAAACACTTGAGACACAATATTTTCAAAGCATCTTGAATACTACAGGACTATGAAAAGCTTTGGAAGTGATATCAGTTCAGTTCAGAGCTTTATTGTCCCTCAAGGGGAAATTTGGTCTGTAGTGAGAGTACAACAAACAACTCGGGATGCATGATATTGGATTTTTGCCAATATAATTTGCCAATATTCCTGACAATATATGGCCAATATTTGTGTCTGATATATCAGTATCAGCTCATACTGATACTTAACTTTTAAAACTAATTTCTGCCGATACCAATATCAAACTGGTAATATTGTGCATCCCTACCAACACCAACAATTACATACAAATTAATAAAGCACTGACTCAAACAACATTGCAGTATGCAGCACAACCAAACTTCACAAGAAAACACCAATAAAATAAAATTGGAGGTATCCAAAGAGTATAAAGGAAGTGAAGAAGAGGGTAAAACCTGTCATCAATTAAAATAACTGGCAATTTAAGAATTATGCAAGTTGATTGCACTGATTGCAATATATAGGCCTACTTACAATTCAAATTTACCCCCACCCCACATTTATCTTGTGTTTTAAAGTGAAATCATCGTATTATACTATAGTGAGTCTTTGCATTATGCAGTACATTTGATTATATTTACCGTCTGAAAGAGGAAGTCTTTATAATTGAGCCAACCCCAATAAAACCCCTTTGTTTAACTATCTCTCTGCATGAGAAGACAATTTTTTTGAGTTGGCCGTTTTACAGAATTACTCATTTAAATTAAGTTTAATCATTGTACTTCCTTTCTTTGACAGATACTTCCAATTAAAACCCTTTACTTAACAAAATGTAGTTTTAAACACTTCGAAATTTACTTAAACAATGTGAAATCTGGTTTAAAACAGCAGAGTGTAAAGTTGGATTAAGTTTCTATGTTGAGCTGGTCAGCAATATTCAGGTCGTGTTACTTAAAATGAGCGCAGGCTAAACCATCCTCATTTATAGACGATCTTCGGTAGACGACGTACGTGCGTGGCTCTGGAAGACGTGGCGACGCAACACACCGCTAGCTCCGCCGTCTCCTCTGCTGCTACTGTAGCATCAGTTAGCGACATCAGCATCCAAACAGCGAGATTTGGGGCCGTTCAGAGGGATTTCAAAAACACTCCAGCCGCTGCCAAAATGATTTCACTCACAGATTCACAAAGTAAGAGCTGCGTGTATTATTCTGCTGTTTATTTTCTTTGTAACGTCCTGATGTAAAACCCGGTTTAGCTAATTGTAAGAGGTTAGCTGCCCCAATTCAATTGGCTGAGAGCAGTGACGTCACGCCGCTGTTTAAATAAAGTGTTCACCATCAGTGAAGTGTAGCTGCTGTCCGGCTGCTTTTCTGTTTATTTTACATATACCGGTATATATTTTAATTGTCCTACTGCTATAACCTACTGCAGAGTTTAAATGAAGCATCATGTCAAACTGGAGGAAAAGACTTTGAATGACTTCTTTATGAAGAGACTTGTACGTCAAGACAGTAGCCCTGTGTATGATCTTAAACATAACTTAAAACATAATATTTATAAAAGTATTTCAGCCCTGATTGCAGAATATACTGAAACCGAACTTTCAGCGACTTATGTATTTATTTGAATGACTCTTCATGTCATTCAAATGTTTAAATTCAGATAAAACTCACTGCATTTTGCTTGATCATAAGGGGAGACTTAGTTAAACACAGTATTTTATTTTTTGTCCTATCTGATATGCGGGTATTTCCACACTCAATTCAGTTGATATCAAAACAAATATTGATGACTTTTTGGATTACACCTGCAATATATGTATTCCCACCAGTAACAGGAAAACAGGTTAATTTTAAGGTCAATTTAAATGAGTAGTTCAGTGTTTTTGAAGTAGAGTTGTGTTAGGTAGTTCACGACTTACAACGAGCAATGATAGTATGTTCGGTCACATCAACGACTGAGTTTAATTTTCGACCATCAGTGTCCCTTACTGGTAGACTGCAAAAGCACTGAGCTATCCCTGTGTATTAATGTATTAAGACATTTGATTTAAAAACACCTTTCATGACACTCAAGGGCACTGTGCAAAAACAATAAGAGTCAACAATAAAACAGTAAAATCAGCAAAAGGTTATTGTGAAATGGAGAAAACAGTCTTGAACCGGTGGGTTTTGAGTTAGGATTTGAAGAGGGATAAAGGGGTCCAGTTTTGGAAGTTTGGTGGGAGAGAGTTCCAGAGGCCTTTCTCCACACAATATGCAAAACCCCCACTTGATGCTGTTTAAAAGGTAATATCTGCTGTTAATATCTGTTGAAATGTATATGTCTGTGGATACTGATATTCAGCTTTTCAAGCAATGACATGATGATACCAAATACCATATTGATCATTTCTGGCATACCTAGGGTGAATGAAAGCATCCCTAAACCATTTCAATATTTCAATATTTAGTGGGTGCAATATTATTAGTAAAATTAATATCAGTGTCTTATGTCACAGTAATGAATTTAGTAAATTTTATTTATTTTTTTATTTTACCTTTATTCAACCAGGAAGTCTCTTTAGGATTTAAAGTCTCTTTAAGAGAGACATGGCCAAGGTAGTGGCCAATACAGTGTTACAGACTTAAAAAACAAGACAATACATTAACAGAATACACAACTTACATTTTAGAACAGGCTTACAAAATGCACAGTGACCTTTCATGAAAAGCAGAAACACTTTTCCATCACCACACTCTTTATTATCCTTTAAATGTTTCTCAGCAAATTAGTAATTTCAAGAAACATGGGGCATTTTTTCTGTAATGCAGTAGTTAAGTTTATCCATGTTGCAGGGGTCATGCTTTCTCTAAGAAAATAAACACTGATTAGAAACTCATGGTGAGTATTGGCAGTAATTTGAAGATGATGAAGTCTGGATACTGTATGCAGGATGATACTTCACAATTTCTGAAAATGTTTTATCTCTGAAAGTGAACAGTTATTATCTTATTATTTTTGATTATCTTTTCTGGTGACAAATATTTTTGAAAAAAATGTATAAAAGAAAATGAGAATCACGTATCCACTGCCAATGAGCAGCAGAAGACTGAACGAATTACAAACAAAAGAATGACCATGAATTATAAGTTAATTAACACTGCAGTATAAAATTTTCAACATATTGGTGTATCCGTATTTTCCTCTACAATCATTAGAAGCTGTATGTTTTATATCTGTAATAATTTGGGCTCTTGATACAACAAAGAATTTTAAAAAGGCTGTTATGTAAAAACTGTGATATTGTCTTGGCTCAGTGAAAATCTAAATCCATGTCAAAAACACAGATGTTCACAAAGTCCTTGTGAGGGATTCTGCTTCTGTATCTTTACAGCGTTAATCTTTCCAGTTTTCTCTTTTGTCCTGTGATCTCCCATAGCTTCTGTTATTAATGTAAACTATTATCTCTCAGTTAGAATAACTCTTTTTATTCCTCCACCCCTGCAGAGATTGGGATGGGGCTGACGGGGTTTGGCGTCTTTTTCCTCTTCTTCGGGATGGTGCTGTTTTTCGATAAAGCTCTCCTCGCCATTGGAAATGTGAGTCCATCATTCTTACTTTCCCAACGCTGATGGTCGAACAGTTCCCTCCTCTGAAGGGTGTCACACTGATGTCTTTATTTTTCTGCACAGATTCTGTTCGTGTCGGGTCTGTCGTTTGTCATCGGTCTGGAGCGAACGTTCAGGTTCTTCTTCCAGAGACACAAATTTAAAGCCACCAGCTTCTTTCTCGGAGGAGTTCTTGTGGTTCTGATTGGCTGGCCGATCATCGGCGTTGTCCTGGAGATCTACGGTTTCTTCCTCTTGTTCAGGTCAGTAAACACGAGAAGGAAAGAAAACTCTATTTGGTGTTGATCTGATAGGTTGATTTATTTTTCTGTCTTTGCTTTTAACAGAGGATTCTTCCCGGTAGCGGTGGGCTTCATCAGACGGGTTCCTGTGCTCGGGTCTCTGCTCAGTTTACCAGGAATCAGCTCAGTAAGTCATGAAAACACAGTTTCCCATGACGTGTGTAACATCAGTCATTACATTACCATGACATTAGAGCTGGATGTTATTCTGTTTTATACAACATCCTGATCTTTATCCACTATAGTTTGTGTTAAAATGTCTTCAGCTTTACTTGAAACCGTCTAACTTGTTTTGTCTGTTTTTCTTTCAGCTGGTGGATAAAATTGGAGAGAGCAACACGATGGTATAACGCCGGCCTGTTAGCCAATCAGAGGAGAGTTTCAGTGTTTCCGACATTTCAAACAGTGACTGTATGTTTTTGTTCATAACAGCTCCAGAACTGTGAATCAAGCTTTTTCTCTCATCTCATATTTTGTCACTAAGAGATTTTTTTTATTGGTATTATTTTACGAGCTGGAAGCAGGCCTCCCATGTTGTGTCAGTCCAGCCTGATATTTATGGACGGATACGTTTGGACCACTGATTTCACTCGACTGAAGACGAGGAGCTCCTCACAGCGACCTCTCCTCGACATCACGTGCCTGAACATTCCCGGAGTTCCTCGATGATGCGTTACTGAAGTTTTGTACATAATGAATGGATAACGTTGTGATAAATGTTGTTGTGAAAAAAGGATCAAGAGACGAGGTTTTACTGTAACTTTTTTAAGCGCATACTTGAATTAAAGTGTGTCTTTTTATACATTTTTGTTTTGTCATTTTATACACAGCATGGCATTGGGCGTCCACTAGAGCGCTGAAGGGTTGCAGAAACAAATTTTGTGATTTCAGAACACTTTCCCCGTCAGATACAGAAAAAGGGTGTGAGGACCTTTTCTTGATTCTTTGGCATGCTGACTCATCCCTGTCTGGTCAGCATGCTTGCCTTTATAAGTGCCCTGAGATTTTTGCTTGGTTTAAGGAGTTCCCTGAGATTTTTGCTTGGTTTAAGGAGTGCCTTTACAATTTTAGCTTGTTTTAAGGAGTATCCTGAGATCTTTTCTTGGTTTTAGGTGTGCTCTGAGATTTTTTCTTAGTTTAAGGAGTGCCCTGAGATTTTTTCTTAGTTTGAATTGAATTGAATTGATTTATTTATTTCGGTCACGTCAGCACACTTATACAGCATCACACATTGTCAATAGTTGATCAAATGTACATGTCCGAAAGGGAAGACAGGAGAAGCAGAGCTTATCTAGTCCCGTCCCCATTTTCTCAATATTTAGTCTCCTCTTTTCCACATATCATCAAATTATTATAAATTTTTATTCCATTTGCAGAAGTATGACATAATTCTTGACTGTCCTTTAGTGTCCGTATTTGACCTATTATGACTAATCCTTTGTTCCACGTTTCAGGAGTGCCATGAGATTTTTACTCGGTTTAGGAGTGCCCTTACAATTTTAACCTTGTTTTAAGGAGTGGCCTGAGATCTTTTCTTGGTAGAAGAAATGCCCTGAGATTTTTTCTTAATTTTAGGTGTGCCCTGAGTTTTTTACTTGGTTTAGGAGTGCCCTTACAATTTTAGCTTGTTTTAAGGACTGCCCTGACAATTTAAGCTTGGTTTTAGGAGTGCCCTGAGATTTTTACTTGGTTTAAGGAGTTCCCTGAGATTTTTGCTTGGTTTAGGAGTTCCCTGAGATTTTTGGCTTGGTTCTCGGAGTTCCCTGAGATTTTTGGCTTGGTTAAGGAGTGCCCTGAGATTTAAGCTTGGTTTAAGGAGTTCCCTGAGATTTTTCCTTGGTTTAAGGAGTGGCTTTACAATTTTAGCTTGTTTTAAGGAGTGTCCTGAGATCTTTTCTTGGTTTTAGGTGAGCTCTGAGATTTTTTCTTAGTTTAAGGAGCGCCCTGATATTTTTCCTTGGTTTAAGGAGAGCCCTGAGATTTTTTCTTAGTTTTAGGAGTGCCCTGAGATTTTTACTTGGTTTAGGAGTGCCCTTACAATTTTAGCTTGTTTTAAGGAGTGGCCTGAGATCTTTTCTTGGTTTAAGGAGTGCCCTGAGATTTTTACTTGGTTTAGGAGTGCCCTTACAATTTTAGCTTGTTTTAGGGAGTGGCCTGAGATTTAAGCTTGGTTTTAGGAGTGCCCTGAGATTTTTACTTGGTTTAGGAGTGCCCTTACAATTTTAGCTTGTTTTAAGGAGTGCCCTGACAATTTAAGCTTGGTTTTAGGAGTGCCCTGAGATTTTTACTTGGTTAAGGAGTGCCCTTACAATTTTAGCTTGTTTTAAGGAGTGCCCTGAGATTTTTACTTGGTTTAGGAGTGCCCTTACAATTTTTGCTTGTTTTAAGGAGTGGCCTGAGATCTTTTCTTGGTTTAAGGAATGCCCTGAAATTTTTGCTTGGTTTTTAGGAGTGCCCTGAGATTTTTGCTTGTTTTAAGGAGTGCCCTTACAATTTTAGCTTGTTTTAAGGAGTGCCCTGAGATTAAAGCTTGGTTTTAGGAGGGCCCTGAGATTTTTGCTTGGTTTTAGGAGTGCCCTGAGATTTTTACTTGGTTTTAAGAGTGCCCTTACAATTTTAGCTTGTTTAAGGGAGTGGCCTGAGATTTAAGCTTGGTTTTAGGAGTGCCCTGAGATTTTTGCTTGGTTTTAAGAGTGCCCTGAGATTTTACTTGGTTTAGGAGTGCCCTGAGATTTTTGCTTGGTTTAAGGAGTGCCCTGAGATTTTTGCTTAGTTTTAGGAGTGCCCTGAGATTTTTACTTGGTTAAGGAGTGCCCTTACAATTTTAGCTTGTTTTAAGGAGTAGCCTGAGATTTAAGCTTGGTTTTAAGAGTGCCCTGAGATTTTTGCTTGGTTTTAAGAGTGTCCTGATTTTTTTCCTTGGTTTAAGGAGTGCCCTGACAATTTAAGCTTGTTTTAAGGAGTGGCCTGAGATTTAAGCTTGGTTTTAGGAGTGCCCTGAGATTTTTGCTTAGTTTTAGGAGTGCCCTGAGATTTTACTTGGTTTAGGAGTGCCCTTACAATTAAAGCTTGTTTTAAGGAGTGGCCTGAGATTTAAGCTTGGTTTGAGGAGGGCCCTGAGATTTTTGCTTGGTTTTAAGAGTGCCCTGAGATTTAACTTGGTTTAAGGAGTGCCCTTACAATTTTAGCTTGTTTTAAGGAGTGGCCTGAGATTTAAGCTTGGTTTTAAGAGTGCCCTGAGAGTTTTGCTTGGTTTCGGAGTGCCCTGAGATTTTAGCTTGTTTTAAGGAGTGGCCTGAGATTTAAGCTTGGTTTTAGGAGTGCCCTGAGATTTTTGCCTGGTTTTAGGAGTGCCCTGAGATTTTTGCCTGGTTTTAGGAGTGCCCTTAGATTTTTGCTTGGTTTACGGATTGATCTGAAATCTCTTTTGCTTGGATTTAGGAGTTCCCTGAGATTTAGAAGTGGTTTTAAGGATTGGCCTGAGATTTAAGCTTGGTTTTAGGAGTGCCCTGATATTTTGTCTTATTTTTAGTAGTGCCTTGAGATTCGTGTTTGGTTTAAGGGTTGAAAAATTCAAAAAATATAGCTGTTGACTGTACACCAATTCAGTGTCAGCAGCATAAATGTTGATTTTAGTTCTGATTTATTGTTTAAAATGGCCTGTTTTAAACAATTAAGTCCCATAACCTTTAAAATGAATATGGTCTCCATCCTCTTCTAGTTCTGTATTTCTGGTGTGACGGCTGTTGGAGAAAAATAATCTGCATATTCTCCTACTCCTACACTCTGCTGTCATCACTTCAGCTCCATTCATAAAAATCTCTGCAGTGTCGTCATCATGTGCTGACCTTGTCTTTAAACTTTCTGCTTTACGTGTGTACAAATAACGAGCAGTGACACTTCCACCAACGCCTGTCAAAGTGATCAACAGAAGAGCTTCACGAGACGTAAATGAGGTACTTGTCTCCTCCTCAGCGTTTCCTCTGTTCTTAATATTAATGTCTGAGCACCAGAGGAGGAGACACTCATCTGGCACTTCAACACAAGCTGCAGCCAAGAGAGAAGCACAAGAACGACCAACGGTAAGAAATCATTTTAATTATGCTGGATGTACTTTTTTAAGAATTACTGTTTGCTGTAAGTTTTCTGTTTTAGTCTTGTTTGTGTTTTTTTTTCTTCTAAGTTTGAGGTGGACAGTAACAAAATATCACTAGTACTAAACAGGTTTTATTTAAATGTAACACTTGTAAATGCTATTAAGTCAAGCACATAGATTGATTATCTTCTATTTCTGTCTTACTGTAATGTAAATATTGGGGATGCAGGATATTGGCATTTAATCTGTTTTTACAGCGCTTACATTAATTAGACCACCTATCTTAAAAAACAGAAAACATAAATATTTTAGAAAACTTTTAAACACTTAACCTAAAAGGAAAATGTTATTGGATATACAGTGCTTAAAAAATCCTTAGACCACCACCCAACATGAAATTACAGAATTGATAATTACCAAAATCATTTATGTTTCTGAAATGGTTCATTGACCAGTTTATTGATATTGTTTTTTAAACATAACCTTTATTGTACCAGGAACGTTCCTGTTAGGATACACAGAACTCCTCTGCAAGGAAGTCCTGGCCAAGACAGCAGCTGAATAGTTTTACACAAATGACAAACAAAAAATTATAACACAGAGATTTGATCAAATGTCATATCAGCATTTAGGCATAAAAACAAGTGCATACACTGGTTGGTGATCCCTAATTCTGTTTTTAAAAGACTCTTAACTAACACAACGCTCTAGTTTAAGGTGACTCTGCACGTCAGACCAGTATGATGGAGAAAAAAAAATTAAGTTTTATTTCCAAAGACAGAGAGTTGACTATGTAGAAGCTCTGAAAATGAAATGAGATGTTTATTGCTGTATTATTATTATAATAATTATTATTATTATTATTGTTGTTGTTATGCATGAATGTTCAAAGTTTAAGAGAATTACATCTTACATTTTCTTTAAAAAGCTGAATTCTGTCTGAAATGCTTCATTCCTGTACAAAATATTTGGCCAATAACAAAAACATTTTCAGTTACAAACAAGTTTTTAAAAGATTTCTAAAATATTTGTTTTCTTGTTTTTTTTCTATCAATAGATTTTATTGCAGTTATGAGAATGTATAGTAGCAAAATAACACATGTCAAGGGGGATAATAACAAAAATGTTCAGGTTGATTACATTCAAATACATTGCAAGAGGAAAAATTATATAAAAGCAGCTCGACATACAAGTACCAATGTAAAAATAAAAATGAAAAAAAAAAGTTTACGTTTTTTAATGACATTTATTATTAGGGTGGGTATCAAATAAAGCTGAGAAGGGGCTGGCAGGGATACTCACACCCCAGTGTTTTTAATTGTGTCAAAAGTGAAACCCCAGCACATTTTCAACATGGTAGAGTTTTCTGCAGTTGACATCTTGCAGATGATTAAAAGTCTGTGCATGTGGTTTGCAAACAGAATTTGTTGCTTAAGGTTTAAAAGCGGTTTGAAATAAACATCTGAGCCCCTCTGCTGCTGTAGAACAGTCCTCATTTTAACTGAAATGAGCCCTCATCTGTAGACTAAAGACTAACTCTCCTGCATCAGCGTCGCACATTGGCACAGCAGGCAGTTCACATGCTTTCCAGAAAAAAAGGTTGCTGGTATGATCCTGAGTCGGGCAGGGAATTTCTGAGTGGAGTTTGCAAGTCCTCCCTTGGCACTCCAGCTTCATCCCACAGAACAAAAACGTGCTCATTAGGTCAAATAGTGACTCCATATCAGTGTTACATTTGACAACATCTTTAATTTAGTTATAGTCTTTTGCCTAAAATATCTTTTCGATTTAGTCATAACTCAGTCATCTAAATTGTTTTAATTTCAGTCTACTTTTAGTTGATAATATTTCACATTTTAGTGGATGAATTCTACTATAAATTTAATCGACTAATATATGAAGTGTAAAGGGTAAGGCTTTTTTATGTTTCCTTGAATTTCTGACGAGTCATGTTTTAGACTTCGATAAAATGAAACATCTAATAACTCTGTGTTGAATGGTGGTGAAGTTTGAATGTTTAAATGAACAGAAACAAATTGAACTTTTGTGTAAAATGCAGTCACCTTTATTTAGGCTACCTAGCAGAGCATCTCAGTTACAACACCAGAACTGACCACAAACAGTGAACCCGCTCTACATGAATATATCAGTTCATAAAGAGAGCAGCTCTGATTGGATCGCTTCCCAACTTATCCCACCACCACGAAGCTAAGGCAGCTGTGATTGGATGTCCTTCTTAACTCATCCAACCTTTCCACACAACCAAAGTAGCTGTGATTGGATATATTCCTAGCTTGTCTCTACTTTCTACATGACCAAGTTAGGTCTGATTGGATTAAGTCTGTCAAACATTTTTGTCTAGTATTTATTTTATAGAGGAAAATTGCAGTTAATTTAGTTTCATTTTTTTATTAAAGCCTTTAAAAACTCTGTATACCTGATTGTGTCCGAATGAAATGATGTAATGACACATGAGAGCAGATGTCAGAGCTGTAACTCCTCTTATTTTAGAGTTAATTCTGATTATTGTCTAATTTACTCTGAATGTCATTACAGAAGTCAACAATGTCTCCAATCATCATGTTGATTGTGGCAGCATCTGTTACTCTTTGTTGGAGTTCACCACAGGTGGGTCCCAATCACTTAATATTCTTTATGCTAAATCAGATAAATACTCTCTGGTATGTAATACTTAATCGTTAAATATTAATCTGATTATTATTATGAAACTTGTGTGCTACCTTTCAGCGGAGAAACTGGACTCCTCAAGCCATCTTATACCTCAAAGGAGCTCGTAAGATCTGCAGAATGTTTGAAATAATTGAATTTTCCATTTGTTTCAATTTTTTTCCTGTACAATTGAGTAAAAAGTCTTTTTAATGTTAAACTCTGACAGAGGGACACCGCTCAGTGCTGGAACGCACCACCAGGGAGGAGGGACAGACTTTATGTGTAGGTGAGTGTGGCGGGAAGCTTTGCACATGGATGGATCAGACTGATTTAATGTTCAGAGCTTAGACTGTAAAAGAAATCAAGGAGGCTAAACACAGAGAAAGCTTGTGTTGAGGCGGGACTTAAGGCTGTCTGACCAATAGCAACGCTGCATTTCCAAAACCATAAATCCTCCAGTAAAAGTAAAACAGGCGTGACATAAAAAATCCACATGGCACATGGATGTATTAAGACTGAAGCTGTTTTTTGCCCAGGCTGTTAAGAGCTGCATAACGGCTGTGAAAACTGTCCTAGCCTTAAATATACCTCATGTTTTATTTTTATTGCAGCTGCCCCAAGTGGTCACTCAGGGTACTGCAGGTCATAGATGCTAACAGCTTCGGTAGCAGTTTTGTTACCTTCACCAAAGAGGTTATGTTGTTGTCGGTGTTTGTTTTTTGGGTTTTTTTGTTAGTCAGATCACACAAAAACTACTGAACAAGCTCTGCTGAAATTTTCTGGAGATGTTGGTAATGGCCCAGCTCAAAAATGATGAGATTTTGGTGTTGATCCAGATAACCTCCATTAGCGAACAATCATTTTTGCTCAATAACTGTTAACTAATAATGATATCACCATGATTCTGAGTGCTACATGTGGGTTTTCAGGGTCAATGAATCATGTTATGATGGTAACTTTATCATGGAGTTATTACTCCATTATTACCTCCGCCAAGGAGGTTGTTTACGGGAGAGTGTGTTTGTCTGTCCGTCCGTCTGTCTGTCCGTCTGTAAACAAAATAACTCAAAAAGTTACGGATGGATTTTGATGAAAATTTCAGGAAATGTTCTGCATAGGAAAAGGAAGAACTGATTCGATTTTGGTGTTGATCAGGATTAGCGTCTGGCCGCCATGGCGAAAAATGTGATTTCTGTGAATAACTACTGAACTAAAATAGATATTATCAATCCAGTTGCTAATGGTATGTTTTCATGGCCAAGGAATCTAAATATTTTGATGAAATAAAGGTAGGACTAATATTCATGGTCAAAATCACAATATGGCTAAGGACTGTGGTGCTGGTGGAGGTCTGCACTCTCTGAGTGCTTTTCTAGTTATAGATGTAACAGCACTATCTGAGCCACCTTGGTGGAGGTTTGTGCTCAATGAGTGCTTGCTAGTTAGATCTGTATCACACTGATTCATTAAATGAAGATCAAACAACGACACTTCAAACTTCTCCACAGAAGAGATTTTTCGCTCTACTTCTGACATGTTTTGCCAAGTGTCTCACATCCTGTTTCTTTAAACTGCAGCAGGACTGACGACCTACGACAATATTTGATTGACCGTACTGAATGTGACTGATGGAATGATTGTCCAGTCAGCTGCCAAATTTGCTTCTGAAAGGTTCTGACCTCTTCACTTTCTAGCGGCTCTTTCCCAGAGGGATTAGTGATTATATTGAATTGGACTGTTAACTCACATTGCATGATATTGAGTTTTTTGCTGTTATCTGATGTTTCAGGACATAATTTAGCTGGTACAGGTATCAACACTAATATATGGAAATAACTGGATACATTTTTTTTAAATACACCTAGGTTAAATTTACTTTTAACAGTAAAATCAAACTCAGCTTGCCCTTGACGAACCTGACTCACCAGATGGACCGTTCAATATATTTTGCGAGTTCATCTGGGAAAGAGCACATAGAAAGCGTTTGGGGAGGGCCGAACCTTTCAGATCCAAATTCGGCAAGTGTTTTGATGACCATTTTGTCAATCATATTCTTTACTTGCCAATCAGATGAAGTAGTAGGCGGGTGCCACTGGGCTGCAGCACTGTGAGACACTTCGTAAAACAAACTTTTGTGATAAGTTTCGTGAAAATATCCTTACTATAGAAGTTTGTAGAGTTATTTTTTATTTTACAAAGAAATCTGATAAAACTGCTACTGAAGCTGTTAGCATCTATGCTAGTCACATCTTGCTGTCATCTTGCTTGTAGCACGTTCCTCTTCCTGCTCTAAAGGACTTTGATTGGGCCGTCCCGCTTTGGGTCGATCACAATCATTCTTGATTGGAGATTGGCAAGATGGATTTGCCTGATTCAAGACATAAAATCAGGAAGATCCAGCTGCTGTGCAAGGTTACCTTTTAACAGCTATAGCACTGATTTACCAGTCAGGAATGCTTCAAAGATTTGTTTACACTGGCAGAGAGGGCAGCTTTCCAAATATTCAATAACTCACCCAGTAATGTCGGAAATGTCTTGGTGGAGTTTTGAGCCATTGGGGCACTTCTTGTAACTAACACAAAGTTTTATGACCAAGCCCATGGTGACTTGATAGCATAAATGATGTAAATGTGAGGAAATTTACGTCATTTTTGTCTGTTTCTTGTCCGTCTGAGTTAACTCTTTGCATCTCCTCAGTTACTCACATTCAGGATGAAGACAAACAAAGATCAACTTTGACGCCACTACTTCAGCGTCTTCTGCAGCGAGCTGTGGAGAAAGGTAAAACTTTTAAAGTTATTGCAATCACTGACTGTTCTTTTGTCATTCTTAATCTATTTTCATCCTCAGGTGGAGGAAACACAGAAGAGCAGGGGCTGAGTTTAAAGTTCTTGTAAAGTTATCTCTCTCTTCACAAGTTCTCTTCATTATTTACTTTCTGTGTCAATTTGATCTTCACTGTAAGTAAATGTGCTAAATAAATAAAAGTCATTTTTCCTGTCAGCGAGCTGTGGTGGCCTTTTATATACTTCTGCGTCTGAGAGTTAACATTCTGCCTTCTAATGAGCTAATTAAGTCTGTGTGAAGGGATTTCCTTTTACACCTCTGCAATCTGTTACCCATTCAGAAATCTGAATCAGCCCGAGGCAACAATTAAGTCATTCACACCCAACAGTAATTAACGCCATTCATTTATCCATCGTCACACTGTCTGCAGCGAGGTCACACAGAGGAGACAGAGAGAGTTTTATCACAGCTGGCAGCCTGAACCTCCAACCACGAGGTCAAATAAGAGTCACTCTCTGGGATTCAGAAGTTTTTTTTATTTATCTTAAGATTTAATTAAAGCTTCTTCTTTCTTCTTCGTCTTGAGCAGGTAAATGAAGTAAAACCAACGTATATTTTTATCTGCATAGGGTAATAAAACACCTATAACTTCTCTCTGATGCAAATTATTTTTTTCTTCGGCGACAAATCCTGTACAGGCCTGACTCTATCTCAAACTGACCAGTACCTGCTCCCTTCTTTTGGTTAGTCAAGCACAAATATTTTAACTACACCAATTAGAGACTTTGTTAGACAGGTCATAGTTTGTAGCCTTTCCTTCAGGAATGCAAAGGTAGCTGACAGCTAAGGGAGTCAAAAACCTTTTAGTTGATAGATCATGGCACAGACATAGATGATGATGCATATAAAATCAATAATTGTTTAATCTTGAAGATGCTGCTGCAAGGCTGCAGTGCCAAAAAAAAAAATCAAGTATCTGAAGATACAGTAAGACCTGTGAAATGTATTCTTTGGTCTGCAATTTAAAGACACTTTCAATCAATTAAGATATTTGTAATCTAAAGACACGTTACAATAGAGCAGGATGAAGCCGAACTCTTCATTTATGGATACACATATATGCATATATACAAATACATATAAATTAGGGCTGGGCGATATGGCCTAGAAATAAAATCCCTGATTTTTTTCCATAACACTCGATTTACGATTTTAATCGATTTTTCCCTCCCTAAAAGAAACAAAACTCCCAGTGACATAAAAATGAAATAAATCAAGTTTTGCCTTTATGTTGTCTAATTTTTTTTCTCTTAAAGTCAAAGTCTGGGTCATAAAAGGTTGATTATGTAGTATAAACATAGGCAGGTTTGTCTACATAAAAACAAAAAGGCTGAGGTATTTTCACAGTATTAGCATGAAACTCTCTGATCAATATTTAATCACTGGTTAAATAAAGGTTAAATAAAATAAAAAATAAATAATCTACTTAAATAACAAATACACACCTATAAAAGTGCTTGTGCAAACCCTACAAGGCTGACTATCATGAAAATTGTAATTTTTTCAAAACTTACAATTGGACTAAGGCAAGAAAAAAATCTCAATTTTTAATTTTTTAAATCTTCTGCAGAAAATAATTCTAATTAATCGATTTTATTGATTTTTTGCCCAGCTCTAATATAAATTTATATATATTTATTTGTATAAACACACACATACACCCAGAGATGTCTCAATCCAGGCAGAGACAAAGGGACTAGAAATAAGAATTTATGATAGTAACAAATCCATGGACGCCCAGATCATAAATCTGTCCTCCCCACTTTTGTCTTTTGCTGAATGGTCTTTATTTGTGTCGTGCCACGTTTGTCTTTGTTTAACAGAAATGTATTAAAGGTAAACTCCTTGAGATGTGGAATCTCAATTTCAAAAGGGTCCTCCTGCCTGTGTGGTTGTAAAGATAATTGTTACTACACATGTATAATCAGTACAGTTCAGTTTCTGCTAATTTATTTTGTCAAGAAATGGGTTAAAAATTATGATTACAGGTCAGTCAGTCTGGATCCACAAATACTACATTTCTAAATAACACAGCACTGGATGGTTAGAAGAAAAACTTTCTGAAAGAACTACACCTAACGTGAAGCCTTCCATCGATTAACGAGTTTCAAACACAGTCGTCCTCTTTAAGATCTGTAGTGTGGTTACAAAGATATAAGTATCAATCCCATGGTGCTGGAAAGGGTAAAACACATTTACTCACCTCATTTATTCACTTTATGTCTCCTGATTTCTGTTATCTAATTGTGGTTTGGTGGAATTCTTCTTCTCTGATCCAAAATGTTGCTGTGCTTTTTACTTCACTTTGCAAAGCCACTGCTCTACGCTTTAGGCAAAACAAGAACAACAACTGGAAAGCACTCGGAGAGCACAAACCTCCACCAAGGTAGCTCAGATATTGCTGTTACTTGCAGTAGTTCCATGATAAAGTTACCATCATTATATGATTCATGACCCTGAAAACCCACACCTCACACTCAGAATCATGTTGATATCATTATTAGTTAGACAATTAGTGAGCTAAAATGATTGTTCGCTAATGGCAGTTACCTGGATCACCAACGAAATCTAATCGTTTTTAAGTCATTATCAACGTCTCCTGAAAATATCAAGAAGGGTCCAGCTGCAGACCTCCACTCTGGGACGGCTAACGGCTCCAATGTGAAGAAGTTACCTCCAATGTGAGACAGATGTGACGTAAATATAAACAATAACCATAACTAATAAATATCCGTAAAGAGTGATCATGAAACTGACTTGAATGACCTTATTTTGCCTTCATGTGTTGCGTATATATTAATCATATCTTTAACCCTTGAATTGATGCTAACTTTATCCCCATTTTATGGTTAAAACAGCAGTGACTGTAAACACAGAGGCTGTGATAGGACTGTCAAGAATATAAAACAATTGTGTCTTTTCTCTCTCGGGAATGAAAAGGCATGAGATCATTACACCAAACAGAAGTACCCACACACTTATGTTGCTCTACTGATGACCTGCATTTTATACTTGGTTTTTTTTAATGTAACATGACTGAGGAATCAAGTTATCCCTTTCATGCATGTGTCCACTACAGTAGACAGACATTTGGAATAAATTTTATACCATTCATGTTGCAGTACCATGTCCAACAGTGTTGGTGAAATCTCAAACCCTTGTCTGAAGTTTTAAATAAATATTATCTTTGCACTTTTCTCTTTTTTTTACCTTATCGAGATATGTGTTGCATCCAAAATCCAAAACAGCCAGCAAAGGGTAAATTTGGTATTTGGAATTTATTCACATAATTTAGCATTTTTTATTTTAACTTTGCTTGTAACTCACAAGTAAATAGTTTGATTAAACAGAAACAGTATACATACTTCAGATTTTGCTTTTTCTTTTATTTACTCTTAATAAATGTTTGTCAAATACGTGCTTGTGGATCTTAACTAAGTTCCACTAACTTACTATGTTGATGCATCTGGTGAAGTTGTGCAGATGTAAAACTACTACAAAATATAACATTGAAAAAAATGACTATGATTTTTAACTGTTTAGAAGTGAAACAAAGTATTGAAGAAAGTATTCCTTTGTGATTTAGTCATTCATGCATGAAAGGGTTAACCAAGGTAATCAAAACACAGAAAAACTGGAAGTGTCTGCCCAACGTAGCTTTGGAGACAATGATCTTGATTATATTTTGTTGTATTTTACTTAAATAACATGACGCCATTTCCTTCTGACATTGGAGGAGTGGAGTCTCCAAGACAGTCGGCTGAGGGTGGAGGGTTGCAGCTGGACCGTCTTGAAAATATCAGCAAAATCAGTAGAGTAATTTTTGCGTAATCTTAGTAAGAAACAAACATACACAGTTGTGGTCAAAAGTTTACATACACTTGTAAAGAACATAATGTCATGGCTCTCTTTAGTTTCCAGTTATTTCTACAACTCCGATTTTTCTCTAATAGAGAGATTGGAACAGATACTTCTTTGTCATAAAAAACATTCATGGAGTTTGGTTCTTTTATGACTTTATTATGGGTTAACAGAAAAAGTGACTAAATCTGCTGGGTCAAAAATATATACGTACAGCAACATGAATTAGCAATTTTGGTGACTTAGAAAGTTGTGTCAATGAAATGAGCTTCATAGCATGGCCTCTTAACTTCTTGTGAATGATTATGAGTGACTATAGCTGAGGACTTCTCTCAGGCCATTTAAATAGGGCCCATTGGATATAGACGCCCACAAACCCTACAATGGGAAAGTCAAAGGAGCTCAGCACGGATCTGAAAAACGGAATCATTGACTATAACAAGTCAGGAAAGTCTCTTGGAGCCATTTCAAAGCAGCTGCAGGTCCCAAGAGCAACAGTGCTAACAATTGTTTGTATGTATAAAGTGCATGGCACTGTTTGTCACTGCTACGATCAGGAAGAAAATGCAAGCTGTCACCTGCTGCTGAGAGAAAATTGGTCAGGAGGGTGAAGAGTAAACCGAGAATCACCAAAAAGCAGATCTGCCAAGAGCTGCTGGAACACAGGTGTCAGTGTCCACAGTCAAGCGTGTTTTGCACCGCCATAGACTGAGAGGCTGCCGTGCAAGGAGGAAGCCCTTGCTCTAAAAGCAGCACCTTAAAGCCCAACTGAAGTTTGCTACTGATCATCTAGACAAAGATAAAAGCTTCTGGAGGAAAGTTCTGTGGTCAGATGAAACAAAAATCGAGCTGTTTGGCCAAAATTCCCAGCAATATATTTGAAGGAGAAAGGGTGATGCCTTCACCCCAAGAACACCATGCCTACCATCAAGCACGGTGGTGGTAATATTCTGCTGTGGGTCTGTTTTGCTGCCAATGGAACTGGTGCTTTACAGAGAGTAAAGAGGATTGTGAAGAAGGAGAATTACCTTCATATTCTTCAAGATAACCTAAAATCATCAGCTCGAAGGTTGGGTCTTGGGCACAGTTGGCTGTTCCAACAGGACAATGACCCCAAACACAAATCAAAAGTGGTAATGGAATGGCTAAATCAGGCTAAAATTAAGGTTTAGAATGGCCTTCCCAAAGTCCTGATCTAAACCCCATTGAGAACACCTGGACAATGCTGAAGAAACAATTCCATGTCAGAGAGCCAACAAATTTAACTGAACTGCACCAATTCTGTCAAGAGCAGCGGTCAAAGATTCAACCAGAAGCTTTTGGATGGCTACCAAAAGTACCTAATTGAAGTGAAAATGGCCAAGGGACATGTAACAAAATGTTAGCATTGCTGTATGTATATTTTTGACCCAGCAGATTTAGTCACTTTTTCTGTTAACCCATAATAAAGTCATAAAAGAACCAAACTCCATGAATGTTTTTTATGACAAAGAAGTATCTGTTCCAATCTCTTTATTAGAGAAAAATCGGAGTTGTAGAAATAACTGGAAACTAAAGAGAGCCATGACATTATGTTCTTTACAAGTGTATGTAAACTTTTGACCACAACTGTACGCTGGAAAAAGTATAACCTACTTTGTGGAGGTAACAACAAAATCAGTTGTTTAATGTGAAGGATCCTTAAACAGTTTAAGACATTTTATAATTCAAAGACACAAAAGTGGATTATAATTTCTGGTTTTGAATTTATAACAAATTCAGAGTTTTTTCTAACTTCTGAATAACAACACACAGTCTGACCAAGGACCAACAAACTTCTTTATTGCACATCAGAGAAACACGAGCGGCCAACGCTGCGTCACAGCGGGGCATGAATGAGTCAGAGCAGCTTTTCACCCTGGCGGATGTCACATTTGGTCTCTGTACAAACCGACACCTACGGCTAAATCTGACGGGATTACGTCCCACTAAACGCCTGTGAGTCTACAGAGGGCGGTGGGTTAAAGGTGTGGGAGGTCGAGCTGTCTGGTGTTCAGTGACTGCAGAGTGTTAGTACTGTGGATGAGGAGCAGTTTGAAAGGTGCAGCTACAGCGCCCCCTGCTGTTCCCTTAGATGTCCTGCAGGTCTCTCTGGATGTCCCACAGCGTGTTGGCACTGGCCTGAAGCTGAGCCACCTCCTCCTCCGTCAGGGTCATGTTCACAACGCTGGCCACGCCCCCGCCATTCAGCACGCAGGGCAGGCTCAGGTACACCTCGTCACTGATGCCGTACATGCCCTGGACAGGGGAAAAGGTTTAACAGCTCCAAGACAGACATGATTTAAAATAATCAGCTTTATCTGCCATCATAAATATGAGAATGAAACTGTAAAATAATTCAAATTTTAAATCTTCTTTACATTAATTTTCACACTGAATGAAAATGATCAAACAAACTCAACAAAGATATAAATGCACAAACTTAAAAGGTTGAGTTAAAATGACCTTTCCCTGAACATGTCCAAAGATATTATTTCATTTATGTACAGATTGCTTTGCTCAAATCAAGTGCCCTAGATCCAGTTGATGGTTCCCATTGAGTACAGTCCATCCTTAAGTCTAAGGCCACGTGACAGTGTGTTGGTCGTGGCGCAACCTGCTCTTTCATTCACACTGTTTTGTCCATTTACATTTCTGTTCAGTGTGTATTTGCTTCATGTTAAGAAAAAAAAACATGTATACGTCTTTAAGAACATATTTTCAAATACTTTGTTGCACTGCAGTTTTTGCTTGAAAAATCTATATGTAGAAATAAAGAAATTGGACTGTAAACTTGATTTAAAGATAGAGTTTGTTTCTTGAGTGAGGAATCAGATGTGTGCCTGAGGCTTGCTCATAGTGACTCCTGCAGCAGCACTGTGAACGATGTCCAGCATCCAATGTTGAGCATCCTGATGATGCAGCCATGCATGATATTGGGTTTCTGACGATATCCAATACGCAAATGTTTCCTAACTTGTTTCCACCTTTGCAAATATTAATACTGAAATTACTAAAAGAATTTATTTCATTACACTTACTTAAATGCAAAATCCAAGTAATGGTAATGCCAGCTTTAATCAATAACTTAATTTATAAAACAGAGGTTTACAAAATGCTTTTACAGCAACAAAAAAAAGCAAACGAGGCACAAGCATCTAAACACAAATGAAGCAAATATATGCAGAAATCAAAAGAACAAAATGAATATCTCAAGCACAAGAAGAGCTCCTGTAGTACATCAGAAGAACAAAGGCCGATACGAGAACCCAGCGCCATAAAAT
Organism: Scarus forsteni; assembly: GCA_036419115.1. Lineage (NCBI taxonomy): Eukaryota > Metazoa > Chordata > Actinopteri > Labriformes > Labridae > Scarus > Scarus forsteni. The sequence continues at coordinate 493,783 of JAZDUH010000241.1, read as the reverse complement.
AAACAAGACTGAGGATTGAAGAAAAAAATCAAATCAATTAGATAAAATTCAATCAAATGAATGAATCGCCCCATCAAGAGCAAGAAAACAATTATTTACTGTCCCGCTAACAGAAGTTTGACCTTCAACTTTAGAATTTGCTCTTGAATTACAACTTACAAGTAAAAACTGAACAAACATAGTGCTGGTATAAAAGTCTGTAACATCAGCTGTAGAAGTGCTGCACCTAACGTTAATGTCTTTCAAAACAAACTGAAGACCCACCTTTTAAGTCTGGCTTTTACCTGAATTATATTTTTAAGTTTTTATTGTTTTACAGCTTACTTTTATTATTATTTAATGTTGTTTTATTTGATCTATTGCTTTGTTTCAATTTCTTTTTTATTTTATGATATATTTAATTTTACACTTTAATCTAACCTCCTGTGTTTACTCATTTTAAACCTTTAAGATGGCGTTTTTGAACTGAATACGACAATGTTCCTGCTTTATTATTGTCTTTTATTTATGATGCATTTTATCAAAACTGTACAGATTGCATTGTGGGTGGGTCCGTGGGCTGGGTGGAGTGGGTGTTGGTCATAATTCCTTCTATCTTATTTTAATTCATCTGTTTGTCAAGTACTCTGTGCTACAGTTTTTGAATGAATCTTCAATTTAAATAAAGTTTGATTGATTGATAAATATTGGCAGGAATTTTCACACCTGCCCATACCAATGTTCATCTGTCAATACCAATATCATTCTGACAATATTGTACATCCCGACTGTGATGTTTTCCCTCATATTTAATATCATGGAGTTGTGGTAGGGACTGAAGTGTTCCACTTCTGTGCCAGCATAACGCTGTGACGTGATGCCAACTGACACAAATATCAATCAATATGAATGTCTTGAGGAGAAATGATGGTAAAACTTGGTTTTGATGCTGGGGTGTGCTGAGAATGTTACCTGCACCATGGTGGAGACGGGATGAATCCGGTTCAGGTTCTTCATGAGGCTCTCTGTCAGGTCAGCTACGCTCAGCCCGATGGCCCAGTTGGTGTAACCCTTCAGTTTGATCACCTCGTAAGCACTGTGAGAGACAAGATGCTGCATCAGAAACACGAACAGTCAAACAAATAAAAGCTTGGTTACCACAGTTACACTCAAAAGCCCACCGTTAATTGCTTATTAAAATAAAAATCTCAGAGGGAGCAAAACATGCTGTTTGTAGTGCGGCTGCAGAGTGAGAGAGAGAAAGGAGATACCATGGAAATGCATGAATATAAATATCTTCAGCAACTCTAAACAGTCCTGCGTGCTTGTTGTGATCTGTTGTTTACTGCATTATGGTACGTTATCTTCTACTATCATTCTATTATCTTCTTTTCCTTAATAGAGGCTTTTTTTTGTTCTGCCGTGGTTTGCGTTAGAGATGTGATGTTCACAAAAGAGTCAAGTCTTTTGAACAGCTCTTTTAAGTGAACGATGAGAACTGATTCACAGCTGTAAGTGAGACATTTGTTTGGGAGCCATTCTTAAATGCTAAGTGCAAAAAACTTTAAGAATGGCTCCCAAATGAACGGCTCAGTCACAACTGTTCTCATCGTCCAACTGAAGAGTTGTTCAAAAGACTCGACAACTTCGTGACCGTCACGACTCCAGGGCAAACAACCACAAAATAATATGATGATAGTAGAAGATAATATAACAATGTGTTTAAAAAAGGGTCACAACAAGCACATGGGACCGTTTAAAGTTGCTGAAAATTTTATCTGATGACTGTAGGCAGAGGCAGGCTAACACTACCCACTGACTCCCAGTGTTTGAGCTAAGCTAACTAGTGGTGGGCAAGCTTTGGCTGCCTCTTTTTGTTACTGCACACACGGTAGAAAAAATGGTGTCTTTCTGCTTGTCTTGGACTCAGGAGTGAGGCAAGACATGAAAACAAAGAAAATGTATCCCTTCAAAGATAATGAAGCAGATGAAAACTGAGAAAATGTCCTGCTGCCAAAATCCATCACCCTTTACAACACACCGACATTTTTATGGTGAAAAGGTCTTTCATTTGTTCCAATGCTTTGTTTATTTGTTAGGTCTGTTTTGTTCAGTAACAAACCCCAAAATAATCTTTTATCCTGGCACACTCTGACTGAATCTACAGATAGAATTCATAAACATAAGTCCAGTTTATCAAAAGAAAACAGCAAATAGTCAAATAATGATTTAAACTTAAAGTTAAAAAAATCCATTAATGAAAAACATCCTTGACGAACCGGTGTAAACTCTGACCTACCTGTCCACCACCATCTTGTGGGTGTCTTTCCAGTTCTCCTCATCGATATCTGTGCCGATGTCGGGATTCAACGTCTGCAGATTTACTCCAGCTACATTAGTTCCACTCCACACAGGCACTAAACACAAAGTGAAACTGTCAACCTGCCACACAGACATACAGCCACAGTATTTCCATAGATCTAAATTCAGTTTGCTTCACAGGAAGTTCATTAACTTTCTCAGTCCTCACCACTGGTGTCTCCATGTTCACCAAGAATCCAGCCGTTGAAGCTGCTGGCGTGGATTCCTAGTTTGTCGGCCATCAGGAAGCGGAAGCGTGCCGAGTCGAGGTTTGTGCCGCTGCCGATGACGCGGTGCTTGGGGAGGCCGCTGAGCTTCCAGGTCACATACGTCAGCACATCGACTGTTGGAGAGAGTTGATGATGAAGCTTAACATTGATTTTCAGCGAGAAAACAAAGAATGTAGAGACAATGATCGAGGACACTTTGCATCAAAGTCTGATTTAGTTTATAACAATGAACACAGATGTGAGGCACTGAGCTCATGTTTACTCTGAGATGGTCGGCAGGAGAAGACAGCCTGGCTGAAGTAAGCACGATGGATATTTAAAGTAGGAACAGGGTTCTTGTTGCATCTTAAAATCAATGTCTATTAACTGCATGCAGACCACCTTCTATTGTATTGAGACATTTCACTAGCAAGAACCACACCACAAACAGTATGAACATTTAATGAGGATTTGGGAATCTGGTGAATAAGTTTGAAAAACATATGACGTAAGATATGTTATGAGTTAGACAGTCTAAAAGGACATCATGAAGCTTGGCAGAGGGAGACTCAGGATGGGGATTTCTCTCAGGTGTTTCCTACCCAAGCTCCACCCCCCACTTAGAAAGAGAAGAATTAATGATGGAGGGTAATGGTGGGAGGGTTGTAAGGCCCACAAAGTATTGTATCATTGTTTCAGGGCCCTTACGAGACAAAGTGTACATTTTTTGTTTGTGTATATATTTCCGTTTTAGTGATGGTTGCACACAATTGCATTATTGTCAGCAAGAGGTGCATGGAGAAATGGGCATTTTGTAAAACTTTGTTTTGGGTGTAGATTTTGTTATTATTTTAGTCACTTTTTTGCTGCCCTGCCATTTATTTTTAGTGATCAATCCCTCCCTTTGAGATGATATACATGGGAGGGAACTTACTGGTCTCGGGGAGGAGCAGTCGTGGACTGACAGCCAGCTGATTTATTAGATTTTACTCCTGCTGGGCAAGGAGTAAAAGCCTGTAAAGATGCTTTGGGAGCCAACTGAGGAGGTGTTCAGTGTGGGTGAGCGTACCTCAGGACGTTAAGGTTGGTCGGTGTGATCAGCCGCGGACTCGTCCACCATTGTTCTCAAACTTCTCAACCCGAGACCAGAGGTAGGATTCATACACACAGGGGCCTTACAGTGGACTCAAGGACACTTTTATATGTTTCTGGGACTAAGTCAATTTTGTTAATTTATTTCTTTTCAAGAGTCGTGTTTGTGCGCATCTTGGGGAGCATTTTGTATTTCCTTTTTTCCTGATGAAAATATTTAAGTTAAAACTGTCTGAAGTGTTGTTTTTTTGTTAGAAATCCTTGCTTATCAGCTAAATAGAATTATAAGTTTGTTGTAGACTTGGAGAGAGTCTCCTTCTCTTGAGGTTTAGTTCCTTGTAATTGGCAAAAGTAGATCCGCCTGCCCTGGCATTGCAGCAGTTCTCTTATATCCTGTTTACACAGAGACACTCTTACCTAAAACGCAATGGATTTCCCTGCGTATTCAAACTCTATCCGCGTTTAGACTGAGACGCTAGAAATAAATGAAACCGCTGTAGTATGCTTGCTGGTCCAGTAGATGGGGATGTAGCTTTGCAGAGAAACAGTGCCACTACAACACACGTACGAAGAAGAAAAACATTTCACAAACAACAATGGCGACACATGAAGACGCAGGAGTTTCTTGTCCGGACAACAAATCTGTCTGGATAGTTTTGTCTGGAAAACAAACCGAGCATGGTAAGCAGCACACACATTGCTCAGTAAACGGCAGAGGCTGTTGTTGTTCATGGTCTGAGTGCACAGCCTTCATGTGAAAGAGTACTGCACATGCAGTGACATCAGCATTTCACCCTGAAACACGCTGACTCTGGTTTACACAGAGCTGCATGAAGGGGCGTTTTGATAACTCTCCACCCTGGACCCTGGTTTCAAAAGTTTGCGGATTTAAGCACTCTGTATACCGTTCCCATGTAAACCAGAGGCCAAAACACAATGAGAACTCCTCATGCTTGGCCATATTAGGCCTCGTTTAAACGGCCCCTTCTTAGTTCAGATAAGGCCTGCAGAAAGAGCTGCAGACAAACAGAGTAATGGAGGATGGCTGGGTATAAGTAGGCTTGTCAGCTGATTGGAGGTGTGGTTGTCTGAACTTGTACAGCTGGACTCCAGCACGGGTGGGACTGTCACTCAGGTGAAAGCAGACCTGCTGTGGTGCAGTTCGCCACAACAATGCCTGATGTGATAACAACGGGGTACCTGGGTTGGAAACCACAATGATGATGCAGTCAGGACTGTATCGCACGATCTGAGGGACGATGTGCTTGAAAATGTTGACATTCCTCTGGACGAGGTTCAACCTGCTCTCTCCCTCCTGCTGACGGACTCCTGCTGTCACCACCACGATGCGGGAGTTTGCCGTGACAGAGTAGTCTAAGAGAAGAGAAGGAAGAAATCTATTATATTTGGTTATCGCATGACACCTAAGCTCGCACTGCAGAACCCAAAATCTTAGCAAGTAGTTTGTCTTATTTCAAGTCATGAATCTCATCACACTTATTTGACCCATATTTACCAAACATGTCCAGATTTACTTCTTAAATTGAGATATACAAAAAGGAATAAGGCCGGTGTTTCTGCGTAAGATGATTTTTTTTTTGATGAATCAAAGAAATACAACTTAAGGTCTTCAACTTTTTTAGTCAGCACATTAAATGCTTAACAAATTTACAAGTCCAGAGCTGCCCTAAATTAACAGCCTTGGTAATGACCAATATTCTTTTTCTTGTTCCTGTAATATTAACACACCAGTATGAAGAAGCTCTTTAACTGAAATGATTCTTTAAAAGTTAAAATATAATTATTATTATTGAATTACATTAAAAATAGTAAAGTACATCATTATTTCTTGATAAAGTTGTCATATTAAAGTTATTTGCTTGCACTCCTGCACAGAAGAAAGAGTTTTAGAGGTAGAGTCTTATGCTTGATTAATTTCTGACTTCTCAGAGAAGCTCAGTAAGAAGCTCAGATTTGGGTATAAAAGGTGAATTCACTTTGAAATTCTGCATTTTTGTTCAAAATGTCTGATAAAACATTTTCAGTTTAAAACAAATCTGGAAAGAGTTTCTTAAATATTTATGATTTCTTGTTTTAATGCTTCTCGTGGTCTAATACATTTTTAAAGCACTGTTTAGTTTTAGGACCATTAAAAACAGTTTCTTGTGTCAGTGCCATATTGTTTTTATCATTACAAGCTATGAACTTTCTTTATGCTTATCAATATCTTGAATTAGGGTGGTTACTTGGATCTGTCAGGTCTGGATCATGATTATAACAACCGTTATAAGAGGGTAAAACTCACCTGCTAATATTCTGAGCTCAACCAGACTTTATATTCATGGTAACAGAATCAAACGTATGCTATTAATCCCACTTTTTTCTAAAAACATGGTGTTTGCGCTCTGACTGAACTTGCCTTTGTCTGCCACTATTTTGGGTGTTTTGAGGAAGAGGCTGCCATGCTGCAGGTCCATCATCTCGCCTTTCAGCTTGTCCTCCATCACGTCCACCAGAGCCAGCTCATCAGCCAGGTCCTGCACAGAATCAGGGGGTTCAGACTAAAACGGCCTCCTCTCAGTTCACACAATCAGAAGACAAACTGTCAGGCAGTTCAAATAAACCCAAAAGATCAATTAAAGCTTTTTATATCTTTAGACTCTAGTTACACAGCCTTTGAAGGCTACAGCTAATTTTAATAAATTCAAATTAAAAAAAGAATTAAGAACCACCAATAACCCATTTTTTGAGTTGAAATACACCACAAAGCTTTTGTATTGCTTATCCTGACTTTGCTCCAATGTAACCATGTAAAGCTACACAGAAAAACGCTAAAGAGAAGAGGACATAAATGATCATTAATGCAACATTTCTTGCTCCTGATCTCAAAGTATCAAATCAGCAGAACTCCTATCAGGTTTATTTTTCTGAAAAATGTAGTTTGAATCTCCTGGTGATTGGAACATGTTCGTATTAGATCAGTTTCCTCATCTAGTAGGTTTAACACGTCTTTGAGTATCTACTTTGAGATGTACTGCTGTGGTTTTAAATGATGTTGTTAAAATGTCTGTTCATGTTCAATCATGGCTGTATTTGGATCTTCTCACACTTTGTTATTGTGATGTGACAACCAACTAAGGCATTTTTTGTGTAAAGCTCTCTTTGTTTTTGCAAGTTTTTAGTTGTCTGAGCGTTGATAATCTTTGTGCATCTCATTTTATCACAAAAATCTATAATACTGTAAATAAGTTACCAAGGCACATTTTTTTTATTGAGATGATGCTTCTGAAAAGGTTCCTACTGTTATTAAAATAGAGAAAACAGAGAAAACACTGTGACTAATGTGACAACTAAAATATGCTGTGTGGCATTTTTAGCTGGACCTGAACAAAGATATTTGTATATTTTGAATTATTTCTAAGTGGACTAAAACTCTAGAAGTTAATCAGGTAAAAATATTACTAACAGTAATAATCATTTTTGCCTTAAGACTAGGATTGAGTTTAAAACAAATGCCATGATAGAATAAATATGGAGGGAAAACTGCAATTAAACAAGAGCTGGGCAATTAATCAAATTTTAATTGATGTTACAATTCCTGCCTTCCACAAACATGAGAATAGAGTAATAAAAAGATTACTGTGCCTCATGACATGCTATTTTTTTCACTTTTTCAAATTTAATTATTAACAGTTTCTGAGGTCTTCAGTTGTGTATTTCTATGTGTCGCCTGTTCTTTAATGTTAAAAATGAAAGTGTCCATGAAATATAAGTTAGAAGTGACTAACCGTGTTGCATAATCATGTTCTCAATATTTATTAAAATAATTGTGATTATCATGTTTGCCATAATCGAGCAGCCCTACATCAAACCGAGGGTTTCATTAAACTGGCAAAGTTTGCATGAGGGATAATTCATTTGAAATGTCAGGATCTTAATTATGTCACCATGTTTTCCTCTTTTTTCATCTGCTGCCCCGAAAACGGACCTTTTTAGAGCAGAATTTTGCTAAATATCTTTTATAAGTTCACCTTTTCAAGTATCTATTTATCTCGACCCTTTAATTGTTCTTATTGCATTTATTTTAGATTGTTTTATCCTACACTGTTGCACTTTGAGATTGCCAAAATCTAAGTGCAATACAAATAAAATGTATTATTAAATTACTACCACAATAAATTCAATGACTGCAAAGCGTTTTGTGTTGATGCCTATGTGTTGCTAATGCTGCTGTGGTTTATCGTGCAGCCCTAGCAGGCATTAAAAAAGGTGAACAGAAATAGTTTTCTGTCACCATCCCCATCTTAGCACGTCCAGTGAAGGGATAAGAGTCAGATCAGACACCATCACATCAGTAATCCTGTGTCGGTCTACCAGGACCTGAGTGCTGCCCCGTTCAGAGGCAGCAGCAGGCGGGCTGATAATCTGAGCAGAGCGGCTCTCTTACCCTCAGCAGGATGCTGACAGCACAGGCCATGCCAACCTGTCCCACGCCCACCACTGTCACTTTGTTCCTGGGGGGCTCAGGAGGGCCGCTGAACAGCGGGGTCATCAGTTTGTGCAGCATTGAGGCCATTTTCAGTGCTGAGGAGAGAAGACAGTAGAGCACAGTCAGGGGGCAGCTTGACCAGCGCTGGATTATGGATCACAAATCACAGCATGAGAACTTCAAACTGAAAGGCAAAATAATAACAGTAACTACTTTCACTCGTGTGTTTCTTTAAGTTTTTCTGTTAAATATATCTCACATATTTTTTGGATCTTTTCTGGTCTTCCCCTTCATTTTTAGTTTTTCTTTTATTGTTCTTCCCTTCAACCCGAAATATTTCTAGATTTCTAGGGAATGTCACAAATAGGTACCAATATTCCTTCAATAAAGAAATAACTAATGACTCCTAAAATACCAGAGTTATGATCTTTGGCATGATAATGTTACATTTCTGCAATAAAAATGCCTCTTTTATACCGCAGCAAAAAATACAGCAGTCTTGGTGACCAAATATTGAGCAATTTCCTGTTTTAAAATGATTGACAACCTTATAAAACAGGGATGGGCAACTTCAGTGACCAAGATGTCCAATTGAATGTTATCCTCAGTGCTAGAGGGCCAAAATGTTAAAATGTACATAATATGCTCTCAACTTTCAGAGTATTAGAGATCATTTCATTGTGTTTGGCTGACAGTTTGATAGTAATGCAAAAATGAGCTTTACTGAAGCAATGACAGCCAATTGCAGCTGTATTTGTTCAGGGTTATTGCTTTTAAATATATTTTTTGATATTTCAAATTGGCTGAGGGAGTAGGAGGGCTGCATGTGGCAGCCAGTTGTCCTCCTCTGTTCTAAAAGCTGTCTAACTTGTGCAAATGTCATTATTTATTACCCAGTGTTTAGGTTGTCCACATTGTCTATAGTCATCAATAACAGGTGATTTAAAATGGAAAAATAGATCATATTCATACAATCAGAGGATTGATAGTACAGAATGTTACTGATTTGAGTGGAATGAGCAAGGAGTGAAGATTTCACTCTCTGCCTATTTCAAACATTTTTCTAAATGTTGTCAGCATTAATGCACAACTGTAACAGGGTGCATACATTTGCATTAAAGTCAGAAGTAATAAAATGTCCAGTTCTGCTTGTTGAGGACTTCACTTTTTTGCTGTGGTTATTAAACAGGTATCACTATAATTTGGTTTTCATTACAAATGCAAATGCTCTGTAAGTAAAATGAAATGAAATAAAAGATATTTTTCAATTCAGACTTAACATTTAAAACATGCCATGTTGTAATCAGCACATTACTGTTTATAAAAAGACTGATTATAGTAAGAATCATTAGGTTCTGGCATTTGGCCTGACATCACCATTGATATAATTGATATGAATAAAAACAGTGCAGTCCTACCTTACTTTCTGTTAAAAAAATAAAGCAAAATGTCTTTAAAACTTAAAATACTGCTGAGACTCAGGGAATTAGTCCTGCAACCAAAGTGCAGCCTGCATGCTCAAACTTCATTAAAAATGCATCCAGACAGTAGCCTGTTTTATTCTGAGTGTGGGGAGGCTAAATTAAGACTGGCATTTTTTCTTAGAGCACTAATGGATGCATAACTTCTCAGACATCCAAAAACATCACAAAAAAAAGAGAAGACATGGTGACTATCAGCAGCCCCACTGAAGATCACCTTGAAAAGACACGCAGCTAGACACAAAAACAGCAGTAATACTTGCAGTGTTCGGCGACGCTCCGAGCTGTGAGGTATAAATACCAACATGTGATCAGCATGGCACTCTCTAGGGATACCTAAGGTGTGTTTTCACAGAGCTGGGTACACCCCACATCCACAACACCTCCCACAGACACACTGACAGGCGAGACAGGCGGAAGACTCAAGCACAGAGCCCATGTGACTCAGGGCCGGACTGGGGGGAGCTGCTCCCTCTCCTCCTCCCTCCTCCCCTCTCCCAAAATTGAGGACGGAGTACTATAATCGGATGCCGAACTTGACTGACTGCAGACTGTTAAAGGAGTTACTGTAATCCCTTAACACTGCCTCCATCTGCTGCTGCTGAACTACACATGAACATCAACCTTGTATCTAATAGGATCAATCTAAAGTACAATGTCAGATTACTCCTATCAAACACAGTTGAAGGAGTATTTTATTTCACATGTAGTATGAAGAACTATTCAATATTACACCATTAATGATGCAGTTCTTGAATAACAAACAACAAGATGTCCACATGGCTAAAATGCAAATTCTGATTTCAGGCAAATTGAGGAGTTTCTCTCCATAACTGATGCAGATGTGATGAAATGGACACACAGTATCATCCCTCTAGGAGACAAATTACTGTCTAAAATTAGTGTGGTGTTAGAAAGAGTTCTTGGTCCCAGATGTCTGTGAGCTAGTTCTGATAATGTTACTATAAACCTGGAAAATCCCCATTCTGCCATCTTAGCCTTTAAAATTGGCTGCAGTGCTGTTTAAGTGCATCAAAACATACTCTATTTATTAGCCTTACTCAGAGAAAAACAGGATTGTGCTTGAAAAAAATGAGCCACTAAAAGTTGCCTAGCTTGCAAGTACACTAATAAATCAAATCAAAATATTCAAGACTCAAATTCACATCAGGGAACTGCTCTCCTTTGGAGTGAGATTTTGAATGGTTGCTATCATCCTTTAAGTTTAATTCATACAACATACTTTCACTACAATCAAAAATGGAATACAGTCAGATTTCTACTTTGTAACTAAACAGAGCAATTAGTTTAAAAAATCCTCTTTCACAATAAAACTTCATAAATCAAATTCAAGTTCATCGCCTGTCGTCTCAGTAAACCTCCACTAAAATAAAAATAATTCTTGCATTGAGGTAATAATTGGATGACTAAGATGACGAGCATGGAGCTTAAAGAGCAGTAAAGTGACAAATTAAAGTCATTGAATGAAAAAAGCTAAACTTGTGACAATTAGAAAAGTGCGCAACAATCTTCTTCATATTTTCCTCCCACCAGATGATCTAAATTTCCACATCAAAACAAAAATCACAGCTGGTCACCTCTTGAAGGTCCAGTTGTTCTGAATCTCAGCTTCTTGTCTTCTCTCCAACACAACGGTTAAGACTCACCTTTGTTGTGCTGCGCACTGTGCCTGCTCCTCTGTTCTCTCGAGCTGCTGGGTTTAATTGACTAAGCCTCTCCATCCCTGCAAAGTCCCGGTGTGGCACTGTAAGGGTCATCGTAGTCAGCTGGTACACAGTGTTCTCCTTCGGCAACTCTCACTTCCTGTTAGAAAACCAAGGAATAATATGTTGGTAAGTCCATAGTTACAGGGCAGGGATGAGAAACTTTGGTTAACACAAGGGCTTGATATAGTTTACTCAGAGGGGGCAGCTCTTGGAAAGTGAAGAATACTCTCATGTCTTCTTGAGTGAACCTACACTCTCAACAATCATGCTTATCTATAATCCTATGGGAAATGTATGTATTTCATAATAAAAAATTTAGGACTACATATTTATAATTCTCATTAAAAATAAAATGAGAAATATCCAATCTCATGCTTCAAATAACTGAAAAAGATTCAAAGTAATATCACCGACTTTTTCGATGCAAAGAAATACCATATTTATTTACAATCTATCTAAGCACATTTTCCTGGTGAGATGTTTCTCAAGTGAAGATGCTGATGCTTCTTAATAACAAAAAATTATATTAACTGATTTATTGCAGTCATCAAAGATAGCAGCAGATTTTTTTATATTTATATATCGCAATGCATCTGGTAGTGTTGTTGTGTTGTATTCATAGCATTTCTTTGTCATTTTTCTTCATGTTTACAATTCACTGGTGCTTCATACTAGGGTTGTCCCGATACAACTTTTTCACCTCTGATACGATACTGATATTGCAGCTTTGAGTCCTGGCCGATTCCGGCATTGGTCCGATCCGATATCAGCATGAATCGTACATACTTTTACTTATTTCAAGTATGTACTGTAAGAAAAGGCTTGATCAAGTGAGATTACTCAAACAGAGAACAGTAGTCAGCAATAGAAGGCATGAAAAAACGGACCCATTTGTTATTAACCAATAGGTGAAGAATGTAGTACCATTAAATAAAACAAATCAAAAATAAATTAGAAGACCCTGAAAAGTAACCTCGAGAAATCCAATAAAAACAAAAACATACATTTTAAATAGCAAAATAACCACTGTGTTTAACTTAAACATTAGCATGTTATACAACTAAATTAAATATATAAAAATCAATTACAATGGACTGCTTGTACGAGTGCTAATATCGGAGATTTTAGATGCAGGCCGATATAATTAGATATTTGTTTTTTGCTGATATCAGACCATTTTCCAATATTAATGTCAGATAGGGACACCCCTACTTAATACTGGCTCAGGAGCCACAGTGAATCACATCAAACAAATATCTTTTAGAATATAACTTTTATCAGCAGAATAGAACTGTTGATTACTTAAACAACCTTGAGTGTTAACGTGTGGAGGAGACGGCCAGGCTGCATTTCTGAAAAAGACAAGCACAGACTCACTGCAGCCAAAAGATGGAGCTACAGTCTTGTAACATAATCACTGGAGCAGGACGGGCACCAGGACTTAAACCCAATCGTGAGCTCTTGGAGCAGTTGAAGTGGGAGACTGAGACCTCTGGTGTGGACAGTAGAATATTCATGTAACCTACACAAGGTTCAAGCTCAGGCCCCTTTCGCTTTCACTGAGCATAAAATTCCTACATACATTTTAATTTTGTTAGCAGCCAGAGTGGACCATTAGGCCGAGGTTAATATCAACACTCTTGGACTGACTTAAGCTAAATATCTATCTATCTATCTATCTATCTATATATATGTATATATATTGCTAGAATTTGGATGCAGTGATAAGTGAAGAAAGATAAATTTATGCGTTCCAGATTCAAAGTGTTTATTGTCATTTGCACGAGTTACATGGACAATGAAATTCCTACTCTGTTGTCCACTTCGAATGCTGGGTAAATCGTACAAAAATAATAGATTTAAACTAAATGATAAACTAAATAATAGCAGCAAGACAGTAAAATTAAAAATAAACGCTGTTCAGATATAAACAAGATTAAGATGGATTCAGACTATAATCATGTATGAAGATATTATCACTGTTAAGGATGGAACTACTGGGCTGCTGATTTCTGTAAACATGGATATTGTGCAAAGATCCAACATAAAGTGCAAGTGCAGTTATATCTGTGCAAATGAGCTGTGCAGTTGAGGTAAATGCAGACTCCTGTCACCTGTTGATGAGTCTGATAGCAGTGGGAAAGAGTTTTCATCCTCGAGGTTCTGCATTTCACACTCCTGTACCTAAGGGTAAGTGCGAACAGTCCATGCATGTGTGTTAAAAAGTTATGGCTCGAAAACTAAGCCTTGTGGACCTCCACAATACTACAGACTTTGTCTAATCTTAATCTTTAAGTGATTTGAGAAATATTAATATATATCAAAAAATGAACCAAGAATATTTTTTAATCAAATGCAAGCAGTTCCTGATTCTTTCAACACTTTTCACCTGTTTATAAAATGATGCAGTGACCACTGCTGTTAAATTTGTGCTCAAGTATTTTGATCAAGTTTAATTTGCTAGAGGTCTCAATAAATTGTACTTGAACTGTTTAGACAGCTAAAATATTCAACCACTGCATCCTAGGTTTTCCATAAAGATGCGAGATATCTCTCTCTGTTTTCATGGCTGTACGCTTGCCTCTCAGTACCATCAGAGGTTTACTCAACTTGACTTTCAGGACTGTAAATTTCACCACACGCCAACTCAAATGTCAAAGTGAAACTGACCTGTCAAGCTCCATCATTTACAGGAAGTGATTCTCGATCAAGCTCCGCCCTCCTTAGTAAATGCTTTCGGAAAGACAAAGCCTGTAGCATCTTACATCTGTCCCACTGTAAACAATTAAAAATAACGTGTTTTGATTTTTTGACCAACTTCTATCCATATTTTTTTCCTTACCTGCCCTTAGTGAAGCAGTGAACACAGAACTAGTTTGGTTTAACAAAAAAATAAAACGTCTTAGAATCTAATTAGAAATTAAAATATGACTGATTTTTATGAAATTCAAATTAAGCTTTCCACATCAGCAAAATGCTTTATCATTTCAGCCACATACACCAATGCAGTCAGTGTTATTTTTCATACAATACATTCAAAAAGAAAGTCAGCACAAAAAGATATCTGATTGAAATTTTCCAGTAACAGCTGCTGTGATCATGGGCTCTCTGATTCTACTTAGTTTGACAGTAAACAAATCAGTTGACAATTGGTCAATAAACCATCTCATTTTAGTTTGGCTTATATAATAAATTATCTTAACTCGACATTCTGTGTCCTATTTACTTTAGAAATATAAAGATATTTTAATTATTTTTTTGTAAAAAAAATCTTATTTTTGTAACAAGAAGACAAGGACAAAACACTTGGCAACAACAAAGTTTATTTTATGATACACTGCCTACATTATCATAAATAAACAGATTAAAAATCCTTACCCACATAACCCCTGTCTTTTCTGTCCATTGTGGGAGAGCTGCCTGATGATAAATCACTTGAATTAAGTCAGTAATGTTCAATTAAGATACAGTATCATTTGCAAGTAACACATATTGCTTTCAAATATAACAGTAAAATGTGCTATAAAAAGTTAAACACGCCACTTTAGAAAAATATCAAAATAGAAACAAAATAAGCCCCAACAGTCAGCCCACCCCCATATTACCTCCTGTGAATGCTGATGTCTCACTATGTGTGTCAAAAATCCATTTCATAGTAACCTAATGTCTAAATTGTGATTTTTATTTTCACAGGCAGCAGGAGTAAAATGTTAGAACACGTCTGAATTCACTTAATGATTAATTTTTAATCTGCGAGTTCTCTGCAAGTCTGCCACATCTGGACACGTGCCATCGATGAGGTGGGCTATGTGGGTGCACTGCATCAGCCAATCCTGTACAAGGACTGAAGGATCAGAAATCTAATGAAAACAAAAAAGCACGACGGAGCACTAAAACTCAAAGAATGTAAACTCAAACGGGCACACTGGCAGGGCTGGAACGTTGATAAATGATTGAACGCTTTCATTCCATTTCTTCTTGGAGTCACTCTAAAATGATATATAATATCAAACTGTTCTTCTTTTAAAATCTTGTTAGTAAATTCAAATTCTGATACAACATCCCCAAAAATACAGTGAGCATCTATTTGTAACCTATTGACTAAGTCATGATTACAATACAGAGTGACCCAAAGTGATCATCACCACTGAGCCGGATCAGTATTTTAAGATACCATGATTTATACAATGACCAGCCATGAAACATGAGAGTTACTCCTCAAACTGGACAGGGGGGATTTTTCCTCATGCAGTGATGAGACCTGATTTCACCACGTGGCTCCTCCCAGCTCGGACCATACCAAATGTTTGAGCTGAATGGACCTGAGCACCAGAGAAATAATAGTTCACTCTACCTAACTAAAGCTACAGAGCAAATGTTGAAATGCGTACAAAACACAAGAAGACATTCTGGTATTAGTAGAAGCACTGCCTTGTGCTTAAAAACGGGAGGGCACTACGTGCGAACAGTGTCCAGGCACTTCACCGTCAGAAAAACACCTGGCACACAAAAGTTAAAAACTACAGTATGACCTTTATAAACTACAACCATGCATGGATAAACTGGCTTCCCTGTCTGTATCTGTCATACAAACATGGGTTAAACACACACAAAGACACAAACAATGCACAGATTAAAATCAACACTGAAATGAGTCTTTTTTGACTGCCACAACAGTTAAATCCAGAAGCTACTGTTTCCTCTGGGCAGGAGAGAAGCTGGAGTCCAGAGAGGAGAAAGTTGACAAAAGTTTTCAAATTAAATCTGTGTACTTTGTCCGAGCACGTCGGCAAAAGCAGAAGTGAGCCAAGTTTACTGCTCGTGGTGTGCTGTGGCAGGCTGCAGGGAGGCGAGGTGGGTGGGTGGGCATGGCTAGAGACTGCTGAGGGCTTTTACTTGCCAGGGCTCTCTGTGGCAGCACTGCCGTTGCCGATGCCTAGATAGGTGGCTGCGTCATTCGCAAGGCCTTGAAGTGGTACAATGACGCTGTCACAGAGGCCTTTGAGGGTGTTGATTTGATCTGCATCCAGGTTCTGATAGACATAGTAGAGAGCACCACCCACCACCACAAGGAGCAGGAGCTTGAGCAACACGGACAGGAAGCCTCGTCGTGCTGGGGGTTTGCTTGATGAGGATGTGCTTCCTACTCTTGAGAAAGACTCAGAGTATGAGCGACTCTCTTTCAGGACGGTGTGCTGCACACGTGACTCATCCAGCCAGTACTCACTTGGCTTTACTGGCCGACCAGCTGCACCTCGGATTGGACGTCTGCAGGTCGCACTGATCAAAGAAAAAAAATTATAGATATTAGTATTTCACACAAATTTAGCCTTGAGACACAGTATAAAGTAATGAAATATAACCACTCGCTCTTCAGGTGGTCCTCACATGTATCTTTATGGGTCCAGTCAAAATGAACATAACATTTGATGTCCTAATACATAATAATCCTTGGGAAGCTGTTTTACTCTGTACTTTGGAGATAGCCTTGAGCTTCATAGCTTCTTTGCCAACTTCGACAGGTTTGCATTGTTAATGGGTGGGGGGGAGACATCACAATGTGTAGTGTGCATTGTCCCCAGCCTTGGTGACCCCTTTGGAGTATTTTCCTGAGATATATTCCTTTTCTCCCCCAAAAAATTATTTTACGTAAATTTTTGGCCATTTCTGTGATATTCTATGTTTATTTTCAATTCTGCTTTTAATTTCGAATTCTGCTATTCTGCCCGTGATTGTGTTTTTTATAGGACCCTGAAGAAGCATCAGTAAAGCTAAAGAAATATGACATGAACCAGCATGATGTGCAGTTACCTGATGCCTGTTGGTGTGCTTATTTCATTGGCAAGGATGTCTTCAACAACACTTTCACTGGATTTCTTCGGGGTTTCCTCAACCACAACTTCCTCCACCACCTGTCAATATCACAACACAAAATGCTCTCAGAGACAAAAATAAACACTTGTAACAAAAGCTGTGAATGGAAGAATAACTCTTACCTTGGTATGTCGCCTGCTGCTCGTTCTGACCGTGACTGGTGCTTTCCCTCTGCTCCTCACAGGCTTCTCTACCACGGGCACCGGCTCTGGTTCAGGGGCAGCAATCTCCTCTAAAGAACAAACACAGTCTTAAGTGTTATTCAAACAATAAGGGACAGATCTATTACAAGCAGAACACTCCACTGACAGCTAGCAATCCACATCTGAAGAAAATCTTGAGAATGACGTACTTCTCTCGTTTGACTTGATGAACAATGAGACACTTAAACCCCTACGTGATGTGGTCAGTGCTCACCTTCTTCCTTGTCACTATACTGGTCAGAATTGGTGTTGCCGTTCTGGTTACTGTCTGTCTTTGGGAGAGCTGTGACATCTGTAGGAGCTTCAGGCTCAGCTGGAGGCTGGTCCAAAAGTTTCTGTAGCTTCTTCTCATACACCTTACGAGTGGAAGCTGAAAGGAGACATGGTATGGGTTTATGAGCAACACAGAACACACTACTACTATCTGGAGCCCCATTCATGCTACCACGTCATGCCAAAATATTTGTTATTATTGCCCCTGTGATGTAGATACTTTTAACTGTGAATGTTGCAGAGATGGAATGAGAAATCTACCCCTCATTGGATTCCTTTCAAGAGGTTGTAACAGAGGTGTAATATTTGTAAATCATGAAATTTCAAGTTCAATATTTGTAAAGACAGATGACAGCTTAAAAGTTTAAAGACCAGTATCTGCAAATAGAAATAAAAGTACCATAATGCTTCACCTTACCATCACTGAATGTCTACATTAAAAAAATTAATAGATAAAACTTTGTCATTTCTTGAGCAGATGTTTTTCTTGTTTCCCATCTGCTTCCAACACAGCTAAACTGTCACAGTGTCATGTACAGGTCAATTTTGGTTTGGTGGAGACCAAGTACTTTTGACCAAAGAATGTAATACACGCGATACAGAGTTCAGAAATATGGGTGCATCTGATATACGTATATGTGGAAGAGGCTTTGGTGAATGTTTAACATGATTACAGTAACAACTCCTTCCTATATAAGAATTCAAAGAAATGTCATAAAATATAACTTAAGTAATTTAAAAGCAGACATAATTAAACGTCAACAAAAAGCGTTGGTGCGGGACAATTTATTTGGTTTTAACTTTACTAAGAATTCAACTTCTCACCAAAAAAAAAAAAAAGATTTAATGACAACTTAACTTAAAAGTTGTTGACATATTTTCTACTAATTCATATGTTTTAACACAACTGTCCATATATATTTATTTATTAAGTCAGTCAGAATATTTAGGAAGTGGTAATGCATCTTGACAAAAATGTGATGCAGATGTTGGATCAGTAAGTAAGAAGCACAAACAAAACAAGGCACACATCATGATAAATACAGTACATGAACATGCACACACAGCGACAGTCAAACACAAACATCCATGTATTTTTTTCTCTTCTCTTTTAATGGTATTACATGCTTCATACATAAGTAGTTATTGACTTTATTAATCTTCATATTTTTGTGTAACATTTAATGTTATAACACGATTAATGTGTAACATAAAAATGCTATTTTATATTCTATCTCAAATCAATATATTTTTTCTTCTAAATGAATTGCTCCAGTAATAATGTTCAACAACATTCATGTCAAAGCTTTGAATTAAATTAATTGTACAGAAATAGAGCAATTAAAACATAAGAGGAAGAAGTTGTGATTATGCTCTACAGTCATGCAGCCCAAGTGGGTGCTGTTTTAAAAGCACATGATCTGCAGACTCATTGAGGGAAAAACTCCAGTTTTTAAGGGACTCAACTTAAGGGATTGAGGTTGAGATCCAATTCTAGTTGACGACATGTACCTCTTGGTATCCATAACATTTTTCTGGTTGGCAATTCCGGTATTAATTTCTTTCTTTTTGTTAAGGATTTTTCCAGTATTTGTTTTCACCGGCCTAATTTTCACAAAGCTTTCAGGATAACTGTAAGTCAAAACATCAGCAAATTGCAGTAGCATTTATCTATGCAGCCTAATATGAATGTCAGGTGTGTTTGACATTTTAGCCACAGAAAACCAAAGAAGGCCAATGCAGAAAATTAGCAGGACCAGATATAGTATTTGCTTAAGACCTGTTCTGATAAGTAGAATTGTAAATAGCATTGATAAAGTCTAAGCACTTTCCATCCCTGTCTTTGGCAAATTTTAATGCTGAGGTCATATACCTTTTAATGCATGTTATCATAGAAAGTTATAGCCTTTAGACAACCCACCGACAATGGGTCCAGAGTCCACACCATGCTTTGCCAGCTGCTGTTTCAGATCTTCATCAGTGAGCTCTGTCACCTCCACTTCCTCTGAGCGGGGCTTGTCTGTCTTTTTGGTAGCTTTCTGTATTTACAAAAAATGGAAATGCATTTAATGTCAAGTTAAGATTAGCACTCATCTGTTTTTATTTAATAGATCACACCAAGACGGCAATCCAATAATAATCAAAATAAATAAATAAACATGAAAAACAACAAACTTACTCTTCCAGAGCGACTTTTGTTGGTAACAACGGGAGTGGGTAACTCTTCGTCGCTGGAGAAGGTGTCAGTCGGTGGACTTTTCTTGTTGTTGAGGATGGTTAAGTTTTTCAGATACAGCTGCACATACACTTCTTTTTTATGCTCTCCACTGGGAAGCGGGACGTTGTTGGCTGTGAGCTCGTTTTTCAGCTTGTCTTTCGTAAGAGTCGACGGATCTTCCAGAAATTCTGCCATGATTTCACCGTAATGTTGGCAATATTTCTGCCCTCTCAGCACAGGGGAATTAGCGTGCTCGCCTAGCAGCTACCAACAATAACAACAGGAACGTGACCGAATAGCGCTGTTGTCAAACACTACTGGCGCCTTCCGCCACTTCAGCGAGCAGGACAGAGGCGGTTAATCCAAATGAAAGCTCTTTTCACACGTTAGCCCAACAATACCGGCGTTAACATGAAGATTTGATTTTTCTCTGAAACATGCGCACGTGTGCTGTTGCTACAATCAATGCAAAAATATACATTTACTGACCAAAATATGACTGAGTTAGCTTAGCTTCAAACCGGTCCACTTGCCTCTGTCTGTCCGCGGTCGCAACAGGACAAAAGACTAAGCAGCTCCGCAATTGGACAGACGAGCCCAGTAAGCTCTACTCTGATTGGCTTGCCAGAAAAGTAACGCTCGCAGGCCGCGGCCACAAAGAAACAGCAGGCTCTGTTTTGGATAACGGTTTTTCACTCATCTTGGGGAAACCATTATCTTTATTAGGGGGATTAAATGGCGTAGATCACCTTAAATTGTATCGGAGGAGTTACGCAAGCTTGAATAATTTGACCGGGTCGGACCGAAACGATGAGAGACCAACAACAATGGCGGTTCAACGGCTCTGGCTTTCTGCTCGCGTCTTTTCACAGCAGCAGATTGATCGTCATTTAACGCATCCGCCGCACCACTTGTCGCATCTATATGTTGAAGCGCTTATTAATACATACACTTTCAGTATTGGTTTTCATGTTACATAATTCGACAGTCAGCCAAACCATTTCCAACATGTCTGCCAGTGTAACAGAAGAGGGCAGCATGGGCCACAGCATTCAAAAGAAACGAGCTCTGGTCTCATTTTGAGGTGTCGACCAACCAGATCCTCATATAGAAGCATCTGGATAATCGTCCTAAGGGTCATAATAGAAAAGAGAAAACGAAATGGGAAAGTCTAAAAGATATGCAACATAGACACTATCAAAATGAGGAAAAAAAGAAAAACTGAAAAAATGACAGAACATACACAGGCCTAAATATTCTCATGATTAAATCCGGATTTTGAGTTTCAGTTTCAGGACCTCAAAAACAAAACTAGAAGTGCTCAGAGAGCAAAAACACTGCAACGCCTCAGTGTATATCCAATACTGTCAGGCAAATCATTGTTGAAAATGTGGTAAACTACCCAAACTCAGTGAGAGTAAATCCAGGATCTACACCAGTGTTCGGATTGCCGCCAAATTCTAAGAAGTTCTCTCTTGTGCCATGACCAGCATATCCTGAGAATATCATCCAAATCCACTGAAAACTTACTGTGGTATTGGCAAAAACATAGAAAACTGCCCTTTCGTGCTACGTTAATAAATCTTGAAAGTAACTTGTGCATCTGAATTTGGATCAGCACTAAAATGAAAAAACATTTTCTTGTGTCAAGACCAACATTCTCTGAAAATGTCATTTATATCAAAATATGCATCATTTAACATGTTTTTAAAAGTTAATTCATACAGACTGACATGAACTAAAGAGTAAACATTTTTTGCCAAACGTCTGTGATCCCTGCCACACCCTAATTTCCCTACGGGGACAAATAAACTAAACTAACTAACATTACCGTCTACAGCTGAGAGAGGGCGCTCCAGGCTAGGCTAGTAATGAACAAAATGCCCCAAAAATGAAAATCCTATTCTAACAAACTTCAGGTAGTAAAACATGCAGCGATGACTGAGCAGAAATAAAAGTTTGAAGTTAGTGAGAAACTTGTGAGGGACTGCCGAAAAGCAGTGGTTACTCTTACTCCAAGCCGATGTATGCTCAGTGTTAAAGACAGATCCGAATATGAACTGAGCTTCCTGTCCAAAATCTGCGTTTGTTTTGTCCGTATTTCTGCAAGTTTCTATGAAGTTTACAGATACCGCTTCACTCTGAAATGCTGAATCCCGTTTACATGAAACCAGGTGGCCATGTGTATTCAAACCTTTCAATTCTGGACCCTGGTTTCAAAAGTTTGCAGATCCAGGCACTCCAGGCACTGTTCCCATGTAAACTCGAGCCCAAAACGCAATGAAAACTCTTCAGCCGAATCCGAAGAGTTGGCGTGTGTTTTTACTGCTGTTGTTTATCGTCTTGTGTTTTTAATGTCTGTTTTGTGTTCTTAAGCACCAAATAGTTGCTACCTCAATTTTGTTGTTTGCTTGTCTTACAGTGACAGGGCTTTGAATTGAATTGAACTGGAATTTAACTTCAGTTTAACCAGGCAATTAGTGAGACTTTTTTGAAGACAGTGCTTCATGGTGACTGGGAGAAAATTGGTCTGTGGCATCAAAATCAATAAGAATAAATGAGGTTATGGTTTCTGTCACAACCAGGCAGCCTTATCTAGCCCAATCCTTGCAAACAGACATGGCAGTGTTTGACCACCTGTTTGCAGTCTATGGACATGCTCAAATATTGTGGTGTGCCTCCTTCCTGCCATGAGGCCAGTGGTTTGAGGTGGCACTGTGTGGCTCCCCACCTGTCCTTCAGACCTTTTCCCTCAAGCTTTCTGAGATGCTGCTTAAGAAACTGAGCAATTGATCCCCGCCTCAGCTCCAAACCACATTAAAATACAGAACTTGAAGTGTAGTTCAGCTTTTCCAAAGTGCAATTGCCAGTGGAGTGTAGGCAAAAAAGGTGAGCCCTTGAGAAACACCTCTTAAGCTTTCTTTGTATGTAATTTATACAGAAAATAAGCCCCGGGCCAAGAATCATAGAGTGTGCCTCTTTAAGCATAACAGTCATGGCCCCTGAAAAATGATCAAAGCCTGCTCTTAAATCATCAACATTCAAATTTTCAGAATTGGTTTATTTGAAATGGAATGGCTCAGACTAATGTTGACCGGCTCTATATAAATCGACAAAAACTCTCAACAGATGATTGTAACATGAATCTAAAAAACAAATGGGGGCAGCAGGGGAGGGAAATATGGCAAAATAGAGCACTCTGACTACTAAAGTATTGTGGCATAGAGTCCACGAAAACTAAACTAAAACTAAAACATCCATGCTCCAACAGCAGATTTCTGATCACCAAGAGAAACTTCAAGGAAGAGTTTATCGGGGAATTGAAATGTTTCAAAATCCTGATTGAGCCAAACACAGAAGATGCTAAATGTAAGTGGAGTTACAGAGGTTGAGTTGACCTATTCATGCTCATAGTTAAGCAGCCTGACCGGAACTGGATTAAAATATGACACTTTCTCACATACCGGGTTTTCTCAACATAATTAAGCTTCCCTCATGTTCGGAGAGCAGAGCAACACGGTACAACATGACGGGTTGGTCACTCGCTCTCAAGTGTTTGTGTTGGGACATGGCAATATTTTTTATGTTGGGACGGTGCAATATAATTGTCAGTGTTTTATGGAAGTGTGCCTGCATGAATGTGTGCGTGTGTTTGCTTTTCTACTTGATATTGTATTTGTAATGAACATGTATTGAAAATAGGGATGCACCGAAATGAAAATTTGTGGCCGAAGCCGAATAAAATATAAACGCTGGGCCGTATACCGAATATCCAATGTGGAGGCAAAGTAGTTCACTATATTTTTTAATCGTGCATAAATAGCTTAGAATAAATTTTTAGACATGTTTTTAAAAGAACGTAATTGTTTATTGAATATTATGAATTTTTTTTAACATTCCAGTAGCCTTTGCTTTTCAAAAAAAGCACAACGAAGTTTTTCATACATATTAAGCCTTCAAACATGACATGACAAACAAAACATGCATTAAAAAAATATTAAAGTGCACTGAAGTGGATAAACCCGCAACAAATAAGTAATTGTGCTTTTGACCCAAGTCTGCTTTAGAGCTGTCACTTTATAGTCGATATTCGGATAACCGATCGAATATGGGAATAAATATCCGTAACCGACTTGTAAATAAATAATTGAATGTAAAATATTGAGTGTGGCGGCACATCAGGCCTGGAGCAGTGGACCATTCCGTCCTACAGAGGGTGCTGTGAGCGCAGCTTGATCGTCAGACACATCCGCTGCTCTCTTGACCTCAGTAAACAAAGAGTTTCCACTCCGAGCGGACATTAACTGCTCCGAATCATCTGAGGAGAGCTGTGTGGAAGTAGTTTTGGTTTTACACTGTTGATGGCAAATTTAAACTCGAAGACCAGGCTGTGTTTTCTGCGAAATACAGTTTAGTCACTCATCCTCCACTTACTTGCGGGTCAGCCGTCGACTTTTCATCCAAGTTATACAGCTGAGTGCAGCGGCACTTCGTCAAGGGTTTAATCCCATGTGACTATTTTTTCGGGAGGGTCTTTACCGAAAGGGCGGATAATAAATCAAATATCTTGGATTATTTGGTGCATGTTTGAAAACCGTTCGAGTTTGATTTTTAGGAAAAGTGACAGCCGTAGTCTGCTTAGCCACAGTCACACGTAATGACATATTCCATTTCGTCTTTGCGTCACACGGTACTAATCGGCGTTGCTATTACCTCACTCCACCGAAGGCCTAATATGTTTTTTTTTTGCATTATTCGGCCTCCGAATATTCGGTGCACCCTTAATTGAAAACATGCAATATGCTTATACTGTTCAATGTGTTTTATAGTTTCACGCTGCTCGAAAGGAATAAATAAAGACGGATATGCCCCAGTTGAACTCTCTGCATTGTCACTGATGCAAAGGGCAGCTACACTAAAGAAAACTCACCCTTAACCCTTAAGGGAACATCTAAACAAATTCAACACCACACAAACTTACAACATTGATTAAAGTTACTACATCTCAGCAACTTTTCATCACATGCCATTCACCACAAAGGCGTACTCATCATCTCTCGAATTATATAGATTAGCACCCAGCTGGCTGGAATGTGGGTATTGTATGCATACATTTAAAATCATTAGGAACTTTAGTAGAGCATTTTTTGTACCATTCAAAAGTTTTCCTTCACTAATCTATCACAACACTCACTAATCCTCAAGGATGTTATTTCATGGTGCCAAACTAATTAAGATCAAGTCCTGGGCAGTTTCCTGTATAAAGAGGAGGTTAGGATGCGGGCAGCTGCAGCAGCATATTTCACAGGAGCTGAGATTTGTGTGTCCTGGCCTAGAGACAGCCATCTCGTAGTGCTCCCAGTATATTTTCATCTGTTGACAATCCAAACTGTACTTTATGGACACATGTGAAGTTGTAGACACTTCTGTCAAAAGGAAAAATGAGACTCCTATTTGGCCCTTGTTGATGCCTGTTTGGCCACCAGCCTGTTTGTATCTGAAGTACTCCTATATTTGCATTGTTGTTATGAATCAGGCTTTTCCCGTTTTATTTGGCCATTGAGAACATACACACACTTGCTCATGTCCTCACTGAACTTGGGGCAAACAGAACTTTGTTTGAACTTCCAAGCAGTAAATCCAGACTTCTACTAAGTCTTCAGTGAGGCACCCATAGGATGTAAAAGTAAATCATTTGGAGAACACTTAATGCAGGTCATCCATCATCTCAAAATAAAATGCACTGACAAAAAAATCAAGGCAAATTTGATCTGTAAGAGCCACTGAAAGTCTCTGCCCCAGGAAGTGATGATTACTGCCACATGACCATTATCCACTGCCCATTTCAAGACATTATAGACTGTGTGCCCACATATAGAGGATATGATCCCAATTCAAACAACAGATCGAATGATTATGTGCAATATGAAAAGTGATCCCACAGAGAAGTATCACCCAACACTGCAGTGGCTTAAGCTCCACTTGTAAGCACTTCAGTTTACCGTTTGGGTTTTAAGGAGCATTGCTTAGATTTTATTGTTTGATCCTGACCAAAATGGTAGGTGTTACACCTCCCCTGGACTTTGATCCAATCAAAAGAGGTGATCTCGTTCCTGATTAAATGAAATAAATGACCAGTGTGAAAGCATTATTTTGAAAGGTTCGGACCTTCGTGCCAGTGACAGGAAAATACGACATGACTACCTGGAGAAGGAAACGCATCACCGAAAAAAATGAGCTGTGGAGGCACATGGGGAGAACAGGAGACTAAATGTCTGATAGATATTTGGTCAGATTGTCATCTATTGATAAAACTCAAAAGACGACTAGACCAGCCTTATGTACAGCCCTGTAAGTTGTCGCTGTTGGTGGTAGAAAAATCAACAATAACAAAGTGGGAATGACAATTTCATTCATGTTTACAATATTAAGACCCAAATGGCCAATCAATGTAAACTACAGAGACACGCAAAGCATAGAGTTGATGACAATATCATGTAGGCTTGTCATGTTAGTCCATTTACAATAAAGACAGAGGGGAACCCAAACAGACAGAATCAAATGTAGTGTCACAAAAACAGACCTTGGTCTGGACTTTTGGGTGTGAAACACCCCAAGACTAGCCCAACTGGCTTTGAGCAATTACCAAGGCATTTCAGGATTGCTTGAAGTGTGAACCAGGAATTCCACTTTTAAGAGATTTTCTCCTCATTATGTAAAATATATCCATGAAATAGAAATGTTGCTTTGTTGACCAGTATATTCATCCTATTGAGCACCCATTTTTGTTCAGTAAAACTGTGACTTTAAAAGATGAAAAAAACAGTGAAGGTGGTCCAAGGTTATAGCGGACCAATCTACACTCATCATCTCTTGACATCATTTTGACTGCAAGTCCCACAAAAGTAGATTCTGTCCCGATATGTGTTTCAGAGCTGTTTTTCTGGCAACAGCTTCATTTTGTGACTGAAATAGGGGGGAAATAGTCCTCAGTTCAAAATAAAATAAAAAGAATTAACCTTAACTTAACCAGTTTAGTCCCAGTGAGATCAGAGATCTCTTTTTCAAGGGAGAACTTCCAAGAGTGTCAGCAACAAAGTTAGAAAAACAAAGGCAAAAACTCGTACAACACACAATAAAATTGATATTTCTGTCTTTTGTCTGCTTGACGCATCTGCAAGGCTGCTAGAATCCATATGGCCAGCGTGATGTCAAATATCCAGACACACCCTTAGCAGAGGTGCAGCGCAGCAGATTTCTGCCTTATCGTGATTTTTTTGAAGACACTGCTCAATGACATTAGGGAGAATATCAGTCTGCGACAAGGAGAGAGCCACATGGAGCAAAAATACACCAACCATTTCCACACCATGAGCCCAGTCCATGCGCTAAGCATAACTGAGCCTTAAGTCATCCGTTAAAACATCGACATACAGAAAGCCTGAGTTCAAGATTTTTCTCAGAGGCAATGAAATACAAACAAACATCCCAAATGTCTACAAAATATCGAATCTTAAAATATCAAAAATACTTTTCTGGAAAAACTGATGTGCCAAAAAATTCACAATACAAAGGTGAATTGATATATTTTTAAACATCTCTCAGGGGTATGTAGCTTTTTACTGCAACAAATAAGTTAGAGCATATCTATAATGTAAATGTACCAAGTCTGTGTTCTGACATAATGAAAACTGAAGAAAACCTTTCTCCACAATCGCAGAGCTGATTTAGTTGTTAACTGGGCCTTGAATAATTACAGCTCTTCACTCAAACGATGCAGAGGATTAATCTGAAGAAGCACAACCATCAAAGTGATTTTTTTAAAAAAAGCTAAAATACAAGAACACAGTAATGAAAGAAGACCACATGTTTCATTCCCAATTTAGTGTATGTTTCACTTGTCAATCACAGATGAATGAATGGCCAGCGGCTTGTGACATAGAAAGAGGGCAACCTCACACAGGCGACAGCCAGAATCTTTAGCAAGCAGGAAAGAAATATTTCCGAGCTTTACTTGGCTCAAAGTCACAACAGCTCTGCCCCTGCTTAGTTTTCCTGTCCACATGGCTTAACACTGGTACCAGACCAGTACTGGAAGAGCCAAGCACTTCTCAGAGGCCACCGGTGATGTTTAAGATGTGATAGAGCATGTTCTCACTCAGTTTCCTCTGTTCCCTGGTGGCCTGGGCTCTGAGCTCACAATTCTCAAATACAAACTCAAACTACAGCCTGGTGGTTTCATGCCATGGTGAAGTAAACAAGTGCCAGACAGGGAAAGTACAGGGATGGGGAAAGAAGGAGAGCTGGGTGGTTTTTGTGGTCGTGTGATGGATAGAAATCTTAAAGCACGTCATAAAAATGAGACCCAAAGACCTTAACCTTTGTCTGGTCCCAAATCTAATAGGTACTTCCATCCTCCAGAAAGGAAGAATATTTTTGCAAAGTTTAAAAAAACAAACACTACCTGGCCAAAAAAAAAGGGGTCACACATCCTCGTATTTTGTTGGATGACCTTTTGGTTTTGGGGACAAAAAGAGTGAAACACGGTTTTTGAATAGAAATCTGGCCGCAGGTCCTGAAATCTACCTGGATGGCATGTGGCATCTTAACTGACCTATAATCTATTAAAACAATATCTATCTATATATATATATATATGAATGAAAAAAAACCCTCACCTGGTAACTGTTGTAAATGATGCCGTGTTCACAATCCTTGTTGGTCTTCACCGGCTCTCGTCACTTCATGAGGTACGGATGGACTCATTCCAAAATCTGAATGCTAGATGTTGCTAAAATGCCAATTTCTACACAATGGACCTTTAAAAGAGTCCACTTGTGGGGTGCTGGTTTGGCGTAGTGGTTAGCACCCCATGTACTTGCTTCTGCCAGTCTGGGTTCGAATCCCGCCTGTGACCAGTTTGCAGAGTGTCTTCCCCTACTCTCTCACCCCCTTTCACAAGCCTATCCACTGTCTCTCTCCTGTCAATAAAGGCATAAAAGCCCAAAAATATACATTTAAAAAAAAAAAAAAAAAAGAGTCCACTTGTTAGCAAATGTCATATCTCCATTGGGGAAGTGCCGGTAAGCGGGTCAATAATACAAAGCCTCTATTTAGGAGTAGAAGTTGGAGAATCCCTTAAGTAATGAAAACAGATTATCATCAATATAAAATGATAAATAATCTATGATGTGCTTTGATCACTTATTTCCTTACTGTTGTCTATACTATAAACATAGTGAGCATTGCACTGAGGCTTGATTTGAAGAAAATCGTGAATCAAATTGAAATCGCAATATGCCAGAAAAATCACAATTACATATTTTCCCAAAATCGTTTAGCCCTATCTACGACCTTTGACCTCCAAAATCTAATCAGTTCACTCTTGCTGTCACTGGCAAAGAGGAATAATCTGTGAGCATCAGCGTTAACTGTAATAAATGAGGGGGCAGACAATCAGGTGATACTCCACAGCCCTCATGGAGCAGAAGTGCCAGATCAGGGGGCATGCCAACAGCTCAGTGTGTTCAGCAATTTTGTGCAACTGTTGGCAGGATCCAAGCTTAATTTCCAATTAGCTGTGAAAAAAGAAAAGGAGTGGATTCAATAAAAGCTGACAACCAGAGCTGTCTTTGGGGACCTTTGTGTGAGGTGCTTCAGGAGACCGACAGAACTGTGTTTGTAATTTCCTCACAGGTCCTCCTGGTGTCAAGTTATTTTAAGTAATAGCTCTCAGCTCTGTTTCTACTGAAGCCAAGACACATTCCCCAAAAACTTGGTACTTCTGCTGATATGATCTTATTTATTCAATCTTGAAAGCTGAAACCTCGAGGCCTCACACCGCCTGGCTGCCTGAATGGACTCCCCTTTAGTTGGACCCCGATCAGAATTATTTGATCTCTAAACCAGGAGCTGCACCGTGTGGAAAAAGCACTTGTCGTCATGTTTACTGTCCTTCCAGGAGGTAGTCTTAATGGTTGGGCTCTCGTAGCAGCTCATAGTTTTGGGTAGTCAAACACCGGGGGCCTATCGATGCTCTGAAGCCTCACAGCGTGGCTCATCCGTGCCAGCGGTGAAGGACAAATGTTCCAAAGTCTGCTGGGTTTGGCTCTTTTCTCACCCCCTGGCTTCCAGCACCGACGTATCCAGCTGAGGTACAATAATTTGACACCTCTTAAGCAGCTGGACCTTTTAGCGTGACAACCGCTGCTTTGTTTCATATTCCTGCGTATTCTGAACGCAATCAAAAATTACAGTCAGCAACATCTAAACTGTGTTTTTAGCCACTTTGGACTTTTGCCCCTCTCACCCCCTTCAATCTGCTTTATCCCTCCCTTTCCTATGTGGGATTTAACGTACACTTTGTGGTAACCTTGCTAAGTTATCAATTTTTTCTGTGCTCGCTCACACTGAATAAAGGCTTGTTTCTATGCGCCTGCTTGTTACAACTTCAAGGACAGCTCCCTCCATCTGGCATTAAGTATTCCTGCTGCCAGTGTCGGGTTAACTGACACTCCGGCACTTAGACTAATGGCAGCGAGCAGTCATCTCCCATGAGGTGCTCACCTTGGGAAAAAAAATCACCCAGCTCCCTCATCCTCAATCATAGTGGTGCTCTCGCCACCCACTGAATGAAACCATGGGCATGAAAAGGGGGATTGTTTGACTATTCGGGCACATACGAGAGCGAATGAAAACATGTAATACGCATGTCCTGTCTTGAATTTGCCCTCCTCTCGAGTTCAATGAGACGTTGAGAGGTGGGAAGAGAGCAGCATGCAAACAGAAAAAGAGAGAGTCAGCAAACATCACCTTCTTAGGAGGGAAACTGTGTACCCATTTCTTAAACAAAGGAGGGAAAGAAGTCATCAGACACTGATGCGTTTAAAAGTATCCTTCACCCTAAACACCAGGAATGAAGGAAAATGTCCAACCACTTCAGCTTTTGATTTGAAAATTAGATTTCTGTGCCTGTTTGAAGGGGCTTGTAAATTCATTAAGACAAAATTTCATTCGCAGTACAACACTAATGTTGCCTAACTATTTCTACACAGGCTCTGTGGTCAGCACGAAGCTGGACTCTCTGCTGACAGTGGCAGAGAAGAGGACACCTGACAAACTGCTGGACATTCTGGACGATGGCAGTCACCCTCTGCACACTGTCACCAGCAACCACAGCAGTCTGATCAGCTCAAGACTGCTGCTTCCCAAACAGACTGAGGAACTCTTTGTTCATCAGGCCATCAGACTGTACAACTCCTCACTGGGCGGGAGAAGGAGTAACAAAAACAGAGGAAGGGAACGAGCAGTAGCCATATAGTTTTATACCATTTTTTTCCATTTAGATTAATATCATTATTATCATTATTTAAGTCATTTATTTAAATATGCAAGTTGCTTTTACTTTTTAAAAGTTTTCTTTTTACTTGTGCACAGTGGTCCCCCTTCCATCACGGGGGTTAGGTTCCAGACCTACACACCATAAGCAAAAAAACATGAAATAGAAATAACCTATTTAAATATGCCCTGGGCATGTTTTTATATTTTTTACGGTACTTTTAAAATAACTTAAGGTCTTTAAACACATATCAATAAAACACAAGCACATAATCAATGCATGGAAAACTAAAGTTATGCAGAACACTGACCACTGTAGAGAGAGACACAGACCTGAGCAAAAGCAAAGCAAGCATCTCTTCTCCCTGCGAGAACCCACATGATACACTCCAGCCAATCAGTGGCCAAGGAGAAAATACAGACACACTGAATTGGTATGCAAGTATTATATTGTGCCGCACGAGATGTAAACGTATAAACAATGCTGCAGAATAATGTAAAATGGTGAAAAAAAATGTACACAATATCAAAATTAATAGGTCTTACAGAAAAAAAGCGAAATACTGGGACCACAAAAAATGAACCGCAATATCACTAGTATTCAATGCTACTGGAATTTTAAGTTCCCTAAAGGAGTTTTCCATACAAGGGATGGATAACGTTCTGTGTAATCCTTCTGATCTAATCTAATCTAATCTAATCTAATCTAATAAAGCGAATGCTGATGTGAAAAAGGAAAAAAAAGAAGGTCTTGTTTATATGATGCACCAACATTGACTAACATAGTGGGCATTCACATACCAAGCACACAATGCATTTATGATACGATGAAGTCCTGAAATCAAATTCTACTGGTGAACCTATGATGTAAAGAACAGCTCAAGCATAATTTCTGTGCTACCTAAAAAAAATAGCAACACTTCAATACTTTTTCAAAACTTTTTGATTCCATGCTTTAATAACAGTGGCATTCTATGTTTGGTAATGCTGAAAATATTAAAACTAATAAAACAGATGCAGAATCAGATTTTTCAGCCTGATGTAGTGCATATGAACAGCAGGTGTAGAGAGTACACTGATCCTGGATCTGTGACTTTGATGGAAAAAGAGAAAAGGTGGTTTATTTTTGTCATTGAATTTCACATAAGGCAGTTACAGAAGAAAAGATTCTCTGGGGCAGTTGTGGTGCCTCAATACGTCAAAGGCAGGAACATTATCATGGACGGACTGACTGACTAACAGACATCATATTTTTGGAAAACTGTTTTTTTCCATGTTAAACTGACACCAACTAAAATATCATTATTTTAAAAATATGATAATGAGCAAAGAAAATGATTAGACTGTCATGCTGAGGCCATTTCCTTCCACTCTTCCCCATGAGTAACTGAAGAACGTGAATTACCGATAAACTTTATGGAAAAAACACATTTGTTCTTGTCTTTGTGGTCTGATGTCATTCCCTATTTTAAAACAGCAAACAAATAGAAGGGTCTCATTTATTTACTCTATTCACTTTTTTTATGTTATCTACTTATTCTAGTTTTATTATCTTTTCCCCTGTATTTCCTTTTCTTTTTTTTTATTTGTCATTTATTAGTTACAATTAATTTTAATACGAGATTTATTTATCTTTGCATTTATCTAATTTTATTGTTAAGTGCATTTTTTTCCTGGCTACTGTATCAATAGTTCACCATTTATTATTTACATTATTTCTTTCAAATTTCATATCTTACTGTACCACAATGTATAGCAAAATATAATATTTTATTTGTGTCTCCAAGAGGTCTTGCTGTATTTGGATGTGGGTAGATTATTCAATAACCTTCCAGAGTAGACAGACCTGCCTGATTCATCGCCTGACATCACGCAGGTCCATCTTGCCAAGCTCCAACCCTCTACAACTTCACTCAACTAAAAGCTGAACAACCCAGTCAGGGGAGAGAGGAGGCAGTAGCTGCAGATTTGATGACAGCAGGACGTGACTGCATGTTTAAAAACAATGGCGGCATGTGAAGCACACCACAACACCTGGCGAAATATAACCTCCGCTTTATTTCGTTTATTGGGAGAACTGGATTGGTGTTGACAACGTTCATGTATGTATTTAGTAATTTATTTAAATAGAGGACAGTGCACATTAATGAACATTGGCATATAAATGTGCCAGGTTTTATTCATATATATATGTGTGTATATATATATATATATATATATATATATATATATATATTCATATATATATATATATATATATATATATATATATATATATATATATATATATATATTTCTTTTTCATCTGTAGTCACCGGCAGGTTGATGTAATGCGTTTTTTCTGGTATGTACAATCCTAAATTACATAGTCCATAAAACAATGATAACGGGCAGCAGCAAGATGACAGATATACATAACATTAACTTTACATTGAATTACAGGACAAACATACAAAATCATAAATGATATGGCCAAGACAAACCATAACAAAGAGACCCTCAGGGTTAAAGTGCAT
Source organism: Scarus forsteni (assembly GCA_036419115.1). Taxonomy (NCBI): domain Eukaryota; kingdom Metazoa; phylum Chordata; class Actinopteri; order Labriformes; family Labridae; genus Scarus; species Scarus forsteni. Next base: position 460,024 of record JAZDUH010000241.1, on the reverse strand, counting down.
GAGCTGTTTGAAGTGCTGAAGTGCTGGCATATTGCACATCATATCATATTAGGAACACTCCATTCCCATTATCACTGTAGCTGTTAAAGTAGATATTAGCATGATCTCCATATCCATGATCAATACATCTACAGTATCTATTTTTAATTACCACATGAGGTCCCTCTTGAAAATGGGATGTCACATCTCAAGAGGCCTTTAACACATTAATATTTAATGGAGACAAATATGGTAGGGATGACCTTGTGGTCTGGGCACCCATGAGTTTGTCACTATCATAAATTCTAATTTTCCGCAAGAATATCATTGATATCAAGAGGCTAACCTCTAATAAATCATATGACAGGTCGATGGTCCATGAACCTGTCCCTAACTTTAGTTCCTATTCTAGTCCACTTGTCTCCTCTTACCTCCCTCCCTTTGCCCTCACACCCAACACAGCATCGTGTGGATTTGCTGTTCATCATGAGACTGGGATCCACATTCAAGATTTCCTGCTGCTTAACAGAAGGTTTTTTCTTGCCGCCATGATGGAGGGATTCATGATTGGCTATATGGATTCATGCTGGGTGTTGGATGTATATATTTGTATATATATGTTGTATATATTGTATATATATATATATATATATATATATATATATATATATATATATATATATATATATATATATATATATGAATATGTGTATTATATATGTATATATGTATCTATGCATATATGTGTATCCATAATATGAAGAGCTTTATGCTCAATTGTAAAGTGTCTTGAGATAACAATTGTTATGAATTGGCGCTATACAAATAAAGATTGATTGATTGATATCAGATGTGGAATATACAAAGCATCACATTTTGACCAAAACTATTTCATCTCAGGGGAACCTCACAGTCACCTCGAACAATGGCTCTTATGACTTGGCTTGAAGAGCCCTTGGTTATGTTCCGTTTGAAAACCTCATTCAGTGGAGGATACAAATACGCACATATAAGTGGTAAATGATACATCTGTGTGGTGTAATTCAATGTACAAAACCCAAAACCAGTGAAGTTGGCACGTTGTGTAAATCATAAATAAAAACAGAATACAATGATTTGCAAATCTTTTTCAACTTTCAACTTAACCAAAAACAATTTGAAAGTGGACTCGTCAGACCACAGAACACTTTTCCACTTTGCATCAGTCCATCTTAGATGAGCTCGGGCCCAGCAAAGCCTGCGGCGTTTCTGGGTGTCGTTGATAAATGGCTTTGGCTTTGCATAGTAGAGTTTTAACTTGCACTTACAGATGTAGCGACGAAACGTAGTTACTGACAGTGGTTTTCTGAAGTGTTCCTGAGCCCATGTGGTGATATCTTTTAAGCCCCAGTCGCACATTCCCGTTTCTCATGGCGATTGTGCACGATTGTCATAATCCTGATAAAGCGTGCTTTGGTCGTGGTGCATGCGCTACTTGGTCTGGATCAGCGTTGTATAGTCGTGGATGAACGGAGGGGAACGTAAAAGCGCCCCGACAGTTTTGAACTGTTCAAAACTATCATGGAGAATCGCCGCTCTCAGTATGACGGGATAGAAGCCTAATGCAGTCCTAATGCGAGCGGTATTAGCGTGGCATGTACGGAGCTCAGTCGAGCTGATCGTGGCCCAATCGTGGCTCAATCCTGAAAGCTTTATGAGGACGACTGACAAGGATGTATCCGCTTGAGCCCTGACTGTGTCCCGTTCAAGACGGCGCAAGCGACGGGGCTCAGTCAGGGCTTATGTGACGCGAATTGAGCTTGAGCGGGATGGAATCCTCGTCATATTGCTGTATTAACCTAACTGGAGCGGGATGAACGCCCCCTGAAGCGCTGTAGCTGCGCTACTGACGGTGTATTTGCGGGGTGTCTCCAGGGGTGACACAGTAATTTAATCCCGTATCATAGCGATCACACCAGCCTCCTCAATCGTGTACAGTCGTGCACAGTCGCTATGAGAAACGGGAGTGTGTGACTTAGGCATTACACAGTGATGCCGGTTTTTGATGCAGTATCGCCTGAGGGATTGAAGGTCACGGGCAGTCAATGTTGGTTTTGGCCTTGCTGCTTCCGTGCAGTAATTTCTCCAGATTCTCTGAACCTTTTGATGATATTACGGACCGTAGATGATGAAATCCCTAAATTTCTTGCAATAGCTGGTTGAGAAATGTTGTTCTTAAACTGTTGGACAATTTGCTCACGCATTTGTTCACAAAGTGGTGACCCTCGCCCCATCCTTGTTTGTGAATGACTGAGCATTTCAGGGAAGCTGCCTTTATACCCAATCATGGCACCTACCTGTTCCCAATTAGCCTGTTCACCCGTGGGATGTTCCAAATAAGTGCTTGATGAGCATTCCTCAACTTTCTCAGTCTTTTTTTGCCACTTGTGCCAGCTTTTTTGAAACATGTTGCAGGCATCAAATTCCAAATGAGCTAATATTTGCAAAAAATAAAGTTTACACCAGTTCGAATGTTAAATATCTTGTCTCTGCTGTGTATTCAATTGAATATAAGTTGAAAAGAATTTGCAAATCATTGTATTCCGTTTTAATTTACGATTTACACAACGTGCCAGCTTCACTGGTTTTGGGTTTTGTAAGACAATAGTCTAAAGACTGAAACTTAGTTTATGCTAACAGCCATTTTGCCTGCCACGCCCACCAAAAAAAAAATCTGTCTGGAGCCACAAAACACAACCTTAAAATGACATCAGCAAGACCTGCTGACTCTACATTATAATGACATTAGATCTATGAGCAAACTGCTTCACCACCAGACATGACTGCTCTATAATGGGCCATGTACTTTTGTTACTTTAACTTGACATTAGTGTTATACCATATTATTTTGCAGTAATTAATTTAGAACTAAAATGACAACAATGGTGTTTACTTTGATTTTCAGGTTTGTCAACAAAAAATAACCATCAATTAATATTAGCCTGTGTTGACACTGTTATTTTCATTTTTTTTATTTTGCTATAGTTGTTACTCTGTTTTTTACCCACAGGATCAGGTTTTACTTGCAGTGGAGAAATCATAAATATTTATTTGACCATCCAGTGAGATGAGGTCAGCAGGTCTTCCCCTCACATTTTAAACTAAAATCATTTCTTTCCTGCATTCTGATCATTATTATGCACACTTTTATCATAATCATGAAGTAGTCTTGTGATTTTTGAGGTGCTTTTCGGCATCTCATCAGTGTTTTAGAAGCTTATCCCAAATAATTACTCAATATTTAGTTTCATGCCAATTTTGATGTGTAATAAAGAAAACTGTCAGATATATATAACACAGTTACTCACACACCTGAGTTTGTAGTTAGTGAATGAGAGATAATGTGAGGGGGAGAGACTGACTGCAATCATAACGCAGAAATGGTAATAAAAAAACATCCACCTATCTTTGTGTAAAAATCCCCCACTTCAACAACGCCATCACAGTTGCGCTAAATTATCGTCTCCCCGTGTCTCTCGTCTTTCCCAAAGCTTTATCGCCGACATGCCTCCGTTTAAAAAGTTTGAATCCCTTTCCAGCAGCAGCTGAAAGTATGAAAGTTCATCAAAACATCTTCATCAGAACTTAAATTGAACATCAAGTGAGCTCACAGCTAAAGATGCAGCAGTGTCCTGCTCTCATTCTGACCTGCTGCAGGTCACGCAGAGGTCATGGGAGGTGCACACATGACACAAAGTTAACGATGTCCAAAACCAAGAAATTGTCATTAAAAGAAAAAAGGCAGATGGCGCTAAAACATGCAGAAATAACATCGATTAATTAGAGTTTAATGCAAGTCAAAGAAGAAGTTTTTTGCTCTTCTGTCCTCTGAGTCCAGAGAGCCACTGGCGAGGGGCAAAAGACCCACAGGTTGCCGACCCCTGGTCTAGCTACTGTGGCTTGATATGATTGGTCGGTGAGGAGTGTAACTGGTAGAACGATCGTCCAATCACCAGTTTTTGAAGGTTCCACCCTCTGAACACATTTTCTATGAGCTCTTCTCCAGATGAACTAGTGAAATATTCCAGTGACAGATATATGGAACTGTCCATCTAGTGTGTCAGATTAATAATTTCACATGAATCTGACTTTGTGAAAATGTCTGACAGTTTGTAAATATCTCTTCTGAGTTATGTTTTTTATGTTTGGAAAAATGGAACATAATGTTAACAAATGTATAGATACATACATATATTTATATTTATAGGAAAGTTCATAAGATACTGTCATTAATATGCTGAACTTTAATTCTGGCGTACTTTGTTTTATCATCAGTTACCAAGTCTTCCTACCAAATTGCAATTTTATACATAAGTGCATTTAAAAAACTTTACCTCAAATAGTGGAAATTTTTCTTTTGGATTTCTAAAGAGCAAATCTTCTAAATTTATCTGACTCAACTTGGCTGTCCTTTAGTGATGGACTATTTACATCCTTGGCAGTTACCATAAGTTTCTTTTACAGGTGAGTCCAGGTTAAAAAGAAGCACCTCTTAGACCACAAGAGTTCAGCATCACCACCCGTCCTCCTCTGAACCCCCTACTCAATGGAAACCAAAACATCTTTTTAAGAATGAAAAGGATTTTCAGTTTGTTGCTAAATTTAGGCCGGCCCAGTGGGAGGCAGCAGGTTCCAGAGCCATTTTCAACAAAGATGAGCCCCAGGTCCTGCCCAGGGCCCGGCGGGTGGCGACTGCCGGTGGTCCACCTTTCTCTTATGCACCGGCTCTTAAGTAAACATGGCAATCCTGCGGTCAGCTACAGCATGGCAACCAGCAAAAGGACTCACTGTGCAGTTGCACACAGCTATGGTGTGTTGTCTCCTCTAGCCCTCTCAAACTGGACTCCTCCCCATCACAGAGGCCTCGGCGGGGGTCGAGGGCCAGTGACAGACCTTGATGTGTGATCTCAGAGCCCTGCTGGGAACTTCTGGTGGGGGCAGTGCTGAACCTCAGCCACGGAGCTGGACTGCATCTGAAAAAAGAGGTCTATATTAAGAAACTTGTTATGGTTACCAACATTATGCTAATTATCGGTTTAATGCTTGAACAAATTAACATTTGAAATCTATAGGACAGAGGAGGGGGATTATTTGCTTGCTATCTTCACCAAGGGACTTTTTGCAAGGGTCTCTGTGTGTTTGTTTGTCTGTTAGCAAGATTACGCAAAAACTACAGAATGGATATACATACAGATTTTTACCAGAAGTGTGGTTTGGTCCATTGAAGAACCCACCACATTTTGGTGATCCACATATTTGTGTGGATGCAAAAACATCCCAAAGTTAACACTGGGCCATATTTTAAAAAATCATATGGATTTGCTTGAAAATGTGCACAATAATTTATATAATATGACTCTATCCAGACAGTAAATTTCATCTGGATCTGATCCAGATTGACGTCACAAAAAAACATTGAATTTTATCATGGCAAATTCCATTCATTTCTCCTCGGTGGCTCTAAGAGTTCCGCCCCCTTTACGCCATAATAGAACTTGTAGTTTATTTGCAGTTTGCAATTATTGCACCTTTATTTCCTGTCTGAAAATTGGAAAATTTTCTTTGTTGTCAGTTCATTCAAAATTGTCAACTAATAAATAATTCATTTGGAGTGCTTCAGTGTTTTTCGTATGTAGACTATGCTTGAGCAGGTCACCCGGTATATTAACAGCCTTATATACTACAACATAATTTCCAGCCATTTCTTATTTCAAATTGTAAATAATAACCTTCTACTGGCAGTGCATGACAGAAAGACATCCACATTTTTCCATCCCATAAATGTAATCAAGGTGCAACATCTCATTTTGTTAATTAAGCTCTGTTTTAGAGGCGAAACAATAAATCAGTCTGAATGTGTTTCCAATATCCAAATGCATCTGTGACTACTGAGCCTTGCATTAGAGAAAATTTGATACAGATCAGACAATAGCCCTGACATAGATTCACAAAACTGTTTACTGACACCATGTCCTAACTGAATGCATCAGCGACAAAATCAGACGTATTACATGAAATCTTATGTGGGTGTGCTGACTGCCCACAAGTGACGCAGAGCGTAGCTGTGCTAAATGGCAAAACGTTTTCGCCCTATAACTATTTTCCTCTCTGCTCACATTGAGATGGGGAACAAGGGAAGAGCTAGACTGATGAGGCGCTAGAGGGGTATTTTGTTTTTTTTTAAACTTTTTTCGCACTCAGCAGAGTGAACCAGTTCAATCAAAGCTCTTGATGTACTCTGTGGGGAAATACAAGGTAAATATTGTATATTCTGATAGATGCAAATGCAAAACAACATTTGACGAACAGTGTAAGGCATATTTTTTCTAATCATTTTCTAGTGCAGAAGGATTTCAGATGGCAAGTCCATGCACCAGCTCAGATAACCCCATCGTGGAATGGACTATGAAAAGTCTAGTCCTCTTGTCTGGCCCCCATTAGCTGACGTGGATCTGATCAGAGGACAGTCTGAAACACTCTTTTTCTCATTCTGGGAGCTACAGGAATTTGCTCAGAAACTAACAAAAATGCTGGTATCTGTATCAGCGAGTACTGGAGTCCAAGCACCTTCCAATACCACAGAATTTATTAAATTAGTAATCTCTTTACTTTTTAGCAGCGTTAAACTCTGGCACAGTTCTTCTTCACTGCCCTTAAAACAGTAGCGCTGTGCTGAAACCTGCAGGGACCTGGAGGAATTAATCACATGACACAGACACAACAGACACGTGTGTCAGAGCAGGTTGACGCGAGGCGTGGAGCTAAGCTAACTAGCACAATCATGCTGCATCAATGCTGTATTTATGAGTGTTTTACAAAGGATTTAACCTGAGCCAGGTCTTAACACAATGATAATCATATCACAGTCATGGCATGGCAAGACATTTTATTTTATAACATACCCTTGTCGGATCGGTACTTGGAATCAGCTGATACCCACAGCACAACTATCACTATCGGTATCAAGAGGGAAAAAATGGTATTGGAACATCTCTGCAAAATCAACGTCATCAATGTACTGCTGATGAATTGCAGTTGAATAAAAGAAATACAACAAAGTTACTCTGTGGGATGATGTCAGCCAGAACAACCCAACCAGGCACCCTTTAAGTAAAGTTCAGTTCTGTGGGAAACACTGAGTTCAAATAACAAATTACTTCAGGAAACAGCATCCTGGATTTTAATAAAGTCATAAATAATCATCATCAAAACAATGAGAGTGTTAAAGCTTCATTAAGAAGAATAAATTATGGATATTACTTTCAAAAGTTTTGAATGCAGAGGTATGGCAGCCAGAAATATCAAGTTCAGGCAGGAAATGACTGAAATCTGTGTTTCTATCAGAGGCTCAACCTCTGCAGGATAATATACCATTAATCATCAGGATCATATCCAATAAAGTGCCAGATTAATCAACACAGGAAAACTGACAGCCCGTGGTGTTATCCACTGAAGAAAATAAGGGGCAACAGGTAAGCCTTTATCCATTGAGCTCTGTTCTTGCATTACTCCCCTATACACGCAGATCATCATTCGGGGAGCCTCAGTGGCTACCTGCTAGGACCACAGGGGTGGCAAATAGCAGGGCTGTGGCTTTCTGAGCTCCTTAGTGGTGCGAGCAGAAGGATTTACGGTAACTCTCAGACAAGCGTTCACAGCTTGGACTCTTGGCATGGACTGGATATTGTGTCTGGCTTAGCATCAAACCCACTGAACCTGAGGTCCAAAAGTACCTACACAAAACCCTGGGATGTTTGAATGATAAATCGCCGACATTTAGTGGCTAAACCAAAAATATTGGCCTTGTTGGGGATATCAATTTTAATTTTAATTCACAGTGAGAGCGCCTACCGGGTGGTTTGATTGATCAGATATCGGCTTCTAGTTTAATTGACAAGCTCTCCTCTTTTGGGTCAGGACACATGTTTTCCTGCAAATTCAGCACAGGTGCTATTGTGGAGGGAAACCCTGTGGTGTGAGAGGTGTAACAATTACCAAGGGTAGTGATATTGAATATCAGTTCTGGTGTGAGGGGTGAAATGTCCAAGTTATCTTAAAGTTCATGTGCAGGCCTATTGGGAGACAATTTATTTCTGTGTAACTAGAGTCTTTGTCTGCACCACATTTAGTCAGCTTTTCTGGTTTTCATGAAAGAAAAAAATTCCATTAGATTTCCTGAGTTAAACAATCAACCCATGAGGCAAAAGTAACTGAAGAAATTAATACATCCAACATACTGAGAAGCTTTTTATTTGAGGATGTTTTTGAAATTACTGATGTCATCGGCTTGTGTGTTCCCCTCAGGCAAAAGCATCTCAACAAAGCCAAGTACAACTGATCTCATTGTGCAAAATGCTAAAACAGCTACTTGGTGCTTTATGAAACCCCAAGTTTAAAGGGAAGGTTAAAGAAGACACAGTAATTGATTACCATTTCTTTGCCCAAACCACACACATTGAACCTGTTTCAGGGTGAAAAAATTTGATTTGAACATTTTACAGCATTTACAGCTCAAGAGAACACCACAGAGTTCACAAATTTAACAACTTTGAAGAAACCCAAATCCAATTTATGACCTATCGGTCAAGGTGGGAATGAAAGAACAATTATCAGTCTAGAAAATGTCTTATTTGTCAAAATAATAAATTATATGTGCTGCGGTGCATTTAATTGCATTAAATAGTCCATTAACGGTTTATTTTTTCAGATCAAGAAGTAAAGTAGTGACTCAGTCTGAATACATACATATTTACTAGCCATTTGTAGCATAACCCTCAGAAATTTACCTGCCAAACAGAAAATATATCATAAACTGGTGTTATGGTGCAGTGTTCATTTCAGCAACACAACTGTGGCTACAAAAGAAACTTTAAACTGCCCTTCTAATGCTTTACAAAGTTGAAAAATAACTTGCTGATCTACCAGCCTATAGTTAGCTGTTGTTAGCACACTCTGTGCTGTAGTTTGCACATACCACATGAAGAACATAGATAACATTATTTAGGAAATTCAGACCTCAGAGGGCATTCCAGTTGAAATTTCCCACTCGAAACTCGGAAATCCTGACTTCCTAGTACAACTGGGCCGCAGCATTACCCCCAATTTTCACAAAAAAGAAAAAAAAAATCTGCACAGTGGTCCATATGCTAAGCACACTCTGTGGCAGATCACTCCCAGTCTGTTTTCACCACCTGCGCCTCGCTCCATACGTGGAGCGGGGAGTAGTGCACTTCAACAGATTGTTAGAGATACCTAGGGTGTCTTTCTTGCGGGAGCTGCTTCAGCTCAAACCACGACAAGCAGATCAACCAAACACAGGAAAACAAGCTTTCAGAGTTTCAAAGTCCTACTAACCATTCAAAATACAGTGGAATAGTGGAAATAATGTCAATTCAAAACTAGAAAAGCACTCCGGGAGCGCAGACCATATGGATGTGGATGGACGTAAGCATTAAAATCTGGGCCTTTTTAATGCTGTAGCATCCATGTTGGACGAGGTTTCCCAGACGTCACTACTTCGTGCCCCTGTCCAATCAGAACCATTCCCAACCGCCAGGCCTTGTATGAAGGTGAATAAGCATGTTTACCATGCTAACCTTTATTCAGAATTATTATTTCCATGGGGTGCTGGTTTGGTGGAGTGGTTGGCAGCTGGGCACCCCATGAACATGCTTCTGCCGGTCCGGGTTCGGGTCCCGCCTGTGGCCGGTTTGCTGGGTGTCTTCCCCTGCTCTCTCCCCCCCTTTCGCAGGTCTGTCCATTGTCTCTCTATCGTTGGAGGCGAAAAACGCTCAAAAATACATTAAAAAAAAAAAAAAAAAGAATTATTATTTCCATGTAAACACGAAGGAGAAAACTTTAATTCTGAATAATTTAATTCTGAATGATGAATTCTGAATTAAAAAACATCATGTAACCGTAGAGAGCATGGCATAGGGAGAGTTGAAGACAAAGGACATAGGTGGCATTGATGAAATCTGGATTAAATCTAGTTTAATCAATGTGGTCTGATCTTGACTTAACCCAAACACACGTACCACCACCCTGGAGAAATAAGCCATGGTGTTAATGTTGGGTTGAGAGGACTGATTCTAGTACTTCTATTAAGATTTTGGTGTTGATGTTGGTCGGTAGTCGGTATGACCCGGGCACCTGTCTTTGGTGTGCATGCCCTCAATTCTTTACGGCACTACATAAGATTAAGAAGAGCCAGACCAAACATGCCAAGGCAGACCACAGGGTTAAACCCCGCCTCTGTACATTCTTGTAAGGCTGAAATGTGACCCGATCCTATTTTTCAGCAGCTTGTCAGGCACAGTGTGGCGCAGGGAGGTAAACTAGGCAAAACTGTTGTCACCTCTCCATAGCTCTTACTTTCTGACTTACAAGACGGCAACCTTGGTGTCAACATGAAACCAAATGAGCAGGTTGGTTGAATGCTGACAGTGACAAAGGAGGGCAAAGATATACTTAAAACATCAGAGGGAGACGGTAAATGGAAACAAGCCTGTTGCTAAAGCTGTTCCAAGTTGATGGACACACTCACAAAGTAAAAAGTGTAGGAACCACATGCTTTAAGACATAAAATGGCATATGTGAGACTCAAACTGAAGTGACAATACAATGGCTTTGAGTGAATTCAGTGACAATCTTTGTAGCAGCTTGAGGAGGCCTCGCTGTGGGTAAGAGGTTTTGTGCATTTCTGTCTTGCTCCATTTCCCCCAAAACATTTTTATTTTCTATTTCTCCCTTCTGTACGGTTGGGGAGCAAAGTCATTGTTGGACAGCATCATCCCAGACTTGGACTGGAAACACTGTCAGGCATTCAATATTTTCTAGCCTGTCATCAGAAGAGGCTCGTTTTGAAAAATGCTTGTTATGACTGCTGCTAAGCGTATCCACCCACTCTGTGCTCTGTGAAGAGGACAGCAGAGTGGAAGTGTTTCAGTCAGTCAGGTAATACTTCATCTCAGCAACAAAATCAGCAGCTGGATGATAGGTGGAGCGCAAGGTCAGACACTGTATACCTACAACCTGCTGGTTAAATTATGTTATTAAATATAGAATTTTACCCAAAAGCATTCCACAAAATAAATAAATTACAGCCGCTCTGCTGCATGTGCATGCACAGGACTGAATCTAATTAACCACTGAGTTAGGGCATGCTAAGCTTGCACATACTATGTGCCAGATAATCACACATTAGCTGATTAGCAAAGTATTATCTTCCAACATAGTCATTTTTGTTTTGCAATTGATTTAAGAGAACTCACTTGAACCACACTTGATTCAAATACATTTTCGTTATCTACTTTGACAATGGCCTCATCATTCATACTAAGACACACATGAACATGTACATTCAGTAGGTCAATTCAGAAGTTGGCATTGCATTAGCTCTCTCAACCAAACGCCTGTTGGACTTTTACTGTGTTCTTGGATTATTGATGTTAATATGGTCTGTAGTGAGCAAACATTATGAAATGTAAATTTTGTTCTTAATTATAATCTTAAAGGTGCTATGACGAGAATCTATTACCGGCAACATGAAGACTCTGCTACCCATGAGCACGCGTGGCGACTGTAGTAATGCTGCGTTCTGCGTTATCGGCGTTCCAGTTAAAGTCGGAAAAAAACATGCCATTCTACTAGGCTATTGTTAGCTGTTGTTAGCACACCCTGCGTTGTTTTTCACAAATATCACATGAAGAATGTGATTATCACTATGGCAGCATTTTTGTAAATATAAGACTAACAATACTATGTATACAGCTGATCGAGAGCGACACACCCCAGTCAGAAGTGCAAATAAATTGATTATTACAGGAGCTAAATAACTGTTCACACTGGGGGCATCCATCTTCAATTGTCAGCTCGGGGGTGGCGAGGTTTCGCAGAGTTCCCAGTCGGAAATTCCGACTTCGGGGGACGTTCCAGTTGCAGCTTCCTACTCGGAAATTCCTACTTCTGACCATAGCTGGAATGCACCAAAAGACGTGACAAAGTGTGTGTTGTGATGCTAATAAAAATGCAGCTCAGACCTTCCTCAGAACTCTGCATTGCTTTACAACTTCTTTTTTCAACAACTTACAGGATGCAAAGCGACGAGGTAATGTATCTCTCTCTAATTACGTAGCAGTAGTTTTTGATGTGTGACAACAAGCAATTTTTGAAAAACTTAGTATCGTAGTTTTGTAGCCGGCTATATATTGCTACTTACAGCCCGATGCTCGAAGACATGTCCGAATAATAATAGTTTGCTCTAGATTTAATTGTCTTGTTCCCGAAGTTGAGTATCCAGACCAGTCCAGCTCTGTCTGACCCGGCTGCGAAGCTAAGGAATAGCATTTATAGATAACCTATTTTGATGCTATAAAACTCATCTTAAAGTGTGTAATTCGATCAGGCATATATCTAAAAGTGAGACTTTTTGTAATTACTTAGAAATTCCTCACAGTCCCTTTAACAAATATGCCACAACATTTTAAGCTTAAGCAAAACAAAAAGCTATTGATAAACTACTGTGGAAGTACAACATGGCAGTTCTTTTACACACAACATATATGTGTGTGTATATATATATATATATATGTATAGAAATATATATATATATACACACACATATACACACACACACACACATAAATATGTTGTGGTATAGGAAGGTTAGAAGAGAAGCAGGAAAGTGCTTTACAACTTTGTGAATCACAAGAGTCATATCAATAAGTTACTGATTCAGAAATACATTAACAACAAGAAAGCACTTGGAGAGCACAAACCTCAGCCGAGGGTCTGGCTCAGGATTACCACCAACATCTAATAATTTCTAAAATGGGCCATTACCAACATCAGCAAAATCTATCCAGTAGTCTTTGCTTAATTTGCTAACAGACAGACAGACGGGTCCAAAAACATAACCTCCTTTGCAGAGGTAATAAAAGCACAAGTAAACATAAGGTAGTCTCATTAACCTGGCTTTGCTTAATCACAGTACAGAACACACACAACGCACTGCACTTTGATCATCTAATGACAATTACTGAGTTTTTGTGATCATGAGAGCTCATAATCATAATAGTATATGAAACCCAATTGATCACCCAGCACATGTGAATATATGAACATAGAATTCCCTCCTAAATAAAACTCTCAAATTGAGACCCCTGAACATGTGTGTGGCTGTAAAAACACCTGCTATCAGTGTAAGTTGAGAATATTAGTTGGTACAGGAGGCCTGATAATTTGTCTCTTTTACAAATACACTTAGAGAAGCACTTGTGTTGTCAAATTATACCAATCACTGCTTTCCCTTTTTATCTAAGATTGTAAAATTCCCAACAAAAAATACACAGAATTTCATGACTAATTTAAAACAATGTACAAACCCGAAACCAGTTAAGTTGGCACGTTGTGTAAATCGTAAATAAAAACAGAATACAATGATTTGCAAATCGTTTTCAACCTATATGTAATTGAATACACTGCAAAGACCAGACTTAATATTCAAACTGAGAAACTTTATTTTCTTGTGCAAATAATCATCAACTTCGAATTTAATGGCAGCAACACATTGCAAAAAAGTTGGCACAGGGGCATTTTTACCACTGTCTTACATCACTTTTCCTTTTAACAACACTCAGTAAACGTTTGGGAACTGAGGAGACCAATTTTTGAAGCTTTTCGGGTGGAATTCTTTCCCATTCTTGCTTGATGTACAGCTTAAGTTGTTTAACAGTCCAGGGTCTCCGTTGTTGTATTTTGCGCTTCATAATGCGGCACACATTTTCAATGGGGGACAGGTCTGGACTACAGGCAGGCCAGTCTAGTACCCGCACTCTTTTACTACGAAGCCACGCTGTTGTAACACGTGCAGAATGTGGCTTGGCATTGTCTTGCCGAAATAAGCAGGGGCGTCCATGAAAAAGACGTTGCTTGGATGGCAACATATGTTGCTCCAAAACCTGTATGTACCTTTCAGCATTAATGGTGCTTCACAGATGTGTAAGTTACCCATGCCTTGGGCACTAATACACCCCCATACCATCACAGATGCTGGCATTTGAACTTTGCGCCTATAACAGTCCGACTGGTTCTTTTCCTCTTTGGTCCAGAGGACACGACGACCACAGTTTGCAAAAACAATTTGAAATGTGGACTCGTCAGACCACAGAACACTTTTCCACTTTGCATCAGTTCATCTTAGATGAGCTCGGGCCCAGTGAAGCCGGCAGCGTTTCTGGGTGTTGTTGATAAATGGCTTTGGCTTTGCATAGTAGAGTTTTAACTTGCACTTACAGATGTAGATGAACTGTAGTTACTGACAGTGGTTTTCTGAAGTGTTCCTGAGCCCATGTGTTGATATCCTTTACACAGTGATGCCGGTTTTTGATGCAGTATCGCCTGAGGGATCGAAGGTCACAGGCAGTCAATATTGGTTTTGGGCCTTGCCTCTTACATGCAGTAATTTCTCCAGATTCTCTGAACCTTTTGATGATATTACGGACCGTAGATGATGAAATCCCTAAATTCTTTGCAATAGCTGGTTGAGAAATGTTGTTCTTAAACTGTTGGACAATTTGCTCACGCATTTGTTCACAAAGTGGTGACCCTCGCCCCATCCTTGTTTGTGAATGACTGAGCATTTCAGGGAAGCTGCTTTTATACCCAATCATGGCACCCACCTGTTCCCAATTAGCCTGTTCACCTGTGGGATGTTCCAAATAAGTGTTTGATGAGCATTCCTCAACTTTCTCAGTCTTTTTTGCCACTTGTGCCAGCTTTTTTGAAACATGTTGCAGGCATCAAATTCCAAATGAGCTAATATTTGCAAAAAATAAAGTTTACCAGTTTGAATGTTAAATATCTTGTCTTTGTTGCGTATTCAATTGAATATAGGTTGAAAGGGATTCGCAAATCACTGTATTCTGTTTTTCTTTAAGATTTACACAACGTGCCAACTTCACTGGTTTTGGGTTCATAAATCAAATAGTACTGATCAAATTGGAGCAAGTGGTTATTACAATAAACTATCAGTGATCCATTTGTAGCCTGTGAAACAAGACTAGGTTTAAATAGTCTTGAAAAGGAGATTCACGCCCCTAAAAACATCCTGTTATTTTCATGATTAATGCTGTAAATAATGCAAGTGCTCTGCTTTACCTTTGTTAAAATCAGTGGTCATTATGATGCACAGCTGGCCAGGTTTTTTGGCAGCTAGAGAGAAGAAAATGAATCACACTGCTTTCATTTCAAACATGACAGATTGCTGATCAGTCTATATATTTTATATGACCAGTTCCTCTTACTGCAGCTTTTCCTCTGACCACAAACCTATACATTCCTCCCTCAAAGCTGCACCACAGAGGCAGTCACCCCCTCATTGACCAAAACTCACCGTGAGAGTTAAAAAGGAGTTGACTCTCCAAGAAACACAGCCAACTTCACCACTGAAATAGATTTCAATAAATTTTAATTTCCGCAACTACTTTCCTCAGTCTTGGGAGCGTAATGAATTAACAAACAAAAGCCTCAAAGATTTCCCTCCCATTTCTCTTTGCTCAATGAATTACCATTGACCGCACAAGAAAAACAAAAGATGGCAAGTTTATTTTTCTGTGGTGGGGCCATTTCAACAGGGTGATTATTCACTGACACCACCTTCAAAAGGTTCTCAAATCAAAGGTTTTAAGAACCACCTACAGTATTTAGAAAAGGGAGCATTCCAGCACTTTGGATCACTTTGTCACATTATAATTAGTTTAACTTGTAAGGGTTTATTTGGTTGATTCTTTTCAATGTAAAGCTAATGTCTGTACTGTTTGTATAAGAAAGGATTCAGTAATGAAAAGCTGATTAGCATGATGTTTAAAAGTGACCTAAAGTCACTATTACGATCCGTACTGACACATTTTAGACAGAGGCAAACAAAGAAGAGTATTGTTCAGCATTTGGATTACATAAGACAAGCTTCAGCAAACACAGCACCTAGCTCTATGTGGAAAACTATGGCTAAAGGCAAGCATATTAACAGAAATGGTTACAAGAAACATAAAAGGTGCAAAGGAAAAAAGGGGTAGAAACTTAAGTACTGATAAAAAAAAGATGTTTGCCAAGGTAAAGAACAGATAATGTGGGAGCCAAGACAGCAAAATTAAAAAAGGGAATTACACACTTAATAGCCATTTCATTTGGTACATAAAATATACTGCTTGTTAGCAGAAATAGCTAATCAGCCTTTCTAGGGATGGGAATCGAAAGCCAATTCCAGTTGAGAATCAATAATGGCTCTATCAAAGAATCGACATCATGAGTCCTTTTGCTAATCAATTCCTTTATCAATTCCTTCCACTGAAAGGTTTCAGAAGTGGTCAGAATTGTGGCTTATTTTTTACAGAAGGCCCCTACTGCACAATCTTACGTGAGTGGAAACACCAGCAACTTGCAGAAGCAGTTATCTATGCTGTGACATGTGTTTGACATTGTTGACACTGAAAATCTACAGGCCAACATTTGCCCACACGGATAATCTGCAGGAATTAATAAAGGAATCGTTTAAGAATTAGATCGATTAGCAGGATTGTCAATAGCATTGGTATAGATAAAATCATATCCCCATCCCTAAGAGATTCACATGGCAGCAACAAATTGCATTTAGACATAGCACGTCGTCACTGCTGCAGCACGTCAACAGTAAACATCCGGTCTTTGCGTCAAGTCCTCAGAGCGACACAACAGGATGACACTCATGATACATCAACAGAAGCAGCTAATGTGATCAATAACTGATATATGGGCTTGTAAATAAGCTACTTTGATTATGGCTCCGTGTAAAGGCTGGTTCAGAAAGTAAATCAAAGTGGAGGCTACTTGCCCAGAATCATGTGTATTTTGTTCACATACTTTTCACATCCAATAACTTTCCATTTAATTTGATTGCAGAGAGTAGAACAGGAAACACTGACAATGAGTAGAGGAAGAAGGTGTAGGGAATGCTTTCATATGTTATGGAAA
Source organism: Scarus forsteni (assembly GCA_036419115.1). Lineage (NCBI taxonomy): Eukaryota > Metazoa > Chordata > Actinopteri > Labriformes > Labridae > Scarus > Scarus forsteni. The sequence goes on along the minus strand of JAZDUH010000241.1, from coordinate 442,996 downwards.
TGTACATTAGCTAGTTAAATTATCTTAGCATCTAAGTATGATATTTGGTCCTAGAAATAAAGTAAGCAAAATAAGATCATCAATATGGTACAGTAGTTAAGGCAATAACTTAGCAAAAAGAGATAAGCATGAATACAAATAAAATAAAAATAACTAAACTTAAAAAAAAAAATACTGAAAAAAGCAAGATATGGCCCGTAGTAAAAATAAAAGTATAGATTTTGATATCCCATTTATGCTCAGAATGTTCAAAATAAGAAAAATAAGTTGTTGATTTAAGTGATCTAGCAGTGAGCGCAATGTAACTGTTATCCGATTAATCAATAAAAATTTGATAGAGTAATCGATTACAAAAAGAATCGATAGCTGCAGCCCTACAAAGTATACCTATCTTCTGATGGCATCTTCCAGCAGGATAACACATGATGTCCCAAAGCTCAAATCATCTCAAACTGTTTCTTGAACATGACAGTGAGTCCACTGTACTCCAGACTCCTCCACAGTCACCATGTCTCAATTAGAGCTGAAACAATTCCTCGAATAATCGCGAGTATCCGATTACAAAATATCCTCGAAGCAAATTTTGTGCCTCGAAGCCTCGTTTAATATATAATTATACATGTAAAATATATATCTGGACTACTGTACAGCGCACGGTGTTTGACACGGACGGTAATTTCTGTGGCACAATGCGCCTGCTACCTCCGCTGCTGCGCGGCTTGTAAAATCATGAAGGAAGAGAAAAGAGAGGGACAGAAAGGAGAGAGTCCGCAATAGAAATTGCAGAGAGTTTCCAAAGTGTGTGGTCACTACAAGAAGGGACGAAAAGAAAACACAGTGCAGTGTGTCTGATGTCAAACGGAGTTAGCTTAGCACGTAGCTTAGCGTGATAGCACGTCGGCACTGCTGCAGCAGTAAACATCCGGTCTGTGCGTCGTCAGAACACTGCAGGGTGACACTTGCGATACATCAGCAGAAGCAGCTAATATGACCAATAACTGAGATATGGGCTAGTAAATAACCTACTTTGATTATGGCTCCGTGTAGATGCTGGTTCAGAACGTAAATCAATGCGGAGGCTACTTGCCCAGAATCATGTGTATTTTGTTCACACACGGTACTTTGTACATCCAGTAAGTTTACATTTAATTTGATTTCAGAGAGTAGAAGAGGAAACACTGACAGTGAGTAGAGGAAGAAGGTGTAGGGAATCTTTTCATATGTTATAGAAATGTACATTAAATAGATAAATTATCTTAGTATGTAAGTATGATATTATTTGGTCCTAGAAATAAAGTAAACAAAATAAGATCATCAATATGGTACAGTAGGAAAGGCAATAATATAGCAAAAAGAGACAGGCATGTATACAAATAAAATAAAAATAACCAAACTTAAAAAAAAATACTTAAAAAAGCAAGATATGGCCCAGAGTAAAAATAAAAGTATAGATTTTGATTTTGAGATCCCATTTATGCTCAGACTGTTTAAATAATAAAAGTAAGTTGTTAATTTAAGTGACCTGGCTTTTCTGCTTGGGGGGTTATTAATAATAATTATGTTTAGTGATTCAATGTTAAAAAAAAAATAGCATTGAGCGCAATGTAGCCGTTATCCAATTACTCGATTAATCGACAAAAAATTTGATAGAGTAATCGATTACAAAAATAATCGATAGCTGCAGCTCTAGTCTCAATACAATGAAGCGTCTTTGGGATGTGCAGCTGACAATTCAGCAGCAACTACAAGACTTTTTCTTGTCAACATGGACCACAAGGGCATTGATGAATCTATGCCATGAAGCCAAACTGCAGTTTTGAAGGAAAGGGGGTCCAACCTGGTATTAAAGAGGGGTACTTAATGAAGTGGAAATTGAGTGTATTTCCAGTATGAAAATACACAAAAGAGTCAAGTTTTGGAAGAACACAAACTGTTTATAAGTATATGTAAACACAAAAATACTGCAAGAAAAAGACAGAGTGCTATGTTTTCAGGTCTCAGACCGGCTTACTACAGAGAATGCTTGTGTGTTTGTTTGTGTGCTTGTATAACTGTTGGGGTATATATTTGTGTTTATATATGTGTGTGTTTGTGTGTGTGTGTGTAAGTGGCCTGTGTGTGGCCAGACTCGCTGGGGCTGATCTTGGCCCCTGGCTGTTGCTGGCGTTCAGCGTGTCTGTAAAGAAACAGCTGGAGGCAAAGCCAACACCAGTCCTGTTCAGGAGCTCGGCCCTGCCAGCAGCGACAGATTCCAGAACTTTCCATGGTCCCGCGTCCCCATGCCAGCAGGTCTTGGCAAGGCACAGCTGTCCTGATCTGCACACCTGGCCCACCAAGAGTCCAGAATCACCTCTCCTGTCACTGTGTGATGAACAGGTCATTTACAACCCAAGTGTTTGTGTGTTTTTAAGAGTTGTGGGCCCAGGTAAAGAAAACAGCATGGCAGCGGACCTCCTGTATGTTACCTTAATCAAACAGAGCTGAGAACCTAAGCTCTGTAGAATAGCAGCTTGAATTTGTTCAAGACTTGTACTGTGGAAAAGCCACACAGAGGGATATTCAAAAGGTGCTGCTTTATGGAAATGCAACTCGATAAAGGTTCGTTTTGTTTGTCTTTGGTAATACTCCTGAGTTTTGTGGTAAAAGCTTGAAAACAGAGGAGAACCAACCAAATGTGGGGCAAATAAATATGTTTTACTTCAGTGCACAGTCTTATGTGTTTTCTGAACTGCAGTCCACACAAGCTGTGACATATTTCACTACTTTCTAAATTTAAAAAAGGTCAAAGGGGTTATTTACTAGAAGATGAGAGTACAGTTTCCATTAGCCGGTCTATTTTTTAATTTGGAGGGTACAGTGGAGCACATAGCTATCTGGTTTAAGGATCTTTTATTGCTTTACCTATAAATACAGACCAATTACCAAAACAAATGTCGTCTTTTACACCTACACTTGATTCCAATAATTTGGCAGAGAACTTTGTGTGAGGCAGCATGCACTTTTTCCTTTCAACATTACGCTGAAACTAGTTTAGGTAATGACTCTTGGAAATGTGGAAAGTTAGAGCTGGTCATCACATCATCAACCCCACAGGCTGATTGTTGTTTTAAAGAGAGACCAGTGAACTACTAAAATAAATACACAGACAGCTTAGTTTCCAGCAGAGGTAGCAAAAACTATCAGGTCTAAAGAGTCAGAAATTCATGGAAACAAAAAAGAAACCTGTTGAGGTAAATGCTGATAATTAAAGGCATTAAGTTTTTCTTCTAAGTGTCTCTAAAAGGGTAGGTTTAGGAAAATTTTTATCAGTTTCTCCAGAAAATTAAAGGGTTATAGGCACATCATGCACAAACCAAGTGAAGACCAATAAATTAAAGTTATAATAGTTCAATAATAGTGGTAGGTTCTAGTTTGGATCACTTAAGAAAAACTCAGGTCAGAAAACTTTAAACTAATACATCTTTACAACATCATTATCTTTTTCTGCATTATTATTTATTTTATTTTAACCAGTGCTATTGAATTATAAGTTGGGGATGACCAAGGATGGATAAAATAATTCAATCAACTAGAGAATTTGCATTTCCATGAAGGAAATGCGTTGAAATGCGGAGTGTGACTGCTGAAACTGTGAAATGAAATTGCTAAAAGTAATGCAAAGAAAGTTGAAAATGTGAATAGTTGTAAGCAGTAAATCACGGCTGAAAATGTGTGAAATGTGCAACAAAAATGTTTGCAGAACATTATAGATACTGAAGCTCAGGTGTGCAGGTCAAGTGACCACGCTCTAACTTCAAAGAAATGTGCAAAAGTTGATGCTGCTTCAACAGTCATATCTCAGAAACTGTAGCAGATAGTGAAAAGTGCACTAAAACTGTTTGCAGTTGTGAAAGAAAGCAGAAAATGAATGACTGTTTTGTAACATGGATAAATGTGTTGCTATTTGTAGATGTACCTAATAAAGTGGCCAGTCAGTATAATACATCCAAAGTAAGGGTGAGAGTGTAAAGACAAGCATGATTACGCCATTGTAAAGAAGAATCTGTACTAAATGGAGAAGAAAAGTACCTCCGCTTCAGCCGGATTTGAACCCGGGTCTCCTGTGCCATAGCCCGCTGCGCGATCTATTTAACCATGGGGATAAGCTTGCTGAATCATGGAAAGCCCGGTATTTGAACTTAAAACAGCACTGATAACGCTCGGTACTTCCGGGTAAACAAACGCTCGCTGTGTCTAAACCGGAATAGATATGAGGAAAGGGATTTCACCGTGAGCATCCCAAGAACCTGCTGAAACGTTTCATAAAATTCTCATGTCTGTACTGCTAAAAATGTTAACACAGTGGCAAGTTAAAAACGTGCTTCAAAGTGAAGCACTCGGCTGTCCAGATCGTCGGTCTAAAGTCACGTGACGTGCTCTAGAAAGAAGGATTTCCTCAAAAGTTGGTGTTGCTTAAAAAAATCCTATTTAAAAAACTGTAGAAGCCAGCAAAAAGCCGAAGATATGTAAAAAATAGTTGAGAAGTTAGTGCAGCTTTTAAAGCATGAATCAAGTCTGTAGGTGGAAACATGTCCAATCTGTGGAGCTTCAAAGTTGCTGAAGTTTTCAGCAGACCTGCGGAAATGTCCCATTGATTTCAATGTAAAAATACATGCAGAAATTATTCTTCACTGTAAAAAGTATAACTGTTCAAGCTGTGAAAAATACAAGCGCACTTCTCCTGAACATGCTGCATATGTCAATTTTTTTCTGTGAAAATCTGTGCAAATTTGAAGCCTGTGAAAGGTGCCAAAATCTTGAGGAACAAGAAGAAGAAGAAGAAGAAGAAGAAGAAAAAGAAGAATAAATTTTAGGAAGAACAATATGTTGAAATGCTGACTCAGCATTTCAACATAATAAGAGAGGCCAAGAAGAACCAAAAGTTGATGTTCCTAGAGAGTTCACACTTGAGGCTGGCTGCAGGAAGCCTGGAGGTGTTATAATTTTGTGCACAGAAAAATGGTTTTAAGGCCTAAATAAACATATTTACAACCTTCCCCAGGGTGTTTTTATTTTGCTAATACCACTTACGGTGGTATTTTATTGAGGATATCTGGTCAACATGGCTGCACATCCATGTGGACTTGCTATTGGTGACAACCTTAAACTCCACCTTATCACGGCCTCTACATCTTTAAATAGGTTGAGATGACAACAACAAATTTCCAAAGACTCTTATTATACTAAAACAGGTGACATCAAACGGATTTGACCAATTCTTTCAACAGTCCATGTGTGTGAGTAAGGGCAGCGACCAGCTTGTTCATGACGAAGCTACTATTTTCTTAGATTTCCTCATCAGAGACTGACAAAAATATTTTCCTCTCACAGCAGTAAACCTCAATGGTGGGAAGTATCCTGGCTTCTCCGTTGATGTTGGCTATATAATGGCTAACAAACTAAAAAGCATAATAAACCAAACATGCTGTATAATTGATTGAAGGTTCATTGTTGGCCGGGTAGCATCGGTTAAAACACACACAAGCCCTTTTCACAGTGCATTTACACAAAAGCCTTACAACAGAGCCCCATCCACATTACACCTCGAGACTTTCACAAAAAAGGTTATATTATTTTTATCAATTGACCCTTTGCCAAGTCCCTCCCACAAACGGCTACTGTCCAACCCGTTGTTAGCAACAGTGACTATGCACAAGAGGCTTGGTAAGCTTTCAGCAGAGAACAATATGCCTAACCGAACTTATCCTTTAAGCATTTTGTGAATGGATGCCCTAGAAATGGGCAGACACAATGATAATGAAAAGCTAATTCAACATTAATATCAACTTAAACAATATATATTGACTTACCCTGCTGTACAAGAAGATTGCATTTCTTGTTCTTGTATGTAATTGTTTTTAACAAGAAGTATCAGCACACGGGATGCGTGCATTGAGATCGGTGCACTTTCCCCTTGATGTTAATGTCCTCTTCATTTAAACTCCGACATTTGATTTGGTGATTGATCCCTCAAAAGAATACTGGATATCTTTCTGCCTGCGTCTTTATATCTCTGAAAAATTTGCTCAGAAATTTGCAGGTATTTCCTTGGGAATATCACTCACCAGTTTCACTAAAAACTCCATATTTCTCTACTTGGGAAAGCTAGACGGGCGTAGCAACAGTAGCGAAGGGGGGCAGGGCTTAGCGAAGGGTCAATTTACAATAAAATACAGCTTTCGATACACAAAGCAGGCACATTGCATGCTCCTTATACACACAAAGGCAGACACACACACTTACAGCTTTTCTGTCCCTTGCTTTGTCTTCATGCCCCCATCAACACTATTACATCTTGAAACAGCAGCATGAATGGAGCTTCACTCTCTCTCATTCTTTTCCTAGTTCAGTCAATGTGCAAATGAGGATGTCCTACATGAACAGGGTGCTCTTGTAGATGCTTTGAAATTCAATGATTGTTGCCCCATTAATACCATCTTATTAGGAGGTTATGTTATTGCCGCAGTCTCTTTGTTTTTTTGTTTTTTTGTTTCTCGGTTAGCAACATAACTCGAAAAATTATGGACAAATTTCGAGGAAATTTTCAGGAAATGTCCAGATTAGGACAAGAAACAAATGATTAGATTTTGGGAGTGATCCGGATCACCGTCTGGATCCAGGAGTTTTTCAAAGGATTCTTTAGCATTGCAAGATAGGACCATTTTCAGCATTTGTGCACATTACTCCACCAAAAATAGTCAGGGCATTTGGAAAAAAAATCCAGGACAACTTTCCAACAGGTTTTACAAGATATCCAAGACTGATCAGGATCCCAGCAAAAATCCAGATTCTCTGATCCAGAACAAGAAAAATTTAGATATCCTTTGAATTTTCGTCATAAGCAAAGGAACAAATAAAGGCATAGACTTGCAACAAATGGCAAAATATAGCCAAGATACTGTGGAATCTGGAGTGTTCAATCAGATTTGTTGTATCTTCAAAAACTTTGGAGCGAGATCCAGAAGAAAACCGCCATGACGAAAAATGCCATTTTCATGAATAACTGCTGAACTTAAATATACATAATAATATATACATTATTATGAATCAAATTGCTGATGGTACGATTCATGGTCAAGGAATCTAAATATTTCGATGAAACAAAGGTAGGACTAATATTTATGGTGAAAATCACAAAGGGTGAGGACTGTGGCGCCGGCAGAGGTCTGCACTCTCTTTCTTGTATTATTAATGAAACAAGTGTTTATACATTCATGTAACTTAGATGAAAGCTTCAACTCTAATAAGACAGCTTAGTTCTCAGAAACTTGTCAGCAGCTTCAGCCGGATGATTCTTTGACAGCATCATGGCTGACGGCTCTGTTGACGTGTTCTTGAGTCAGTTGTGACAAGCCATTCGAATTCAATTACAGAAAAGCTTTTCAAAACTTGATATTTAAGGAGGAAAAATAGGAGGCTATGCACTTTATGAAATAGTACTTTTCACCTGGTGTATCTTGGCTGGATGTTTTCAGAAAGAAGCCAGAATTTATTGCTGCTGGAGAAAAACTTGTAGTTTTTAAGTGGGGCGTGTGTAGGAGATGGATTAATCCTTATTCTGTCTCCTTGGATTTAGATGCCACCCATGATATCTTACACTAAACTTCACACAAACACGCTCTCACACTTCATGGGTGGAGTACGGAGAGAAAACATGATTTGTGTATGGATGTCCGGCATGAGAACAGTTTGATTGATGGGCAGCTAAAGAACACAGGCTGATCCTTATTAGCGGCTGAAGGCTGCCAGCTCTGAGGGATGCGTGGGCATGTCCTCTTTGGTAAGTGATCAGGTGTTTGACTCTGTCTGGTAGGAAGGAAGTCCTTATTAATGTTGAAGAGAAGGCCGAGGCTCAGCAACCTCAGGCATGCCCGCCCACATGCACACACACTCACATCCAAACTGTACTGGACTGGCCTGGCCGTGGTTCATTAATGTATTAGAGCACTGGTGGGCCCTTACACGAAAACTCCTGATTAGGGGTAGATATCTACATCTGTGGAGGTGTTAAAATAAATCCAACAACATCCAACACTGTTATGAACCTTAAGCTGCTTTTCTTTTCTGGGCTCTGTTTTATCAAAATACCTTCAACAGGCATTGTGTTTAAATTTATTGATTGTTTATTTCACGTGGACATCACAATAACATTGGATAAACAAGATGCACTGTTTGAGTGTTTTAGCGCATATGCTAATTTGCAACACTTTTCCCAAGAAGGACTTTTGAAATGATAAAAAAATATTAAAAAGTAATACGAAAAGTAAGAGAAAAAATGTTGCCTACACTAACATTAAAATAGCAGTTTTTCAGATTGAATAAACACTACATAAGCTACAAAGCAAAGGCAACATAGTAAAACAATCAACCAGTTAAAATTATTCATGTGAGCATTGTCGTTTTGATTTTAGCCATTGTTTCCGTCCATTGTTAAAAGCAGCACTGGTGGTATCCAATTTTAGATTAGTGGCTAGACAGTTCCAAAGTTTTAGCGTTGACTAGCTTATTAGGAAGTAACAAGAACCATGCCTACAAACATTTGAAAGAAACTAGGGGTGCACAATATTACGGATATTGGCATCAGCCAATTTCACCCTAAAAGCCAAGCATAGGTATTGGCCAATACTGACATTTCCGCAGATATTTACAGCCAATATATCAGCTGAAATATCTGCAAATTACACAAATGTACAGTATTGATTCACCTTCTCATCGCAAGATGGGTACATTTAAAAATCATGGGTTTCATTTTTGCAATAGTTCAATGCTGTTTTTCATGTTTTTTTACATTTGTTTCTCGCAAAACTATACTGTGACTCTAAAAGAAACAAGAACATACAGAGCTTGTGCTCTTGACCAGAAATGTCAGTATCTGTATTGCAATGATATATTAAGAAATATCGGCATATCGGAAATTGTCAGAAATCCAATACTTTGCATCGCTAATAGAAACACTTGATTTATTAAGACCTGACCAACAAACCAACTATTTAAGGTGAATTCAGGTTCATATCAATTACTTGGCTACCAACAAAGAGTCAATGAAGCCATCAAGTCTATTTTCAAGATCTCCTTGTGCATTCAGATAAAGAATTTCTGGCTATGAATTTAAGTCTAAAACTCTAGACACAATGCTGGAGAAATTATATCATGAAGACAATGTTTAAAACACTTGACAGCAAATATCTTTAATTATCAAGCCAAAAAATGCAGTTTTCTTTTGAATGATCACCAGTGGGTCCTAGCATTAAATCACATGGGATGTTTTCTACTTATTTGCTGACAATAAGGAGTCTTAAGGCAAATGTCTGTTGAAATTCTATTGATTCAACTAATACCAAATAAAGAATACTGCATTTTTAACAATAAAATAATTAACAAACAAATAGAGGACACACTTATCATATGGTTTGGAATTGGGAAAGATTTCTAGCTGTTCAGGCTCCGTCCAAAGCAAATAAAATCCCTCCTCTCTGACCAGTGCAGCTCACCTTCATATACTGACTAGTCCTTAATAAAACATTTACTGTGAGCAGATTGTTTTGATTGGTCAGATTTACAGATGACGTCAAAGACAATTGTGTAACTCTGTATCTTAAACCCAGCAAAAGCTATTTTTGGGCTGATGTGGGAATCCCCCATCCCTCCATCATCATGTACTGAAATGCCAGCGACCTGTGAAATGAACACATCACACCTACACAGCCACTTCACTCCCACCATTAACACTGAACTTTAAAAGGTCTACAACAGCTCCTTTCCCTCCTGTAATCCATCTGCACCACAAAGCTCACCTCTCCTGTGGGACGGTGTAATACAAACACATCCTGCAAGCCTCAGTATTTCCAAAACCACCCACACAAGCCAAACTTCACCTGACAGAGAGGTCTGGGTTTGAATCAGAGCTGCTTTATTTACAGCCCTTACAAAACAAAACTTTGAAAACGTTAAGTCCATTTAACTCATGTACAAGAGAGGCAATGAAAGCCAATCCTTATGTTGAGATCGTAAACAGCACTAAACAAACAGTTCTGCCTTCCTTCCTTTGCTTTACAAGGGGATGTAGATTGAAGAAATATGTTGGCTGTTGTGGGCAAATCCGCTTCATAGATTTAGACTGCTGGAAACCACAGAGGGACAGAAAACAAGCAGCCTGGCCAGCGCCCATGTTTAAATTGCACTCAGTGTTGATTTATCTCCTGCCCAGAGTATGTAATCGCATGTCTAATGGACTCACTGTTCATTAGTGAATTAACACATTTGAACATTTACATCATCAAGGCCAAGCACATGCTTTCAATTTTCAAAAGAAAAAGTTATTGTAGAGTTTTCTTGCCCAGGGGTAGGAGATTTATTTCTGTTAACCACCCTAAAAATACAGAAGTATAGACCAAGTTTCATCAACCAAAGGTCAACACATGACCAGAAAACCTCTAAAACCCGGACTCGTAAAGATTTACAAGGAACATGCAAACCATTTTACAGACCAGATCCATAAATGTGGGACTGTGGTGAGTGTTGAAATGCAATTAATCCAAACCCACTGAAATGCCAAAATAAACTCCATTGACAAAACTTGTGATTGAACTGGATATTTTACACGTTGTTAAGACTGCCAAGAGCTCAACTTTTAAATTAAGATTTTTAAATGAACTTGCACAGAGGTGTTGAAATTTTGCAAACACATACAGTATATGTACACTATAATATCTGTCATTTTCTTATAAAAGAAGATATTAACCTCCCATCTACATTTTAATGGTATGTTTATACTTTTTGTTAGGAAACATTTTAATGAGTTGCCTTGCTGTATTAAATGTTAGACAGCAAGCTTTGCAAGTTATGAGGGTTAACTGTTTGCTTACAGAAAGTAATTACAAAATGGGGGGAGGGGCTAATACATCATAGTATGGTGATGTTCGCTGTGGCAATCGTACATTTAAAGATTTAAGTCCTCACTTTGTTGCAGACAGGAAGGGCTTTTGTTAATGATGGTTGAAGCCCAGGTATGTGCATCCATGTCTACATTAGTTCAACTCCACAGTGGCACTGATGCTCTACAGGGTAGTGAGGCTAAAACCTGTTGATTGAGCACAGAAAGCAACGATAACTTTGGTCTGTGAGTTTTACTCCACTTTTTAGCACCATTCAAACATCACCATTATTATAATTATTTACATTGTAGACAATCACATTCGTGATTTAAAACTCTGTATTTTCATGAAGAAAGTTTGAAGGACACGGGAAAATCACTTAACATGTTTGTGAAAGACAAAGGGAAATTCATGTTATTTATTTTATTCTTTTATTTGTAGTTCTTTTTTATTTTTCTTCGTATTCTGCAGCTGCTGTAAATTTGTTATTTTGCCCCCGTGGGACTAATAAAGGAACCTTATCTTGTCCATGACACAAAAACTAAAGTGCATTTCCTGGTGTTCATCAAAAATACGAGTATCTTTAGACAAGCACAAGTCTGCCGGTTAAACTCAAACAGTCTCCCAGCACTACAGTAAAACTGTATTGTCCTAGTCATATATGGAAAAAATATATATAATAAATACCTTAAATGATTTCATAATATCTTGTACAAGACATTTTAGGCATTTTGTCTTAACTTTGTAAATATGTTCTTTATTTTGTGGTTGTCTTTGACATCCTTTCACAGTGCTGTAGCTTTAAAAGTGAAGTATTCTCCAGTTGTCTTAGTGAAGCTGAAAACAGAGAGGTGAGGCCAGGCGGGGTCTGCCGTGCCAGTCACTGTGCCATGGTGAGTGCAAAGCGGGTGGCCTTGCTCGGTGCAGGATAAAGCTGTCCAGAGGCTGCCTTCAGCATCCGCGCCCGTGTGCCAAGCTCTGCTAGCATGTCCCAGAGAAGGCTGGAAGGACAAGACCACTCAACAAGGCCTCTGCATTGAGTGCAAGCCATTTAAAATAACCTATGGATAAATAAATACAAGGCCCAAAGTTCACTGTACAGTAATTGGTCAGGAAACCAACAGAGACAAGCTCATTTACTGTAAATGGATCAGCTTTGAGTTGGTGAAGTGCACTTGGCTCACACCACGTATTATAACGATTTGGAAATTTCAAGAGAAGCATTTTTTTTAAGTTTAAATAATCACTGGAACGTCCCATACATATTTTTTACACTGGAAAAACAGACTGTTTTTGAAAACACATGTAAATATATATTGATGTTAAATATAGAAACATTCAGTAAGTGCTAAACATGATGTAAGAACTAATTAACACAAGGGAATGTGGCACGGATCATTTTTCCTTGGTTTCCAAGATGTACTTCTTTTGTTTAAACTCTCAAGGACGTTAAGAAACATGCACACACAGTCTCTCTCTTTCTCAGACACACACACACAAACACACAAACACATGCATAGCGGTTAGTCTGGCCAACCTTGTTGACCCACTGGCTTAGCTGTGGTTGCACGCTGGACGCAAAGCACTCATTAACGATTTGAGCCTGCTCTTCGCTTATGCAAACAAACAGACTCAGCCCGTTATTACCGTAACACCATGTGTGTGTGGTCTTCTCAATCAGACCTCTATTGATTCTCCAATTTTCGCAGCGGCTGAGGCAAACTGAAACTGCACGATTTGTCAGGTGTGTAAAAGACGTGAGGCACGCAGACTTGTGGCATGTTTGAAAGGGTTTTCACACGGGCAGACACATTTTTCATCAGCCTCAAATACTGCACAGTAGTGGTGCACTGGGTAAAAGTCTGTTCCACAGGCACTGCCACGGCATTACCACAAGCCACAAAACATAAAACACCACAGTGGGTTTTTATGTCGCGTGTAAAATGCCATCGTAACCAAAAGCACTTAGTGTTTTGTAGCAGCTTCGCTTTCTCCACTCAGACAGAGCTATCTTTACATGGACGAGCGGTGCAGAGACTGTCTGTCAGCCCTGCCGTGTGTGTTGCTTGGCAGCTGGACAGAAGTTTATGACAATGTATTGGGTGATAGGTCAGGGGCAGAGGGCTGTGCAGCGACTGTGTGGGGTTCAAGACGGTGTCCAGCTGGCCTTGGGGCTGCCTCTGAGGTCAGGAGAGTGAAAGGAGAGGCATCAGATATGGGGCAGCTTTGTGGTTAGGGGTTGGTGGGCAGTGAGGAGAAAGGAGCCCCCCTTTCTCTTTTCCCCAGAGCCTGGAGTACAGTGCCACTGCAGAGAGTTCGACCACATTCAGACACCTCAACACAAACATCTGCCAAGAGAGAAATGCTAATGTGGTGGGCACCCCACAAGGCCAGGTCAAAGACTCGGGCTTTGGACTTGTTTTTCTGCTTTCTGAATTGCATCTTGGGCATCAAACACACACCTTAATTGCAAGACGAACAACATTTCAGCTTTTCACAAGAAACAAGCTCCAACACTAAACAGATGAGTGAAACAGTCCATTTCACATGAGAGTAGAGCTGTGCCAAGCAGGAATCATTTCATCTTAGAAATACATTTTACAGGCAAAATGTCTAGTGGCAGATATTTCCTGTCTGAAAAATAATGATTCAATGTAACTGTGCTCCACACCGAGTCTGGACAACATGCTTTTGTCCTAGCAGGACCTCCCAGATCCACTGTCTCCAGGAGCTTGACATTTATGAATACCATAAAAAAACGCAGTTGTAAATAAGAACTTAGCCCCAAAGTGCTACCTGAGGAGGATTACCATATATCAAGGAGCAAAAACAGAAAGACAAATCCTGCAGCCGTTCTCGGATGAAGTAAATGCATGACGGAGGAGGACATGTTTGGGTAACCCAAAGCAGGAATAAGGTAATGTCCAGGACATACGCCTCTTAAAGTGTGGAGGTCTGACCCTTCTCTGACATCCAGACTAAACTGTCCTTTGTGCATTGTGCTTTAAACCCTTATAGTCTGCATTTTCTCATTTTAAAACAGAAATTCTAAGCCTTTAAACGTGTGTCATACAACATGTTTAATATGGTGTTAAGATGATGATGAAAAGAAAAAAAATCTAATTTAAAGGAACATTTCACCCAAAGAATGATATGCCTTCATTTTCTACTCACCCTCATGCTGAGCAACACTCTGGAGCACTTTTTTGATGTCTCAAATGCAGCCGGAGGTCCGGGGAGATTTTCGCTGTCAACAAACTTCCATCTAACGGGACAATGGAGCCCGAAAAAAAAGGTCCATAAAAGTCCACAAAAATGTGCCTATTTTCCTTCATACTGCTCGTCCGCTGTAATCCAAATGTCCTGAGCGGGTAACGTCCATAATTAATTCGAAACGAGGTCATTTAGTATATTTTTCGAGCCTAAACATTTCCGCAGTGCAGCTGCGCTCTGCACTACGTAAGCCGCAGCAGACCAATCCAGACGGCTTACGTAGTGCAGGGAGCGCGCGCTCCAGAGTGTTGCTCAGCATGAGGGTGAGTAGAAAATGAAGGCATATCATTCTTTGGGTGAAATATTCCTTTAAAAGAACTTCACTTTCCATAGGGATGTATTCGACGAGCTGATTAATCAACTGTAGATAAAACCCTCCAAAAGTAGTTGTAAGGGAAACTTTGGTGGTTTTCACACCTACAGCTTAATGGCTTTGTTTTGATTTGGCTGAAAAAAAATCTGCTAATTTGTGTTTTCCTCTGGATCATGTCATGTTGATTAGGCAAGAATTTTAAGCTGTCCAAATCCCATAAAATGCAGGGGGAAGGTAGGAAGTTATCAGGCTAAGTTAACAGCAAAATGTCTTGTGGTTTGATAGAGGACATTACATCTCTTATGATTGATTTTGCAGATTAGCATTAGAGTATAAAAGTTAAACTCAGTGCACAAAGAACAAGCACTTTTAACGCTTGTCCACAGTAGACCAGCACTCCATGAATTGTCACTGTTTTCACAATGGTCAGCCCTGTCATTTCTTACATGTATTGTTTTTTAATGAGTTGAAATGCCAATAAGCGGATCTCAAAATAAAATATGTTTAAAAACAAACTAAGAGCATGCACTGTTATTCTAAGAAGAAAATCCAGTTTGGTTATTAGAAATATTTTGTGAACACTGCAGCAAAACTGTTTGTCATTTCTTTGTCATATAGAGTTTTTTTTTTTTTGAGAAGTAAAAATAATCAAAATATAAATAAAACTTTGAGAAAAACAAAAAAAGAGAAAAGGATACAGGAGAACACACACCCGCGCCACAAGGGATGGGAATCAAAGACCAATTCCAGTTTATAGTCGTTAACAGCTCCATCTAAGAATTGATATCATGAGTCTTTTTGCTAATCAATTCCCTTATCAATTCCTTCCACTGAAAGGTTTCAGAAGTGCTCAGAATTGTGGCTTATTTTTTTTTTTTTACAAAAGCCGCCAACTGCACAACCCTAAGTGAGAGGAATCACCAAAAACTTGCAGAAGCAGTTAACTATGCTGTGACATGTGTTTGATATTGTTGACGCTGAAAATCTACAGGCCAGCATTTGCCCACACAGAAAATCTGCAGGAATCAAAACGGAATCGTCAAAGAATTGGATTGATTAGCAGGATTGTGAAAAGCACTGGTATTGATAAAATCACATCAATTTCTTTCCCTACCAGCCACAGCCTGTTCACCCTGCTGACTAGGGATGTCCCGATCCAATATTGATATCGGTCAAAAAAACAAATATCGGATTATATCGGCCTGCATCCTAAATCTCCGATATCAGCACTCCGATACAAGCAGTCCATTCTAATATATTTATTTTTTTATTTTATTCAGTTGTAGAATATGCTTATGTTTAAGTTCAACACAGTGGTTATTTTGCAATTGGTGAAATATGTTTTTGTTTGATTTATTGAGGTCACTTTTCAGGGTCTTCTAATATTTTTTATTCATGTTGTTTTAATTGTTGTATATTCTTATGTTTAGGTTAAAATTTATTTAACCTATTGGTTAATAACAAATGGGCCTTTTTTTCTCATACCTACTATTGCTGACTACTGTTCTCTGTTTGACTAATCTGACCTGATCAAGCCTTTTCTTACAGTCCATACTACAAAATAGGTAATAAAAGTCTGCATGATTCCTGCTGATATCGTATCGGATTGATATCGGTTTCGGCCAATACTCAAGGCTGCAGTATCGGTATCGTATCGGAGGTGAAATAGTTGTATCGGGACACTCCTACTGCTGACATCAGGTGAAAGGCACCGAAGCATCTGCTGCTGTACAAGCAGACTGCAGAGTGGCTTCTTTTTACAGGCTGTGAGATTGCTGAATACACCATCTGTACTCCTCAATATCTAATGGATTTTGTTGTTTGTTTTGGGAGCAACCTGCTACCTGTTGCACAATGACAAACTTCCTTGTATCTTGTAAGACCATATCTCTCACAACCAAGACTCAAGTGGACATAGATGACTGGATCAATTTCTGAGTTTAAATTTCTGCTGCAAAATTTAGATGGTAGGGCCAGAATTTGGCACCAATAACATGTCAGCATGGATGATTCTTGCCTTGTATCTCTGGTTCAGGCTGGTGATGGGGGTGTGATGGTGACTACATGTTAAACACTTTGGGCCCCTTTGTACCAATTCAGCATAATTTCAACACCACAGCCGATCTAAACTTAGGCCTCTCTCAAACAAAAAGGCTATTTGAGACACTTCAGGACCTTGAATTCTCAAATCAATAAATAATTTAAGACCTTTGAAGACTAAGGATTGTTAGGAACCCTGCTTTAAACCAACACTAAGTTGTTTTTCCACCCTAATATAATACCTCTAGAGTCATTGTGATGGTACATCACCTTACAACAGGTTGAATGACACCTCTGTCATGGTCTGAGGGGGTCTGTATCAACTTCACTGGCACTATGTAACTTTGATGTGGATGGTAGGAACACTTCTACACTAAAAACTACAAATTTTCACTTACCCCTCCAGTTGAAAGCAAAATGTTGGGAAAAGGTAAATGTAAAGCAGTTTTTGTCTTAAAACAGATTTAATGAACAGAATTTATTTTAAAGTACATTTGTACTTATTTTCCTAATGAAAATAGGGACTTCTAGCTCACTCTCCTGCACAGTACGTGACTGTAATACTCCTCTGATGCTGGATGCCACCTGCCGTTAACCAAGACGAAGAAGAAGAAAGCTAAATGTAGAGTTGTTATCAAGGCAGAAGCAGTGAAAAGCACAAAGAAAAGAAAAGTTTTACAGGAGACGAAAAAAGGAAAGCGGGAGGGTAACAAGCTAAATGCCCAGACAGGGAAAACATTGGCCCGTTCACTAGCATGGGCTGAAAGACGAGGAGGGATGTCTGACTAATGCTGATTTAGCCCTGTTATTGTTGGACATTTAAGTACATGATGATTTATTCAAAAAGAAACACGATCAGAACTTATCAGTCCACATGGTTTGTCTCTTGGGACATCCTGTTGGCTCACTTCTCCTCCCTCTGAATGTCAACAAATGCACATTGGTGTGCAACAGTGCAGTTACACTCAACAACCATGGAGGCCCTTAGAGAGCTGAAAGCTGGAATTGTATATATTTTTGCATTAAACACACAGTAGACAACAACACAACATCCACCAAAAACCGGAAAAAAAGGGTTCCTTTTTGAATTTAATATCTTGGGCATTTATTTATAGGTCACCAATGCATCATGGTTTCTAAAAATAACTGTGCAGAGAGAAGCATAGAGAAATACTGAGCATTTGTGGGATGACAGTTATGATTGGTAGGTGTGAGTGATTCGATGAAAACTGTTCCAAGATCCTACAATACAACATTATGAACCCTACAAAACGTCACTACAATAACTCATTGCTACAAAAAAAATTGAAGGGGAAAAAACTCTGCAAATGTCGTACTTCAGCCACATTTTCCAAACCTGTAGTTCTGATGTGAGCCAATTGCAAGGATAAAGCTCTGACTGCATCATAAAGAAAGCATTATCTACAGCACTGATTGTTCTTTTTCTGGTGAATTATGTGGTTAAACACAACATTAAAGGTGTTATATAAGTCCATTGAGCTCCCCTTTAACTAAAGTGCAGTATTAGTTTTATTAAACAGGAACCTAATGTTTGAACGCACACGTCTTCACCTTTCACTTCACTGTTTTGTTCAGATTTCATTTAAAACTGGGAGGGCGCCGAGAGGGAAGGGGCGCTGTAAAACACAAGTATTTGAAAAATAGTGCATGCTGACAGAACCTGAGTGTTTCTCGTGTGGGAATTAGTGCTGGCACGTACAGAATCATACTGTACATGCCAAGTGCGTAGCAACTCTGACTGTAACTCCAAAACAAAAGCAGGAACTGTTTCTGCAACGAAAGCCGGGGTTTATGACATAATAGGGTGGGTCAACAGAGGGAATGGGTACAACACATACAAAAATAGATGCTGAACTCTGAATTTATATGTAAAATGAGGGTGTTTCTCTGGAAGTGTGTTTGAGTTGAATGATTTGAACAGCACAGCTAAAATACTCAAAGACAAGGCTGTGAGTGTGTGTGTGTTCCATATGTGTGGATGTGAAGTAGGTGCAGTGTGAAAAGGATGAAAAACGGACAGGAATACTGCTCAGTGTTGAGAGTGCAATTTAGCATGAATCAAAAGCAGCTTTCCTGGCTCCTGTTCCATACGCTGCCGTCTGCCAGGAAATGGGATTTTTTTCAAATTCTTCGCAGGTAAAGCCTTAGCAGAAAGGAATCGAATGAGGTATTTTTTCCCTACCAAATGTTAAAGTGGTAGACGTTTGGGGCAGACTTGCTGGAAACAGAAGAAAGCCGAGTGCTCAGGACAGCAGGGGGGGTCTGCCATATATTTGTCCCGGCCCTAAACCCCCTCTGGACCCCTTGCCGAATTGAATCATGAGTGCTTGTAAAATACTGAGCCCCCTATTAAGTTATTTACCACCAACTGGCCGACAGTCTAGCCTAAAGTGATTCTACTAATCATCAGTGCTCGCAGAAATAATTTATGGGTTTTATTCATGAAGAGAAATGCCAGTTATTCCACCCAGTAAACGGTGAGAGTAGGTACATTAACCACATAAATGACTCAAGGTTTTGAATGGACTGTATTCTTCTAAACCACTCTCCATTCAGTTTTACAAATTAATCCTTAAAATTAAGTAGTTCACTTCAACAGAGGAGCCTGCAGCTATGAAAGCAGCTCTGTGAGGCTGAAGCTGTGCCTAAATGCTCACAGTAGGAGAACTTTAACAGTTCCAGTTATCTGGAGGAGGTAATAAGAATCATTTTTGTACATTGTTAGACAACCATCATCAGCTTAACATCAAAAGCTAGCTTACAAGATTCATGGTATACTTTGTGGATCAACTGTGACCTTAAATTTCTCATCACATCATATTTGTTTTAAAGGTGTAGTGTGTAGAAGTTGGCAGCATTTTGTTGAACATAAACAGTATGTGTATGTGTTTATATATATATATATATATATATATATATATATATATATATATATATATATACATACATATACACACACACATATATATATATATATATATATAAGATAATGTTTCCATTTGAATGTAAAGTCCGTCAAAATAGGTGTACAATCGTCCCTATAAAACTTTTTTTTTTCTTTTGATAAGATATACAAAGCTATTTATACACCTATACTGCAGGTCTCCCCTTTGTGGCGGCTGACATAATGCCACGTTGTCTTGATTTTCAAATATGAGTCTACAAAAGTTTACAAAATCTATAGTCATCATCTTGACTGACCTACAATCTATAAAAAATAGTTACAAATATGAAGAAAAAAACCTCACCTCGCAGCTGTTGTAAATGATTCCCTGTTCACGATCCCTTTTGGTCCTCACCAGCTCTCTTTGCTAAGTGATACGTTTTGGCAACGGACGGACTCATTCCAAAATCTGAACACTAGATGTCACTAAAATGCCAATTTCTACATCCTGCACCTTTGAAGTTTAATAAGGTGAAAATACAAAACTGGCTGTTGACTAAACAAGGCCTAACTCTGCTAAAAATGATATTGAGTAAAGTAGTAATATTATCCTGCAGGATGAAACAGGGCTGGACAATTAATCAATATTCTAAAGTTTACTGCGATAAAAGCCTTTGCTATGAACACATCAGTCTGTATTGTAATTGCAATATTGAGCAGTGATATCCCATACTGGATTTTTTCATTACAGAAAATGACAGATAAATCATCTTTACGACCATTAACTTAAACTTTAAACAAATATACTTTGCTCCTTTCAGCCAGTGTAATACTGACAGAGTGGCACTGATGACAGGTAGGCCTGACCATATGAGAAAAAAAAATGGGATATGAGAGCACTGTTCTATAATGCAATGACGGCATAGTGACTATTTGCACTATACTTTGACAAAAATATGAGGTGCATATCAGCTTTAACTAAACTGACAAAAAAATAAGGAAACTCAAAGCCAGCTTTTGTTTTATCTGACGTCACAGGAATGTGTGAAGGTAGGGTTGTTATACCTCAAAACTTTGTTTTACCACATTATAAAAAATGTTTTTAATATTTTCCTATAAACTCTGCAGTTTTTCATTACCTTTGCCTAGGAGGTCATGTTTTTGCCGGCATAAGCTTGTTTGTTTGCTAGCAAGATTATGCAAAAACTACCGGACGAATTTCCTTGAAATGTTTAGGAGATGTTGGTAATGGCGCAACTTAAAAATTATTTAGTTGTGGAGGTGAAACAGCCGTTTCTGCTCAATAACTGTCTAACTAATAACGATATCAATATGATTCTGAGTGTTAGGTGTAGGTTTTCAGGGTCAAGGAACCGCATTATTATTGTAATTTTATCATGGAACTATTAGATGCAACATGAGAGCTGCCTTGGGGGAGATGTGCTCTCCAAGCACTTTCTAGTTATAGACTCAAGTGTTCAAAAATGTTTTTTTGACACATGGAGTGTGCATGGTGGTTAGTTCTCTGTATATTGATATCAGGCAAACCTGCCTTGTAACTGGACACAAGCACAAAATCTGTTGATTTCCATCACCCGATGGTCTTTGGGTCATGACTGACTCCAAACATCGAGCTGTGCGACTTTTATGGATGCCTCCATTTCAATGTTGATAACATTCTTTCCAGCTGGAGGACATGATAATGCACAAAGTAGACCAGGAATCCAACCATGCTTGAGATTTTTCTATGGAAGAGTTACTAATCACCCCAAACTACACTGCAAAAACTAAAATCTAAGGAAGTTTATTCATCCAATTTCAGTTCTGAAAATCTCGTGACATATTGTGAGCCAAAACTCCCTGACATGTCCAGCTGTACATCTTACTTCAAGGTAGAGCTGCAGCTATCGATTCTTTTTGTAATCGATTACTCTATCAATTTTTTTGTTGAGTAATCGATTAATCGGATAACAAGTTACATTGCGCTCACTGCTATATATTTTTTTTTTACATTAAATCACAACACATTATTATTATTAGTAACACACAAAACAGAAAAGCCAGGTCACTTAAATTAACAACTTATTTTTCTTATTTTGAACATTCTGAGCATAAATGGGATATCAAAATCAAAATCTGTACTTTTATTTTTACTCTGGGCCATATCTTGCTTTTTTCAGTATTTTTTTTTTTCAAGTTTGGTTATTTTTATTTTATTTGTATTCATGCTTATCTCTTTTTGCTAAATTATTGCCTTTACTACTGTACCACATTGATGATCTTATTTTGCCTACTTTATTTCTAGGACCAAATAATGTCATACTTAGATACTAAGATAAATTAACTAGCTAATGTACATTTCTATAACATATGAAAGCATTCCCTACACCTGCTTCCCTTTCTCACTGTCAGTGTTTCCTGTTCTACTCTCTGCAATAAAATTAAATGTAAAGTTATTGGATGTGAAAAGTATGTGAACAAAATACACAGGCAAGTAGCCTCCGCATTGATTTACGTTCTGAACCAGCCTTTACATGGAGCCATAATCAAAGTAGGTTATTTACAAGCCCATATCTCAGTTATTGATCACATTAGCTGCTTCTGTTGATGTATCATGAGTGTCATCCTGTTGTGTTGCCCTGAGGACTTGTTGACGCACAGACTGGATGTTTACTGTTGACGAGCTGCAGCAGTGACGATGTGCTATCATGCTAAGTTACGTGCTAAGCTAACTCCGTTTGACATCAGACACACTGCACTGTGTTTTCTTTTCGTCCCTTCTTGTAGGGACCACACACTTGGGACACTCTCTGCCATTTCTCCTGCGGACTCTCTCCTTTCTGTCCCGCTCTTTTCTCTTCCTTCATGATTTTACAAGCCGCACAGCAGCGGAGGTAGCAGGCGCGTTGTGCCACAGAAATGACCGTCCAGATCAAACACCGTGCACTGTATAGTAGTCCAGATATATAATTTATATGTATAATTATATATTAAACGAGGCAACGAGGCACACAATTTGCCTCGAAGATATTTTTTAATCGAATAATCGAGATTTGAGGAATTGTTTCAGCTCTACTTCAAGGTGAAGAAAACAACAGAGATGCTTGCTACAAGCTGCAACTAGGACCTACGCTAACTGACGTGGATCTTCTGAGATCAATCTCCCTGCCCTTCCACTTTGTTGGAACCCTTCCGCATCATCAGCAGGTATCTCAGGATCACAAGTGTTTCGCCCCTTAACCTGAACACTTCACCTGACCGGGGCAGCAAAGGCTGACTAGCCTTCACCAGCAGAAGGGTTCCAACTGTGGGCTCTTTTCAGCCGCAGCCATCTTGAGCTGGACTCAGCTGCTGCGGCAATGTCCCTAGTGGCTTTCTTCAGCTGATTAGGTTCCAGCCCAACCCTCCGCAGGAAGTAGTTCACTGATTTTGCTGGGAAACCGCGGCAGCCGACTTCAATGGGGTAGCTAGTTGCATGCCACCCCTTTAACACAGATTCATCAACCAGGTCCTGGTATTCGGCTTTTTTCGGTTGGTGGGATGCGGCCAGTCTCTCTTCCAGGGGTACCGTGAGTTTGGCAATAATTATATTTTTTGCGCTCCTCGATAACAAAACCATGTCTGGTCGAAGGGAAGTCACTGCCACATCTTGTGGGAAGACAAGTTTCCTCTCCAGGTCCACGCTCAACTCCCAGTCTGAGGTGCCTTGCAGGGTAATAGGCCGAGTCTTAGTCGCTGTACCGGTCTTGTGGGTCTTAACTCCTTCACTCACAAAGGTTATGGCTTTTGACTGTTGGGCTTGTATGTTGTTGGCCTTGACTTGCTGTTGTTCCACTCATTTCGCGAGGTCAGGACCTTGTCGTGTCTCCATCTATACCGCCCTTCTGCCAACACCTTTGGACAGCCAGCCAAGATGTGGTTCAGTGTGCATGCAGGTGCACCACACTGCTTACATGACTGGTCTTCGTCTAAGCCCCAGGTCTTCAGGTTTGCTGGAGTTGGCAGTAGGTCAGTCACAGAGCTCAGGAGAAAGCTCAACTTCCCTTGGTCGGTCTGCCACAGGTCCTTCCAAAACAGCGTGCGTTCCTGTGCCTGATCCCATCGGGTCCAGCGGCCTTGGGAGGTGGCTTTAAACACCGATGAGACTGGCAAGGGAAGCTTGGAGGCCTTGCTATACAAGTTGATGGCGCTGAAGGACAAGGGGACGCCCAGCCATTTCCGCAAGAACTTGCTGCACAGTCTTTTCATTCCTTCTACTTGGGACATGGGAAATTCACACAGTAGGAAGGGCCATTGCAACCAGGGAATAATGCCATATTGGAAGCACCAGACTTTGAATCTTCCAAGCAATGGGCTGTGATCAACTGCCTTGAGCCAATACTTCAATACTTAATAACCAAGGAAAAGACATGAATTGCTTGTAATAAGTCAAATATCTGCCAATGCAGCAAGACAAATGTAGCTTTTATGATGTCTTGGAAGTAAGATGTGCCGTCTCAAGCAGTTTCTATACCTGATATTAGAACCCTCAAGAAGAAAAAAATTTGCTTATTCCATTGGCAGATATTTTCTCATACATACAAGTCATTCTGTGCTTTATTTTTGTTTTTTAATCTTTGTAATAAGATATCATCTAGACTCCTCAAATGAGTATGAGATATTAGTAAGTACTGTGGATGTTTTTGACTTGAATTTAACTTGTGCAGGTTTGAGCTTTTGCAGTGTATAGATTATACAACTGCTTATGTACATGTAGCCCAGTCAATGTCGTACTGAAATAGATTAACTTTTAGCCACAGAACTTCCTCTTAGATCAGTCTCCTGAATTATCATGTGAGCCTATTGTCTTCTGTTAATTTACGTGTACAGCTTGATGCCTCAGGAGTTTTTATCTCCTGTATATACATCTTGAACCTCTGAAAGGATGTGCCTGCTTCAAAGCAACACACTCCACTTTTTTCATTAGCTGGATTTAAGAGATACCTCAGAGCCCACTGTAACCATTTGGTGGTGAGCTGGTTTGCTAAGGCAGAGTGGAGGTGAGCTGAATGGTCTGCAGTGAGAGGCTGTGGGTTGGGTTTCTCTGAGGTTATGGTCATTCTCCCCTGGGAAAGTGGTTAGGCCTGGCTGTTTATTTTGGAGTAACGCAGCCTCCCCAGTATACACTCTGCTTGGTAACCCATGATCACTGCTTTAGGTGCACACCTGTCATTTCTTACCTATTTCTGGTTACATTTCAGAGAAAATAGAGACGATTATAAACAGATTAAATATAAAAAGGTATTTTCAATAGTCAGGTTAAGTGCACTCTTTGTTGTGTGGTTTGGATGTTGTGTGGGCGCTACCTTCTTGTCACAGCAGGTGTGTGTGAAGGGTTGAGGGGAGGGGGGAGAGGGGAGGGTTGGGGAGTGTGTTAGGACTAGACTAAATGGGTAGGGGCTAAGGTAGTGCCTGCATCTTCACCAAGAGAGTGAGGAGTTTGACTTTCTCTCTGTGCTGCTCTCAGACAGGCTGGCTCACAGAGCTGGACTGAAAACCCCCTCAGCTCTCCAGCTCCGGCCACCAGGGAAGATGCCTCGCCGTTCATGAGATTACTGCGAGGCAGAGCAGAGGCAGCGCTGCAGCTGATGGGCGGCTGCTGCTGCTTCCATCTTTATCTGTCTTTAACTGGGACGTCGGGGAGAAATAAATAGCTCAACATTCAGTGTTGGGAGGCAAATGAATGGAGCAGACTGAGAGGGGATTTCCCCAAGTGGCCTTCACACCAATGGACCTGGACACAAGTTTTGAACTGGCCACACTGTACATGGCAAAATGACTTTTTTTAGCATTTGATTTCTGCTACAAGAACATCTCTAAAGCCCACAGACTGGCATTTTTGTGGATAAAGAACTGTAACATTTGTAGCCATGTAAGTTTTTAAAGTTGTTTTAAAGTTTGTTAATTTAATACACTGTTCAGCAGGTTGAGTAAGACTGTCAAAGAATATTCAAATATGCATGATTAGATTTTTTTCAGCAGTCTACCTTCTTTTGACAAACCACACTACATTTTGCAGAGTTGTAATCTTAATTAATATGTTATTTGGGTTGTTTTCAGATCTTAGGCTCAAGGATGTGCTCTATAGTCCTGATTCATCAGTGGAGTCTGGCTGTGTTCTTACTGTGCTCCCCTGTGACTCTTGATGGAAAACCTGTTGATGCACTTCATGTCAGAATGTAAGTAATCTCTAAACTAATAATCACATAAACATCTGAATGTAACAATTGTACTTAAAATAAGTAAATAAGAGAGCCCTTTTAGCCTTTATCTGTGAGGTGAACAAATGTCTACCTGCACAGATTTGAAGGCACAGGAGTTATTCTCTGCTCCGACATTGAGCTCAGATTAATGAAAGCTTTCAGAAACTTGTTTATGCTGCCACCTACTGCACAGACATTTCCTGACAGAGTGTCTGAACATCAATGTCAGAGAGTGTCCAAACATGATTCAGCAATGTTGAACTCATTTTTTAGGTGAAATCTAACCGAACAACAGAGCAAAATTACACTAAAGTGTTCCCTTTCACTGTGTAAAATTGATTTTCTGATATTATAAAGACAACAGTCCAAACATACTTTGTAAAGTCAGACTTAAGATGGATTAAAGACTCAAAATGCTTATTTACTTAAGAGAGATTTTACTTTAGAAGAATCAGCAAGTGAGTGAGTGCTGAATGTTATTTAAAAATAGCAAATCAAGTTGCTTTGCTCACCAAAATTAACAAAAGTGACACAGACGCGAGAGAACATATGCATGCCCAGTCTTTAAAAGCTTCTCTTAAGGGATGCACCATATTATCACTTTTATATCTGTATCAGCCGACAGCGGCCTGAAAAGTTAAATATCGGTTGATATTTAGGTTTCTGTAGAAATTTGCAGCCGATATATCAAACTCACAAATCAGCCATATATCAGCTGGTATATCAGCAAATATTAGTGCACCTTCTCATCACTGCATGTAGGGGTGTCCAGATACAACTTTTTCACCTCCGATGCGATACCGATATTGCAGCCTTGAGTATTGGAAGATATTTATGCAATACGATAACAGGAATCATACAGACTTTTATTACTTATTTTGTAGTATGGACTGTAAGAAGTGGCTGAATCAAGCGAAAACTCAGAGAACAGTAGTTAGCAATAGTAGGTATGAGAAAAACTGACCCATTTGGCATTAACCAATGGGTTTGAGAAATTTAAACCTTAAACATAGGAATATACTACAATTAAATAAAATAAAAAATTAGAAGAGCCAGAAAAGTAACCTCAATAAATAGAAAAACATATATTTTCAAACTGTAAAATAACCACTGTTTTTAACTTAAGCATATTCTACAACTAAATTAAATAAATAAAAATAAAGAGAATGGACTGCTTGCAATGGAGTACATGAGAGATTTTAGATGCAGGCCGATATAATCCAAAATTTGTTTTTTTTTTGCTGATATCGGACCAATATCCATTATCAATACCAGATCAGGACACCCCTAACTGCATGGGTACATTTAAAAACTAAGGGATTCATTTTCCAAGAGTTAAATGACGTTTATTTTTTTGTTTTACGTCTGTTCCTTGCAAAAATATACTGTAGAACTGAACAGAGCTTGTCTCTCGACTAGAAATATCAGTATTGGCAATAATGACTTAAAAATATCAGTATACTGGATATCGGCAAAAATCCAAAGTTGTAAATCCCTACTTTTTTTTCCCTTTCAGCATGTTTGTCAAAATGCCACTCCTGTTTTTTACCTCTGCCAAAGCAGTTTTGTTTTTGTTGGTGTGGAGATGTTGGTAAAGGCCCAACTTAAAATTGACAACATTGTGGTGGTGATCCAGATATCTGCCATTAGTGAAGGATCGTTTCTGCTCAATAACTGTCTTACTAATAATGATATCAACATGACTCTGAGTGCTAGGTGATGATTTTCAGGGCCAAGGAATCATATCATGATGGTAACTTTTTCATGGAACTACTGCTAATAGATTTAACAGCAATATGCGCGCTTCCTTGGTGGAGGTTTGCAACCCCTGAGGGCTTTCTAGTTCTCAGTGTTTCCTGAGGGAGACCAAAATAGCCTGAAATGCATTTGATAAGGACAGTCTAAGTCAATGTACCATCTTAATACAAAGACCTCATTCCAGTCAGATAATATTTTCAGAGTTTTTCAGGTCTTACCTTTCAAACTCAAAATATTTTCAAAGACCTTCAAGGATTTGCAGAAACTTCATAAGTTTGTCTTCATATTTTTGTGTTTTACAAGGAGGAGGTCAGTGAGCCACGCCCAGCTGATGCATGACAAGGGC
The DNA here is from genome assembly GCA_036419115.1 of Scarus forsteni. Taxonomy (NCBI): domain Eukaryota; kingdom Metazoa; phylum Chordata; class Actinopteri; order Labriformes; family Labridae; genus Scarus; species Scarus forsteni. The sequence goes on along the minus strand of JAZDUH010000241.1, from coordinate 415,206 downwards.
CGCTCCTTGCAAGAGTTTAAGCGCCGCATGTGGCTGCATGAGCTGCTGGAGGAGGTGCACACAGCAGATGAGCGAACCCCCCCTGTGCAGAGCAAAACCCAGAGCCAAACTTTCAGTGGGAATGCCCTGCCTGAGAAACCACCAGGAGCCACAAAGAACCTCCCAGAGAGGTTCAGACTGGACAGAGATGGCTCTAACCTGCCCCAGGAGACCAACAAGGCTCTGGCTTATAAGGACCAGCCGCTCAAAGTGGCCACTAAGAGGAAAAAGAAGGCAAGGCTGGGCCGACGCAGAGAGAGTGAGAACAAGAAGCGGAGGAGAGCACGGTCAGTGCCATCTGAGGGGCCTGAAAGGATGCAGTGTCTCATCGAAAGGACTTAAACGAGTGTTTTAAGTGGAACTGCATAGCAACACTGACACAGCCTCAGTCTGACTGGGATCTAAGAGATTCACCATGACCGACTCAGTCACCTTATCTTTACTTGCTGGGACTGTGCTTGTATGGTAATAGCGTGCTCTGTTTGTATTTTTAATTCTGTTCCTCCTGACCTTTTGTCACGTCTTCATTGCTCCATTTTTATAAGAAAGTTTTTTTGGCCTCAGTATTCAAAACTTACAACAAAGTAAAATATTTCAGCACCTGCTGAGTGCTCATGTTGATCAATGGGAGAATTATTTATTGTCTGAATATAGCATCACTTCACAATTCTGGAAGCAGAGGTGTTTGCCTTTGTTTGACTCTCATGTGTTGACTATCTGTGACTTAGTTTCATACAAAATGTTCACTGAGCACACCTGTTTGAACTGTTCTGCCATAATTTATTTTACTTTGAAAGTGTGTATTTATTTTGTGAATGTATTGCAGTGCTGCTGACTAAATTCCATAATGCACTTTAGTTATATCCTGTTCATGTTCTTGTGTGGTCGAGTTTTGATTTGACATCTCTCTTGGATGGTCCTGCTTTTCTTTGCCGCCCGTTAACTTATTGGAATGCTTCCTGAAACCTGCTGCCATCATTTGACACTATAGATTATTTAGTTAGTAAGACCCTCAATCAGGGGCTGTCAGACTCATTTAATGTTCTTCACTTGCACTGAGGGCCCATTGTAAATGTTTCAAGTTAATCTAACATTAAAAGTTTAGCCTTTACTTTTTTAAAACCGTCGTCTCTTTGTTCCTTAAAATACACGACTCAAATCTGAGATTCACAATATTGGATTTTATAGATGCCTGGTATTCAGATACTCCCAAACACATTCAAGCAAATGCTGATCGATACACTCATGGGCCACTTCTTTAGGTACACCTTGCTTGCCACGTTGGACTCTCTTCTGCCTCCAGAAGTGCCTCAAATCTTGGTGACACAGACTAAACAAGGTGCTGGAGACACCGCTCAGGGACTTTGGTCCTACTAACAGCATTACACAGATGCTGCTCATACATGATCCACCAATCTCCTGTTCCACCACATCACAAAGGGCTCAACTGGACTGAGATCAGTTGAATGTGAAGGCCACTGGAGCATACTGAACACACGGTTATGCTGAAGAAACCAGTTTGAGATGATCTGAACTTCGAGACATGAGGTATTTTCCTGCTGGGGTAGCCAACAGAAGATTGATGCACCTCGATCATAACGATAGCAACATCAGCAGCAATACACGGTTGGGCTGTGGCATTTAAACCATGCTCAGTGGGTACTAAGGGTCCCAAGAAAATATTCCTTAAACCCCAACAACATCAACACCATCCTGAGCTGCTGATAGACGGCAGGATGGATCCTTTCTTTTGTGTTGTTTACACCAAATTCCTTATCATCTGAATGTAGCGGCAGAAACTGAAAGTCCTCAGATCAGGGAACATTTTTACGATGTTCTATCCTCCAATTTTGGTGAGCATGTAGCCTCAGTGTCCTGTTCTTAGCGTACAGGGGTGGCGTCCAAGGTGTGTATTAGCTGCTGTTGGAATGAACAGTTATTTGAGTTACTTTTGCATCTACTATCTGGAACATCTTCTGCCATTCTCCTCTGAGCTTTGGCATCAACTAGGTTTTGCACGAAGAACCACCACACACTGAATGCTTTCTTTTTTCAGACCATTCTCTGTAAACCCTGTAGATGGCTTTGCGTAAACATCCAAGTAGATCAGCAGTATCTGGCTTCAACAATGGTGCCACTTTACTTTGATGAGGGATTTTTACTTCATCAGGATGTCTTCACCAAACCTACATGCCTAAAACACTGAGCTGCTGCCATGTAATTGGCTGATTTGCAGTTAGCATTACACAATTTAATGAGTGCATCCAATGAAACGGCAGGTGAGTAAAGAATGGCAAGTCTTTCTAACCTATTACTCCTTATGTAGGGCTGGGTGCTATGACCTAAAAATAAAATCCGGGATTTTTTTTCCCAAAAAGTTCAATTTATGATTTCATCACTATGTTCCCTTTCAAGAAAAACAACATTCACCAAGTGCCAAAGAAATGACAGGAATCAAGTTTTGCCTTTATGTAATCAAAATATCCTCCAAATCTATAAATAATTTCCCTCTGACAGTTAAAATGCAGACTGTAATTTTGACAGAAAATATGGATTATATAGATTGAACAAAGGCAGGCTTAACTAAATAAACACTGAAGGCTGAACTATTTTCACAGAATATTAACATGGAACTCTGATAAATATTCAATCTCATTCAAAGAACAAAACAAGTTGAAATACATGCTTGTACAAAACCTGAGAATGTCTAGCACCATGAAAACTGTACATTTAATTTTGTTAAACACTGCAACAACTTTTGGTTGGTGTAACAGTAAGTTGAGAGATAAAATCTGTTTTTCTATATTTTCTGCAGAAAATAATTCAAATGTATTAATTTAATCAATATATTGCCCGGCCCTATTCTAATGTGAGTCTATTTAAGTAAAAAGGTCCATAAAGCAAGTCAAAATTGTCTGATTTTGTCATAAATGATTAAGGTATACTTTTTCTAAAATCTGTTGATGTTAAAGTCATTTGTTGATTTTAAGTATTTTAAGTTGTATTTAACACCAACAGTTACACCAAACTTCATCCGCCTTTTCCAGAGAGAAAAAACACCAACAACCTGCTGACAAACTGTGAGCCTGTAAGACGTAGACCAGAGCAGGTCTACTGGTTCTGTAAAAAAAAGTCTACAAACTCAATGCATCATGCTAACATGTATTGAATTGCCCTTTGGGATAACAACTGCTAACAAGGACTACAAAAATGGCCAGGGACCCTAAAACAACGTATTAATAAGGGCTGGGTATTTCCAGCAACTTCACAATACGTTACGTATCCCGATACGAAGGCCAGGATACGATACGTATCCCGATATACGTAAATTGTGAACATTGACTATGCTTTAAGCAAAATTCTTGACAAGTTTAGTTTTTTCTTATCAGAAGAAAAAGAACAAGGGTGAGTTTTAAGTGGTTCTACAACTTGAGAGACATAAATTCAGATCCTCAAAGATGGTAGACCTAAGTTCAAATTTAGAATATATGATTCATTATGTAGCTTGTCTTCTACCTTGAACTGTGCCATTGTTAACATTAGCCAAAGTGTATTTACAACTGTCAAAATATTTAGGCCGTATTGATTCTGTAGAATTCGTATCGATACACTTATCCCAAAGGAGTGCGATACAATATTTTGCCATATCGATATTTTGAGCACAGGCCTAGTATCAATATCAGGCATCATTCATTTTCAGTGACATAAAGAGCTGTTTGCATGTCTATCCAGGTCAAATCACACAGAAAAAAACATGTTTCCAAAAATCTGTCAGAATGCGGACATGGCCTCGGCAAAGAACATATAGATAAAAGCCCAAAATGATGCGCTCACAGACAGTGTCGTTCGCTACATTGCGAGAAGTGCAGCCCTTCAACACGGTTGAAAAGCCAGCAGTTACAAACGTTTGACAGACAGTACGAATTGACTGGGAGAAAGTAGGCCTACATGTCACAATTCCTGAACTGTATAACCTCCATTTCATTCAGGCCATAGTTTTTATTGTTGTGTGAGTTTTGTTTTTTCTTTACAGAGACAGTCTATTTTTTTGTTTTTGACAAGTATAATTATTTTTATTTACATGCAATTTTGCTAAAAGATAGGCCATTTCATTTTCATTGCTTTTTTTCTCTTTTTTGTTTGTTAAAGTTACAATATTTTTTGTTCAATTTATTTTATTTAAAATATCCTGACCTTCCAATTACAGTTAAATATTCTTAAGAAATTAAAGTTTCTTGAATCGTGCACTAGTCTTAAGTGCCAGAGATTTCAGGGAAATTCTATTCTAGGCTACGATGTTGTACGTTTGGAATTGTCATGCTGCTGCATCTAAGTTTCATACCAAAGCAGTATTTATAATAAATGCCATGCATTGCATTGGCAAACGTATCAGAAATGTATTTCTCTTTAAATTGTTCAACTTTATTCAGTCAGTTGTTGTTACATCAATAGAATTTAGATTGACAGTTTGTCCTGAATATTTGGGCTAAATAGTTCCGAAATACACATTTGCATGTTAAACTTTTAACTTAATATGTGTATTAAATTGCGAGTTTTCTTGCTTATAGACTAGTCGACTAGTCGCAAATAAAATTTGAGACTAGGGGGGGAAATTAGTCGAAATTCCCATCCCTATTAAAAATTACTACAAATTTTTGTCAAGATCAAATATGGGCAGGATTTGGGTCAAGCAGCCAGACTGAAATTGAGGCAGTGAGTTTGAAACAAAACAACACTGATGTTTTTCTGTTGACTCTTGGCACAAAAAAGAACACAACTAAACTGTTAATGTCCCACTTGAGAACATGTGGCATGTTTAACAGGCACTGACTACACAGCACAGTAACGGTTAATGGAAGGGTTAGCAAATGCATCAGCTACATCCTGTGCAAAGAGCAGCAGTGTACACCGTGGGCCATTAGTTGACACAGAGTCATAAATGCTGTGGAAAGCCTGATAAAGCCGCCGTCAGGAGCCTGCAGCTTACACCAAAGAAATCAATCAAACTATGGACCAAGACAGTAATATATCCAGAGAAGAGGAGGAACAGACAAAGTAATCAATGGGCCTGTCTTTAGTTCAAAGGAGAGACATGATTTTTAAATATAATTCATTCAGTGACTGAATTCAAAACGTATTTAAGAGCATTGTTAAAACGACAATTACAGGTTAGACAAGGTCAGAGTCCCAATAAGACAAATAAATCTATGTCAAATTCAGATAAACGTCCAGCAAAGTTTTACAATGTCAAACACTGCTATTCGTCCAAACAAAAGTGACTACATAAACAAAAAACACAATAATATCCCCCCTTAAATTTGCCTAAACTGGACCGTTTAGTTTCACTGTTTTTCTCGACAGCTGGTCTGTGGTCATTTCTCTTTAAAGCTGGTCAACCAGAATCAATTTGACCCGAGTGATGTTTGTCTTTCTTCTCGCCACATTCACGACACATCGTAATGAGTCCTGAGAGTCTGCTGCCTCTCCCATCATCTGCCCAGTTTAGCAGGATGGACAACAGCAGAGTCTTTCACTTTAATTCTGAGGATTGTTCACTCATAAGCAGAAGTCTGTGGAAACTAATTTGAGGAAACAATGATGGTGAGTACAGAAAAATTATGGAAAGCTATTGCCATAAGGAACATGGAAAAACATCTGACAAGATAAAGCCTGCTGGTGGAACTCAACTCTCTGAGGCCATTTTGAGTCGAAACTTCAAGACGAGGTCAATTTTCATGCTTCAAATGTTAAAATGACTTAAAAATATATAAAAATGCCTAAGTTTGTCGCAAATCTGATTATCATGTGTCATTATTGGCCAAAGAAGGCTATGGCTGTATTGAATTTTTGCCATTTTACCTTGCTGCACACAACTTTTTGGTTGACTTAATTTGGAATATTTCATTGAACTGAAAATGACACAAACAGGGCTGCAGTTAAGCACTGTCGTTACAACCAATTCTATCTAGGTTAACTAGATATTTTTCTATTATGACTAGATATATTTGCGTTTTATTTTCTCTGAAATTCCATCATCATCATCTGTAGAGAACTTTATATTATCTTGCTCAAAGACTTATAAACATGAAATGGGAAGACGCCACCAAATGGCAATCACTTCCCCCCTGTACCAAGAGCAACCTTTCCAACAAATCCATTGAGAATTATTTGTAATCAGTCCCAGTATCATGAGCAACACTCCCTGAAATCATCATTAAGTTATTTTGCAAAATGAATTATCATAGATGTTGGCATCAGTCGCTTCACTTCTGTCCGAAAATACATGGTAATTACCTATTGGATGTCTAGAAGATTTAAAAAGTATCATCCTCATAGTCAACTAAAAAATCTACAAATGTAGACAGTTTTTTCCTGCTGAGCAGTGGAGTCTCTGGTAGAGATTAAATTCCACTGAGTATAGTACAGAGTAAACCTGCTAATCATTAAAAAATTTATTCTAAAGTAGGAATGGGAATTGACAAGATTTTATCGATTCCAATGCTATTAACAATCCTGCTAATTGATCCAATTCTTTAACGATTCCCTCATTGATTCCTGCAGACTTTCAATGCAGGCAAGTGTTGGCCCGTAGATTTTCAGTGTCAACAATGTCAAACACATGTCACAGCATAGATAACTGCTTCTGCAAGTTGCTGGTGTTTCCACTCACTTAAGGTTGTGCAGTAGGTGCCTTCTCTAAAAAAAAATAAGCCACAATTCTGATGCTTCTGAACCCTGTCAGTGGAAGGAATTGATAAGGAAATCAATTAGCAAAAAGACTCATGATATTGATTCTTAGATGAAGCCGTTAACGATTCTCAACTGGAATTGGTTTTTGATTCCCATCCCAATTCTAAAGCAAAGTCTCATTGGTGAACAACACTTTGGCTAGCAATAGCTGGTAGCATCATGCATAATGGAGGCTTTCAACAAATGCGTTGTTAAAAGCAAACAGAACTTGTGTATTTATATTATATTCTTAAAGCAAACAGAACTTGTGTATTTATATTATATTCTTAAAGCAAACAGAACTTGTGTATTTTAGGGCTGTAATCAACCAAAGAAATTGTTGGTCGACTAAAACACAGTAATTGTAACCAAAAATCGACCAATCCCCCCCACACACACACACTCTTTTAGTGTTTCCACACAGAGTTTCATATTAACCACGTTGTGCACTACAACAGACACTTTCTTCTTCTTGAACTCTGAAAACATCGGCAAATCCATATAGTCGCACAGCGATGTGTCCGCCTGTCCTTTTTCTCTCTCAACACAAGACTCTTTGCTGTCCAGTCTTCATCAATGAAATGGGCAGTCACTGTCATATAGGACTCCATTCAAAGAGACGTACACATCTGTTATCTTTATCTATTAACTCCGACGCTTTCTCTTTTTCCTCCCTCGTATTTTGCCGTGAGTGCATGCGTAATTGTCTGGCGCGCCGGCACTGAATATCCAGGTTTCAATGTTTTTCTTGGCCAATGGGCCTTATACCCTCAGAAATAAATGGTCAATTCCTTCTGTGATGTCGTTTTTGCATTTGGGTGTTTATATTAGGCATAAAATCCAGCGCGGACAGGGTGAGGGATACCTCCGCTGCAGCGCGGGCAGCGGGCAGAGCGCATGCAGTTATAAAACAAATACACGATTATTAGACTAGAATATTGAAATGCTCTTAAATAAAAATATTGAAATGAACGATAAATACATTACAATGGTGTTCTAAGACATGATGGGGGTGCTCAGAAAATACCCCCATTTCACTTGATACATTTATTCTGATGAAATGAACTGCAGGGGAAAAAAAAAAATTGACACATTTGGTCGACCAATCAGAATTTTGGTCGACTGAGCACGCATCGACCAATTAGTCGACCAGTCGACTTGGACTTTACAGCCCTAGTGTATTTATATTATATTCTTATCAAAGAGGTATTATTGAGGACAGATTAGGGTTTTTATATGCTTTCATATCACTGCCTAATCACTGAAAAACATTTAGTCCAGTCTTTACTTGTTTTCTGTATATAAATCATCCTTGAGGTGCCTTGGCACACTGGACCGACTTTTATGGTCATTATACTTATTTTGTTGTGTTGCTTTAGTTGCTTTTATGGCTCCCAAACACACTTCAGACTAGGGCTGCACGATATTGGAAAAAACGGACATTGCAATTTTTTGGGAGTTTGCGATATATTGTGATATATATTGCGATATTAAAAATAGAAGAATTTTCACCAGATGACTTGAATAGCTCTGTTTGGGAAGAATTTGGTTGACTCACAATGACACTATTGTATTCATATAATACAGTTTAATCCAGGCTAAGGGGGTTCATCTGTGAATGATGAAGATTGCTGTATATAAAAAGGGATCCAGGAGGCCATGTCTCTGTACAAAATAGAATAGGTTTCGATTTCAGTTGCTTTTTTTTCATTTCCCCAATACATGTAGATGATATACAGGAGCTTGTGAAGCAAAACAAAAGTTTGCGTGTTTGCGATAGTCACATCGCATGCGCAATGTGACTATTGCGCATGCACACATTGCGCATGCGATGTTCAAACGATATATTGTGCAGGCCTACTTCAGACATAATTCTCAGCAGCCTATCCACAACAGTGATACTACCGCATTCACTGAAGCAAGTGACATTATTGTTGTCAGGTCCCTAAAATGTTCTACAGGAAGAGAAAACAAAATTCTTCACCTTATGAACGTTCTGCTAATATGCATGGTTGATACACTGCATATTAGCAGAATGTCACTCCACAAGGGAAGTTATGTCTGTTATGTAGTTATGTCCGCAAGACTTCTCATAAACCGCTGTACGGATTTTGCCGAAATTTTCAAGAGATGTTGGTAATTGCTTAACTTAAGAATGATTAGATTTTGGTGGTGATCCAGATAACCGCCATTGTTTTTTTCTCAATAATTGTCTAACTAATAGTGACATCAACATGATTCTAAGTGATAGGTGTGGGTTTTCAGGAGATGTTATGATGGTAACTACCATGGAACTAATGCAAATAGATGTAACACCAATATGAGAGCTACCTTGGAGGTTTGAGCTCTTTAAGTGTTTTCTAGTTCCACTGTACTATATTTCCAAAGAAATTATTGATAATATTGGTATCAGTACTTATATTTTATATCAAAAGCACAAAATCTGCACTTGGGAAAGACTGACCATCTGTCATGGTTACAATCTAATAGTTTTAGAAAAAGATATGAAGAAAGAAAAATAACATGTTCTTATATGTTAAATACATTTGTTGGTTTATGAAAGTGGACAATCATAAATAGAGATGGGAATCAAATTCCAGTTGAGAATCATTAACCGCTCCATCTTAGAATCAATATCATAAGTCTTTTTGCAAATTAATTCCCTACCAATTCCTTCCACTGACAGGGCTCAGATGCGTCAGAATTGTGGCTTATTTATTACAAAAGGCGCCTCCTGCACAACCTTTTGTGAGTGGAAACACCAGCAACTTGCTGAAGCAGTTATCTGTGCTGTGACGTGTGTTTGACATTGTTGTTGACACTGAAAATCTACAGACCAACATTTGGCCACATGGCAAGTCTGCAGGAATCAATAAGGGAATTGTTACAGACTTGGATCGATTAGCAGGATCATTAATATATATATATATATACACATGATAAAATATTGAATGTGAATATCTGTAGAAAGTCTCATGTCTGCAGAAACCGATACCATTTCAATATCACGCACCCCCAAATATTGTGTATCTCTGTCTTATCAAATGGATTGACGAGAAACTAGTTTGACTGAAAAACTAACCATGCTTTTCCTTTAAAGGTGATATCAAGCTGGTGGTAACATGGCCATCCCCAACACCTATGTGCTGATCTTTACCTGTACCTGCAGCGTGATTCTGGTCATTGGGCTCTGTGCAAACCTGCTCGTCTTCTCTTTGTTTGCCAAATGCAACACTCTGCGGAAAAACAGGCTAGACATCCTCCTCCTCAGCATGACTCTGGCTGACTTCCTCACTCTCCTGCTCATCCCCTTCACCCTACACTCTGCTGTTACACAGTCTTGGCCTCTGAGTGACCTATCCTGCAAGATCTACCAGTTTCTGCTGGCTTTTAGCCTGGCAGCCAGCACCTACTCTCTGTGTGCTGTGTCGGTCACCCGGGCCATGATCATCACCAACCCGTATCAGCCGCCCACCATGGACATGGTCATCCTCATGTTTATCCTGGTCTGGGCCCTCAGTTTCTTTATCAGCCTGCCTCTGCGTATGTTTGCTTACAAAGACAGCCTCGGCCCGAGCTTGATCACACTAACTGTTTGCCTCCCAACCATTCATGAGCACCACTACCAAGTGGTGCTCAGCCAATTTGTGCTCTTCTACTTGATCCCAATGATTGTGATTGCCTTTAACTATGTAAGACTGGCCCTCTTTCTCCACAAGAGTCCAGTAATGTCTGTATCCAGTGCGAGGAACACACGTCGGGCCTCTGTCATGGTGTTTATGGCTGCTGCTACTTTCTCAGTGTGTTGGTTGCCTGGTTATGTGCTGGAGCTTTGCTTGTACTTAGGGAAGTATCATGACGGACAGGCTTGGGATATGTTTTATTTTGTCTGTACTGTGTTACAGTACCTGCATCCCTGCATCAACCCTGTGCTGTATGTGCTGCTGTCGAAGCGCTACCGCCACAGGGGGGCAGCCTGGCTCTTCAGCTGTAGCAGAAACCGAGTGCAGCCTCAGGTCAACAGTGTCACCACGGACAGCTTCTAAATTCATTTTTCTTTTTCATACATGGTGCAAAGTTGTTTTACTTTTTTACTAGCGCTCTTAAATAAATCAGATACTTTTGTAAGCAGTAAGGAGACATTTTGGAGGTAATATCACTGTGCCAATAAAATAATGAAACTAAACGAATTTCCTAGTAACGTATGTTTTACAGCACTATTTTCTCTTCACCCATGACAAAAACAAACTAAATAGGACACTGTGTCTCATCATATATTCCAACTTCACAGCTAAATTTGAGTCTTGCTCACTTCTTTTTAAGGCTTGTAATACAATTCATAATTCCACATGGGAGTTGCATCACCAGGTTTGATCATCCTCAAATTATCAACAGTGAAAACTAACTTATGGATTTATTTTTTATAATAGGAAAAATACACGGCTTATTTTAATTTACTATTTCAGGTTGGTTGGACTCTCCAATACAGTCTCCAAAGGCTGACTTAACTAAAACTAAACTCTGACTGCAAGTTATAATAATCAGTTTGTGTTTTTAGAAGGACTGATATGAACCAATATTATATGAAGAGAAGTTGGGCTGAAGGATATGAACAAAATTTCATATCTCAATATTCATGCCAGATATCTTGATATTGATACAATATGATACGACTATGGGTTAGGTGAAAACCAAGCGGTGCATTCAAGGGCAATTGTAAAAATGAAATTTGTTGTGACTTCCAGAGTTGTACATGCAGGGCGAGCGCAGGGGAAATCTTATTGTTTATATCATAGCTTTTCGATATTAATATCTTGAATGTTCTTATCTCAATATAGATACGATAACAATATATCCTTCAGTCCTAATCATACTGGATTACAGTGAGATGGGTATCAAAATCTAATTCCAGTTAAAAATTGTTAACTACCTTAAAGAGTCAATATCACTGTCATTTTGCTCATTATTCCTTCCACTTTGCTTTTCTGTATGCCTTGTTAATCAAGGACGCCGGGCTCTCATCAGAAGCAGCCAGCAGAAATGAAAAAGTGAAAACTGTTATTATGGCAGACAGGGGGATGAAATGGTCAAAAGTGCTGCTTGATTTTCTATAAAATAAAGCTAACTGCACAACATTTACAGTGTGGACAAACAGCCACCTGACAAGGCATTCATCAAAATTAGCTAATTTTAGCCCAATTACAAAACTCACAAGAATCGATAAGGGAATCATAAAAGAAAAAGATTGATAAGCTTAATCAATGACGGAAATGGTATCAATGAAATCTTATAACTTACCATCCCTAGTATTGTATGTTTTATATTGACAGTGAGCATAATCCTATCTCTAACTCTTTTCTTTCAGAAATCAATGTCAATAATTTTTCTGTAGCTGCCATCATGGTTGGCAGGTTGACCTATCTCACCTGCCGCTGCACACGAACACCTGTATTTGGCAAATGGCTTGTGCTAATTTTAAACCCTGCAGAGAAAGACCCAGAGTGATGTCAATTGGTAGGCCGTCCCATAAGTTAATGTTGCACTGCATAAAAGTCTAGAAGATTTTTGAGTGTATATTTGGATCATTGCTGATAAGCTCTGTGGTGAAATATAATCTTCAAATACAAATAGATTCACGATTTTTTCAAACTTACACACGAACGATCCGTGTAAACTTAACTGTATAATATTAAAGAAAACTATAAGGCTATTAGGCAACTACAACATGGAGGTTCAAAGAAAAAAGCGGCTACAAGACTTTCAATGAATAACATCACATTAAAATCTCCTCCAGATCTAGTGACATGAGTGGCTGTGGATACGGTGTATCATTTATCCATTTATTAATAAAACATCAGAAATGCTCATTTTTAGCCATCTTTGTTGCCCTTGCCAGCAGTTTGTGCTAAACCGTCCTTCTAAAAGTAAATTATGCTTTAAAATTCAAAAGTGGGGTAGTATTTACGCATTTTACACAGCAAAATTTAACATTAAAATCTTGAACATGTGTTCACCACAGACATTATTTCAGGTAGTTATCTGAAAAAGCTATAGATTGTCAACAGTGGGAACTGGTAGTGCTATTATGCTGACTCACTCTGCATTTCTGGACTCATATTTGTACAACTATTTCACCTCCATCCCTAGAGATGTTCACTTTCTTTTCAGCTCTGTAAACTCTGATACCTGTAATGTCAACTTCTTTAGATGAGGTTTAAAACAGTGCACCTCTTTCTGACATTTAGTGGATCGTACCTAAATGACATATGCGTTGCCAGTGGGTTGCGTCAGGGCCGCAGGTTACTAAACTGATCCTGTAACTGTGAAAATCCTATGTGTTGGAACACGGAAATACAACAATCTGTTTTCTCCAACAACACCGAAGATCTAAAAAAAGGCAACCTAATAAATAAAGTAAACCAAGATGGGTATGAAAGGGGGCAGTCATTTGGTTGATACCCAACTTTAGCCAAGGATGGTGTTTTAATATGTGCTATGTGATCCACTAGTATCCACCTCATAAGTAACAAAAAACCACCGGGTAAGGTGCAGCCGCAGCATCTCAGCTGCATTCCATTTAATTGAGCCGTCAATTGTGACATTTTTATAACTTTGAGACCAGAATCTGATGCCTGGAAGAATGACACATTTGTAATATCTAACAGTGTTGTTGTGGCTCAAATGTTTTTGTATTCTGTTTGGATGTGTTTCTCAACACTAACCTGCACATTTGCTGTGCTGTGCCCTGCTAAAAGCAGGTGATGTGCCTTTGTTTGTCTTTTTTATACTGAATTTTGTCAGTCTTTTCAGAGAAAAAGAGCCAAATTAATGCAGCAGGTGTCCTAATCATAATGAGAGTGCAGAGATTTGATGGGGGAATAACAAGTCTGGCTTAGTGCAAGCGGCCGCTGCAGTAATTGGAGACCAGCAGCCCCTCCCTCTGTCAGCTTGCCCCCTGACTTTTGGCCTTCTCTTTAGTGTACAGAGGGGGCAGCTGGCTTGACTCGTACAGACCGTCTTCTGTAGACCATCAGAGTGGCAGATACGGTAAAGCAATAAAGAGCACGTGTTGCTTGGACACCTAAAGAAAAACCAATTGACATTCTTCTGAGTCAATTTGAACAACCTCCAAATGAGCAAGACATATAAATAATAAAACCTAAAAATTATTTTATCAGTTATTTTTATTGCTCTGGAAAATACAACATTATGTTATTTAAATACTTAGCTTGTTATCAAAAGATTGTTTGGTTGCCTTAAAACATTGACCAGCTGTTCTTTTTAACTTAAGTTTTTCTCTTTTGAATTCCTCTCCCTCTTGTGCCAAACACTTAAAAACCTTAACCATAAAAACAACCACTCAAAAGAGAAATGTACACAAGCATCCATTAGCACGATCAAATACTGCTGGTGATGTTCATTTTCAGTGCCAGATAGTTGATTGAACAGATAGTTCTTCCTCTGCCTCGAAACAGCTAAAATCATTATTTAAATGAGGAGCAGAAGAAGCCACAGTGCGTTCTCAAAATAAAATAATTTGCAGAATTCATTCCACAGTTGTGACTGCCATTTAACAAAAAGTGAATTGAATTATTCTTAATTTATGCAAAGACAAAAATGTTTTAAAATCAGAAAACCAGAGTGCTGAATAATATTCATACAAAATACATTAGAATTACTGGAGCCAGCCCTATTATTATTTCAACTAGAAAAGCACTCGGAGAGTGCAGACCTCCGCCAGTGCCACAGTCCTTGGCCATATTGTGATTTTGACCATAAATATTAGTCCTACCTTTATTTCATCAACATATTTAGATTCCTTGACCATGAAAACACACCATTAGCAACTGGATTCATAATGATATCTATTTTACTGAAGTAGTTATTCACAGAAATCACATTTTTTCGCCATGGCGGCCAGACGCTGATCCGGATCAACACCAAAATCGAATCAGTACTTCCTTTTCCCATGCTGAACATTTCCTGAAAATTTCATCAAAATCCATCCAATACTTTTTGTGTTATTTTTAGGGATGTCCCGATCCGATATTGATATCGGATATCGGTCAAAAAAACAAATATCGGATTATATCGGCCTCCATCCTAAATCTCCGATATCAGCACTCCGATACAAGCAGTCCATTCTAATACATTTATTTTTTATTTTATTCAGTTGTAGAATATGCTTATGTTTAAGTTCAACACAGTGGTTATTTTGCAATTGGTGAAATATGTTTTTGTTTGATTTATTGAGGTCACTTTTCAGGGTCTTCTAATATTTTTTATTCATGTTGCTTTAATTGTAGCATATTCTTATGTTTAAGGTTAAAATTTATTTAACCTATTGGTTAATAACAAATGGGTCAGTTTTTCTCATATCTACTATTGCTGCCTACTGTTCTCTGTTTGAGTAATCTGACCTGATCAAGCCTTTTCTTACAGTCCATACTACAAAATAGGTAATAAAAGTCTCTATGATTCCTGCTGATATCGTATCGGATTGATATCGGTATCGGCCAATACTCAAGGCTGAAATATCGGCATCGTATCGGAGGTGAAATAGTTGTATCGGGACACCCCTAGTTATTTTGTTCACAGACGGACAGACAAACAAACTCTCATGAAAACATAACCTCCTTGGCGGAGGTAATTAACTCCAGAGACAAACTGATGGCAGGTAGCAGATAATTCAATCAAAATTAAGACCCTAATCCTGGTATAATGTACTCTTTTACTAAATTGAAAGCATAAAAACATAACATTTTCATTTTTTTTAAATAGCTCTTTATGATCAATAATCACTGTGAGTACCAAAAGAGCTAGTGGCATGGGTGTTTTTTTGACTGAATATTGTTTGATAACATCCAGCAGGAATTAAATTAGCATTTGATGACAAGGCACTGTCAAGAAATTATCTTTACTGCAGCTTTTTCCCCTTTCAGATCCTATGTCAGTCATCATGCAGATCCATCTTACATAGGGATGAGAATTGATAAGATTTTATCAATACCAATGCTGTTAACGATCCTGCTAATGGATCCAACTCTCTGCTGACGCTTCTGAACCCTGTCTGTGGATGGAATTGATACAGGAATTGATTAGCAAAAAAATTAATGATAACGATTCTTTGATACAGCTGTTAACGACTCTCAAAGGAATGGGTATTCGATTCCCATCCCTAATCTTACAAAGCCTAAAGCTGACTGTTCCCAGTAAGAAAATGATGGGGCTTATTGGCATTTATTTAAAGACAAATCCTCATTCATGCTGCTCTTTTAAGACATATGATGCTGCATTCTCCTCAGATAACTGTGATGCTCCATCCTTGATTTGTGAGTGAGAATGTTTTTCATATATAACAACAACACTAACACGGGAATGACCAGCAGAGAACTGCCTCAGCGTTACTGGCTGATCGACCCACCCTCAATTCTTTCCTTTACTTCAGGTACAGATTTATTAATTTTGTCATTTATTCAGAGACAAAAGCCTCATTCATGCTGCCCTTTAAAGACAACATTTACACGACTGTGGTGCTTTACCTCCACTGTGAGCATTGCAGAGACAGAATGAGGAGGGGGATGAGTTGACCCCAAATTTGCTCAATCTTTTTGAGGTAGTATCAGAGGTGTAATAGAGAAAGAGGGCACACAAACTCAGTGAGAGACACGAGTCCTGCTAGTGAGTGTCGCTACTGAGTACATCAGGGAGCACAGACAGTGTTGCAAGCCTATAAGTCCTATTGCACCCTGGGTATCAGACACATGGAAGTAATGTGAATGTCTCAAGGTGGGAAGATGACTGAGCTTCATGAGCTTTATACAAGTGAAAATACATTACATAATGCTCCTTCCTATTAGGGCTAACCAGGTCACACTTTACTTTCACTGGACATCAATTAAAAGGCACATTCTCACACCAAGTCAAGCCTAGTAAAAGGTCAACTTTCAATCACTTGACCCCTGAACAGGTATAAAACAAAAAGCAGCCCACACATGGACAAACAGGTGTAAAGACCTTGGATAAAATTCATATGGAGCCAAACAAGTTAGGAGACCTCACAGTCAAATCCTTACAAGTAATTAGTCACGAACATCCACATATATAATTGCACTCATGCAATGGAAAATAATCACTGTATGACTCTACTCAGGAAAAATCACACCACACTTAATTTCCAGTGGAACTCAGTATTCAGTACAAAATAAGGAGAGTGTAGTGAACCACTGCATTTGTTAAAGATTATATGTTCACTATATAGTAAATTTGCTCTTGTAATCACATCTAAGATATTTGTAAAAGGATATTTCTGCAGTTATCTCCAGTAGAATACCAAATATGTAAAAAATAAATAAATAAATAAAAAATAAACACCTTAATAAGTATGAAATGACTATATGTGGCAATGTGGTAAAATAATGTGGATTGTGGAACAGATCAGATTTTTAAGACCATAAAGTACAATCATGTAAAAGAATGTATGCATGACTGTATATGTTCACCTATAGCTTACTTGTAAATATCAATTGTCTTGTACAACTGCAAAGCTACTAGTAAACAAACATGTCAAGAGTTTTGCAGTTATTAGAATTTGTGTAGTAAATGACAGGTATTATTTATGTGATATTCCAATTCATTATTGTGCTAGGTTAAAATATGTGGCTGGACTTATAAAATCTTACTAAAATGACAGGAATCTTCATCAAGTTAATATTTTAATAATAAAACAGTTGGTCAAATTACATAAAGCATCAATAGATATAAATTGACATGGACACACAGCTAAGGTTGACTTTAGAAACTATTTTTCATGATATGGGGAGATTTTGGTGTGAACATTACTTGAGCTTAGTAACTATGAAAACCCCAGTCTTAAATATTCAGCATTGAGAAGTTTGAAACAGAAAACATAATTTTGATATCAGGAGAACACTTGTTGATAAAAAGTTTGGATTTATTAAGCTTTCTCTTGGATATTCTAAACCCAGTACTGAAGAGGAAATGTGAAACATATCTGCAGCATCTCCGAAAAAAACTATTTAACTATTGTATAGTATTGGCTGAATAAAATACACAAACATTGGCACATAACGCTATTAATCACAGTAACACGAGTAACTGTCCTTTGTGAGTTTTCATTTTCAAAAAAATGCTCAGAAAATATACAGCAGAAATGGCACATACAGAAGGGTCGTACTTACCAATCTGAGGAGTAAGTGCTGTCCACATCATGGAGCCAGTGTAAACAACGAACAGTGGCGCAGTCCTTCCCTGCTGCAATTTTCCTCCTCTGTTAGCTTGATGCTGACCGTTAGCATTAATGTTTTCGCTCGTCCTGAGAAAACACAGCTGCTGTTGGAAATTAGCTACAGATAATAACGTTCAAGCGAGGCTGGAGTTTTATCTGTACAGTTAAAAAGGTAAAAATACGCAGTGAAGTACATTTTACTTTTGTTTTTCCTCGAATATTAAATGGTGTCTCGAGGCCGCTAAGTGGCTGGCTAATTAGCTCACACCACCTCAGCTGGTGTTAAGTCTTCAGGTGAAATACCAACGGCCACCACGCAGTAATTCGAGCTGCACTTAAGTTCACATTTTATCGGTTCAAAACCGGGTTTCGCTCAAATAAACGTAATGGAAAGATAGAAAGAAACTATCAAATTTGTCGAATTATAATACCATAACGGACTTCTACGGAATCAAATAAAACAGTATTTGGTTGGCTATTAATTAACGGCTAATAACTCCATTGGAGCCGTTGACCTTTGAAACGTATGGAAAAGCCTCAACTGTTAGCCAGGAAAGATAATAACAGTGGGCTGGAAGAGAAGGAATGGAGGGAGGAAGGTATTTTATGCATTTAATTTAAAAAAGCAGCCAAAGAGGTGAGAGATGGAAAGCTAAAATGTCAGGAGTGATGCACATTTGAAGATGTAGACCTAATTTAACTTTACTTCTTGGTATACTCTCATCTTTTAACACCAAACAAAGCATACAATATGAACAAACTATCAAAATCCACAAACACTGTATTTGAACAATGACTTCGTCACAATATCAGAACAAAATTATTGGCGTTAAAATTTAGCATGGTTACCTTTATTGATGTTATTGTTGTTATAATTGTAATCATTGTTAATGCCAATATTTCTTTTTATTGTTGTTATAGTTTTGTTTTCATAATTAACAAGGATAGTAAAGGTACCGGTATGTTTCATAAATAATTCATGTGCCAAACCCAGATGTCCTCTGCATCGATTGTATTTTTCCACTAATTGCTGTTCATTCACTTTAGTGTTTTTTCTGTTTAACAGAAGTGATTGACAGTGTAATGGTATATGATGTTATCCGTTTCATAATTTATCATAATCCTTTTGGAATTTTTTTACAACATTAATATTATGTAGTTCAAATGTAGGCAGATTTGTCGACATAAACACTAAAAACTAATGTATAAACTCTCTGATCAATATTCAATCTCATTTAAAATAAAACAAAACAAATATAAGCCTGTAAAAGTGCAAAACCTGACAGGGCCTACCGTCACGAAAACTGTAGATTTTCAGTATTTATGTTTTCAAACATTGCAACAACTTACAATTGGAATAAGTCAAGGAAAAAGATCTACATTTTAAATATTTGAATCTAATGCAGAAAAAAATTGAATGGATTGATTTAATTTATATGTTTCCCAGCCCTACAAACACTATATAGTTCCATTGTAGCTTGATAATAGCTTTTTACTCTTACCCTTTACTCATTTTTATGCTTTATTGTTACAAGTTAATTTATGTTTTTGTTTCCTACAACCTTATTATCAGCATCCATGACACTGTGAAAAATCCAACAGGCTTTTTAGTCAAAACTGAGATGCTAACTTCAACATTTTCCTACAAAAGCATAAGTAGACATCCTATAAAATACCTAAAAAGGACCAGCCCACAGTAAAGCCTCCCTTCACTTCTTCAGGAGCTTAAAAACACCATGACACTCCCAATACTGAGGCTGTTACCAGTGCCTACATTAAATGATTTGTATAATAATCAACAATATTATCATTCACATGCTTTCTCAATAAATAACCCTGTTTCAGCCGCATTGATCAGCAAATGTGTGTCATTTCAAAGTGCAGGATAGGCTAACTGCATTTTCTATGAATTCCTATGAGACTGCATTCTTGACACACTCTGCAAGTTGAGCGATGCGCATAGCTGACAGAAAATAGTTGTGGCTACACACTGTAAGATCAGAGAGCTCCTGCAATGAGCTAATCATTCCATGTGCCATATAGGCAAGTGTTGAAGGAGTGTTGCCTGTTTATTTATAGGAGTCTCTAAGGTTCCATGGCAGAGGGTTGCTTTTTTAGCTGGATTCAATTACAGCTCTGGTGAAAGCTGAAAATACAGCATCTACTATACAGGCAGCAGTATGAATATAAATTCTTAATATGGATCTGAAGGGTTTCTTTTTCATCCTCCATTTTCAGTTAGTAAATCTCACAATGATAACGGTCCCAATGGAGACAAAGACGTTGAAAGTGTTTTAAGCATTAGGCTACATTTTCAAACATTTAAATAGAATCCATACTTTCTTTGTTTCTTTAGATGACTGGACTCTAGGGGACTTGTGGCTATAATTTTTCATATGAAACAGAGGTGTAATGTACAAACATAACAAATATCATAGCGACCGCACCCTCCATCATGGGTCTTAACTCAGCATGTGCTGTCATCATCGAGAATAGTTAACCAGGGGCTGCATAATGAAGACACTGACTGCTCTCCAGTACTCAGTCATGTCAAGGTATCAGGTGAAACACAACACTTTGAATGGAAATGCCTCTATAGCTGCAGGAAACAATAAGTTAAAATATTTAATATATGATGGAAAACATCTTTAAACTAGAAACCATTCAGAAAGCACAAACCTCCACTAAGGCAGCTCTCATATTGCTGTTACATCGAGAAGCAATAATTCCATGAACAAGTTAACATCATAATACGATTCCTTGACCCTGAAGACCCACATCTAGCACTTGGAATCATGTTAATACCATTATTAGACAGTTATTGAGCAAAAATAATGGTGGTTATCTGAATCGACACCAGAATCTAACCATTTTTCAGTCGGGACATCCCTAACATCTCCTTTTTTTGAAGTAAAGAAATGAACAGAGATAGGGCAAAGCAAACATATTAAAAGGGTATCCAGCAAATGAAGACTTCGATACAATAATTACCTCCGCCAAGGAGGTTATGTTTTCGGGTGAGTTTGTTTGTCCATCTGCCTGTCTGTGAACAAAATAACTCCAAAAGTATAGTATGGATTTTGATGAAATTTTCAGGAAATGTTCAGCATAGGAAAAGGAAGAACTAATTCGATTTTGGTGTTGATCCAGATCAGTGTCTGGCCGCCATGGCGAAAAATGTGATTTCTGTGAATAACTACTGAATTAAAAGAGATTTCATTATGTATCCAATTGCTAATGGTATGTTTTCATGGTAAAGGAATCTAAATATTTTAATGAAATAAAGGTAGAACTAGTATTTATGGTCAAAATCACAATATGGCTGAGGACTGCGGCGCTGGCGGAGGTCTGCGTTCTCTAGTTAATGTTTGTTCTTGAGATCTCTGGAAATTAACACATTATCAAATGTAAAACAGCTTTGATATCCAAAGGCAAAAAGATATTTAAGTCACAATCATGTTGATGTGATTATTATGTAGACAGAGTGAGATAAGAAAACAAGAGACTGGACAAAGGGATTTGCATCTTATGATCAAACAGATGATTGAGGAAAAGTAGGATGAATAAATCTGTTTCTTATTGTGGGACAAAGGCCTTTAAAGAGTATCAGGTTATGCTGTTAACTGACCACTTGAGTAATGAGGTAGCTCCAGAAAATGGATTGCTTTCTTTATGTGCATGTAAACACTCCCAGTGTTTGTGATCATATGAAAATAAGACTAACAAGTAGGCACTTGTTAAAGGATTGAAGAAACAGCCAAAATTTTATCAGCGAAATGACAAAACTAAAAAAGTCCAGTTGGCCAGCAGCCCCTCCCTGACCTACTATCACAATGCAGCAGTCTGTTTACATTGTAGAGCTCACTTTTATGTTCTCTGACATGACGGCAAGTGAGGTGCAAAGTAGGAAAATGTTTAAGTTAACACTAAGAAAACCTCTGAGCTTCTGAACAAGCAGGGCCTTGTACGTGCCAGGCCAAATATGGTTCTAACTATAAGAAAATAATCAGGGAGAGGAAAACCCACAGTCACTTTAAAAAATTCTTGAGACCATTTGTACAGGATAAATGTTTTGTGATGATTTGGCTGTGAGCTCTTGCGCAGTTTGCCAAGAAAAGGAGCCACTCAGAATGTATGTCAGTACATGGAAATTTATTTAATCTATATGTAGGGCAGGAGCTGCTGTATGTTTCAGTAATGGTGTAGACAGAACATTTTTAGCTATCATCAGCTTATGTACATGTTAAAGATATGTTAAATAAACATGACAAGGTTATTTTCTGTTCAACAGGTTTTAATCAGGCAGGGCCAACCCATTGTTACTGGGATCACTAAGTAAGGCTAGTATACTCCTGTTGAAACAGCGTTGTATGGATGAAATGACAAACAATGTCCCAATTCCGACATTTTAGATTGCTTGCATTAGTGTTTACAATGGTTTTTACAGGTATTAAATCCAAATGTTCAAACTTGAAAACCAAAGATAGTAAAGATTACTGCTAATGGCAAATGAAGTTTACTGAATCTTTAAATGCTCTGTATGTGTTTTCCATAAGCCCCATTTGCTCTTCTGTTTCAAGATGTAATTTTTATGCCCCAAAGATGCCTCACCTTCACTCTGAGGGCCTGTTTACACACAGTAGAATACAGGCCAATCCAAAAAAGCTTTCATTGCATTTGACCTCCTGTACACATGGAAACTGTACCTGGAGTGCTTCAATTCGTGAACTTTTGAAACCAGAGTCCAGAGTGGAGAGTTTTTAAAACGCTCCTCCGTGCAGCTCCGTGTAAACCTGAGTCAGAGCATTTCAGGGTGAAACACTGACGTCACCACATGAGCAGTACTACCTCACATGAAGGGTGTGCAGGTAACCAGGAGCAACAGCAGCTTCGGCTGTCTACCGAATAACACATGTGCTGCTTATCGTGCTCGGTTTGTTATCCAGACAAAACTATCCAGACAGATTTGTTGTCGTATGTGTGTTGTAGCAGCGCTGTTTCTCTGCAAACCTACATCGCCATCTACTGGACTGGCATGCACACAACAGCAGTTTCATTGGTTTCCAGCGTCTCCATTTGAATACTGATCAACTTTGAATACTTAGAGAAAAAAACCTTTGCGTTTTAGGTTTGAGTGTCTCCGTGTAAACAGGGCCTGAATGTTGCAGAGACGTAATGGGGAGAACCAGCTAACCCCCTCTTTTCCATTTGTTCCCGCTCCAGCCGTGTGATAGGCGTGTCAGATATTGGAGAGGACAGGAGTGCTGTGAGTGAGGCCCCCTTTTACACACAACGTTTTCTCCAGAAACAGAAAGGTCGATCCCTTGTGTTCCCAAAAGCACTGTGCATTCACACAGATTAGCGAGAACGCCTGAAAACACAGTAGCTTGCATGCCAGGCCAGTCGTTGGTGATTGATGTAAGTTTGTAGTGAAACAGCGGTGTCACAACACGCCTCTACACTTTCTGGTGAAGACAAGTTTTTCAGTTATGTTTCAGTTATATTGGCAAATATAACAAATGCATCTCAGCTGGTCAGAGTATTGCTGCCGCAAATCCAATTTTTGTTGAAGGAGCGATAACAAATCTAACACAGTTAGCTCAGTAGACCACCATAGCTGTTGTTGTTCTTAAAAGGTGCCTGTGCAACCTGTATCTGAAAGGGTACTGTGCATGTGCTGCACAACACCATTTTCCCCGGTTACGCTGATTCCTGTATAGACAGAGACAGATACAAAACATTTTCGAAACTTTTCACTCTGGACCCCGGTTTCAAAAGTTTGTGGATTCAGGCATTCCAGGCACCGTTCTCATGTAGGGGGAGGCTGCACAAGCAACAGAAACTCTCTGTTTTCATTGTAGTGTGTACGGGACCTGAGGGTGGGTATTGGTTTGTCTTGGGAGCATGCGCAATGTCACCAAGCCATAGCGCACAGTGAATTTATGCAGATTTTATGCCCTTAAGGATTAATTGTGAATATCTGTAGGCATGTGGACAACAAGGCTTAGTGCAAATATTGGATGAAGCCTGACTGGCAGTCATTTGGCAACTGAAGTGGCAGCCATATTGGGAATGCTTTCTCAGACTAATGGTGCGTTCCAGTTGTAGTCGGAAGTCGGAATTTCCCAGTTCCGAGTAGGAAATTTTATCTGGAACGCCCCCCGAGGTCTGAATTTCCTACTAGGAACTCGGGGAAACCTCGCCACCCACGAGTTGACACTCGAAGATGGATGCCCCCAGTGTGAACAGTTACTTAGCTCCTGTAATAATCAATTTATTTGCACTTCTGACTAGTGTGTGTCGCTCTAGATCAGCTGTAGTATTGTCAGACTTATATTTACAAAAATGCTGCCATAGTGATAATCACATTCTTCATGTGATATTTGTGAACAACATCGCAGGGCGTGCTAACAACGGCTAACAATAGCCTGGTAGATCGGCATGTTTTTTTCCGACTTCAACTGGAATGCAGATAAGTCGGCGATGACGTCACTCGCGTCTCCCAGTTCCCAGTTCCGAGGTTAATGGAATGCAGCATAAGCTTACATCAACATAGACACAAATAAAAAGCTGAAACTAAGGTTGGACATAAGATATCCTTACAAACATCTACACAGCGTGGGCTTGTCGTCACATCATCATCATCACTCCCATCTATGCCCCTTATTTCCAGCTCAAGCATGATCTATGATTACGTTGCTGTGCTCTCTAAGTAAATAAGTCTTACTGACCGATTTGGAGTGAATGGTAAACCAGATGTACGTGGAAATATAGCCAATGTAAGAGGGGATTGGATGTATATCTGTGTCACTTGAAATTGGTCTATCTGTAGATTATACGATTGATTAGATTTTGGATTTCATAAAGTTTTAAAAACAAAATTAGAGATTTTTTCATTGACTTACTCTGCCATCCATGTTGCTCCCACTGGGCTCCAATAGTTTACATTCTCACCTCCAGTTAGTGACACAACAACAACCTGTAATCTGTGGCACTGCTTGAAGATAGAATAAACTGAACATTTTTACTGTTTCATAATGGAGAGGCCAACCATTTTTTGCACAGACACACTGCTAGACTTGTATTATTTTTAAATGAGATTACATAACAATAAGACAGTTCCATGTTAATGATTTGTAAAAATAGCCCGCGTTCAGTGTCACTGTAGACAAGACTGTCTGTTCACATTACAAAGTGTATCTTTGACAGCAAAGTTACATCATACGCTTAAATTATGAGAGGCAAATTCTGTTTACTGTTGAGATAAAGCAAGACAAAACAATTTGTGCTACATCATCCAAGGTTTGTTGATTAGCAACAAATTTTGCTGAAAATTTTAGGGGATGTTGGGATTGAAACAACTTAGAAATGACTGATTTAGGTGGTGATCTAGATAACTGCCATTAGCAAAAAAATTGTTTAGTTTTTTTTGCTCTATAACAGTGTAACTAATAATAATATCAGTGTGATTCTGGGTGCTAGGTTTGGGTTTTCAGGGTTAAGGAAGCATATTATAATAGTAACTTTATCATGGAACTATTGCTAATAGATGTACTAGCAATATGTGAGCTATCTTGGTGGAAGTTTGAACTTTCTAGTTTTCAGTGTTGTTTGTTTTTATTATTTGAGAGAGAAGTCAAAATTTGAAATGGAGTTTTGTGTTGAAAAAGCTGATATTTTATTTTTTGGCCATAATGTTCAGTCTTAATTTGATAATAGGTGTAAGAGCCATTTGTACACCACAGGTAATTTGATGAATAATTAAGAATTTCTTTATTTGTCCTGATTTGAATTTGGAATTTGGATTTGATAATTATTTTTATCTTGAAAGTTCATCTGAAGCAAATAACTACTGCAGCTTTCTTATGGAATAACTCACGAAATGTGAGGCATGAGGTTTTTTGTGTGTGTGTGTTATTCGTGCAGCTGCAGAACTTAGAGAGCACAATAGTTTTTGACCGTGTTTGCACCGAGTCCAGATTTTTTGTTATTCAGTATCTCTTCACAGTTTTATAATTGTAATGCACAGAAGCCTCAAGTAAACACTACGCATGAAAGCTGACGGACTACGGTGGTTTGTCATGGAAATACACGTCAACTCCATGTTCTGGTTCGTCACCTCAGAGGGTCTTCAGTCATTTGACGGAGCCACACTGACAGTAGGAATTAGAGAAAACAGTGCTGTGAAATAACTCGGTGTCAAAAAACTTAAAAGCTAGTTGAAGACAATCATGGTAAATGGACTTGAGGTTATTTAGTTTACTCTGACTGCTCAAAGCAGCTTCACACTGCAGGTCACATCTACCTATTCACATCCATTCGCTCACTGGTGGCTCAGAATTTCTATGCAATTATTACAAGGTAGGTCACATTCACGCCCTTTCATACTTACTTACACACCACTGACACTGCATTGAGAGCAACTTGTGGTTAGTTATCTTGCCCAAGGACACATTAGTGACCACGGAGCTTGGCTCAAACCTGCAGTCTTCTGATTACCGACAGAGCGCACCACCAGACTGACAGCCCGTATTCAGGATATATTATGTAGCAGCAACAGTACTTACAGTGATTTACTTTGCTCTAACATACATTTCAGTAATAACTGAGAGAGAGTTAGCACCAAGCCAGTCAAGTGCAGTCCGCTGCAAGAATGTGGGTCTTGGACATGCTTGTGATAGCTTATGTCTCAAGTATTTTATGTCTTTTGGCTCAACAATACTTCAGTCCTTAACATGCAAAAACATGAAACAAATCTTAGTTTGCAAAGTTCTGGACATGACTCAGAAATACTCAAACGCATGGGTCAAGAGATTTGGACTCCAGCTTAGATGATTTGCATGTGTCAAGTGTGCATGAATTGTGTTTGACAACTCTGAGGATTCAAAAGTTCTCTTACTAACACTTTACAAGAAACAGGTTCATACTTTTGGTTTGTTTTTGTTTAGTGCTTTGCTGATAACACTGAGCACTTCTCATGTATTGCTTGTTCCCTTGATATGGATTTAGTTTTGTTCTTTCAGCTGTGGTGAAGATGGTATGTATATTTCCCCATGTAGGATATTGTCTGATAATATTTTGGTTTAGGCTCATTACATTAGGAATGCAGAGGATTTACACGCACACATAAATGATGGAAGTCAACAGGAACTCGGACCAACATGTCATGGATCCACGACCAAATTCCAATAGAGCCAAACCACATAAACATAAATGTACCAGGAAAAGTCAGAGACCTTTGAAGTCATCCTTGATTAATACTCCATGTGCGGCTCTTCTGTGAACTGATCCCCCCACAGATGCACCCAGCATGGATTTTTGGACGACACTTCTACTAAAAAAGGGAAAGGCTTGATCAAGGAGTGTAACGATAATCCGCGGTAGGCGTGGGACTGGGCATTCAGAGGTAATTCCAAAGGACCCTGCCCCTCCGGATCTAAGGTGTCCAGTTTCATCTCTTGCTGCATGCCTTGTTACCTATCAGCAAAAACATGAACATCAACTTCAGATGACAGCAGGCTAAAATTGGTGGCTATCAGAACCCAGGGACTGGCAAGGAGCTTCACTGGGGTGTCCGCTTTCGAGAGTGGAAGCCCTGCGTTCAGACACCTTGGGGGTGAGGCGGACTGCATGCACCCCTCACTCTCACAGCGGGTAATGGGGATGGCATAAACACAGCTTAGGGTCTATTAGGCAAAAACTTTCACACTATTAATTAGATGCAGCTGCACACGCTCCTCACATCTCAGCTTTATACTCTGGCTGGTGAGTGAAGATTGTCATGTATGCTGCAAACATGCAACAACTCACACGCAGCAGAGATTCTAATGGTGTAATGCTGGGTGTGTTGGCTGTCGCTGCTTTTATTGACCATTGTTCCATTCTTTTTAGGTAGCAGTAGACAATATTCAAAAAGTGCAACTGTATAGCTGCTTTTTTATTTGGCTGAACAACATTTTGTTGTAACTTGGATGCATGATATTATCGGTTTGATATTGGTATCAGCCAATATCAGTCTAAAAAGTTAAGAATATCGTCAATATTGAAATTTTTGCAAATATTTACAGCCGATATATCAGCCACACACATCAGCCATATATTGGCTGGAATATCGGCAAATTTTACAGATGTTCAAAATTGGTGCACCTGCTCACCACTGCACTGGTAGATTTGAATATTGAGGGTTTCATTTTTGCAAGAGTTAAAAGCTGTTTTCTTGTTTTACTTCTGTTCATGCGATAAAATGCTGTAACACTGAAAGAAACAAGTCCATTTTTATTAAGCTCAGAGCTTGTGCTCTTGACCTGAAATATCGGTATTGACAATAATAAATCAAAAATATATCGGCATATCGGATATCTGCAAAAATTCAATATCGTGTTTCCCGTATTACAACTGCAATGATTGTATGCTCAATAGCCACATGGCAAGTGTGCAACGTCAGTCACACACTCTAATTACTGTATCTCATGCTGCCATTTGGGTGTTTTTTAATGGGAGAACACCAAACCAGACAGAGCCCGCCCACCGCTGATAAGCTTAGCTCAAACACTGGGAGTCAGTGTGTAGTGTTAGCCTACCTCTGCCTAACATTCCTGTGTGCTTGTTATAACTCGAATCATTCAAAAGACTCAACTCATTGTCGTTCATTTATCTCTAGCACAAATCACCGCAGATGTGCTTTAAAGAGGGCCAACAAAACAAATTCTCTGCTTACAAGCAGATAAGTAGATAATACAATGATAGTAGAAGGTAATGTGGTAAAAAAAAAAAAAACAAGTCACAGGTCTTTTGGTCTATTTATCTGCTGATGCCACAAAGAGGGCAGAGGGAGAATTGTTAATAGTTTTGTGCCAACACTTGCAGGACACATTAAACGCACTAAAGGGCATATACAAACCTGATCAAAATCTTAAGACCAGTTGAAAAATTGCTAGAAAATGCATTTTGCACATTTGGACCTTAATGAGGTTTTAAATAGAGCTACAATATGCAAAAGCAAGAAGGAGGATTGTGACAAAAAGCACTTTGAAAAAATTATTTATTGAAAACAACAAGTAAACTGAAATAGGCTGTTTATCAGCTGATCAAAAGTTTAAGACCATCGCTCAAAAATTTACAAAAAACTCTTAAAACCAGAACAAAAAAATTCTCAGTAGGACTCAGTAATGAGTAGCTCCACTGTTCTTGTTATTCACTTCAAAAAATTTTTTGGGCATGCTTGATGTGAGTGTTTACAGGAAGCTTTTGGGAACATTGCTCCAAGTGGTGAGGATGGCTTCACGAAGGGCATCAACTGTCTGGAACTGATGGCCATTTTTATAAACTTCCCTTGCCATCCATCCCCAAATGTTCTCTATGGGATTTAAATCAGGGGAACATGCGGGATGGTCCAAAAGAGTGATGTTATTCTCCCTGAAGAAGTCCTTGGTCAAGTGAGCATTGTGAACTGCAGCGTTGTCCTGTTGAAAAACCCAGCTGTTACCACACAGACGAGGGCCCTCAGTCATGAGGGATGCCCGCTGCAACATCTGCATGTAACCAGCCGCCGTTTGACGACCCTGCACCACCTGAAGCTCCAGTGTTCCACTGAATGAAAAAACACCCCAGATCATGATGGACCCCCCTCCACTGTGCCGGGTAGAAAACATCTCAGGTGGGATCTCCTTGTCATGCCAGTAACGTTGAAGCCATCTGGACCGTCAAGGTTACATTTTTTCTCATCAGAGAATAAAACTTTTTTCCACCTTTCAATGTCCCATGTTTGATGCTCCCTGGCAAAGTCAAAACGGGCAGTTTTTTGGCGTTGACGGAGACAAGGTCTTGGAATTAGTTTTTTGTTTTTGAAACCCTTTTCCTGCAGATGCCGTCTGATGGTTATTGCGCTGCAGTCGGCACCAGTAAGGGCCTTAATTTAGGTCGAGGACCGCCCTGTGTCTTGATGGACAGCCAATCAAATCCTCTGGCTCAGCGCAGGTGTAATTTTTTTTGGTCTACCACTTGACTTTTTTTTCCCATAATGCTAAGGATCTTTCAAAACATTTATTATGACTGTCTAACTGCGTCCAACCTCAGCAGCAATGGCACGCTGCGAGAGGCCTTGCTTATGCAGCTCGACGATCCAACCACGTTCAAGAAGAGAAAGCTTCTTAGCTTTAGCCATCAGGAGGGCATGACCGTGTGAATGCCTGACAGAAAATGAAAATTTTGAGCAGATTTTGGCTTCAATAGCCTGTGGTCTTAAACTTTTGATCAGCTGATAAACAGCCTATTTCAGTTTGCTTGTTGTTTTCCATAAATTACTTTTTCAAAGTGCTTTTTGTCACACTCCCCCTTCTTGCTTTTGCATATTGTAGCTCTATTTAAAACCTCATTAAGGTCCAAATGTGCAAAATGTATATTCTAATATATATATATATATATATATATATATATATATATATATATATATATATATATATATATATATATATATATATAGATATATATACATATATATATATGTGTGTATACATATATATATATATATATATATATATATATATATATATATATGTATATATATATATATATATATGTAGAGAGAGAGAGAGAGATAGATAAAACCTCTTTAAGTAACTTACTCCCATCTTACTGTCAGCATTGTTTTATAGAAATTCATTCATCAAAACAAGTTGATCTTAGTTTAAATTGAATATTTTGAAGTAGATAATTTATTTTGCACCATAAATAAATGTGATGATTGCTGAAAGGAGCAGTTTGGTGGTTTTGAAAAGGGGTATTATGAGGTACATGTCATCCATTAATTCATTAGCCACAGTGATTCTGATCAGCTCTGCATATGTAAGAGAGAACGAAGAAGAGAAGATGTGAGGTTGTACACAGCTGTAGACGTGGTTAAGAGCAAAAATAGATTTTGTGACATTAAGAATAAACAAACAAACCCAGATGTGCTCAGAGAGCACAAACCTCTGCGAAGAGCATTTATTAAACTTATTACACTTATTAGGCTTGTCAACAACCAAAGTGATGAAAACTACCCTATTGAACAATGTTACTAAGTAAATTTTTAAAATCCTGCTATTTTGAATACCACCAAAATCTTCCTTGTGCCAAGACCACCATTCCCAGAGAATTTAATCAAAATCTGTCAACGACTGCTTGAGTCGACTTGCACACAAACAAACAAATGTAAAAACATAACCTCCACATTTGGAGTCTGTGAACTGTAGAATTGTTTTAAATTGGTCCATGATAGCTTAATACAGATTTAATTTACCATCATATTTGTTTCTTGTCTCTCTACCCCTTCCAAGACATTATTAGACACTGCTTTTTGAGAATTTTCCTATCGGAGAGGTCATTTTCTTGAGGACAGATGATATTTAAAAGAAATACTCAGTTAAAAACAGCCTGTGGTTTTGTGGGCTAAGAAGCATGAATCAGTGTGTTCCTCAAATTTAGCTCCACCTTTATAGACTCATTCCAGCCTCTGAGACGCTGTCATCGCCATCCTCACAGAGCATACGTCACACTGGGTCAAATGCCCTCCTATTTCATTTCCAGAAGAGTAGTTGGAACTAGAACGATGTGATCTGGAGGAGCCGTTGACTAGCACAGCTGACCTTCTAAAAACTCCTCTTTCAATTTATAACGCACTCTCACACACAAACAAGATGTGCACATGTGTTCATTCACCATAGTACTAACAGCAGCTTCGAATACACACCCTCCAAAATACACATATACACACTTACACACTTTGTAAATACTTGGCCTGAGGTCTGAGAGGAGGAAAGCCAAAGGGAGTCACTGACACAAGCTGGTGATTACCTCACGTCTGTCACGGGGCAGGAGGGAGGCTCAATCTGTGGACCTCAAAACAAATGTTCGAAATAAACAACAGGAAAACTTGTAAATAATAATATATTTTATTTAAGGGTGCCTTAAATGACACTCAAGGTCACCTCAGAAAAAATAAAAATCCCCCCAAAATGCATGAAAACAGGCATAAAAACAGGTAAAAAAAAAAAAAAAAACTACATACTATAAACGTGTTTTATACTTTAACTGTAAAAAATATTTGTTAACAACCTCAATGTTGTTCATAAAACAAACATACTGTTTATTTATTTCCAGAACTGAAACCCTTTACAAACCAGTTTAGGGACATGGTTTGCAACCATATAAAAATGTATATTTTTTTCACAAATGGAAATATGCCAAACATTTTTAGCATTGAGTTACACTCAGTCAAAAGCATCCAAGAAGTGGACATATTAGACAATCATAATAAACTTCCAATATATAAGTATAACTTTCACTTAACTGCTTAAAATACTTAAGTCATGTGCAAAACAAAAGAAAGACCAGAAACATACTTGCTAATGACTTAAAATAGCTTTTATGATTTTTATGTGCTGTTTCAACTTCAAGGGGTCATACTTTTGCCTTAAATTGGGCTCATATATACTTTTTTGATGACTGAAACGATATATTCACAATAACGCATGTTAAAAAGGACATCTATTGCTCATATGCAGAGTATCCCCAATAGTGTGAAACAAGTCAGTGATTGTCCCTTTGGGCACTAAGAAAATGCAAGTCAGACTATCTGCTGGGAAAAGTAAGACTAAAAATGTGAATTGTATTCTATTGTTTCCCACTGTGTTGATTTGAGAAAATCACTTAAACACGGTGCACCTTCCATCTTGACTATACCAGTAATTGCAAAAAAAGGCAATCCACCCATAGACAAAATAACATTTGATATGTTATTTAAAAAAGTGTTATTTAAAAAAACAAGGAAAAAATCTTCTCATTACTAAAGAACCCATTTTGGTCAGAGATAACCCTGTTATCTCTAAAGATCCATGCACAGCCCTTTTGTGTAAGATTTATATTATTTCTCAGTACCAAATAACTGAAACACTGCAAACCCTAATGTCTCAGTTGCACAGATAAGTCTTTTTTGGAAGGAGGGTTTAATTTGAAAGTAGCAAATGGAGCATTAGGCCCCGTTACACTACCGAAACTGGTGATTTTACTGCAGAAAAAAGTAGGGGTGTCCCGATACAACTATTTCACCTCCGATACGATACCGATATTGCAGCCTTGAGTATTGGCCAATACCGATATCAATCCGATACGATATCAGCAGGAATCATACAGACTTTTATTACCTATTTTGTAGTATGGACTGTAAGAAAAGGCTTGATCAGGTCAGATTAGTCAAACAGAGAACAGTAGTCAGCAATAGTAGGGATGAGAAAAACTGACCCATTTGTTATTAACCAATAGGTTAAATAAATTTTAACCTTAAACATAAGAATATACTACAATTAAAACAACATGAATAAAAAATATTAGAAGACCCTGAAAAGTGACCTCAATAAATCAAACAAAAACATATTTCACCAATTGCAAAATAACCACTGTGTTGAGCTTAAACATCAGCATATTCTACAACTGAATAAAATGAAAAATAAATATATTAGAATAGACTGCTTGTATCGGAGTGCTGATATCGGAGATTTAGGATGCAGGCCGATATAATCCGATTTTTTTTTTTTTTTTTTTACCGATATCCGATATCAATATCGGATTGGGACATCCCGAGAAAAAAGAGACGCAAAATGTTTTTATCTTGCCGTGGCCATATAATCCAAAACACAGATAATGGGTTTGAAGAAATGGTCTTGTAGAGCAGATGATGTTTGAACAGCAAACTCTGACAAAAAAAGGAAACATCTTCCAAAGTGATGTGCTAAATAGTTTATCAATGTAGTATATCCCATTAGAGGAATCATTAAGAATTAATTTTATTTTTCTTTCTTGATTAAAGTTTCATGTCCAATGTCTAAAATCCTATACAGGCTTAATCGGCATATTTTGCAGTTAAAGAGGTCTTTTTTTCCATGTCCTAAAGTAATAGCAGACATTTTCTTGGTTTAAGTGAAGCCCCAGTATCATGTTTCCATGGGGGTCTCCTGCATTTATAGGTTGAGCCATTAATAACGATGGGAGGTTCCTGGCTGTCAGCGTTCATGCACCCTGCAGTCTTTACGGCATGTGGCTGCTCTCTCAGGCTACGTCTCGTTACATGAGGTCATTGTTAAGTAGACTGTGCATGTACTCACATCTTTATCTACATAACAAAAATCAGTGGCATTACACAGCAGGCCGGCACACACTGTAAAATAGTGTGAAGTGCATTTTTAAGGTCACTGAAGCCCCTGTGAGTTTCATCAGGTCCTCTGAAATTATAAGTAAGGGGGAAATGTTTTCCACCAGATTTTCCCAAAAAAAGAATTATTCCTCAGTTTCTTTTTGAGCTAAGTTTACTTGACAATGGGGGTATTTATTGGCAAGAATCTGAAAGCACGTTGTTATGTATCAAGATACAGGGGCCAATAAAATGGTATTTCATGATGTTTCACAATACTACATTACAGAGCAATATTTCACATTCATTTCACTTATAGTATATTTCTAATATCCTTTTATAGTTTTAGGAACCCACAATACTATATGCATTAAAATGCAATTTCTAATCAGTTTTACTTGGATTACGCATGGTCCCTGTGTACCTTACTGTCTGTTCCATTAGCAGAAAGATAATAATAAATAATTTAGATACAAAGAATAAAAGGCCTGGCTGGCTGCTGCAAACATGCAGCTGGATGTCCCAAATTTTTATGAATTAAAAACTAATACAATATCAACATTGCACTAATAAATATTGGCACTGTTTACTCAAAAAATACAGAGCTATATTGGTGTATTGATATTTGATATTGGTATTTTGTAAAGTATTATTGGTCAAACCTATTTCTTTAAGCATGACTGCTGTTGAAGGCCTTATATTCGAAATGTTGTTCACGTAATTGTATTAAAGCAATGGCATTAAGAATGGCTCTTGGTACATTTCCCACTGTGCAAAATGGCTGACTAAATACTCCAAATAGGTAATACAAATAGTTATTTCATTATATGATAGCCTGTAAAAATGCGTTAATTTTACAAATACTAATGTGTCATATTCTTGAAATACTCAACAAGTAAGACCTTGTGTTACTTCTTTCTCTTTTGTTGTCATTAATGATAGCAACATGAATGTTTTTTTGGTTGTTTCGTAAAACGGGCGGTTTATTTAGAGGATTGAACACTTGTAAAGTACTAGTCTCTTTAAAAGCTGTGCATCTCTAAAGGTATGATCCTAAAATAGCCTCTAATGCTTAAACCATCAAAATTATACACGTGTTCAGAGTTGTGACTACATAAAGACGTAACAAACAAATTCAGGGGACTTATAGATAAGCATGACCCAGGAAAGGTTACAATAGGTGTCAGCATATCAAGTTAAGCTGAAAATTCTTTGAGTATTTTCTGTCTGACCCATAAATAAGAGTCACGTGTTCATTCCTCAGCTTGTTTGTTATCGTTTGTTGCCGTGGAAATGGTCAAGGCCTGACACCTTGGCTTGACCCAGACAGTCATTTGGTGAATGCTATATGCTAACATATTAGCAGCAGGCGGCGTGGTGTCCTGACACTGACATCTGACTCTGAAATCCAACCCTTTGTCCAGTAATGGAAAGGCAAAAAAAAATGGCGCCCCTCTGAGAACTCATGCTTGTTAACTTGACTGAGTTTTAAAAGAAACCCACTCTGACATAAAGTTAAGGATGGCATGTTATACCCGATAGAGATTAAGCACACCAAAATAATAATCCAAACCATCCAGGTTGGTTTTAGCAACACTGATTAGCACCCCCGTGCTATTATTGTAGTGCCCCTGTGTCCACAGTGACTGACATAAGTGATTAAGGCTGTGCATGCAATAAAGGTGGAAAAAACTGACCTATAAATAAGTCACAATGCAGCAGGGCACATTTAACCTCCCTCAGGCCACATCTTATTTTAATCTGCTGGATTAACTAAATTATATAACTCTAGAGGAGAGAAAGTAGACCTGGGACCAGCACTGGATTTAAGGAAAATATAGCTTTAATGCAGGGGTAGAGTAAGTAACTGCTTCTGCTCACATTTCTGTGATAAAGTAGTTTTTGTATTCCTCTGTTTTTATGGATACTTTCTAAAATCATAACTTTTATCTTTGCTCTGGCAATTTATGTGGGAAGCATTGTACTCTGCTAAGTTTCAATGACATCAGGGTGCTGAATAAAATAAAATAAAAGCATCTTACTTTTGACTAGTGCTTTATCTTCAGTACAGATTCTTAGTTCTGTAGCACAAAACCAAAACAGTTCTTTACACTAAAACAATACATGTTTACAGTTATCACAGTTTAAACAAGTACCCCCATTATCTGACCCTAATGTCCGATGCATTAACACATGTACTGAATTGAACACTTGACAAATTAGAATAAGTTCCAACCAGTTTGAGGCATTTATATAATTTACCTCTATTCTTAATTTACTCTTTCCTAATCAACTTCTCCCTCTGTGCTATCTGTGACTGCAAAACAGTGAATTCAGTCATTTGAGAGGCAGTCAGAAGAAACAACAACAAGAAGTTTAGGAAGTTAACATGGTTGGCATGAGGCAGAGGTGGTCTTAACTGTGTCTTAATTTCACACAACCTGATGCTAACAGACCTTAAAAAACAAATTTATACCCCTTGTAGTGTGACAATAGTGACTGATTCTGATTACAAATAAAAGGGTTTAGATGTGATTGTTTGGTTTTAATAAAAAAAACTCAGAGGTTTTTAAATATAGTTAAATAACAGTGTTATGTTTACAGTTAGGAGAAATGGGAAATGCTTCCAGACACAAGACCTGTATAAACTGTTCTACATTCACTGTTGAAGATTAGTTTCAGTGATCCATTATTTGTAAGGGAAAATTGTTTATGTATATTTATACATTCATTATTATGTGTTTATTTGGTCACACACAATGTTCTTATGCAAAGTTAATAACACAGACTGTGTAATGTACATTTTCTCTGACATATTTAATATTTAATTTAAGGAACAGTATATCAAGGAAAGCATCTTCTTTGTGGTTATAATATAGAACTTGGGTCAAATACTGTTATGTACTTTACTGTCAAACTCGTATGGTCAAGGAATGAGGCTCATAGGGAAAGACACATATGCCTAATGCTACAAAAGTCAATATGGTTTATTGGTCAAACAGGCAGGGCGTGGTTCACAGAAAAAGCAGTCAGACCAGGCAACGGTCTCCAAGACATGAGGCAAACGACTAGGTTGAAAAACCAAACAAAATAATACCAGCAAGACTTGACTAAGGAGTGCTGGGACGAAGGAAGTGCAACAAACTGGCACAACAAGGGGAGACATTAGGTTAAATATGCAAGGTAATGACGGATGATGAGAGACAGGTGAGGAAGAAACACTTAGCAGGAAGATGTGACAAGAGGGGGGCAGGGCAGACAAGAGCAGGCCTACGACGGAGACAAGGGTCATGATATCAAAATAAAACAGGAAGGACAAAAATAAACAAAGTAAGATAACCTGATCAACATGACACAAATTCCTGAACAGCCTATCACACTCCAGTACTTTTTGCACAACACAGAAAAGTCGATTTTAGCCCCAGGGGATGCAACATTTCAAACGATTACTACAATTCTTTTGTTAAGGAATAAAAACCTATATGATGCTTTTTGAGATTTAAATGAACAGAACTATCAATGTGACATCCTGCCATTGATTAGCTTTCAATGTAATGTCAATGCAGACCAGGCCTAAAATTGTAGGCCTGTCCATTTTTACATGCTCTTGTAATTAAATGCATTTTCATGATTCATAAACATAGAGTTGCTTCATGGTTAATGTAGACAGGACTAACCACATCAAAACTATATTGTTCACCTTGAGTGACATAATTACAGCATGTACTTTAATGCCAAGAGGGGAAGTTAGTTTACCTTTGGGACATATTTTTATGAAATTCAAGGTCTTTCATTTAATGTATATGCCATGTAGATTTTTTCTTTTTTGAAATGGAAAAAGAAAAAAAAGTTAGATTTTATTTTCAAGCCATTCCACCCACAACTAGTTGATTATTAATGAAGTACTTTTTACAGTTTAAGTGTATTTTTAGGGTGTTACTTTCACTGGTATTTGAGCTAAAAAAAATCTAGGTAACAGTTTTACTTGAGTACAATAACCATCCAATCTTTCCCTTCCTGCTGTGTAGTGATAAAGACAAACTAATTAGACCTGTAGCAACTGCAGCTGTTTTGTAGCGCCTCAGTATCTCGGTGACCCTATAGGCTGGGTCGCTTGTCTTCTGGGGGTCCCCATGTTCTGACTTGTACAATTGAGCCCTTTAAGTGCTCCGACCGGTGACTGTTATTTTGGCTGTTGCTCCCTGAAGACACTCTGGCTACTCAAATGTCAGTCAAGCCAGCAGTTTCCACTGGCTTGGTCCAGGATGGCCCCATGGTTATACGAGGCTCTGTGCTCCAAAGCATCCAGGCTATTTGCTCTTATTTATTTCAAGACCGATTTAAAATGTAACTGCAGAAAAAAATAAACTCACTATACACTTAACAAGCTGGGGTCTATTTTTCACTTGGTCCGTACTCTCTGTTTCTCAATCTGTGGGCTGTGACTCAAAGTAGACATGGGGCTGGGTCCTGGAGGTTCCCCTTGTGACAAGAATAGCCCCATGATTTCATGAATGAGGGACCTGCATGCTGAGAGACTCCATTTCTGAGCTGACTCTTGATCTGGAAAACTCTCTGGGCTTTGTTCATGGCAAAACAACACTGAGGACTCTGCTGAGGGATCCTTCAAAAAGGATTAAAACCAAAAGAAGTCACGTTAGAGAGCTGCATGTTTACTCTGAAATCTGTGCTCTGCTGGAGTGAGTGTGAGAGGGACAGCAGCAGCAGCAGCAAGTGTCATCTGGTCTTCCAACTTGGGGAGGGCTTTGGAGTTTAAAATGGTGTGAATATGATAGCCATAGCCATCGGTATAGCGCATGCAAGTGGAGATCTGTCTTCTCCATTGAAAGTTTACAGTTCAGAGGCTCTAATCTGACTAAAAGGACGGGGTAAATCAACAGCAGCACACCGATTCTGGATACCAGAAAGCAAAAAAACAAGTGAGGGACTTTGTTTTCCTGTGTCTGCATGAGAAAGAGAGGAAGGAGGACACGCAAACAAAAGAGCAAGAGGAAGGCACCGGGGAGGTGAGTGACTGATTTACCCTCAGAGGGGTAAAAAAACAATGACTGTGGTGTCCCAGGAGAACCACGAGGAGACTGTTGTTGTTACTCCTTTGTTACAAGATGCTGCTGACCTGGAAGCAGCGGACCAGGAGTGCAGCGAGAGGGTGGTCATCAACATTTCGGGGCTGCGCTTTGAGACGCAGTTGAAGACCCTTTCCAGGTTCCCGACCACGCTTTTGGGAGACCCTCGTAAAAGGATTCGTTTCTTTGACCCTCTCAGAAATGAGTACTTCTTCGACAGGAACAGGCCAAGCTTTGACGCCATCCTCTATTATTACCAATCAGGAGGGCGGCTACGGCGGCCCGTTAGTGTTCCTGTGGATATTTTCCTGGAGGAAATTAAGTTTTACGAACTCGAAGATGAGGTCATAGAGCTTTTCCGAGACGATGAGGGCCTGGCAAGGGAAGAGGAACGTCCACTACCTGAGAATGAGGTCCAGCGTCAGTTTTGGCTCCTGTTTGAGTATCCTGAGAGTTCAGGACCTGCACGGATAATCGCCATTGTGTCAGTGATGGTTATTTTAATATCCATTATTATTTTCTGCTTAGAGACTCTACCTGAGTTCAGGGAAGTGCCTCCAGTCCAAGACAATCTCGCCAATGGGACTGTGCAAGGCAAAGAGCCCAATCCATTCTCGGATCCCTTCTTCATGGTGGAGACTCTTTGTATTGTGTGGTTCTCCTTTGAGTTCACCATGAGGTTTCTCTCCTGTCCTAGTAAAGCAGCTTTCTTTAAAAACATCATGAACCTGATCGATGTGGTGGCTATAGCCCCTTATTTTATCACCCTGGGTTTAGATCTGGCCGAGCATCAGGGCAGCAGTCAGCAGGCAGCGTCTTTGGCCATCCTTAGGGTCATCCGTCTAGTCCGAGTTTTCAGGATTTTTAAACTTTCCAGACACTCTAAGGGTCTCCAGATCCTTGGCCAAACCCTCCATGCCAGCCTCAGGGAGCTGGGACTGCTCATATTCTTCCTCATTATTGGAGTTGTTTTATTCTCCAGCTCTGTTTATTTCGCGGAGGCAGAGGACCCTGAGTCTGGATTTTCCAGTATTCCTGATGCATTTTGGTGGGCTGTGGTGACAATGACCACAGTTGGATACGGGGACATGTGTCCTTCCACCATGGGGGGAAAATTTGTTGGATCTTTGTGCGCCATCGCTGGAGTGCTAACCATAGCCCTACCTGTCCCTGTGATTGTATCAAATTTCAATTATTTCTACCACAGGGAGAACGAGGAGGAGGAAAATGTGCAGTACGTGCACGTGACCTGTGGGCAACCACAGGAGCAGGTGCAGCAGCAGCTCCAGCTCACCTTTGGTGAATGTGACTCGAACAAAAGCAGCCAGTCGCTCTCCAAAACGGAGTCCTATCAAGGGAGCGATGACTTGGAAACTTTAACATATCCAAATATAAACCCACAGGAGACTTACACAGGGAAGCTGACTGACGTTTAAAGTCCAACATTTGGAAACTCTTTCATTCTGGTGAGTTCCCACTTAAGTCGGCTCCTTTAGGTTGGTTGATGCACTTATTGTACTCATTCATTTCCAAATGTGTGCACTCAGAATACTACACACTCAAATTAAAGTACCTTTTAAAACCAGAGTTACAAGCAGACAGAGATGTTTAAAACTGCTATAAAATGCAATTAATATGAGTAAACAAGTGAAAAAGAGGAAAGGAACAGAAACAACCAACAATATCCCAAGTGTTAAGGAAGGCCTTACGCTAAAGAAATGTTTTCAGCAATGATTAAAATGCAGAGACCAAAGCCTGAGGAGACAGATCTCCTTTGATTGTATCAATACAGAAACAAACAGAAAGTTCCTGCTAGATGATCTTCAATGCTCTTCATGTGCATAAAAGTTATAAAGATTATAAGGGCAGGATGCACTTGGCCATTGAAGGTTTTATTACTTGCACTAGAATGTCAAAATCAATCTGAAAGCTAACTGGAAAATGCAGACGAAAGGAGGGTTATTATATTGTGGATAACACAACGACTCTCAGTGCTCTGGCATTGAATTAACAACATGAAAATCATCAACTGTCTGTTGAAACCTTTTAAACTTCCTCAAGGGGTTAAAGAAAAAAACAAACAGTAGGTGGGGGGACAGTTCCTTGGAGTGTTACCAAAGAGTCCAATAAATCCGTGGTCCACAACTGATGGACCAGGATCCAAAAGTGGGTCAGTGAGCTGTTTTCAAAAGGCTTGAGTGTGCCTGGCAGTGGCAGACTTAGCAATTTAGGGGCCCACAGCAAACTTGAGTTTCAGGCTCTCCTGATCCAGTGTTGCCACCTTTATTAGTCTTCAATAGCCAAGAAAACCTTACTGGAACAGTCTTAACACATTAAATATCTGCAGGAGTGGAAAGTAACTAATGACATATTTTTTGTAGCTTTTTTAAGTCCTTGTCCTAATATCTTAGTAAAAAGGGACATTAACTTTTGCCATTGTTATTTTTGTAGTAAATGTCTTACTCTGTAACATATCACATGACATCTGAGAATTGGTTTAAGACTACGGAATAAAAAGAAAAGCTGAATGTAATGGATGCTTTATATCAGCTAGTGTTGTCTTGATACCAAAATTTAGCTATGATACTGTATTTAGTATCACAGTACTTGATACTCAAACTAATTCTCCCTCTGAAATCATGTTGTGCTAATACTTATTAGCTAGTAGATCAGAAACAAAATGTCCACATGGGTTGGTAACATTTTGTAACGGGACAGTTCTCCTATAACATTAAGTGGCATGTTTGCACTTTATAAGTTTCCATATCCTTGAGTCTGGGGTTTTAGGATAGCCTGAATAAGACTTGTGGTGAACATATACACGCCAAATTTTAGTTTTGTTTTGCTACAGAAAATGATTTGATTTTGCCCCGCTTTTGAATTTATAGCGTTACTGTGTTTTTAAAAGGATGGTTGCAAACAAAGTGCTAAGTATTAGTATACATGTGAGGCACGACCGTGGGCCCAACTTCATTGTTGGATGAGGAGGAAGTCCTCAGACAAGAGGTAACAGCATGACGTATGGTGAAAGTGAGGTCGCTTCTTCTAAGTCAAACCACCATGTTGTAGTTCTAAAATAGCTTGTTTATAGATGTCTGTGTTTGCTCTCAGTCATCCAGGTCTTGGTAGTCCAACGTGGATCAAACTGGCAACTGGGCTGGTTCAGATTCTTGTGGACGTTTTGCTACTTTTGGAGAAGAAACCAAATGTCTTCAAGAACCTGAACTAGTCCAGATGCCTGTTTGATCAGCAATGGCTACCCCGGGAAAAAATGTTTAGTATTGAAACTTAAGCTAAAAAAATGTCTACAGTTTAGTTAATTTTCAGGGAATGAATAAAGACTATAATTATATATAAAAGTGTTAGATTTCATTGTTTTTTTTATTTGCCACAAATGCTATTATTAAGCAGTTAACCAGCAACACACTGAATCTGTATTCTATGTTCTTATATTAGACATTCTTTGTTTGTAAATGCAGTGTGTTAATGTAAACTATGAATCTAAGTGTGCAGTGGTCACTTTTACTGCCAACTTCAGTGTGTACTTTTGATTATTGTATGTACGTAGTCACACTGCCACTTTTCTCTAGGGATGCACAATATTATCTGCTTGATATTGGTGCAGGCCAATATCAGCCTAAAAAGTTAAGTATCGGTATCGGCCGAAATTGAAAGTTTTGCAGACATTTACAGCCAGTAAATACACATATCAGCCATATATCGGCAAATTATATAAATGTTCAGCATTGATACATCTTCTCATCACTGCATGGGTACATTTAGATATCAATTTTGCAATATTTTTGCAAGACTTTATAGCTGTTTTCTTGTTTTACATCTGTCCATGTGATAATATACCGTAACACTGAAAGAATCAAGTCTATTTTGCTAAGCACAGATCTTGTGCTCTTGACCTGAAATATCTGCGATAATAAATAAATATTGAAGATCAGCATAGCAGATATTGGCAAAATCCAATACCCTACATCTCTACTTTTATCCTAATGTTAGATTTCATTTTATTATTCATTCATTCATCTTCTGTACCCGGCTATCCCTTTTGGGGTTGCGGGGTGCTGGAGCCTATCCCAGCTATCATTGAGCGAGAGGCGGGGTACACCCTGAACTGGGCACCAGTTAATCGCAGGGCAACATAGACAGACAGACAACCATTCATGCTCACACTCAGGGCAATTTAGAGTCACCAGTTAACCTAATGAGCATGTTTTTGGTCTGTGGGAGGAAGCCGGAGTGCTGCAGAACACACAGATGCACGGGAAGAACATACAAACTTCACACAGAAAGGCCCTTCTGACCCGTGAATCGAATGGGGAACCTTCTTGCTTTGAGGCACGTACGCACAGAAC
This sequence comes from Scarus forsteni, assembly GCA_036419115.1. Taxonomy (NCBI): domain Eukaryota; kingdom Metazoa; phylum Chordata; class Actinopteri; order Labriformes; family Labridae; genus Scarus; species Scarus forsteni. The sequence continues at coordinate 371,571 of JAZDUH010000241.1, read as the reverse complement.
CGAGAACTTAATTTACTCAATACTATGGATACATTTTAGAGGAAGTGTTTAACTTGTAGATTTATTTTGGGATTTACTTTAACTTTGGTAATATTATATCACATAATGTAATTTTTGTTGGTAGTTTGGCAAAAACCAGTTCCCTGTCATACCAAATTTAATTAGTTTTAGTGCCTATTAGTGTAATGGATTCTGACTGCTGGAACAGTAATGGTACAGCTAATCAAAACAATGTTTAAGTTACTTAGTTACTTTTTGTTCAGGATGGGCTATTTTTATGATTACATGTATGAGCTCAATGCAGAATGAAGGGTGAAAGGGAGGAGTGAGCTGAGTTTGCATGTCTTTTTATCCTGTTAAAGATCACCTTTTTTTAAGGAAAGAGTATTCAACAACTTTAAAGTGACACAGTTAGTTACTTTTGATATTAAGTAATCACTTGAGCTCAATGTTTTTTATACTTTTTCCACCCTTAAATGTCTGTGACTGTATCTGAGAAATCAAACAAACTTGGCAACAAATGAACCCACTATAAAATATTTTTCATTTTTATAAACAATATGACCTCTGTTGTCATATTTTTTTTGTAAATGTATTTTTATTCTGTTTTTTTTACAAGAACATGCTGTAAAAATGCAAAAAGCACAGAATGAGAGAAAAGGAAGCCTAAAATAAACAAGTCAAATGAACAATTGTACAGAGGGAAAGACAGAAATACTAAATTAATAACAAATAAATATAAATAATAAGCCCATTTACAGATAGGTTTGCATGCACTGAAAATCAGTTTCATATGATTAAGGGTTAGAATTTTAAACAAAAAAAATAAATTTGCCTTAAAGCTCTGTGGTTGGACACCATTTGCTCATAAATCACTGGCATTCTGAAGCCACTGAGGCATTTTCAGATTTCTATAATGACATTAAAACAGGAAGGAGGAACGCAATCACCTGAAAGTTTTTGATATTCAGGGAGCCCTGATAGCTGGTGGCCCAGTACAGTAATCTTTGGCCTCTGTCCAATGGAAAAAAAAAAACAGTTGTGGTCTTTGCGTAAGAAAGCCCTTAACGGACCACTAATCCATACAAAACTTTTATTAAGGGACACAGAACATTTCTACTGATACTTACTACTGACGTTTTACCCTTATAGTAAACTAGCACAAGTCTGCAGTGCTTTTGTGGATTGATTTTAATTTAAAAGTATAAACTAAAAAAATGTTGCTAAGTTTTCTATGAGCAGATAAGTACACCAGTGATTGAAGCTGTTAAAATGGAAGATTAAGCTTTGTTTGCTCTAACTGTTAAAAATATAGTTACAAATAATGCAGGTGTAATAAAAAAAAATTTGCTTTTGGATATTTTAGCATATTGGTTATCATATCAGGATTGCCAAAAAATAGGTATGGATATACTAGGTATCTGCAAAACTAATTCATTATCATACATCCCTTTTATTATTACCTCCACCAAGTAGGTAATGATTTGGCAGCGTGTGCTTGTTTGTTTGTTTGGTTTTCAACCAGATTACACAAAGACTGCTGGACGGATTTTGCTAAAATTTCCAGGAGATGTTGGTAATGGCCCAACTAAAAAAATGATTAAATTTTGTTGGCGATCCAGATAACTGCCATCAGTGGATGATTGTTTTTGCTCAATAGCTGTCTAACTAATGATGATATCAACATGATCTTCACATGTATATCTTTTTGCCTTTGGATATCAGAGCCGTTTCTCATTTGATAATGTGTTAATTTCTAGATAGCTCAAGAAAAGATGTTACTTATTGCATCACAGTCTTCATTTACTGATACCCTTTCAATATGTTTGCTTTGCCCTGTCTCTGTTCAGTCATTTTTTACTTGCACAATCCCAATATGCTCATTAGTGCAATGTTTTTGGTAGTTTGTGTTGCCATTTAAAAAGAGATGGAGATCCATCCTGAGGCTCAACCAGCTGAGAAACACTTCAAAGTTAAATTATAGGGTTTACACTGAAACACATGAAGCATTTGGGATTCACAACCAGTAAGTCTATGTGATAGCAAACTTTCCTCAATATGAATGGAAACTACAGCTAAATGAAAATGTTCTGGGATGAGTTTCACCTCTAAAATCATCATCAAAACATCTTTTATCATATTTAAATTTTCAGGCTCAAATATTACAGGCAAAGAAGTGAGCCATACGCCGAAGCACACATGATGCTCCAGGCCAAAGACCAAGACATCTATCCCTCTGTTACAGTGGAGGTCAGACTTGTACACACCCTGCTCGTGTCACTGTGAAGTCGGCTCTGTGTTATTCTGGTGTCTTGGCGCCTGTTTAGCAGGAGGCACAGTTAAGCTCTGCTTTAATGACTATGGACACAGCCTTCTTAGTTTCCCCTTACATTCAGATTATGCTATATTTGTTTATTTTGTTGACTAAATAAAGTTTACTTTTATACCTTTTATAATCAAGGGAGCAGCATTTTGTGATTTGATTTTTTTTTATGTCATTAAATGAAGATATATATTTGAATTACCAAATTTATGTATCATATTACAGCTAAAAAACACCTCTGCCCTGTTATAATGTGGATATTGCTTGAAGCCCTTATTAATCTTGGAGCACAATGGTGAAAATAAGAAAGCTTAGAGCGCCCCTCTGTGGATGATGCATAACCCTGCAGACAACTCAGCTCAGGATCCACTGTGTGCATCATTAATAATTCAGCTTTGGTACCTCTCCACTTGTGCAGCTGGTCCTTGCTGACTGGAGTAAAATAGAAAAAATATAGAAATTATTATCATTATTTATAATAATAGCCAGACTGGAACAATAAAGCCGTACACATCAGTTAAGTGAGGGAACGAGCAAATAGACGGTCCATAAAGAAATTCTCTTATTAACTAATGACTTCAGGAAGCTACTTTATTCACCGCTTTAGATATCTATTCCAGTTTTAGACAGCTTCTCTATAGAGTGAGACAGAACAGAACAGTTATGGCACAGCTTTGTGCAAGCAAATCCTCTTTCATTTTATACAGTGTCAAACAGCAGAATATAAAACACACGAGTAAGACTCCTCAAAATCAGCACAACCGTGTTTCTGATCATAAGTATAACCTACACGTGTAAATGAACTTATGGTTGAAACAAGATGCAGCTCAAAGAACAACCTTCAGGTAAGAACCAACTGAAAAACAAGCTACAAACCACAGTGTCCCAGAACATCTATAGTTTATTAATGATTCCTTTTCCAGGACCAAGACAACTCATTAGCGTCCCTTGTTGTGGCTTTTACAATGTCATGGAATAACCAGAATATTTATTCTCCTTTAGTCATTCTCAATAAAAATAGTCTGTCCTTATGAGACAAAGCACAAACCTTGAGTCAAAGGCATGTCCACATAAATCACATTGTAGCTTAAAAGTTTTCTTGATAACTAATTCCTGAATTGTTTTACACACATTTTTGTAGGTGTGGATCTTCCATGAGGTTCTGATTCATTTCGAATCCAGTTCTTGGGGTCAGGACTCAATTTAAAATGGATTTCTGATCCAAACTGATTCTTGATTTGCAATTAATTCCCCATTTGAAATAGAAAGGTTGTCATTCCAGGATCTAGTTCTGCCTGAGTGCAACAAGAGGCTTAATTATATGATTTGGCAAAAAAAAAAAAAAGAACAGAATGTGTTCAAGATTTATAGTTCGTGATTTATAATGTATGTGTCAATTGATTGGAATTATATGCATACAGTAGGGACAATCTAAAGCAAAATAACAAATATATCTATGCTAAAATGAGAACGTTTTCAAGATGAGCGTGGGCATGAAGCAGCAAACACGGGAAGTTAGTTTGCTTTGAGAACAGAGAAAATGGCTATATGAAGAAAACAGTTTATGTTACTGAGCTGCTGGTGAAAATTAACTTTAAAAGTTATGTTTGTTACTTGTGTGAATAAAAATTGATTTGTGAATGTTATCAATAATTCTAAATCTTAAAGTCAATTTGATTGTAAATCGATGTTTTCGGACAAATCTACTGATTGTCTTATGTGTGTTTCCTAACATGAAGTTGACTCTGTTCACTCTTGATTCATTCGATATGGCAAATATTACATGCAGCTCTTTCAGCAAAAATAGAAGCACTAGACCCAACAATTAAAAATGGAGGTCTCCCAAGAGCCCATCCTACTGCCACAATGAAGCAGTTCAAGTATGCACCATTAAAATGTTTGCCTAATGAAGGGACCAAATATAAAGACTCTGGATTATTTAATTTACAGAAAAGATGTACAGGCTTGAATAAATCCCAAAAAACGTCGAGAATTTGAACAATATTAATAACATTATATGTTTACATTAACTTTCATAACCAGTGTAGCAGACTGGTAGTTTTAGCTCGTAATGCTGTCTCCACCACCACAACCTTAATGATAATTATGATCCAGTATTTCAAAAGGAAGTCATCTCCCAAACTTTATTTTAGGAAATACAACAAAGTTTGGACCATAGTCGACATGTAGTGTGTGCAAAACAAAAGACATATCAAAACATATGTGTTTAAATGCACAGTACTGCAGCATACAGCCTTATCTTTTATTTGACTTAGTTTTCCCAAACTATCTTTACACTTCATGTTCTCTCAAACTCTCAATTAAAGACCGTGATGTGGAAAACAAGCTCTGGTCCTTAAAATAACATGATAAAATAGTCAAAACTGGAAACAGACTAAATATAACTGAAATCAAGGCAAACAGAGACTGCATGTGTGTGTTTGCTTTGGGTTTATGTACATTATAGACTTGTTTGCTTTACATTTCATTTTCAAGGCACATGCTCATGGCCAACTTAAATAAAATTCTCCAAACCACGTTTAGGTGCTGACCCACCAGTTGAGAAACTTGGTGGCAAACTTGCCTTTTCTCTGTTTCATTTACTTCAGGGATGAGCAGCTTTGATAACCAGGAGGCCCACATTGAAATTAACTTTGTTGCCAGAGGGCTGAACTTATACATGAACTATACATTTATGTAGCTGTTATAAGAAGTTGATTGGTCAGTGTTTATATATATTTAACAAAAATGCAGTACTTGATCTAGTAATCCAAAGACTGAATTGAAGAACATCTCAGCTGCTACTTTGATGCAGGTAACACAGATTTACTGGTTGTCAAATTATATTTAACTTCTCTTTTTAAATTTTGGATATGGAAATATAAATTACCACCATTTTCCCAACACTGATCTGTGTCTTCTAAATGTTTCTCATTTTATTGTGAGCTACACTGAATGTATTGATAGTAAATTGTGAGAAAATTTTGAAGGGGAAGCAAATACTTGATAATGAATGTGAAATTATTGTTGAATTATTTATTAGCAAGTTGATGGGTTGACAAGACCAAAAGATTTTGCTTTGATTCATGGAAAACGACGATTATTATAGCTAGATAAAGAAAATAATATTTTATGATACTGCTGCCTTATGAGGACCACACTAAGCAAGGCAAAGTAAGATGAACATGAATGTGGAAGTCCATGACTAAAGAAGCTGTAATAACTCTGGTATTAAGGAGAACATCTCTGTTCATGTCCTGCTTTAGAATAAGGATGCACATATTGGATTGGATGCCTGTTAGGGTTGTCACTTTAGTGCATTAATTAGATTAATTAATTACACCGCAAATTAATGCGTGATAAAAATGAATTGCAGATTAATCATAGCACACAAACATTTTGATATTGGCCGTTATTGGAGGACCCGTACATGGCAGATATTTTGAATTTGATTTATGAAACACACTTAAAGTGTAATTTGAGTTGCCTGATTGAGCTTAGAATTTTCTGGACAAGTTCCCCTGACTTTGGTTTTATTTAGTCACCAATAAAAATGTGGATTTACAAATCTTCACTTCTTAGTGTATTCATTTGATTAGTCATGCACTACAATTTTATAATACCCTGGAATTCAAATTCTTTATTTGGGTACTTTAACCAGATATGAGATTAAAATGCAATTAATTCGATTAATTAATTACAAATCCTGTAATTAATTAGATTAATTTTTTTAATCGTCTGACAGCACTAATGCCTATATTTTATTTTATCGCTATTATTCATACCAACATTGATACTTTTCCTCATGAGCACAAAATCTTTATGAAAACTGAGTTGTTGCTTTCAATGCGACAGTGTGTGTGTGTGTGTGTGTGTGTGTGTGTGTGTGTGTGTGTGTGTGTGTGTGTGTGTGTGTGTGTGTGAGGAACAGATGTACAACAAGACAGCATTTCAGCATTATGGTACATTTGGCTATTATTCAGTGCATGGACATGTATGATATGTGGCTGATATATAATAATAATTAACATGCTAATAGGCAACTAGTTTTATTGAATGATAGGCCCTTCAGTAAAGTGATATCAGAAAGCATGTCTGTAAATAATAAAGCCTCTGTGATCCTGTTTTTAGACCGACTGATCCTGATGTTTGTGCTTGTTGACTTTATATTAAGCAGCACCCTAACTCCTTCATGTCACCACAGCGAGTTGTGTTTTCTCTATGCTTTCAGGAGATGAACTGGAGTTTTCTTCATGAGATCTGCAACAGAACACAAGAGTTGGATTCCCGTCCTCTCCACGATTCTCTCACGGACACTCATGCACTGCCACTGTTGTAGCTCAAAGACTTAAGGAGGGAAATCTGCCTTAAAAGAGACATTGTGTGTATCATCGGCTGGAAAAGTAAACGACATTCTTATGTGCAGGCTTTTAAATGACCACGCTTCCTTTACATAAAAGCCCTGTGTATACTGCATCATTGTTCAGTTGACTTTTCTGCTCTTCTGCAGCTTCTAATGCAAAGTGAGGATGGCACCTCCATGTGTATTTTTAATCTGCAGCTCGCTGTAACATAGCCCTGAACATTATGAGAAAATGTTTGCATGACAAGGATTCATTGTGAATTCTAAATGTAATAAAATATTTATTTTTCTAATTTAAAGATGTATGTGAACTTAACTTAATTTTTTATGAATAAATTATGAATAAGAAAATGTCCCACTCACTAGTTTTCACTCTCAGAAAGTAAAGTGTGTAACTCATTTGTATATGAAACTGGGCTCATGGATTAATCGGCTCTGACTTTTGGTGCTGAATGATGGAGAAAATGTGCAGAACCAGATATTGGATTGTCCCGCCACCAAACCAATTAACTTAATAAAATGTCATAGTGATAAATGTGGTGGGATTTATTTGGCTGGAGGCTCATTTTAACAAATTAGAAAGAACACTGATGGCCTGATCTTGTGTTGATTGTGCATTTAGAGAATCAAAAGACAGTTATTTTGAGTCGCATCAGCTCTGCCCTGGATGAGTCTTCAGGCCTGACACATGCACAGACCCCATAAAAGCCCTCAGAGTTAGCAACAGATCAATAATGTTTTTATTTGCTCATTGATAATGTTGCCTCATGCAAGTTAATTTTATATTGTTTTGTAGTTACATGGTGTCCTGATCCTTGATCCTCCATCCTCTGCTGAGCATTTTTAGTCTAAAAGATTACTGCTTGTCTCTTGTATGTTTAACCTTAATTAAGGCTATGATAACCTTTTTAATTTATCTAAATACTGCAAAACACTGTGCAGATGTCAGTTTGATCAAATATTGGACTGTGTACACTCAGACCGGACCTTCTCATTAACTGGGTGATTCAGGATTGAACTTTTAATACATTCAATTCAATGTATTTGTTCACAAAATTAATTAAGAACAGGCAAAAACAATCATGATTTCCCATAAAATAGTCATGTATGAGAACAGGGGTGTAGAATTATTATTATGCCACTACCGCATGGTCTCTAACATAAAACACAAGCGTAGTATATAACTTAATGACTAAAAAATGCTCATATTTAATGCCAAAGAGATACATGTTTTGGTTATTTTATTTATTATCCATATATTATTTGTGTATTGAAAGGCAGCAACCATTTAAGACCAACAATAAAAGTTTGCTGGGAAAAAATACAATAAAACCTCAGATTAATAACTTTATGCATTCATCTTGTTGGGGAATACACTTGTCGGTAGTCCTTTTTGGTTTTTGTTATATACTGTATTTATCAGATTATAACCATACCAACAAAATTTCTGATTGATCCTGCATTGTCCCACTGTTCATACGTCATGCATCAATATACAGTATTTTAGTCAAGGAACAGATCGGAGAGAATTACGAGGAGAGGCTGGAGGTAAATTATACCGGTTGAATAGTTTTTTTCTGAATAAAATAGTTTTCTTGTTTGTTTGATTAGTTCTACATGACATTACAAACAGCCATAAATGCAAAACACGTCAACCTTCAGGGGTGTCATCTTGGTGCACTTTTTGTCCCCACCAATGTCGAAATCAAACCTACCCATACATACTTACGCAAACATACCCTTGTATGTGGAGGACTCTCCCAAGGATAGCCAGAGCTTGTAAGGAGGGTCCTAAAATCAAGTAATAAACACGATTCAGACAAACACTGTTTTTAACTCACCTAAAAATCTGTAATTTTATAAAATACTGGAAGATTCTAAGAAAAGAGCAATAAGTTAATGAGTTTTATTTAAGTTTTAATATTTTTAATATAATTTGACTGTATTTTGAAATCCTCAGCCCCAGGGTTTAAGGAACTGACATACATTAGCAGCAGCTTTTTTCTGGGCTTCCTGAGAAGCTGAACAGAGATGTAGATGACCTTATGGTTCTTTCAAGTTCTTTGCAGATCTGTTGACCTCTGCAGGTCAAACTGACCTGTGTCCATTTTAGTTGACAATGGCAGCTCTGCCACTGACAACAAGTTCAGAAGCACAGAACTAAATACTGAATGATAATAGATTATTGAATTTCTTTACAGTTGTTTGTATTGATGTTTACAACACTGTTATTGTGACAACACCCCTGCAGACACATACCTCCTCGTTCAGGTCCTGGTTGAAGGAGTCTGTTTTGGTTCAGCTGCAGATGGAGAAGCAGGAAGCTGCAGTCAAGGTTAAAGTTTTCGCCCTGATCAGAGGAGGCAGACTGTAAGCTGCAGGTCCTAAAAGAAAAGCAGATTCATTCAGATGTTGTGTAAAGTAAACATACAGTCTCTGCACTGATAGCTGCGTGTTACCTGGAGTTTGGTCTGTCTTTCTTCCTTACTCCTTCCAGTTAAAGAGTAGGATAGAGAGGACCTGAACTTCCACTTCTCTGATTTCTCTGGTAAGTATTTAGCTGAAACACCAAAAGAAATGATCATTTTACATGCTTCATATGTCCAAATAAGCAGTATATCTCCTGATGTGCTTTAACAAGATCTTGTGGTTATTGTGTGTCTTATTTACTTATTCAACCCTTGATGAGCTAGGTTAGTCTGACTGTGATCAGAAAACTCCTTTTAAGGACCTGAGACTTATAATGCCATCAACAGTCACACAGAGACAGTCACTTCCCATCCTCTGTCTTCCTGTTACTACTCGTCCTCCCAGTGACGAGTTGTACAGTCTGATGGTGTATGTGTGGGTGTGTTTGGGGGGATTGACACCACACATACTCAACTCCTTGGTGTCTCTGAGGCCCCATCCAGACAAAACGCTTAACAGCTTCCAAAACGATCGCCATAAAGACAAAGGCGTCTCAGAAAATGTGTGCGTCTATATGAATGCTCTCGATACGTATGAAGACGCTGTAAAACACATGCCAGACCTCTAGGGCCGCTGTAACGATATGACGGAAACAAGCGGAAACAGACGAAAAAACAGCGGGCATGCACACTTGCGGCAAAAGTTGTAAACAGAGATTGTGATAAAGTGATCATAAAGTGCCGTTATGTATCCTTGATAATTGTTTGTTCAACTTGGTGGTGATTGAGAAGAAGGAGATTTTTCTGCAACAGGGATAGTAGGGTCACTAGCTTCATCAGCACATATACTTCACATACGCCGCCATTGTCGTTGCTGCGTATGTGAAGCATGCATGTCAATGAAGATATGAAACTATGACATAAGCGTATCTGAAAACTTGCGGAGAGCCAGTAATCATGGAGCTGCATATACGACATTTCAAAATCTTTCCACTCTTGAACCTGGTTTCAAAATGATCGTTTACAGACCCGCAAAACGCCGTCTTCGTATGCATGATATGCAGATTCGGCACAAACTTATGCGTTTAGTCCTCGGTTTAGCTTCATGTGGATGGGGCCTTAGTTTCCTTATCTGACTTTAATGACCTGTCAGACCCTTATCTACTTAATTAATATCATTGAAATGGTCATTGACAGGTTGCCAGGTTTGGTAAGATTCCCTTTCTTCATTTTTCATGATGTTTTTTCTCCAGTTTGAAATGTTCCATCACATCTCTCATGAGATTTTAAAAACAAATGGCGCTGCCTCCTGTTTCCAGTTCAGTTGGATCAATCTCTAGGCTGTCAGGTTAACAAATAAAATCATCCTGTGTTCTGCTCCGATTTTGATTTTGTCTGGGTCGATGTTTCCTCGAACTGCTGTAGAAGAGTCTGCTTTAATAGATCTATGGAAATGCTGGATGAAGCCTGGAAAATGTTAGACTGGTCTAACATTTTCCAGGCTCACAATTTTTATTTATCTTTTTGTCTATTTTTCAAACTTCTACTGAAATCCTAATTTTTCCAGGGGAGTTTCCCAAAGGATTAATTAAGTGCTATCTAATCAATATTACTTGTTTATTTTTTAACATTTGTATGGAAAATGCATTTAAAATTTGTTTTCATGATTAGATTAGATTGAATGAGATCAGATTCAACTTAATTGATCCTGAAGGAAATTTAACAGCTGCTGTGGTCAGCTCCTCTCACACACAATATGTCATGAGAAACAAAATTCCAAAAAATACATGAACAAAGTCACAACCATAAACAGAAATTACCTGAACCACAGGGCTAAAACTTTGTTGGTTAACCACTTAACCAACAAAGAGAACATGGAAAACAGAGACTAAATACACGGGGGAAACAATCAAGCACAGGTGAGACAATCACACAGGTGGAGGCAATCATCATCAGGGAGACACAGAAGTGAGGGCAGGAAAACACCACGAGGAACACAGGGATTTCAAAACAAAACAGGAAACAAGAGAGAGAAGGGAAACAGGGCACAAAATGGGTAACTTGACTAGGATAAAAAACAGGGACATGACAGTAAACAAAAGGAGGTCTAAAAGGGGAACATAATACAAAATAACAGAACAAGTCTTATCCTGACACATTAAACACACATACATTCAGTAAAAAGAGTTTATAGAAGGGGTTAAAATGGGTTATAAAAGGGTTGGTTAAGAGTAAAAACAGCTAGTCATAGAGAACAGAGCTCTCCAATAGAGCTCATAAAGTGCTATGGTGTTAATACTGTCCCACAGTCAGTGTTCCTACCTCCCCCACTGCCCCTCCTGGCCAGAGAGTTGTGCATCCTATTGTTACATCCATCAGGATAAAATGTTAATCTATTAGCATTCAGTATTATTTTAGTAAAAGAAGGTGAGCTCATATACATTAATAACTCAGGAAGCAGAGTAGGCTTTTTGACATCTTGAATATCTGATTTTATATTTTGCTATGATGTGGTTATGCTACATTTGGTCAAAATTTCAGTTTGGACCAAAAAAAAAAACCCCAACTGATTCATCACCCCGCAGCTCTTGTCCTTTCTGAAGGACAGAGAAAGTGTCAGCTTATGATCAGAATTCCTTGGAAATTCTTTCACAATCTGTAGTTGTGATGTCCAGTTCTCAGGGTAAATTGCATGCTTCCGTTCACATGTTTGCCCAAATCAGTAGGGCTGCCCTGTTGCAACTTTTTTACTTCGGATATGATACCGAGTATTGGCCAATACCAATATCAATCTGATCCGATATCAGCAGGAATCATACATACTTTTATTACATATTTTGTAGTATGGACTGTAAGAAAAGGCTTGATCAAGTGAGATTACTCAAACAGAGAACAGTAGTCACCAATAGTAGGTATGTAAGTAAAAAAGAAAGCAATAGTAAGTATGGTGAAGAGGTAAAAACTGACCAATTTGTTATTAACCAATAGGTTGAATTAATTTAACCTTAAACGTAAGAATATAGTACAGTTTAATAAAATAAATGAAACCTAAATTAGAAGTAACCTCAAGAAATCCAGTAAAAACAAAAACATACTTTTAAATAGCAAAATTACCACTGTGTTTAACTTAAAGGAGACATATCATGCTTGTTTCTCCTTTTCACTATGCCAGACTAGGATGCCTGTAAAGCATTTCTGCCCTCAGTACAAGTCATTTAGTTCCTTCATTGCCCCACAATAGCGTTTTCAAATTCCTCATTTTAGGCCATTATCAAGCTCTCATTGAAACGCTCGGTTTCCAGGCTGACCTCCAGTTACCTCGCAATGTCACAGCCCTTTGTGTTCTGATTGGTCAGTTCTATCGGGGGTAGAGCCAGCCTGTCCTTCTTCTTCTACTGTATTTTCCGGCAGGCTCAAAGCAGCGACCGCGTATTGAGTCCCCCTACAGGCCAGAGCTGGTAATGAGTGAGTGTGAGCTAGGGAGCTATATACTGCTGCTGGGTGGATGTGTTCCTTGGTGACGGTTTTGTGGCTAACGGACATCACAGAGGAGGAAGTGTTTTATCAGATTACTCCAATAAAAAGAAAGGTACCTCGTGTCGTCACGGCGATTTAAATCTCGCGGTCATCTCGCAATGACCTATTTTCAGAGGCATCAAATCTCGTTCTAGGATATCAGAAAAAATACAATATCTAATTTTTTGAAAATTAAGGGGGTGTAAGGTCTTGTTTTCAAATTTATTATATTATATGTAAGTATTAAATCATGCATCAGCATGATATGTCTCCTTTAAACATACGCATGTTATACAACTAAATTAACCCTATAAAGCCAATTGTATCATATTTGATACATACTTTTATAATACCTCTATCTACTCAATTTGATCAACAAATTACAAAAAAACCCATCTGAATACAATCAGATAAATGATAAAAATGTCCTCAAATGGATTATCAGTTGCCAAAAACACCTAATGTATCAAATGATATATGAAAAACCTATATGTTGAATTTTATGGACATTTAGATTTTTATGGATCTTAGCAGAAAGTGAAACAAACATTTCAGCTCCAAAAAATTATAATTTTCTGGCTATAATCTATGGTCTTGGGCTTTAAAGGGTTAAATAAATAAAAAAATAAATCAGAATGGACTGCTTGTATCAGAGTGATTATATAGGATATTTAAGATGCAGGCTGATATAATCTGATGTTTGTTTTTTGCTGATATCGGACCAATATCAATATTGAATCAGGACACTCCTACAAATCAGCTCAAACAAAATAACGATTCGGTGTACACAGTAGGTTTTTGACATCTCGAATATCTGATTTCACAATTTGCAATAATTTGGTTGTCCTACATTTGGTGAAAAATTCAGTTTGAACCAAATACACCTCTGATTCATCACCTTAGCTCTTGTCCTTCTGAAGGACAGAAAGTGTCAGCTTATGACACTTTTAGCTTATACTTATATCAGTATGAAATGCATTCACAATCTGTATTTGTGGTGTTACATTTTTCAGGGTGTATTGCATATTGATATTCATTTGGCCAAATACAGTGAGCTCAGCTTAAACAAAATAATGACTCAGTGTACAGAGCAGATTTTGTGACATCTTGAATATGTGATATCATATTTTGCTATGATGTGGTTTTCCTACATTTGATCACATTTTTTGTTCAAACCAAAACAAATAACAGGCTGATTCATCCCCTCAGCTGTTGTCCTTAATGAAGGACACAGAACAGGGTAATCAAAATACTCGAGTACATTTTTTATGAACTTCTTCTCACTTTAACTTAATCATGGTGATACTTTTACTTGTACTTTAGTAAAATCCTTCAACATAACTGCACTTTTATTGTAGTTTATTTCAGCACATGATGTTTTCATGATCAGTCCGGATGGATGGCAATATCTTGCCCTTTTGAGTTTTTAATGCACCCTGTCCAAATCACTCTCTCTTTAATTGATATCATTCCCTTTTGTTAAATCAGATGTCTCTGGTGTCTCAGTCAGAGTTGTTGTAACCCTCCGTCCTTGTTTGCGGTGTGAATGCGCCAGTGCTGGCTCTTGTTTTCGTGCTGTGTGGAGAACTTCTGGCGGCGTGCTTTAGTACAGCCGGTCTGCATTGCGTCGAAACCCTCCAACTCCTCCTCCTCCTTCTCCACCCCACCCCCCTCCTCCTCATCCCATACCTCCGCTGCACTTGCATGTTAAAATACACAGCCAAACTTGTCTGACATCGTGGAGTAAACATCTGGACGTGACTGCTGCTTTTCCTGCCTCTAAAATCTCTTTATTTTTTGTCATCTTGTCCTTCTCTCCGCGCTGCGCTGAGCCTCCCTGCGCGTCATCGCGTCCACTCGCAGAAAGCAGCAGATTCTTGCTGATGCAGTGATGTCTTGAAATGCCAAGAGCTCGCTTATTGCCCCTTACTGTATCTCCCCCTCCTGAATTGCAGCGCAAGATTTTCTCCTGCAGTGTACTGTGAGCTGCTCTCAGCGCGGCGCGGAGCTGGAGCTGGAGCTTCTCCATCTCAGGCTGCTTCATCATCATCATCACTCTGCTCGTTTTTTCGCTCCCGTTTTTATCCAATCGTGCCTGGAGATGTTTAGATCTGAGGATGCTTCAGTGAGAATGGCGATGAGCTCTGCAGGGCTCTAGGCTGTTCCTTTTTTATGTTGTTTGCAATGTAAAGTTGCCTCATGACACCCTCTGATGCCCTGCTGTTGGATGATTTTACTCGAGGATAAGACGCATTCAAGACCCACAGGAGTAACGCACGGTAAGGCTCAAAAACGCTGACTAAAGCATTTTGGCCATTGTTTATGGGGAGCTTCTGTGCACTGATGTTGCTTCAGTAGGCTATTCCGCTGATGAATTAGGAATATTTAGCCCTGCTGTAGGCCCAAGGCGATGTGCATGTAGTAACATGATTTGGTATCAAGTGCTATGCGTCACACCATAACTCAGGCTGAGTACAGTGCCGTAGGATGGACTGCTGCCATGCGCCTTCAAGAGCACGCATTTATATGTTACTCGGAGGTAAACATCCGCACAGGAACATCAGAAGACTGACTGAAGCATGTAAAAAGTATGTAGCAGATCCATGTAGCACCAGCTGATCATTAAATATGCACCATCAAGCACTATAAAAAGATTTTCAGTGCACAAAATGGAGAAGTATTGTAGAAATCCCTCCTTAGCATGTTAGTTATAACCCAAACAAATAGGATTACTGCACTAATTGAAGGCAGAGGGAAGGAAATAAATATATAAGCCGCAGAAAAATGCTGAGCCATCAGATTTCTTGGCTGTTTGATCCCATTATTTCCTCCTCTCTGTCTCTCTCTCCCTCTCCTCTCGCTCCCTCTCTCTCTCTGGGTGACACAGGCAGCAGTAACAACAGCAGCAGATGCATCGGAGAGCAGCAATGGTCAAGTCAGCGAGAACCGCAGTGGAGCCGCACTGAGGCAGAGCAGCCAGCCAGCCCCCCTCCAATCTGGGGACGTCTCCAACAGTTTAAGGGGTGTGGGAAGCTGAGGAGGGGAAAAAAATCACCTCAACTTGAATGCCTGCTTAGTCAGACGCGCTAACGTCCCATCGAAGCTTCTCTCCCTCTTCCTCCTCCTTCTCCTCTTCCCAAAATGACCGTGGTTGCAGGTGATAACATGGACGAGACCTCGGCTGTCCCCGGCCACCCTCAGGACACATACCCCCCAGACCACAACGACCACGAATGCTGCGAGAGGGTGGTCATCAACATAGCCGGTCTCAGATTTGAGACGCAGCTAAAAACTCTCTCACAGTTCCCAGAAACATTGCTCGGCAACCCAAAAAAACGAATGCGGTACTTTGACCCCCTGAGAAATGAGTACTTCTTTGACAGAAACCGTCCCAGCTTTGACGCCATCCTCTACTACTACCAGTCAGGGGGGCGGCTGAGAAGACCCGTGAATGTCCCTTTGGATATGTTCTCAGAAGAAATCAAATTTTACGAGCTGGGGGTGGAGGCCATGGAGAAGTTTCGTGAGGATGAGGGTTTCATCAGGGAGGAAGAGCGACCCCTACCTGAGAAGGAGTTCCAGCGTCAGATTTGGCTGCTCTTTGAGCACCCAGAGAGCTCCAGCACTGCGAGAGGGATCGCCATCGTGTCCGTGATGGTGATCCTGATTTCAATAGTCATATTTTGTTTAGAGACTCTACCCCAGCTAAAAGAGGACCCAACAGGCCGCATGATCACAGTTGGGAATTCGACTGTTTATTACAAGCCAAATATCCTCACTGACCCCTTCTTCGTCATTGAGACCCTGTGTATAATCTGGTTCTCCTTTGAGTTGATAGTCCGCTTCCTGGCGTGCCCAAGCAAGCCGGCCTTCTTCAAGAACATGATGAACATGATCGACATAGTGGCCATCATCCCCTACTTCATCACACTTGGCACTGAGCTGGCTGAAGACCAAGAGAACGAGGGAGTGGGGGAGCAGGCAACATCTCTGGCCATCCTCAGGGTGATCCGTCTGGTCAGGGTGTTCAGGATCTTCAAGCTGTCACGACACTCCAAAGGACTGCAGATTCTGGGACAGACCCTCAAGGCCAGCATGAGAGAGCTCGGGCTGCTCATCTTCTTTCTGTTCATTGGAGTCATCTTGTTCTCCAGCGCTGTCTTCTTTGCCGAGGCAGAGGAGCCTGACTCCTACTTTGGCAGCATCCCTGATGCCTTTTGGTGGGCTGTTGTGTCTATGACAACTGTGGGCTATGGGGACATGGTACCAATCACTATAGGAGGCAAGATCGTAGGATCTTTGTGCGCCATCGCCGGTGTGCTGACGATTGCACTCCCAGTGCCTGTCATTGTCTCCAACTTCAACTACTTCTACCACAGGGAGACGGAGGGAGAGGAACAGGCCCAGCTGCTCAACGTCAGCAACCCCAACATCCCATCTGAAACCAACTCCAGCCGCCGAAGTTCATCCACCGTCAGCAAGTCAGAGTACATGGAGATCGATGGAGACATTAACAATAGCATCGACAACTTTAGGGAGGCAAACCTCAGAACTGGAAATTGCACTATAGCCAACCAGAACTGTGTAAATAAAAGCAAGCTGCTTACAGATGTTTAGACACTAGTTAGGAACTTTGGGATCTCATTGGGACTGTCATACATGGAGTAGACCATCAGTTAGGAATGCTTCATTTACCTCTCCAAGCACTCGACGGCATTAGGCCTACAACTATGCTCAGCTACATAGGAAGGAATCAGAAAACTAAGCTCTTAGAGAACATGACAGGTAGATAGAGTAATTAATTCTTATGAACCTATAGTTATATCAAAATGAGAACATTAATTATTACGCATATACACGACTCCCTGGAGGACACAGAGTACACGCTGTCTTATCAGGAGACGGTGTGATAATTAAAATCTTATGCATGGAGTACAGATAACATTCAGCAAGTTGCACAATGCACCAGAAAAGTCTGCAGAGACATGCAAGCATCTGCAGCCAAGTGGTAATCGCCAAGAAGTTAGGTGACCCCCTCCCCTCCCCCCACGAAGGATCTACTACTCAGCAAAGCACCTTATAGGAGGAAGACTGATCTCTCTTGTTTGGATGTAAACAGATGGTGATCTACACGCTTCACAGACATCCGCAATGCTGCTGATTTCCAGCAGATGCTGTAATTGTGATATCACCAAGTGATTCAATGCCATGCCCTTTAGACGCAACACAGCACAATGATAAAGTGAGCTTCACATGAGCATGATTAGAGACTTTCCATTTTGATATCAGCATGCATGAGACATATCTCCCACTATGGAAAGGATGTTCTTTTATATACCTGCCTCCATTCCCCCGCTCTCATCAGTTTTCATTCTGAGTGCACTGGATGAGTTTTTAATTTGAAATGCTAATCATTTAGAAGTATAGAAATTGAATGTTAAATCTTAAGGGATCAGTACATAAATGAGATCATAGCATGAAAAAGTATCCTGCATTATGGTCTATTGATAAGGGTACTTTAGTATCCTGGTCTATTTAATGCATGACATAATTATACAGCTTGTTGCAATTCAGGCACTCTGTGGTGCCCTACTGCCAGGGAAACTAAGGAAATCAAATTCTGGTTGTTTCTGAATTGCGATGAAATATATCCAAACCCAAGTTGAGGATGCAGAGTTTCTAATTTAAGAGTAGTCAAAGAAACTGAGTAACTATTATCAAAAATACATATATCCATAATAAACAGAAATTACAGTACTAAGTCAATAGAAGCAGTGCATGGACCTTCTTTGAACAGGAAAAGTTAACATATCATTAGTCATGCTTCCATTTCCACATCAAAATTTAGTGCATATTGGGTTGGAATCCGTGAAAAAGGATCAATACAAAATTTTACTTCACGTTACAAAGAGTTATTCTGACATTAGTTGCTAGTGCCTTTATCCCTTTCACCAACAGGACCAGTGAAAGTGCCTCTGTGTACAGTGAGGTTGAGAGGAGCTGTTCTGTCTCATGTTGGTTCATGATACCACGTGAGCAAGTCTGAACAGCAGGTGACTGTGGTCGAAAAATTTTAAAAAAAGATCCATGGCTGTTATGCACAACCCAGTTTTCATGCCGTCACGCACTTAATTATGCCCTTAAGCAGCAATGTATTGTACTCTGCATGTTTACCAATCCAATTCAAAAGGGAATATTAGTAGGTTTTAAATATAGTTTTCTTATGTTGGTTTCTGTTGAGTTTGTGCACCGTGCATCCTTTCAGGGTCTCTACCTCAGTGAGGTCATTGCAAACTTGCTGCAGAGCTGCAAGCTTCAATGCAGGGCTTCCAATACCATAATGCAAAATGGAACCTTAAGTGTAAACTGCAGTCATGCAACATTGAATGTGAGAGTCCCAAAGCATAGCCTTTACACAAGCACTTAGGGCATATAGTGTATCACAATCCCGCTCCTTCCTTTCACTTAAAGCTACGCACAATCAGTACATCCATCGTAGAGATTGTTTGACTCTCCTAACAGGATGAGATTGACTGTTTTATATGTTATGTTTCTTTGAAACAATGGTATGAGGGTTACTGTTGTGTCACAGAAACTCACCTGAATGTCTCAACACACAAGTACATGTTTATAAGACAGCAGAGATGTTTTTTTTATCATTTTAAACCATGTCATCTTGAACTCTGTGGGCATTATGATGCACTGAGAAGTGCCGCCCGCCTTTTTGCACAATCATTTTTTCATTTGCTTGAGACTTTTGTTTGTTTGTTTTTCCACAATAGTGTATTGTTTCTGAGCATATTGCTCCAGAGAGACTTACAGCGGATAGATTTTGGCAAACTGTGAAGACTGCTTGAAACATCTCCAGCTACTGTACATCCATCTACATTCAACACAATGACAGTGAGACTTTGTACTGTACTTTACGCTCTGTTTTCAGAGACCAGAATGGAGGACTGGCTCCAGTTTAGGGCCAGTTCTGACTAGTTTTAGGCACTAATATAATTTGCTTTTATGCTTAAAGATTCCCTTATCAATGCCTCCCTCTGCTCTGAGTGCCTTGCTTAACATTGACATTGCAGTCTAACGAGAGGCAGTCAGCATGGTAGACAGTGCAGGAGTTTAGGAAGTAACAGTGCTGGACAGGAAGTAAAAGCAGTTTAAACTCAGACTTATTTCTACTACTCTAATGTGTTCTCTACTAGAAAAACTGAGTTAACAGACTGGCCTGTTATGTTCTGCACAAGCTCTCCAACATCTGTGCTAAATTTGACCTGGAAGTAGAACAGCATGGACAGGTCCACCATAGCAAAAGCTGGGCCCCTGACAGATCGGGTAAATAGGCCGTCCCCTGATGGTATTAAACAATGTCAGTGGAAGGATGTTCAATAACCATCATAAGCCCTGGATTTATATTTATCATTTTCTGTCTGGGCCATGCTCACATCAACTTGAAGCTGATTAAAAAAAGTTTATTTGGAAATCTTCATCTGGCCAAATATTGTCCAGACAGTTAGGTCCAGTGGCCTTATTCACAGTAACATTACTAAGACAAAAGATGAATAGTTTTTGTTGCTTAAAAATAAGTAATTTGATTTTTTCTAACCTTGACGGGCCCTTTATAGCTCTGGATAGCTTTCCCCTCATCCTCTCAAATAGGCAGCCTCAGGCAACGAAGCTAATTATAGTTTTAGATACTTTTCCACCTGCCCCTGAATTTCCCCATAAGTTTAAAGAATTGTGCGCGTTTGTGTGCATTGAAACATAAAGAATTGTAAGACTGTGCAGAATTGTAGAGTTGATGTTTCACATAAAGTTGGTTTGTAGCCTGCTAGCTTGTTAGCATCCAGAAGGGGATCCAAAAGTTGCTTTGATGTAGGCCCACAGGTTTTATCCCCACCATTGTGTCACTGCTACCATTGTTATTAGACTACATATGATCTACCCAGCTACTAGATGCAGCTGTTCGATCTTTCTCACAGGGAAACAGGAATTTTATGAACTTTTGTTTGGTAGAAGGGATCATATTGCCGAGGTGGCTGCCTTAACTATGAAGCACTGCAGGAAACAGCGCTGGCGGTGCAACATGGAGTTTCTGTGTTTTGTTATTTTTGCAAGTGTGGAAAGAGCAACAATGAATCATTTGTTAATGCAGGGCTACATTTATTATCAAGAGTGCCATGTGTTTGACATTGTTGATCCAGCAAACCTGTATAGGCTGTTTTTTCCTCTGTGAAAATCCATAGGGATTGATAAGGGAATCGATGAAGAATTTAACCAAAAGCAAAATCTGTAATGGCACTGGTATCAAAAAAGCTAATCAATCCATCCCCTGCTCTTTCATTCAGCACTCCTCCAAAAAATATTTTCATAAAAGCTTCACTGCTACTTGAATTTCATAACTTTTTCTGTTCGCTATACTTTGTGGTGCTGGTACACGACAACAGTTTTCTTTTACCTTTGCGTTTTAGTTTGAGCAGCTAAAGCAAGCCTTTGTTGTATTGAGCTTTTCCTGTCTTTAATTCTTGTTTCTGCTTTGTTATTGGTGGCTGGCTGGTTAGTTTAGGACTCTATTATTTGAAACTGATCTATGTACTGTACTGCTGAAGAGCGTCTGATTCTGGTGAGGTGAACATTTAAACACCTTATTAGACGTCAGAAACTTAACATGAGCGCAAAAAAGAAACATTAAAGTCAGGGATTTTCAATTTGTATAGGGTTTCTCATACAGAAGGATGCCAATATTACCCAATAACATGCATTATATTGTACATGTAGGATAAACAATGAAATTAAAGTAGTCTATTTAATGCAGCTAATCAGGAAACGTTAGCTTTGTCACTAGTTTCTCATCAAACTGATGCTTGAAAGTAGAAATGTGCAACATGGCCTCCAGACACAGAAATAACGACTCTTCATGTTAGCAGTGCTGTTGCTATAGTCTTGCTGTGGGGACATGTATGGATGGTGCTATGCATTCAATTATCCAAAAGAGACATGCGTTCTTAACAGCAATAGAATAACAGGTAATCTGTTTCTTAGATGCTTTTTTGTAATAAAATTAAATAAAATAGGAAAACAAATCTATTTTGAATGTCAAAGAAAACCGCGATCACTTGATAGAGAAGTGGCCACAGGGCTGTTTATGATCCTCTGTGCTGGGATTTTTATGGTCAACGTAGAAGCTGGTATTCTATTGAGAGAAACCCGTGAAAAATCCAAACATAGGCTTAGTTATAGCGCCGGCCCCCATTAAACACGCAGGTCGGACTGGAGTTGTTTTGCAGTCGGGAACAAAGGCTGTGGAGGGTTCAGTTGAACCTATAAGGCAGTCCCAAAGGAACAGCCCATAATGCACTTAGAGAGGATCTATCTTCAGTTCACTGGACTGATCAGCTGTGTGAGAGCAAGTCAGAGAAGGTGCCTAAAATGTTTAACATATTCATTTGTTTAGCTTACTGTTAGATGTTAGGCTTCTGCAACTAAACACGAGGAAGAAGACTTTAAAAGACGACAGCATTAACCGAATTAAACTAATAAAAAACATGAAAGAACAAAATGCAATTTAGCTACAACATGGTAGAGAAATTAACCACTATATACTGCAATTACGTATGAAACTACTTTACTGTGTGTCTGTTTTCTTTTTTTGTTTTGGTGGCACATTTAGGAAAACATGCCATATACCAGAATGTCAAAGACAATATACTCCTCTGGCAAGCCATGATAATGAAACTACTGTATTATGATCTAAACACTCAATGATATGAAGAAAAGTGTACTATTTAAAAAAATCAAACATATTGTTTGTCTTTTTGGTTTCAAGAAACAAGAAATCATTCAAACACCATGTTCACATCTCACCACTGCTGAACCTTACTGCTATAATGTATCTCTACAGAAAACCTACTAATCGCAAAAAACTGCATGGTCGATGGACGACTGCATGAGTTTTGCCTTTCAAACTGTGGATCAACTATAAAACAGTTGCGTCATTTTTAAAAAGAAACCCTTGCTTTCATCTGCACCAAAGCTTCCTGTAAGGCCCTGTTCAGAAGTAGTCATGAGACGCGTCCTCGGCGGGATTTCTTTACAGCACCTTCATGAGGACGATGGCAAGGTGTTCGAGGTTTTGCTTGTTTGTTCCGAGTGTCAGCGAGGACAACAAGGGCTAGTTTCTCCAAACTTTATCTCCATTCTAGGACTGAAACACTCTCTCAAATGACATTTAGTCTTCTCTCAGTCTAGACTGTAGTGATACTGTGTTGTTGGAAACATGCCCGTCCTGTCGAAGCAGGGCCTGTGCCACACACCCTCCACTGCACCACATCCGTTTTCAGGCATTCTCATCTGTCTGAGGTCTCGATATTATTGGACTGCTTGAGGAGGTCGGAAAGTTGTGTAACTCCTCGCCAAAGATGAGAAAATCTTGTTTGTGCTAGAAGTACGAGTTTGTCTTCTCTTGTCAAGAATGCACGTTTAACTGCTCGTAGGTGAGATGTTGGAGCAAAAAGTGCAAAAAGGACTGTTGAACTCTTCTGGTCTTCTTTTCATCCAAAAACGAACCAAACTCTGATTGTGTTTCATAATCCAGCTCTCATTGTCATGTTGTGTTCACCGAGGATTATGCTACGATGTTTTTCAGTTTGTCAGAGGATGACAAAGGCATGGTCTGTGATCTATGCAAGGGTTATTTGTTTGTTTTCTTATCACTTATGATTTCACCTTACATTAACTCCAATAAATTTTTAAGGATCTGCTGGTGTTTGGTCATTTTGCCTCGGGATGGGGGTGAACATCTGCACGGGTGAACAACAACAACAACTACATTTACTCATGTCAATGTTGCAGTGCAGCCTGTTTGTGCACAGGTGGATTTTTTTACTTTTACTTGAGTAATTTCTTTTCACCTTGGTTATTTCACAAGGCTTCAGAGTAAATAATACAACATGTAAGCCGAGCTGATTGAAGTTTTCCATCAACATTTGTGATCATTAGTGTTTGGCAAGGTACTCCAAAGTTAAAATAATTTACTTGCTACTCATTACCCGTATTCATAAAAACTGAGTTAACATCTGCTAACTTTGTACTGGAAGTAGAACAGCATTGACAGGCCGACCATAGCAAAAGACTACTGCCTCATTTGTTGCTATGTTGCATTACTGAGTTTATTAAGTAACTTATTACTTTACTTTGACTTATTGTGTAGTGCATCTTTTATAAACAAAATTATAATAAAGAGAAAAATTTGACTTTCTGAAAATACAACTCAACCCTTTTATTCTCCATATTAAGATTAAATTTAATGCGTCACTGCGTGTATGCGTGATCATAAATACAGCTATCTAAGTACTAAAGTACCCTATTAACTATATATTACTTTGATCAGTAAATGTATTTATTTAAGTATTGAATTCATAATTCAGGATTTGTTATCACTTGAACCACTACTCCTTGAAAAAAGTAATATTGTTACAGTTATACAAATAAATAATAAATGGCCAATACAGGTTGTCAACAACAATCAAACTTTGATACTGAAATAAACTTAATATCACTTTACATGCTTCTGAAACAATACTTGATAGAGAAACTACTCTAGCTTGATACTCAATACCTAATGGATCAGAAACAAGATTTCCATAAGAGTTGGTCCCATTTTGGAATCAGATGTAATGTCAGCGAATGTAATGAAAAATAAATACAACTATCTTTATTGGTTTATTACTGATCAAAGTACATTGTTAATCTATATTTATATACTGTACTCCATACCCATTTGGTCAAACAGCATTTGTGTATAAAACTATAACTCACAGAGTAAATAAAGCATATTCACACAAAAACATTTAATTATTCATTTATCAAGGAAAGTTGTTAATCTGTGGGTAAATCATATTGGTCAAAATGACCATAAAACAAAAATAAAGTCCTCTTCTTCTTCACACATCATACTGTGCTATTTTATACAGAAATAACTAAACTGCTGACTCATGACTGTTCAAAATTCTTTTGAGTTCATTCTAAAATTAGTTTCTCTTCTTTTAACTTAATGGGTTATTGTCGTTAAGGAGTCAGAGGTCTCAGTCTTGGTTTCTAAGATAAATTAAAGAAGCAGTCTCTCCTGAAATTGGAATAAACATCACCGTCCTCTACAACATAACTGTGAGCCCATTAATGTTACAGAAATATGCAAGCAAGCTCTGCTCACTCGCTATCCAGACAGGTGGTCCAGTAAATCAGTTATACTCTGTGTATATTTGTACGGACATCATCAGATGAGTTTTTTTTTTTTTTCAATTCTGAAATGCAGACTCAGGAGGACGCATCATGTACATGGAGAAGCAACCAAAGCTCCTCTGCAATTCAGTCTTTTCTTTTTCTTATTCAAAGCTGGGGTTGGCGATTTTGGAAAACTAGCATGAATTTGAAAGTAGCATCTCCTCCGGCGGTATCAGTATTCCTCCGTAAATCTCACGTGTGATGATATAATAAAAAAAACATTCATCTGCCCCTCCAAACTGAACTCTGTCTCTAGCCTGAAGGGGGCGGTAATGCTCCAAAATGATGGATGCCAACCGCCGTAAAACCGAAGAAGAAGAAAAAGCCTCGCGAGAACGTCCAGCTGTAGTAGCTCGGGTGGCAGCTATTGCGAGGTTAGAGCAGCAGAACAAACTTAGAAAAACAAAGAGTTTATTTTAGATTTCTTGTACATCTGTCTTAAAATGTGAGGGATACTGAAGCTTGGTTGGGGTTGTGAGATGGCTCACGGCGGGCTTCCCTTATTTTCACAGACAAAACTTGAAAGGTAAGCATTCTCCGGTGGACTCTGATACGCACCGAGTCTGTGCACGCCGGGAAAATGTACGCGCAGAAGGCAGGCAGAATGGCAGCGGGATTTGATTGGTTTAAAAACAGGTGTCCCGGCAAGATTATTGGTTGGGGTTTTCCCTGTTTTACTCCTGCTGTAGATAGCGGATATTTTTCGCTCTGATTTAAGAACACGTTATGAGTTGATTACCATCAGGTCATAAAGACTATTTTAACCAGTATTTCAAAAAGTGTATCTAAATCAAATCGCCAACCCCAGCTTTAAGTATAAAGAACTATATACATCTTGCGAGAGCAGAAGTGTGCTCATAAAATCAACCAAAAATACAACACAAATAGTCTCAAGAGGCAGAAGGATAGAAAATGATAGTAAAAATAATTTTAAAAAAGAAACATTTTTGAAGATCTTTACCTTAACAAAGTCTTTCTGAATGGGTTTGACATATTTAACCCAGTTGGCCCACAGTTTAACAAAAACATCTCTTTGCAAATGTAAACAGAAATGAATTATTTCCAAAGCATAAACATCATTTACAATTTTAATCCATCCTTGTATTGTAGGGGGTTCAGAAAGAAACCACCGTCTGGTAATAGCTTTTTTGCAGGCAGAGATCAATATGCGAAAAATATATTAATCACTATGTCTTATCTGAAAATCTCCATTTCCTAAAAATAAGGTGTTTAACTGTAGAGGTGCTGGACTGCTATTTTTTGGGGGGTCACAAGCTGAAGTGTTTGTGATCCATTTGGTCGAATGCAGTGTGCTTTTTGTATGTAACAATGAATCACAGTGTAAGAAGTCCTACTGGATTTCTACTGCTGTTCTTAATGTCTGATTTCATGTGTGTCGACACAAATACATGCTTTGTGGTTTTTACTGTATGCCGCAGCAGACGATGATGTGCTGGATAAACACCTGGCTGACTCATCACTCCCACTGATGTCCTTTTTCGTAGGACATAGACAGAAACTCAAAATAATCTCTTCTTTAAGTTCACTGCAATCCATGAGATTCACAGAACACTTTTACTTGAGGACAGTTTCTTTCCACCCCTGCAAAAATCCATCCATCACATCCACACTAACCCATCCCAGCTCTGTCTGTGCTGCACCAACAGGACAAATCTGCTGCAGTCTGCATCGCCTCAGAGCTCCAGGACTCCGTCTAAAAGTGTCCTCCGCCTCTCACCAGAGCCATTAGCAGTGATTCACAGGCTAAGGTAATACTTCCATACTAATCCTCTTGTCCCAGGGGAGGCCCGCTCACCTCTGTCACTCCCTGAAGGATGTTACACACCTCTGGGGCCTGAAGGACTCTCCTCCTCCTTCATCACTCTCTCCTCATCTTCACTTTGACTCTTGTGTAAAGCACTTGCAAAATTGTTTGTTAGGTTGTCATGAGTGCATCCATTTATTCATTAATTATTTTGTATGTGTAACAGGACAGCATGAGGCAAGGAAAGGTTGCCACACATTACATCATTTATAGACTGAGCTAATTTGCAATGCTTGTTCCTAGTTGGGCCTTTAAAGACATAAAAAAACAATAAATACTCTTCAAAGAAAAAAACAAGCAAACTATGTAGTTATAGACAGAACAATACCAAAAACTACATACAACAATACAAAAAAACCCAGGTAAAACAGGAAGCATGCGACTCCAGTCACAGCGATGAACATTAACTGAGAACATATACTTAGAGGTTGGTTTATTTTTGACTTCTTTAACTTAATTTTGTTCTTCAGGTAAATGATCACTCCTCCCTACATGTAAATGACGTATTTACTGATGACTCCACTGCATTTCTATGATGGAAGAGTTAAAAAAAAGTTGATTCAACTATTCAATAAAGACTTACGCGCCACTTGAATATGAAAAGATTGATCATTCGATATCAACCTAATTTGAAGAAAAACATAAATTTTTCATGATGTTTGGGAAAAGGACTACACTACCCACAATCCCAGTGTCACCAAATTGTCTAATAGTTAATTCAAGGTTTACTGAGTGTGCATACCTCAAATTTCATTAGTCTTTTCTATAACATTAATTACATTAACATTGATTATGTTGACAGTTAGGTAATTTTACCTTGAGATAAGTAATCTAATTTTAATTTTATACTTGAATCAAGGTTATTTCAATCAACAAAAAAATAATAAAATGCCAGAAACTCAAATATTCCAATGTTTTCATTCCATCACTCTGATATAAAAATGGGGCTGGAAAAGATTTCTAAATAGAACTATTTTTACAAAAATAAATAGGTTTTTAGTTTGTTGTTGGCACATCCATTTTATTTTTTGGAGACTGCAGTCTTGCACGAATTCTTCATTCTACTTTTGGAACAAATACAGTACATACAGCATCTGAATGTTTAAAGTATGGCGTGAGACCAATATTTCCTGTGCTTTCAGTTTTGCCCAAGCAAGCTAAGATATATATAAATTAACAAACAACAAAACAAAAACATGAAGTTGGTCCTTGTAAAAACCTGAACATGGACCTGCCTGATGAATGAAAAAAACTCAAGTCAACTTTTTATATCAGTATGATTGCCTTCATTTGATTTGCTATTTCATTTCTTTCAAGATCTGCTTTACAAAGTAAACAATGCTAAATCATCTTGAAGCACCAATATGCTTACAAAGCTTGTCATTTTTTTTGCAATTTGTTCTTGTTTTGAGTCTGAAAGTTAGGGATGAGTTGTCGGTGCCTATACTTTGCTGCACAGAGAGGCCAAACCAATGGGAATCAGTACTGCTCAGGCCCCCCTGATACAGGCCGCCCCATCTTTAACAATGATTGACTCATTAAACCAGGAATGGAAAACAATAATGTGCAACTCTAAATGGTCCTGTTTGTTTGTTTGTTTTTAACAATATTATACAATATTATCTATTTTTAGACTACAATTAGTACTTTATCTAATTTTCAAAAGAAATGAAACTAAACTGCAAGGCTGAAGAGTATATCTGATGACAGAGGCAGAGGCAGGCTAACACTACCCATAGACTCCCAGTGTTTGAGCTAAGCTAATTAGTGGTGGGTGGGCTATGCCTGTATCCTCAAAAGAATGATGTCTATCTGCTTGTCATGGACTCAAAAAATGTTGGTTTGTCCCTTTAAGAGCCATTTCAAAAAATGCTGCATCACATACTTTGAATTTACCAATCTCTCTCTCTCTCTCCACATCTGCCTTTGCCCCTTTTGTATGCCCCTGTACTCGTCTCTGGCTCTTGTCAGGTAGGTGGCCTGGGATCCTTGGTGGAGACTTCCTGCTGTTGTGGAGCCACGAAGCCGCTATAACTACAATTACAAACATGACACATATCTGGCCATTTCATTAGGAACACTCCATTCCCATTATCATTAAAGGTGTTAATGTAGATATTAGCATTATCTCCCTATCCATGGTTGATACATCTATAGTATCTATATTTAGCACCACATAGGCATGAGGTTCCTCTTGAAATGGGATGTCACATCTCAAGAGGCCTTTAACACATTTATATTTAATGGAGACAAATATGGTAGGGATGCACTTGTGGTCTGGGCACCCATGAGTTCGTCACTACCATAAATTCTTATTTTCATTAAGAAAATACTCGATTATACTCCTATAAAATGATCACCACAACCATTCAGACATGAGGACCCTCCTGAAAACAAGATGTAGCATCTCAAGAGGCTAACCTCTAATGAATCAGACAACAGGTCTGTGGTTCATGTATCTGTCAATAACTTTAGTTCTTATTCTAGTCCACTTGTCTCCTCTTACCTCCCTTCCTTCACCCTCGCACCCAACACAGCATTGTGTGGATTTGCTGTTCATCATGAGACTGGGATCCTTATTCAAGATTTCCTGCTGCTTAACAGAAGTTTTTTTCTTGCCGCCATGATGGAGGGATTCATGATTGGCTATATGGATTCATGTTGGATGCATATATTTGTATATATATATATGTATATGTGTATTTTTATATGTATATATGTATCTATGCATATATGTGTATCCACAAAATGAAGAGCTTTATGCTCTATTGTAAAGTGTCTTGAGATAACACTTGTTATGAGTTGGCGCTATACAAATAAAGATTGATTGATTGGTTGATTGATTGAAATCTGTAAACAATTGTTTTTGTATCTTGGATAATTCAAATACATTCACTTCACTTTATTAATTTTCCCTTCAAGGGCAATTTTTGTTGAAGCAGATCAACACAGACACTCGCAATGAGACAGTAAGAACTCACAGTACATGAATAAAACAATAAAAAAAACATAAAATGACAGACACACAACAGCTCAAGTACAAAAAAGGTCAGATCAGATAGTCAGGTCCAATTCAGAGTCAACCCAGCAGCTGGAGCAGCTGGAGCAGCCGCAGAGCATCGTTTCTAAAAAGACTGTCTTAATTGTCCTAACTCACTGTACATATTGCAATAAGACATTTTAAATACTATACACCCCTATCCAGTTAATACCTTAACAAAGAATGAACCTTCAAGAGAAGCTGACGGATGAGGACAAAGTGCATTGTTATCAAACACATCTGCTGCAGGTCGCTGCTCTAGCCTGCAGCCTCGCGTCTTGCCTGCAAGTCCAGAACGCTTCTGCTT
Organism: Scarus forsteni; assembly: GCA_036419115.1. Taxonomy (NCBI): domain Eukaryota; kingdom Metazoa; phylum Chordata; class Actinopteri; order Labriformes; family Labridae; genus Scarus; species Scarus forsteni. The sequence goes on along the minus strand of JAZDUH010000241.1, from coordinate 341,507 downwards.
GAATATAAAATTCACTCATGAAGCTAGATTACTAACAAGTAAATAAACAAAGTGGAGTTATTTGTTTTCGAAAACGCTCCTAAACTAAAATAAGCAAGTTTGGGTGAGCGGACATAAGCAGCGTGTTGAGCCAAGGCCCGGGGAAGTGCAGTGGGGTTTCACCTTTAAGCTGCACTTCCTGTAAACTGTATGTGTCAAATTACAGCGTGATTACCTTATCCTGCCCAGTAGCGGTTAGAGCAGTGTGAGTGCAGGCTAGTAGGGGAGGGGGTGGTGATGGAGCCATAGCAAAGTCCGGGCTGATCAGGGCCTCAAACAGTAAATCAACTTCTTCTTTCTGCTTGTAAACTGATTTATTTTCACATCTGTACCAAAAGCGGAGGTGAGAATTGTAGGAATTATTTGACATTAGAGGCCTCACGCTGAAAATGTCTGCTCCCCTGCCCCCCACCCCTCTGTCCATCTGTGTCTCTCATAGTATCCATGTCGTCTGCAGGCTCTCAGTGTGTGCAGTCAGCTCCATGTTTGCTGTACGGTGACCTCAACAGAAGTGAGCCTCCTCTTCCTCCTTGTCCTCTGCATTGCCCTCAGGAAATGCAGCACTCCTCACTCTGCAAGCAGCAGTAAGGGTGGGGTGAGCTGGCGCTGGTCCCACACTTCTTGCTCACACATACCCTCACTCTCTCTCCCTCTCTCTCTCCTGGGTGCTCTAAAGCTTCACTCGACTGTTATAGCACGGAGTATCATGCAGAAGAGGATCGCAGTCATAGAAGAAGGCATCACACCTGCTTTTAATAGTTCTCTGCAGCTCTCCTTTGTTTTTAGTTTCAGTTTGATAGTCTCCTTCATCACCTTAGGAGAGGACTTTCATTTTATAAACATCTAGATGAAAATAATATTTGGCACCTGCCCATCACAAAACGACAATAATATAGACTAACACATTATATTTTGTATGAACATCAGTGTTTACATAAAATTACACATTCAAAACTCAGACATCCAGTTTCAGATTGGAAAAAAACCTGGTCCAACCAAAAGCTATCAAAGGATGGAGTTAGAATGAAGGTTAAAACACCAAAGGACCTCTGCATACACTGAAACCCTATTTGCAAGCTTTTTATGATAAAAGAATATCAGTCCAGCCACTCATTGACCAGACCTCGTTTCCTTATGAATATTTACCCATGTTTCTAAAGAAACAGTTTTTACATGAATTTTAACGTACATTTCAATAAGCCTACAAAGTATTTTAGCACAGGATCAGAGAGAGCCACAAACTTGTTTCTAAACCCCGATATGGAGACATTAATGAGGACTCACTCTGTTTTCATGAGCTGCTTCACAATGACATTTAGGAACCCCAGTCAAATAGAAGTAGCAATTTGACACAGAAATTAATTAAACTGCATCTCCTTCTGATTGAGATGTTAAATGCTGTGAGAAATACATGCATAAAACAGTAATGTATGCAGACGACACAACTATATATGCTTCTGCACAAACAAGTAATGAACTGGAAACTATTATAAATATGGAACTAATTAATTTAGCAAAATGGGTCAGAGAAAATAAGCTCGCCCTGAATACACTGAAGACCAACTGTATGATTATTGGGTCAAATTATAATATTGCTCGAAATCCTGTACTTAATATCAAAATAAATGACATCTCTATAAACCAAGTGCATGAAACCAAACTTCTGGGAGTAACAGTGGACAATAAACTTTCGTGGAAGAAACACATATGTCATATTATTGCAAAAATGGGAAGAGGCACTACAATTATAAGGAGACATGCCTCCTATATGGACCAAAGAACTTTAAAAATAGTAATGCAATCACTCATGTTATCACATCTTGACTATTGCCCAGCAGTTTGGTCCAATGCCAAAGGTGAATTGCTAAACAAATTACAATGTATGCAAAACAGAGTGGCCCGAACAGTTCTGAAGTGTGGTAATAGAACAAATATTGTATCTATGCACAAAAAGCTCAACTGGCTAATGGTCAAAGACAGACTTCTGTATTCACTGCTGATTGTGATTAGAAATTTATCGGTTTCAAGAACACTGTATGATTTGTTTAAAAAGCTCACTTTTAGTGCAGATAGTCATAATCACAACACCAGACATGCTAGTGTTGGGAATTTCTAAATACCTAAAACAACATCTAACTCAATCAAGCGAACAGTTCTGTATCGAGGAATGAGAGAATGGAATTTTTTACCTGCACATGTAAAACTCAACACTAATTGAAAACAATTCAAGAGATTACTAAAATGCCATTATTTTTCCATATATGAATTCTTTACACCTGGAGGGGAAAATTGGCTTTGTTTGATGTTTTTCTGTTGTTTTCTTTTTTGTTTTCTGTTTTTTCTTTTTAATTTTATTGCTTTTATCATGTATTTATAATTTTGTTGGACCCCAGGAAGAATAGCTGTAGCTGTGCTGCAGCTAATGGGGCTCAGAATAAACAGTAAATAATAAAGTGCTGATTGTGTGTTTTATCCATTGGTCCTCAGTCTCTCGATTACTGATTGGTATTTCATCAGTTTTCCCACCTTTTAAGTGAATCTTCCGGATCAGAAAGTTGAGGTCTCTCATGTGCCTTGGCTGTCCTTCAATTACTCAGAGTCAATTATACTTACAAATACGTCAAGGGCACAGGTGAAAGAGTGAATGAGCAGAAGGTGTAGCAGTTAGTTTATCTCATGTTGTACTTTTATGATCATCACAGCGGTAACGGGGACAAAGAGCCTGTGTGTAACGTCTGCGCAGTCGAGCTACAGAGACAGAAATGTAGGGATACAGTCATCCTATCAAAGTAGAACAGCGTATTCAAAAAAGTAGTGAAATTAAACATTTTTATTGATCAACTGCTTTACACAATTCTGAAATCAGACAGCTCTTGTCTTCTTTCCTCTCACACTAAGGACCAGCCCTCCTCTTGGTCTGACGGAGTCCCACGCAGCCTGATTCCTTTAATCCAATCATGCTTAACCCATTATGGTTAAAATGTTACATTTTAACATGGCACACGTAAAGGTTGCAGGTCATCACATGTACCCAGAGATCAGCCTCCACATGCAAGTAAGAAGCATGTAATTGAAACTGCGGTCTAAGCTGCTGTCTGGCTAATCCCCGATCAGCATGTTAAACTAATTGAGGTGCTGTCGGTCAGTGATACCGTGGGCCTTTATCGAGTTTAAGCCCCCACCCCTTTCCTCCCACAATCCTACAACCGCCTGGACATGTCTTCTTGAACGAGAAGTTGTCCATCAGCTGTTGGGAATGTGTTCTTATCACAAAACGAGTGCTTACAGCCGCCCTGCATTTAAATGCTCTGTGGCTATAGGTGCTCACCCCCTCACTGCCTCTGTCTTTCGCACACAGACGCACACACACACACAGAGGATGGCTGATTCGCCTGAGTCAGGCCTCTGGCTCACTTGATATTCCCTGATCGATTTCTTTGAAGACAGACACTCATCCTATATCCCTTGTACAAAAATGCCATTCCTGTTGACGACATCCGAAAAGTTTCTCAAGGGCCTTTTGGCTGTGGTCTGTTCAGCTGTGCATGCACGGTATCGTATGGTTTCTCCGTATCAGATCTCCGGTGTCCTCTGCTGCTGGCCTTATCACCGTGTAAAACCAAATCTGTGTGGAGCCTGAGCACAGTTTTAATCCTCTAACAGCCTCCTCTTCAGTACAATGTTAACAATGTGCAAAATAGCTGGGGCAGCATTATTGGATCTCCCATGCTCCAGCAAAAGCCCTTGGGCCTGACACCACCCCACCCTCAGGTCCAATCCCGCCAGCCTCTCCTCTCCCCCCGATCCCCGAGGCCCTCTCTCTGGCCCACTTCCTCTTTGCATTACCTCCATCAGGCCGGGCTGCTGACACACTTGTTTAATAATTAAGGGCACGTCCATAATTTCCTCGTCCTTGTGGAAGTCCACAAATGGTCTCTGTGAAACTCAGGCCAGTTAAATGTACCTCTTTACCTCGGGCCACTGACAGCCCTACATCACTGGAGTGATGTGGGAGAAATGAAACAATCGAGTGGAGTCAGTCCAGAACGAATGAGTTCATCATGAATTATCCACTCATCTTTTTTATCGGCTTATCTAATTTACATTGACACGGACACCCTCACACATTATGAGCAGCAATGTCCATCATCGCTGTGTTCTAGAGACAATGCAGGATGGACTGCATGGACTATAAACAACCATAAGTATGTCTGTCCACCGTCCTTAATGCTGACCGCTATTGACAACACTGAGTGACTCCAGTGCTGAGACCAGTCATTAAAAACACTGATGCTGCCTAAAATAAAGTATGTGGGATGTGGAGAGATGTCAGCAGCAATAAAGTGGTGCAGGGAAATTACCTGGGAATTAGCATGGTATTGGATATCTTGGTAAAAAAGGATTTTTTTTTTTTTTTTTTACCATGATCTTAGATCATTACTGACGGCTTGCACAGCAGCTGGACCTGCCTGATTTGATGTCTGCGCTCGGCCCAAAGTAAGAACGCTCAATCAGACTCTTTTGGAGCATGATGAGGTGAGAGAGACGCCGGCAGGAAGTGACTGCACTTAAAAAGATTAGCATAGATGCTAACAGCCTTGGTAGCAGTTTTACCAGGTCTAGACCGTATTTCTTTATAAAATGGACAGCAAATAGCACTACAAACTCCTCTATAGTAAGGATATTTTCTCTCCACTTCTGTCACATCTGTGAGAAGGAAGTTCGTCCCAAGATTCTTTATTAACAGAACTTCACTCTGACATACTGATCAATAAAGCTGTGGTGAGTTTGTACTTTACAGTCTCAAGTTCATTCATGAATATGTTGCAAAAATGTGAATTTCTATTTTCAAAACTGAACTGGTGTTGCCCAGTGAAATTACTGGCAAAAAATCTATTTTGCTAGAGATAATTCACTTTAAGAGATTTTGTTTGTATGCTATGCATGTTAAATACGGGAGGTGACGGGAGACCAACAGACACATTTCTTTTTCTAGCTGCTATAAGTGCATGAGAGAAGGGGGTACATGGCTGGAGGTCAAGTGTCTGAAGGGGTAAAAAGTTTGGGAACCACTGGACTAGTGAAACATTTTGGTCAGTCAGATTAAGGCCCTATCCACACGAAGACAAAACGCTAAACAGTTTCCAAAACGATCGTCATAAAGACGAAGGCGTTTCAGAAAATATGTGCGTCCACATGAATGCACTTGATACGCATCAGAACGCCGTAAAAACACATGCCAGACCTCTAGGGGCGCTGTAACAATATGACAGAAACAAGCAGAAACAGATGAAAAAGCAGTGGGCATGCGCACTTGCGGAAAAAGTTGTAAACAGAGATTGTGATAAAGTGATCATAAAGTGCCGTAATGTGTCCTCGATAATTGTTTGTTCAACTCGGTGGTGATTGAGAAGAAGGAGATTTTGCTGCAACAGGGATAGTAGGGTCACTAGCTTCATTAGCACATATGCTACACCGTACGTCGCCATTGTTGTTGTTGTTGTTGCCGCGTGTGGCACATGCGTGTCAATGACGATATGAAACTATGACGTAAGGGTATCTGAAAAGTGGTGGAGAGCCAGTAAACACGGAGCTGCGTATACGGCATTTCAAAATCTTTCCACTCTGGAACCTGGTTTCAAAAATGATCGTTTACAGACCCCCAAAACGCCGTCTTCGTATGGATGATACGCAGATTCGGCAAAAAATGTATGCGTTTAGACCTCGGTTTGGCTTCGTGTGGATGGGGCCTAAGATTCATATGGCAACGCTCCAAGCCAGAATGATTGAGCTCAATCTGCAGACCCAAGGTCCAATTGACATCCTATAAGGCTGGAGGAGGTGGAAGCTCCAAGCATGATGACAGTGACAAGCAACTGCTCGTACAGAGATGAGCATAGATGCAGAACAGCTTCAGTAGCAGTTCTGTCAGATCTGGACAACATTTCTTCATTAAATGAAAAAACTACAAACACTGACAAGCATTTTGGTGCTTTTCTGACACGTTTGGTGAAAGTTTGTCCTTCAAAGTGGCTCATGTTTTGCTTTTTACATGGTAGCAGCAGCACCCGCCTACTTCATCATGTTAACAGTTTTTTTAAAAACACAAAAATGCTTCAAAATTAAAAACTGGAGAAATATCAGATTTATTTGATCAACCTTCGAATGATCAGCCAATTAAATACCCAAATTCTTCCTGAAAATATCACACATATGTTAATGTTACCCTGACTTCCAATGTGGACGACCTGCTGCTGCTTGTTTGACTTTAAGTGATTTATCCATCAACCATCAACAACAAACACAAAATCCAATTTTTTGGATGGTTAATCCCAATTTAAATACTGTTCAGTTAGAAACAGCTGTATTGATTTGCATAAGTTCTCTCCACTTCATAATAACCATTATAGCTGTTCATTTTAAAATTAGAACAATCCTCTCTGTTTATGTTTGTTATTGCTTATGCAACCATAATTACTACGGTTACAATTATACTGAGGGATGGCCCTTCTTAGTAAAAAGAAACAATTCAAGGGGGTTTCCCTGGTAGATTTCAGTGCAGATGAATATGCTACGGACAACTTTATGGAACCATGAATTTGGTTTGATCATGAATTCTTACTTTAGTCCCTTTCTCTTTGTCCACCTCCCTACCTCCGCCCACTCACATCCCTAACATGGCTTCAGTTGATGGCTGTTCAACACAAGTCAAGTTTTCACGCTGTTTATCAGAGGTTTTTTTTCTTGCCACTGTGCTTGTGGATTCATCTTTTCTACCATGAGGTTGGGGTGTAAATGTCGCCTTGGTTCGAAGACACTGGCTTTGGCATGACACGGATTCTTACACAAAAGAGAAGGTGGAGCGTACTGTAACATGGGTTTGATGTAGAATCAGTGCAAACCATTGTGCTGCCTTGGATAATATAGAGAAAATCAGGAGAGTTAGAGGACTGAATCTGTGCAAAGCCCTTTTTTTTAGTGAAGTTGCTTTCAGTTTCCTGGTGTTGTTATCCATGGTGTTGTTACTGAGACTTTTGTTAATGTGAAGCTTTTGAATCCTACTTCACAGAGATGTTCAGCTATTAGTTTATTTTACTACAACATGATAAAGTATTAGAGGTAATTGCAGTCAGGACTCGTTGGGCCTGGAGCAATGTGAGTTCAGTCCATCCGGAGACCCAGAAGAGGGGGCTTGTGCCTTGGCAAAGTCACAATGAATGTGTTATATTATTCACGAGTTAATGCTAACATTTATCTAAAGAAAACATCTTATGCTAACATTTATTTAAAATATATCATGTTATAGCAGAGCAGTCAGAAGGTGTCATGTTATCTGTAAAATGCAGCATCTGTCAATTAACACCAGGCCTGCTTCTAGTTTTCTGTTTCCTGTTGTTTTAACTTTCAGTTAAAGCTAACCTTTTCCTAGCATACTTAGCTTTTCAAACCAGACATGCCACAAGATGTCAACATGTGATGAGAGGACATCGACCTAAACCCTAAAGTGTGTATGATTGTGTATATTCCTTTGCTCTGGGCTTTTTTTTGATCATGCTGGGGGGTGGGCAGATCACAGACCTCAGCAGCTGAGTGATTTTTTATATTTGTGTATTGTTTTACATATTGTCAATAAATGGTTGGCGAATGGATCTTATTCGGACTTGAGCTTCCTTCCAAAGAGAATAAGTTTTTCCTAACAAATGTATGTGCAATGTTTTGGCCAAAAGTCATCACTGTAATATCCAGATCTGGTTTATTGGCAGGGAGGCTTATGCTGCTGTTTTCAGAAAAACCTTAAAGATTTAGTCATTAACCCAACTTGTAAGCAGGATATTAACTCACCAAGCATCCAGCTGTGGAAGTTTCTGTCATCGCTGCTCCTGTCTGGAAACGTCCTTGTGCTATCGGGCGATGTGGATCTCAGTTTTCATGCTCCTCCTGCTCGGTGTGCAGTGTCAGCGAGCTTGTCTGAGGGAGAAAATTCAAAACTTTACATCAACGGAACCAGCGGTGACCTTCCTGCTTCAATTTCATCACTGCACCGTGCACAAGGAGGCCGGCCAACACGGACCACAAAGATATCACCATGAGCGATGAGCAGTGATGAGATAAACAAAACCTGAACATTGTTCTCCAAACGGAGGGAAAACGTCATGCTGAAAGTTTTAGATTCACATCCTCAAGGTTACTGCTGGGAGAAATGGAAGATGCAATAGATGCTCTGGAAACTGTAGATCTGACAACACAAAATGACTAAACTACAACTTTTTTTATATTTACTCTGTTACTATTAGATAGATAGATAGATAGATAGATAGATAGATAGATAGATAGATAGATAGATAGATAGATAGATGTGTAAGTTATTTTCACCATTAGTGTCTTTTAAAAACTGTCTAACATTAGTCAACATTAGACAAGGAAATAAGGGTCTGTCACACTGAGTGTGTTTACATGTACATTCATAGACTGGCCATTGTCTCATTTTTGGTGTTTTCATGTAAACAGTGTGATCTGAATTTTTTGTCAGACAAGAGCAAAGGCATTAGAGGAATCGATTGACTCTTTTCTTTTTGGCCAGTCATCTCTTTCAAAAGTGTATTTAAAAGTGCTTAATCTGGGCTCATTAATTCTCTGATATTTGTGCATTATTAACGTTTGTGAGCAGAGGAAACACTGAACAAGCAGCAGTAAGAGTGCTGCGAGGCTGAGTTTTCTGAGGACAGGTGATGTTAATCATACATATAGCTGATGAAGATATGAATGTTCTTGATCTCCTAAATAGAAAGAAAACAGATGCTGGAAGAATTCTGCAAGCTAAACTGTGTATTAACGACGTGTCTAGCATTTCCACTGTTGGCAGTTTAGCTAATGCCTCTGACTGACACTGCCCTTTCTGCATCACTGTGCCTTATAATAATATAAAAAACATCAGAATCTCTCTGTTTTTACTTTATGCTCTTGTGGAAAGAAAACTCACAGCATCACATGAACAAGGTTTTCTTCAACAATCAAATCACTGCATAGTGCATAAACATCCATCGGATTATTACAATGGACTGAATATTCCCACAAGCTGGATTAAATTGATCCTGTAAACATCTTCATTATCACAAATAAAGGTGAGCACCATAAAAATCCCCTTTAGACGTCCGATGAAAATGATGACATGCCATCACATGCTGCTGCTGTAGGTGCAGACAAATCGAACGAAGACCTTTTTTTACTGAGAAAATGACACTGACATCCAAACAAAGTGTTTAATAACCTTCAGAGTAAATTGTCTTATTCCTAAAGCTGTGATTTTAGTAATCTTATGAGTGGAGGTTCCTTTGCAGTGCAGTCAGCTCCTCTAGTGGGAGAGGCTGTCAGAGGCTGACAAATGGAGAGAGTGCTTTCTGCTGAGAGAGTTGTCCCTGCAGGTTTCTCATACAGGCAGCCAGACACGAGCCTGCGCACGTTTGTGTGTGTAAATACATCACTGACCACCAAAACCATCCTGCGCGGCAGACGTTCAACCACAAGATGGATACACACAGTCTGTTTGGGAAAATAAAGGAAAATTGTTGCTGCTTTTTCTTTCTGTGCAGGAGTGTGGACACAGGTGGACTCTAAAATAATCTCTTCATTTGTTCAAACCAAAACAGAAAAAGATCCATTCATCCATCTATTATCTATAAACTGATCCTGGGGGCTGAAGTGGGCTGGAGCCTTTCCCTAAAAACATGGACGAGAGGTGAGGTACACCCAGGGATGGTTGCCAGCCAATCTCAAGGCTGACACGGAGAGAGAAGGCCATTTACACATGCACAGGGTTAAGGGCAATTAGGGGGCACCATCTGACCTAATGATAGATAGATAGATAGATAGATAGATAGATAGATAGATAGATAGATAGATAGATAGATAGATAGATAGATAGATAGATAGATAGATAGATAGATAGACAGACAGACAGACAGACAGACAGACAGACAGACAGACAGACATTTACTCCAATGTTTGCAGTAACAAGAGAAATATCTAGCATTACTTAATGAGGGTTGAGTCAGAAACATCAAGATGTCATATTCTGAAGCAGTTAATCAGCACAAAAAGCGGTATATTAATTTTTTTAGTACAGCATGAAAAGTGGGAAAATTATTAGTGACCAGAAAAACTCACGTGCACTTGACCATCTTGGTAATTTGAGAAATACTTTTTGAGCATCATTGCATACAACCTGAAACTTTTCATTCCAGCTTTACTGTAGTTAGTCCAGAGGTGAACAGTATATGAGGGAGAATAATAAGCTCCAAAGAGCTCTATTTAAACATTGTCTGTGCACACTGAAAACATTGTTCCAAGTATATTGAACCTAAAACATAATGAACATGTCTTAGGACCATGCACACACCATATATAAAGGCCCATGTGCAGCTGGCTAGTTTGCATGTCTTTCTTTCACTGTTCTCTCTGTCATTTCCTAAATATATCTGCAGTCACTATACACCATCAATAAAGGCCAAAATGCAAACAAAGTTTTCATACAAAAAACAATAGTAAAAATATTTAATTTTTATTGTAACTTATATCGTTGCCTGATTCGTCACCTTTACAATTAGGAACAATTGGTAAGGATCAATCAATCAATCAATCAAACTTTACTTGTATAGCACTTTTACAAACTGTAACTTTGTCTGTTCAGTCGATGGCTGACCAACAGAGCTAGTCAAGAGTCAAAAACTGTCCCCACATCCTTCAAGGATAAGTTCGGTTTCTACAGCTTTCACATTGTTTATAGAATGAAGTAGAACAATATACTCACCCAGAAGGCTTTCCTGATCCAAACAGTGCTTCAGGAGATATTTAGATCCAAAATCGAGCGGCGGACATCCTTATAATGGTAGCACACAGGGCATACAGCACCGCTCCTAAAACTGCATTAATCGTCCAAAAACTCATTAGTTTCACCAATATTTCATCATGGTCCACTCGCGCTACTCCTCCATTACAGTCTGTGTCGCTCCAGACATGTTTTTGTGACTGTGCTGACCTCTGAACTGAAGAAGAAGAATGTTTGCCGCCGCGCATGCGCAGTACGGCTCATTATTTAAGGGGAAGACCGCTGGCTACACAGCAACTTTCTTCTTCCAGCTTTGTGCAAAATGGATGAATATCTATCGGATGAAGAAGTTGTGGACGAGAACTTTGAATATGATGGGTGTCCTTACAGTTTTGAGCCAGAGTTTACAGATGAGAAGCTCATCGAAAGGAGGACGCGGAGGCAAAGAGAAGAACAGCTCTCCAGAGAGTACTGCGTATGCGCAGAGGCAAACCTTCTTCTTCAGTTCAGAGGTCAGCACAGCCACACAACATGTCTGGAGCGACACAGACTGTCTTGGAGGAGTAGCGTTAGTGGACCATGATGAAATATTGGTGAAACTAATGAGTTTTTGGACGATTAATGCAGTTTTAGGAGCGGTGCTGTATGCCCTATGTGCTACCATTATACGGATGTCCAGCACTCGATTTTGGATCTAAATATCTCCCGAAGCACTGTTTGGATCAGGAAAGCCTTCTGGGTGAGTATATTGTTCTACTTCATTCTATAAACAACATGAAAGCTGTAGAAACCGAACTTATCCTTAAGAGTTTGCTGGGGGAAAACTCGACTTTTACTCACAAACCATCATAGGCTGCTCCATTACTTCATGTTGTGAATTGATGGCAAGCCACTGCCCACAAGATACACCACTGCGCACAACCTTAAAAATTAAAAATTACAAACGTCACCTTAACAGCGAGGTCCACCTTGGAGGGGTCGAGGATTTGCGGTATAAGCAACAGAGCTAATCATGCAGGTAGTGCCCCCCAAAAATGTGCCAAAATCCTCTGTAACAACAAGCTGGTGTTTTAGTTCGCAGTCATATAGGCCAAATGCAAACTAGAAAATATTTAAAACTGATAATAGTGTGTTTCAGTCCAAATAGCAGCATTATTTGGTGTCAGTCCTGGTACTGCATCCAAACTTAAGTTCTGTGAGCCTGGTGGAGTCAAAGAGAGACCACCAAGGAAGACGACACCCCAGGAAGACCAGATCCTCAGCCCTGCTTGACTGCAGAACTGTAGGCCTTCTCACAGTGGAAGAGGTGATTTTGGTGCTTTTTTTGGTCACTACCACATCTTGTACCTCACTGTAAAGGAGATTAATCTGGCTGTCCAACAATATTAAGCACAAAACCAAATTGGTGTCACTGGAGGGGAGAAATAATCAACTAAAATAATGTTTATTAGGAGCATAAATACTTCAAATATGTGTTTTACACCAGATTAACAGTGAATCTTACTCAACTGGAAGCAGAAAGAAAGGCCCATAACCCCAGGTGATGATGATTTGAACACTGCTACATTAAGGCCTTCTAGTAAGAGAGAGGGAGATGTAATTTCTCCTAAAGCTTGTTATAGTTTTTCCTTCCTGAGTTGATGATTTTGAGACAGTTCCCTGTGAAAATTTGACCAGTTACTCAGAATATACTTCATGTTCTTCGTGCACTTTACGTTGGATCTTTGCACAATATACATATTTACAGAAATGTATAAAAATCAATAGTCTAATAGTTCCATTCTTAATAGTGATAATATCTTCATACATGTGTTTAGTCAGAATCTTCATTAAATATCTTTTTTTTGCTGCTATTATTTAATTTTTTTATGCTGCTATTTAAATCTATTATTATTACTGCTATACCTCTTACCTGCCTCTAGTTGTGGATAACAGAGTAGAAATACCATCGTGAAGGGAAACATGTTTCTCAATGTGTAAATGACAATAAGCACTTTGAATCTTGAATGCTGTCTTTTGTGCATTGTTAAGTATTCTGCAGGATGTGCAGTTTTTGTCTGGGTAGTGGTCTCAAGGGGGGGGGGGGGGGGGGTTCTTAAACAAAGCTACATCCTCGGACATCATGTGAGGATAAAAAGCTCTCTTCTAGCTGTTACTGTGAGTGTTTCAGTCAGCTGTTCTTGCTCCTATATCTCTGTGTGCTCTGTATAATCCGTCTGTACCTGTGTGTAGGCAGCTTCCTCTGAACAGCAGCCACTGCAGCTGCTGTGCCCTCTCCACATGCCCCCATATCTGCAGTCCTCAAGGAAAGACAGATTTCAGCACTTTAACAGATTGAGCCCCCGCAGAGGACGCCTCTGTGGAGCCACAGAGTGAAAAATCAGGAGTTTTTTTTCATCCTGCTTGTCCTCATGAACACCTGAGTGGACTTAATACTGTCTGTCAACACTTATGCACAAACACTCAGCACGCAAGGTCGACTTCTGAGGCACGAATCATCCCAACACTGGAAAAGATGCTTCACACGTTCACCATTTTTAAGGTGAAACCAATACGAGTTTCCCTCTTATCCTCTCCTTCACCCTCCCTGGTATTTTCATGAGCTTTAATGTGCAGTTTAACAAAGCTGCCTGGTTAATAGATCTGTTTGAGGCTTCCTGTCCCTGTAACTCGCTCCTTCATGCTCTTAAATAAATCTGCACCAGTCTCTCCACACTGGAGCAAACCCTCTCGTTCTTGTCTGAAAATAAGCAGATGCTATTCTGGAGTATGCATCATCACAGAGATCCGTCCGTCCTGTTTCGTGGCTGCGTCTGACCGAGAGTGTGTTGGTGTGGGAACACTCAGCTCAGCTCCCTCCCTCTGTGCTGCTGCTGCTGCTGACTCATTGTCACTGCCCCTGAATCTGCTGCCTGCCTGCCTGCAGGCGTTATTCACACACTCACCTTCCTCTGCAAGCTGCCTCCTCAGCACCTGGAGCCTCAAACCAGAGAGGGGGCCACTGCAGGGCCCAAAAGCCTCTGACACACATCCAGGTAGACTAGGACTCGGGCTGGAGCTGCTGACCTGTAGGTAATTTATCAGAGGATGATTACAATGTGTTTTAAACACTGCCTGGCCAAAAAAAAAGTCAGCACCAAAAAAAAGGTCACTCTGATGTTTTGCTGGATTGCCCTTAGCTTTAATTACAGCACACATTCACCGTGGCATTGTTTTGATAAGCTTCTGCAATGTCACGAGATTTGTCCCAGATCATAGCACTGCCCCCACAGGCTTGAACAGTAGGCACTAGGCATGATGGGTGCATCACTTCACCTGCCTCTCTTCTTACCCTGATGCTCCGATCACTCTGAAACAGGGTCAATCTAGACTCGTCAGACCACATGACCTTCTTCCAGTCCTCCAGAGTCCAATCTTTATGCTCCTTTGCAAAATGGAGTAGTTTTGTCAGATTAGCCTCACTGATTTGTGGTTTTCTTAAGGCTACACGGCTGTTCAGTCCACAATTCCTTGAGTTCCCTTCACATTGTGCATGCAGATATGCTCTTACTGTCCCTATTAAAAACAGCCCTGAGTTTTACTGTTGTTTTTCTTCCATTTGATTTGGCCAATTCAGAAATTTTTCTGTCCAAATGTCTTCCTTGAAGACAATGGTTCCCCATGATCCTTCCAGTTTTTAATAATGTGTTGGAAGCTTCTTAAAGAATAAGTTTGGTTTCTGCAGCTTTCAAATTGTTTATAGAATGAAGTAGAATAATATACTCACCCAGAAGGCTTTCCTGATCCAAACAGTGCTTCGGGAGATATTTAGATCCAAAATCGAGCAGCGGACATCCTTATAATGGTAGCACACTGGGCATGTATAGCACTGCTCATAAAACTGCATTAATCTTCCAAAAACTCATTAGTTTCACCAATATTTCATCATGGTCCACTCGCGCTACTCCTCCAAGACAGTCACCCATGTTTTTGTGACTGTGCTGACCTCTGAACTGAAGAAGAAGAACATTTGCCTCCGCACATGCGCAGTATGGCTCATTGTTTTAGGGGCGACCGCCGGCTACACGACTTTCTTCTTCCAGTTTTGTGCAAAATGGACGATTATCTATCGGATGAAGATGTTGTGGACGAGAACTTTGAATATGATGGGTGTCCTTACAGTTTTGAGCCAGAGTTTACAGATGAGGAGCTCATAGAAAGGAGGACGTGTACTGCATATGCGCGGAGGCATACGTTCTTCTTCTTCGGTTCAGAGGTCAGCACAGTCACAGAACATGGGTGGAGCGACACCGGACTGTCGTGGAGGAGTAGCGCGAGCAGACCATGATGGAAAGCCTGTTGGGTGAGTATATTCTACTTCATTCTATAAACAATGTGAAAGCTGTAGAAACCAAACTTATCCTTTAACCTGATTTTAGTGGTTTTTGCAATCTACTAAGATGTTTTCTCTGCTTGATGCATGCCAATGATTTAATCCTTCTTTGACAAACATCTTTTCCACGACCAGTGTGTGTGTGTCTGTCACATGGTTGTTTAAGAAGTAAGAAACTTGCTCATGCAGTAATTCTCCAATCGGAGGCTTGTACCTGTTTGTTTGGTGAAATCCAGGTGGCAACTTTTTTTGGCCAGGCAGTGTATAACATGGAGCCAAAGTTCAACCAGAAGATCCATCCATGTGCTCACTTTAAGTCGCCTCCTCACTCTGTTCGACTTCCTGCTCACCCACCTCAGCACTAAGCCAACCAGATTTCTGCCTCCGCCTGTTCGGCCAATCATCCTGCTGCTGTCAAATTTTGAAATTAGAAAAGCAGTCAAGAAGAGCGCAGACCTCCACCAAGCAGCTCAGTTTCAGTAGTTTTCCACAGCCCATGTAAAAAATAACAAATAGTGCCAGGATCCGGACCAAACGAACACCTGTATGAACACAACAAGTCCTGGAAACATCACTTAATATTTTGACTTTATATGATTTATTGAATGTCATCAATGGGAATTCTTATCATAAAGTTAAATGTCTTCTGTGACGTCAATCTGAAACTCATATTATCCTGAGAAACTGGAAGTAAATGAATTAAAAATGGCAGATATGATTTTCTAAAATTCTGCCCAATGTTAACCTTACCCCTTAAAGCCTGTTGTATCATCTTTAATACACACTTTTATGATACCTCTATTGAATCAATATGATAAAAAAAAAAATACTGTAAAGCACCTGAATACAATCAGATAAATGATAAAAATGTCAAGTTGATAATCAGTGGCCAAAAACACCTCATGTATCAATTGAGATACAAAAAAGATAAATGTTAAAGGTTATGGAATTTTTTATTTTTTAAACATTTCAGTTCCCAAAATCCCAAAAATGTTTGTTTTTTTAATTCTGGAAATGTTTGCATTCAAACAAATATCAATATCACCCCCAAAATCGAATCATTTCTTAGTTCCAACATCTCCAGATAATTTCAGAAAAATCAGTCCAGTAGTTTTTCTCACTAACAAACAACAAGCAGAAACATCACCTCTTTATAATTAAAATTAATAACTGCTCCTCCACAGTCCCTGCTGCACTGTGTGATCTCCAGACCTGGTCCAGCTCATCCTGCAGGCCTCATCAGTGTCTGGACTCCAAAGAGGGAGTTTTATCTCTCAGCCTCACAACTGCTGAAGTTCATGGAGACATCAGGAGGAGAGCCGAAGCTCCACAGAGATGCTAAAACAGAAAATGTGGAGGAGCAGTAGTCTGTAGACATTTTTTCATTATTTATATTTATATCTGACCATTGTCCTGTGTGCTTTTTTACCCTGTGTGCTCGCTATGCTGCTGAAATCATAATTCCCCGATGGAGTCTTTCCAACAGTATTAATTTTGATAGCACTTTTTGCACATGGATGTACTATATCTGTGTGTCTATAAAATGAAGAGACATTCCTCAGCCTGCTTTATCTTCAGCTAACACTTAAAACACATTGACACTATACAAATGATCAGTAAGACTGATTAACTGAGCAGTTGACTGACATCGCTGACCAGTGTGTCTTGAAAAAAATGTGAATTTATTTTTAAAATGTGAAGGATGTTTTGTCTTAATATTGAGGGTTCAGTTTCAGTCTTGTGTCATGTTAATTTGATCCAGAAGTGTTTAGTGTAGCAGAGTAAAGCTCATTCAGAGGACTTTGAGTAAATCTGTCTGAATGCAAACGCCTGCAGGCTGAGGCCGATAACAGAGCTTAACTTGTAGGTCACAGTTTTCTCTCAGACTGCAGGACATCAGAGAATTTGCTTTCCATTAACATCCCTCTAAGCCCTTAAGATTTGGAACACCCCTGAACTTTATCATAAATTGATTAAATTAAAGGCTGAAGCTAAGACTGGAGCCTGTAGCCCTACAAACAAAACACAGGAGCGTCTGTTGTTCGTTATGTTTATATTAAATCAACTGTATCATCTCAGCTCTCAGACATGTCTGTCATTTCCAAACTTTTGTGTTTTAGGCTGGAAATGTTAGTAAAAAATGACAAAACAGGACATAAGAAATGTATAAGATCACCCAGTATAAGGTTAGCTACCCTAAATGAGCAGCATTGATAACAGAACCTCCACCAATTTTGTTTGTTCCACAAAATCTACTGGACAGGTTTGGTTGAAACTTTCAGAAGATGTTCCGACGTAAAAACGATTAGATTTTGGTGGTGATACAAATAATCATGACGATTGTTTTTGCTTAATAACTGTATAACTAATAATAATATCAACATGATTTTGAGTGCTAGTTGTGTGTTTTCAGGATCATGAATCGTATGATGATGGTAACTTCATCATAGAACTATTGCTTATAGACGTAACAGCACTATGTGCCATTGGTGGAGTGCTTTCTAGCCTTTTAATGTTTCTATAATGATTATTACCTCCGCCAAGGACGTTATGTTTTCGGGAGAGTTTGTTTGTCCGTCTGTCTGTGAACAAAATAACTCAAAAAATAGAGGATGGATTTTGATGAAATTTTCAGGAAATGTTCAGCATGGGAAAAGGAAGAACTGATTTAATTTTGGTGTTGATCTGGATCAGCGTCTGGCCGCCATGTCAAACAATGTGATTTCTGTGAATAACTACTGAACTAAAATAGATATCATTATGAATCCAGTTGTTAATGGTATGTTTTCATGGTCAAGGAATCTAAATATTTAGGTGAAATAAAGGTAGAACTAATATTTATGGTCAAAATCACAATATGGGTGAGGACTGTGGCGCTGGTGGAGGTCTGCGCTCTCGGAGTGCTTTTCTAGTTATACCAGTATGTAGAAGCTCTTTAGCCAAAATTATGCTTTTAATGATGAAATACAATTATTACTTCTTGACTAAGACGGTAAATTAGATAAAACTTGCTTTCCTGAACAAAAAAAAATAGTATACTGGTTAAATGTTATGCTTGATTACTTTCTGACTTCTCTCAAGAAGTGAGAGGCTAAAATTTGGATAAAAAAGGGAATTCAGTTGAAAATCCTCATTCGCCTTCAAACATCCAAAAACAAAAACACTTTCAGTTTTCTGGACCTCTGAAGTATCTGTTTTCTGTTTTTTCAGGACAGGTGGTCTTTTACATTTGTTAAGCTCTGTATGTATTACAGTTTTTTAAAGGGAACTTTGCTGAAAGAAGCTCTTTTACGGTTTGATTGGATCTTTTGTGGATAAAGCCGCTCAGCTGCAGCTGCAGCTCTGACTGAACTGATTGACTGGAACAGGAGGAGAGCGGAGCCACACATTCCCTCACAGACATTACAGATACACTGACGGCCTGACACTGTGATAATGTGACTGACAATTTCAACAATTACTGAGAGATGACTCTCGAAGAGCAGCCTCGTGTTATAACTCCTCAAGCTCGTGTGTTGTTCAGAACGTTTCCAGTTTTACCAACGTCCAAAACACTTCACCTTAGGCAGGACAAATGAGTCTATAATTATGATTTAAAGGTCTGATCATCTCTTTGACACTTAAGTGTATGTTTGTATGAATTTATCTGAGTAAGACAGTGTGGCACATCGAAGCGCCTTGAGACGGTCGAGGTTTGTCCTGAGAAACTGAACTAAAGCTTCGAGTTATTCCAATCAAGCAAAAACTCGTATGGATTCTCGTTTTCTCTAAAAGATGAGACACGGTGGGACACCAGGTCGTGTACGTGCCTCACAGCGAGAAGGTTGCCAGTCTGATCCCGGGTCGGTCAGGGCCTTCCTGTGTGGAGTTTAGATGTTCTCCCTGTGCATGCCTGAGTTCTCTCCGGGCACTCCAACTTCCTCTCAAAGACCAAAAACATGCCATGAGGCTGACTGGCGGCTCTAAATTGCCCTCAGGTATGAGTGTGATTGATTGTCTGTCTCTCTATGTCCAGGATGGGCAACTGGTGCCCCGGGGGCCACATGCGGTCGTTCATCCCTACATTTAACCCTTTAACTCTCAGCTCAACTGTTTGGCAGAGCTCAATAAATTCAGGATATTTATGGTGTTAAAAACATAATGTTTGTTTCTCTCAATGTTTTAGGATAAAGAAATAACTGCAAACAAACCAAAAGAAGAGATCTAGTCTTTGTTTGGGATCTTCTTATCTTCTAATCTAATGTACTATTTGTCAAAATCTCCGTATTTCTCCCCTCCATCCACAAGATGTCCCCACTGACAGCATGTTGAAAAAAAAGTCCGGTTTTAATACACAGCCTTGGCTCTGAATTTCAGCAGGTAAATACTGTGGCTTGGGCCGAGTTACCAAAACAGGGTACACCCCCCACATTAGCGTAAGAGAGATACAATATGTGCAGTAGCAATGGCTGAAAAACAGCCTAAAAGAAAAAGGTCAGAGGAGCAGAAAGTGAAAAAGAAGGGCTATGACCATGAAAGAGCGAAGACACGGGTCAACATGGTGTTACTTTCCAGCAGTGGAGGGAACTCCGTGAACTGAAAGACCTGAAAATGGACGTGGATGACGCCGTCTTTCTGCTGGATTGGTAAGCAACATTAGCTTTGTGGTGCTTCACATAACAGTAACAGCCGTCAGGCATTCATCTTATTGTCTAATCTGCCAGAATGTACTGTTGTCGTGATGTTATCAATATCGTCAGTCGAGTAGTCTGACGAGTCGGGGTTACCTTAGCTACATTGGACAGCTACGCAGTTTCTATGGCTGTTTGATGATGCACGTCCATCAGCTTTCGGGTGGTGGG
Organism: Scarus forsteni; assembly: GCA_036419115.1. Lineage (NCBI taxonomy): Eukaryota > Metazoa > Chordata > Actinopteri > Labriformes > Labridae > Scarus > Scarus forsteni. The sequence goes on along the minus strand of JAZDUH010000241.1, from coordinate 321,430 downwards.
TCTAAATTCCTTTATCAACAACCTCTCCACTCGTTTTCTCCCACATTGCTGACTACACCTTTATAGGCTTAAAAAGCTAAAAGCTATTATTATTCCATCATTATTGTTTTAAATACGTAAACATTGACTGATATAATTTATGTTAACATTTGCACAAATTATCTGTTATTCATCAAAAGCATTTATTTTGTGTTTGTCAAAATTATTGTCATCTATGTGAATGTTAGTTTTGATTGCTATTTATTTTAAAAACCTTTCTGCCTTTTCTGACTGATTTTGTCCCCAAAATGTGTGCATTTTTGTCATCATGTAATCAACTGTTAGCTTTTAAAATCCCACATCAAGAAAATACCTGTGACCAGTTTGCAGGGTGTCTTCCCCTGCTCTCATCCCCTTTCACAAGCCTATCCACTGTCTCTCACTTATCAATAAATGCCCAAAATGCCCCAAAAATACATTTAAAAAAATAAATATAAAATATCCCTGAATTTATTGATGGCCTCTGCCAAACAGTTGAGCTGGTAGTTAAAGGATTAAAAAGACAAAAACAAATCTGAAATTTGAAGGAAGCACAACTGCTAATTATTCATCATAAGTAACCAGTATTACATACATAAAGCACAAATTAGGAAAGGTGATAAAGTATTTCTACTTACCTCACACTGATGCTGCTATTTTCTTACAAGTCATTAAAAAAAATCTCGATGATCATATGTCTAAGTATATATTTTTGAGGAATTAAAATATAAAATACACTTAAAGTAAATGCTACATACGGAAACAGAGGTGAAGGTAGTGAATTTGTGCTTTGAAAATTGGCACATTTTAATTTTTATTGCATGAAAAAGAAGCTTAACTTGGCTTTAGTTATGTGTCATGCTCATTGAACTGTGGATTTTTAATTGTTTGAGTTAAAATTTAGGATGTTTGTTTATTCCTTTTTTTTGAAGCTTTTATGTTTGCTGCTTTTTTTTTTTTTTCCTCATTTGGAGTGTCCGACAATGCAGTGTGGCCCTCAGGCACTTACAAAAAATGATGTGGCTCTCTTGGTCGTCATAGTTGCCCACCTTCTATGTTGCCCTGTGATTGGCTGGTGTACCCCGCCTCTCGCCAAATGTCAGCTGTGACAGGCTCCAGCGCCCCTGTGACCCCAAAATGGATCTTCTCTATCAGGGTAAATGTTTTTAAGAAAGCTACAAACCCTGATAATTCAAAAAATCTTTGCAGGACAATTATCCTTTTTGGGGTCACAGGCTAAAACCTACCCCAGTTCACATTGAGCGGGAGGTAGTGTACACCGTAGACTGGTGGTCAGCCAATCACATGGCAATATAGAGAGACAGACAACAATTCACTCACACACTTGTATACCTAAGGGGCAATTTAGAGACCGATTAAACCTAAAGAGCATGTTTTTGGTCTGTGGGAGGAAGAGAGAACGAATGCATGCACGGGGAGATGATGCTCCACACAGAAAGGCCCGGACTGACACAGGGATTAAACCAGCAACCTTTTTTCTGTGCGGTGAGGCACTACCTGCTTTACCAATCTGAAAAGGGCAACCTGTTTGTTTCCATGGTGATTTATTTACAGAATTGAAATGACTTTTAAATTAGTTATTGTTTTGGTGACCTGAATATGCCCAAAGTAACTCAGGGTTAAAACACAGCAGGGCTTTTTTTGAGGCATGCTTATGAGTTTGTGTGCCTCTGGATTTTTGCCTAATTTTGGCCAAAATTAGTGAGAAAACCTCTGGTGTGACCGAGACTCAAAAAATAGCTCCCTTTGAGGGTTTTTTTATGTGACAAGCAGAGACGGCGTGCTGCTCCAAATGTCCCTGCTTGTCAAATAAAACACCCTTGAAGGGAGCTGTCTTCTGGTGTGTGAATCGCTTCGGTTCCTTTTCATTTGTTTTCTGGGCTCCAGCTCCCATCCCAGGACATGTGTGTGTGTCTGCTCTGTCTTCTTCTACTGTGGCTCATACACTCGACACGCATGTTCTCCAAGTTGAACTCTCTGTGCTTATGACCTTTATTTTAGATTTAGTGAGGAAAAATAGCAAATACTGGCAACTCTCTCTGCACTGTTTAAATCACAGAGCTCTATTTTCCATTGCTGTTACATCATAATTCTGCACTACTGTCAGAATTTTGCACTGCGCCCCCCACCACCACTGTGCTGAGTATTTTTACATTCTGTTCACTCCTTAAAATGTCTAATTTTTAAACTGTGTTGTCACCAAGACAGAAGCACAATTTCAATTACTGTTTGTCTTGTACATTCAGAGAATTGACAAATAAAAACCTTGAATCTTTGAATCCTAATTGATTCGTATATTCAATATAGCTCAAAGATATTAGATGTAGATATATTTTTATGGATATTTATGTAATATGTATGTACATACTGAATACATATTTTATTAGTTATTAGGTGGTAGAGACAATGAGCAGGACTGAAGCTGAGTCAAGGTCACAGGCGTACGCATACACATCCATTTTGGCACAAATACCGGTGCCTAGTTTGGAATTGTTTTGTTCCCCTCTCCTCTCCCCGTCTCCTTTTCTGCAACCCCTGGGTGAGTGGACGCTGGCACGACTGGTTGCTGCTGCTCTCCGGTATTTTTGTTTTAAATGTTGTAGAGCGTTCTTGGGTATCAAGAAAGGTGCTTTAAAAATAAAATGTATTATTATTATTATAGTACATGTAAGTACGTATGTGTTTAGAGGCACAAATTATAATAATTATACAGATGTTTACAAAGTATATGTCTATATTGATACTTCTATACATTTATTTGATTAAACAATATATAATGTGGTGCATCTGTATATAAACATATTTATATGGATTATATGCTTTGTAGTATACAAACGTACAATATATTTGCAAATTAAATTATTATGTTAAAGCAGAAGATATTTCTACACAACCAATGAGAAACAGTAATAAGGGGTAAAAAAATCAAAGATACTTTCTTCTTCCTACTCCATTTCAAACATGTATAAATACTTTTTTTTTCTCTGTTTATGAATATTTCTCTATTATTTCTTTGTATACATGTTCAAAATAAAATTCAATTCAATACAAAAAATGGGGAAAGGTTTTCACACCAGACGCTGCTCAGAAGTACATTATGTCTGTATTGATGTTATATGTCTATTTATATTTTATCAAACAATATGCATTTTGTAGTGGATGTGTATAAACATATTTATGTGTTGTAGTGTTTATATGTATCACATATTTGCATAGATGTTACAGCAGAATATATTTTTACACAACCCATAAGAAACAGTAATGAGGGGTAGAAAATCTAAAGTATTTTCTTCCTCTTGCTCCGTTTCAAATGTGTATAAGTTCTTTCTTTTTCTTTGTATGTGAATATTTACCTTTTTTTTTTTTTTTTTTTTTTTAACACATGTTCAAATTAAAATTCAATCCAATCCAAAAAGGGGTGGTTTTCACACCAGAGGCTGCTCCAAAGTCCAGGTAACGAATAAAAAGACTGATGAAGAACTGATTATCTCCTCTAAATCGACTGTGGAGCAGCCTGTCGTGTGAAGACCTTCAGTCCTTTTCTTCTTTTCTGCAGACCGCCAAAGAAACATCAAAATATTTGTTTTTTGTTTCCATTAACATAAAAAGTGGCAGCATTACTGCTTTGAATCACATGACTGACACTACAAAGTTTGATGTGACTATACACACTGCAATATTCAACTGATAAATTAAAATATTTGTTTTGACTCATTCTTGTTATATGTTGGTTTAATATTCTGTTTTAATGCTCTGTGTTTATTTGGTCTCACATCATGATGAAGCTCCTGGTGTGGGTTTTGTTTTTTCAAGAGCAAGATCATTCAATGTCACATTATTTCGCTGCTTTTTTTTTCCTGCAGAGTTAAAACTGATCGAGATAAATCTTAAAAATAGGCGACAGAGGGCACCTGACTCAGAAATCTAACTGTGGAAAAAAACAAAGCCTTTGTCTGAGGATTATTCACTTTGTCAGAAGTCCTGGGACAAAAATAAATCTCTACTGCAGGTAATACTGCTGCATTGTCAGGGAGTTTGAGCAGAGCAGCAAAATGAGAGTGTGTGAATCCCAGCAGTGGAAACAGACTGTAATGAGCAGATCTTCACGGAGCACATGATCCTCTCTTGATTCAGAGCCTATTTGATCGATTAGACGCTTTAATAAGAGCTTCAGTGTAATCTTTGGTTTTTGACTGCAGAGCTCCATCACCATCACAGAGTGACCTGCCCTCTAGTGGACGCCGAGCGCTACAGCGACCTTCCCAGAGCTGAAACATTCACAAGTGCACGTTTGAATCACAACAGCAGACAAACAGCAGCTCTAAGTTTTCAGTTTTATTTAAGGTTCATTTTTCCAGACCTGCAGAGGACAGTTCACTTCCTTTTAAGCGCCTCAAATTTGTTTTGTTTTCTTTTTTTTCTCGCAACATCACGTTAAAACCCATTGAATGACTCTGTGTTGGTTTCTCCTGGATGAGTTTGTTCATTTTGTGAATACTGTTAAATAGGGAACAGCAGGAGCTGGGTGGGGGGGGGGGGGGGGGATGGGAGTGGGTAAGAGAGAGAGGGAGAGAGAGAGAGAGCGAACACAGATCAGAATTAAGACTTCAAAAAAGAAAAAAAGGCGGTGGTCGGAGAGGTTGATCTCAAATCCTCGAAGGCTGAGAGCTCTTTAATCACAACTACAGCACTTGGTTTGTCTCACAGCACCTTCCCCTGTGACGCACACTCACATACGGTCTGCGAAGTCACACACGTTATTGCATATTTATCAGCAATAAGAGACGCCGAACTCCTCCTCCGATCGCTCCTTTCTCTCGTCTGTCCGTTTTAAGGCCTCGATTAAGCCCTCGTGGGTCGAACAAAGGGACCTGTTACCCTGTTGCTACCCTCATTAGTATTAATGACGTTTCCTCATCCAGCTAGTCATTGTCGTATCTCCTCGGTGGCGGTCCATGTTAGGGCTAGCTACTGCAGGTACCACACGGTGGCACTGTGAGTAAGAGTCTAACCCTAGTGCTCAGGATGTGTGCCACGATCTCCCAAAGCCCTGGCTCCCTGCGGTTAGGCAGTGCTCTATCCTCTGATACAGAGGTTCAGCAAAATCTTCCCTCCAGCAGGACGCCGCGCCCCGCTAAAGGGAATATGGGCCAAGAGGCCTCTCATGCAGGCCGTCTGTGTCCCTACCTAACAGGGAGCCCATGCATAGCCTGTGCCCTCAACTCCCCCCCCAAGTATCATCTGCATCCTCACTCCGCCCCAGCTCAGCATCTTTGTATTAAAACCACTCGGAAAAGAAAAGCTAAGTGCCAACCCCTTTTCTCTTTCTCTCTCTGTCTGTCTCACCTGGCCTGATTCTCGCCTCGGCTGCTTGAGGGTTAACCGTTTCACAGTCTCCTGTTATAGTGGGGAGGATGAGGGTCTTTGGGGCAAAGCTTCAACAGCAGATTCACAGCTTGCTTCATTCCTCTGAAAAAACTAATCGTGACTTCAACTCTCAAAAAAAACACAAATGTTGTTCATGCTTAATCATTAGTTACGTTTAAAAAAAGACCTCACTTCAGCCTCATTTGTTTCCTCTCCGGTTTGTGGAGCTGACTTTTTGTGTCACCACCGGGCGCTCGGTGCTTTCCCCGTTTTGTCGACAGCGAGCTACAGGATTCGTCCCCTCGTTGTGCCCAGATCTAAAATGGAGGAGCGGTGATGGGGGTGATGGGGATGAGAACTTGTGTGCCACAAACAAAAACAAACAGGCCTTCAGAGTAGACGAAAAGGAAGGAGAAAAAGAAAGCATGTTTGTTACTTTGTTAATAATTTTCATACTCTGCAGATTGGTGTATTGCGTTGGGGGGAGGGGGGACAGGATGAGTGGGTATAAAGTGGTGGTGGGGGTATGGAGGGGGGTGTCTGCTGTAGTCTGTGTTCAGTGGCGGTCCACAGCGGCACTCTGTAGCAGCTCTGTGGCGGGCTGTCCAGGGGGTCTGAAGGCGGTCTGGAAGCCGGGAGGAGGGGAGTGGAACTGGCTGGCGGGGTTGGCTGTGGGGGGGGGCAGGTAGGGAGCCCAGCCGCCGGCGGCTCTGTGGTGGAGGGGGAGGTGGGCGTCCAGGAGGCCGCTGTGGAGGGGCTGTGGGGTGGGCACGGCTGAGCCGGCCGGGCCGTCCATCTCTGTGAGCGCCTGCAGGGACTTAAGCCAGTGTGGGGGGTTGTCGTCCTGGAGACAGTCTAAACTGCTTCCTGCCGAGGCGGGGATACCTGAGGGGGCGGGGCCAGGGGCAGGGCATAGAAAACACCAGGTAAGAATCAAGTTTCACTTTGCACTTTAAAATACAAAACTTAAACTTTAAGGGACTTTTAAAACCCAAACTGAAAAAAAAAATATCAAAGCATCGATACAGTCTGTTCATATTTTGCAGCAATTACATTAAAACACATCATTTTTTATTAAATTAGATTAGACAGAACTTCATTCATCCCTTTGGGAAACTCCCACAGGGAAAATAGGGTTGTAGCAGAAATTAGAAAACTACATAAAAGATAGATATAAACAAAAACTGTTCTTCAGTTTTTCATAAAGAATTTGTGCTTCATCCATCTTCGTGTCTTACCTGGATTTGTGCGATTGTGCTTTTAAAGGAATACTCCGACGATTTTGGACTCACGCCCTTTCCCTATCATTGACAAAGTGAGACAAGCTCAAAAATACCTTTTTGGTGTCTCTGCGTCCAGTGGCTGGCTCCCAGCTGTTAATTTCGTAGGTAGCTTAGCTCAATGGCTGGAGGTCAATAGGAGTCAGAGCCGGACTGACGAAAGTGGACAAAATACTCCTTACAGTGGTCCAGGGGAGGGCGTATAAGCACGTGAAGTAAATCCGAATGGTTATAAATGATTTAAAAGACGTGTTTTCTTTTCAACCCATTAAAATAATGTTTTGATCCACACAGACCTGAGCATGCGCAGTGCTCCGTGGAATGATTTCCGGTGCACAGCAGTAGCACCCGGAAAAAGTAGCAGGAGCTTATAAAAGTTTTGTAAATTAGTGACTTTATTACTGAAAGGAAAAACATCATGCCTGTGTCAGTAAAACTCTCGTTCAACTTCCTCATCCATCGTGGCTCTTGCAGCTGTTGCGAGGCTACATCAACCTGGTTACGTCTGAGGGTCGCCTTCTTCCGGCTGCTACTGCTGTTCAGCGGAGCACTGCGCATGCGCAGGTCTGTGTGTATCAAAATGTTTTTTTAACGGATTGAAAAGAAAACACGTCTTTTAAAATGTTTTATAACCATTCGGATTTGCTTCATGTGCTAATACGACATCCCCTGGACCACTGTAAGGAGTATTTTGTCCACTTTCGTCAGTCCGGCTCTGACTCCTTTTGACCTCCAGCCATTGAGCTAAGCTACCTACGAAATTAACAGCTGGGAGCCAGCCACTGGACGCAGAGACACCAAAAAGGTATTTTTGAGCTTGTCTCACTTTGTCAATGATAGGGAAAGGGCGTGAGTCCAAAATCGTCGGAGTATTCCTTTAAGTTTCATGTTTTTACCTGCCTGCAAAACAAATTGACCTATGGGGAGAATAAAATGAAGTTGAAGTTGAAAATTTTAAAGTAAATGTTAAATAATTATAAATAAAAAACTAAACTAAAATAATAATATTTAAGATAAGTCTTTTTTTAACTGAAAAGTAAAAATTCAGGTTGTTTTATTCAATTCAATAAGCAGTTAGCAAGTAGCTTTGTTCCCAACAGAAAGAGGCAGCCATGCAGACGTAAGACTGAACTGAAGTTGTTGCTGCCACAGTTTCACAGAATCTTTAAAGCAGTCCTAAAAAAAAAGACCAACAATGATTTCATGAAGTCAGTTTTGGTCAGAAATTATGACCTTAAGCAGAAAAAAACTTGTAATAGGCTTTAATTTGAAATATAATAATAATAATAATAATAATTTAAGACTTTCAAGCACTATTTAAGGACCTACAGAAAGCAGGAGGTCTGTGTTTTTGTCTTAAATTTCTACTCTAAAATAAATATTTAAACATTTCATCATAAGAGTTTCACAATTTCCAGAACAGTTTGCACAAATTTTATGCTCTAATACTTTCTATTATTTCCTCTTTTATTCTTCCACCCTAAAGCTCCCTGACAGCAGGATCACTGCAGTTCAGTTCAACATTTATTTATTTTTTATAAAGTTTTATTGATTTTTTTTCTCAGTCTGACATCCTCTGGTGGAGCTCTGCGCTGCTCAAGGTCGAGGCTGAAAACTGAAGGCGATGCTGCTTTTGCTGTCTGAGCGTTGAGAGCTCGGGAAAAGCCCACCAAGGGGGATCAGACCCTCAGAGTCCGTCCACTTTTCACCGCTTCACTCCAAACAGCTTTTCTGTGGGATTCTAATTTTCTTAAAACAGAATTCCTCCATGTTTATTATTCATTCTCTTTTTCCGTTTTTAGCCTCAGACTTTAATCATCCTGTGACGGACTAAACACTACATGAATAAAAGTATTATCATTATTTGTTTAGGCTGAGAAACGACTGTAAATGGAGTCCGAGTTGAATTTCTCTGTAGAAACACAGTATCTCTGATTTTAAAAGGTCTTTTGTGGTTGTCTTTTATTGTTCGGCTTTATTGCTGATTGTCGTCACTGTGCAGCATTTAAGGCTCATTATTTTCAAGATTTTCCTATATGAACAAACCGGACTGGATTAGACTGGTATGGTTTCGTTTTTCCTCCTGTTCTCTTTTTGCATTAAATCCTCCTTTAACAAAGTCCTAGTCTGTATAAAAAATCATGATTCTACTCCCAGAAAACAAGAGATTAATCAGAAATTTTAAGCACAAAAACATCCTCATGGAATGTGTGTGACACTGAAATCATCTGGTTTGGCAATGAAGGAAAATTAACGAAATCCTATTATATACAAGAAGATTAAATATTAACTTAATCAACATAAATTAAAAATGAAAACATATACAGGGACTGCTCAGGCAAACAGATCAGCCCTACACTCCTGATGAAGCCCATGAAGATTTCCTCAATCCTGCTGCTGAAAACTTTGATTTCATGCTTTATCAAATCACATGGTGATGGGAAATAATTTAAATGTAAATACTTTGAGGAGCCTCCAATAAAAAAAAGTAGATTTGACCAAAATACTCATAAAAATTTGACTAATATTATTAACACACTTAAAAAGATCATTTTCTTTGCTGGACATTCAAAGAATCTCAAGCTTTTGAACAAAGCTCGAGACATGAATTCATGCATGTCTGTTTTATTAATATGAATGAACTTTGGATTAACTTACAATTACTGTTTTGTACAAAAGGGGCAGATCACAGAAGACTATTCTTCTTTCTGCTTCTTTTCATTCATGACTTTGTTTTGCACTTTGCTTCTCTGCACTGAAGGGATTTCTTTAATTAATAAATAAAATAAAAACAGAAATTAAAAACAGCAGAGACGTGGAAATATGCTGGTGCCTTATCTGGACCACCATGACTGTCTAAATATATTTACTGTTTGATTCTTGATTGGCATTGATTCGTTAAATTAAGCTCTTATCCACTTATTTTGTAATACACTTTTGTTTTGTATTTCACTTACTTTTCCTTTTGTTGAAAACAAAAAAAGATTTAGTCAGTTTTTCAATTGGTGCATCTTAAAATTCTTTCTCACATGGAAAAGACAGGGTTCCCACTCTTTTCTAGAAATCATTTTCCAGGACTTTTCCAGGACTTTTTCCAGTGTCACATAACCAACTGAAGTTACATTGTTGCTGTGGGCAGTTTCCAATTCTAGTTTGCCTTCTAAAGAACAAGGTTAGAGGTTGATGAACAATATCTCTAGTTATTGATCATACTGATCTTAGAAATTCCTTGTTTCTAACTCTCCAGCACGAACATTGTCTTTTAGCTTTCTGTTTAGTTTATGTTTAGTCTGGCTTTTATGTGCCTTACTATTATAAATATATGGTTTGGCATATTTTTTAATCTATATTTACTCTGCTTTTTCATAAATAGATTTTGTTAATTTAGCCTAAATTTTATTTTGTCAATTTTTTTATTATTTCTTTTTGTCCCCATTGTTCTGAGTTTTTATATTTTATGCCTTAATGCATTATTTTACCTACTCACATTTTCTGGCTACGTGTATATTAGTTACAAAGTACATTTTTACTTCATTTCCTATGTGCCAAGCTAGAAGGAAGACAAATAATTTTCCAGGACAATTTAAGCTTTTCCAGGACATTTCACTTTCTTCTTCATTTTCCATATGTTTTCCATGACTGGAAAATTGGAAAACTTTTCCAGGACATGTGGGAACCCTGAAAGAGCTTTGTCAGCAGTGGTGCTAATTAATTTATGATGTTAAAAAAGCCATCTCTGAAAATACTGTGTCTTAAATAAATACAGTGGTTTAACAAATTTAACAGATCATCAACCAGTGTGAGGTTTTTGTCACAGCTGCCCTAAATCCACAGTACTGATAATTACCAAAATCACATTGTGTTTCTGTAATGTTAATACAGCAGCATGTAAAGCTCTTTAACCAAAATGATGTTTTTAATACTTAAATACAATTATTGTTGTTATCTAGGAATTTTCAAATGAACTGTTTTACACAAAAAAAACAGAAAATGGAAATATTATTATTTCTCTGTAAAGAAGTCAAATTATTGTTCTTTATTTGCATTCCAGAAAAGAAAAAAAATAGTTTTATTGGTTGAATAATTGGCTAAGATTTGGGTAAAAAGGTGACTTCAGGTTTAAATTCCTCACTCTGTTCAAACTGTGTGTGCAATAATTCAGTTTAAACAAGTTCTATACTTATGAGGTTGTCTAATAAACTTGTGGAGCTCTGCAGGCACTTGAATAAAAATTAAATGTGGATTATTTCCACCATCACATGGTCTGAAGGCTCTGTTTGTACCTGTGATGATGGCAGGGTCCATCCAACTGGCTGTGCCGTCCCAGCTCAGGCTGTGTGAGATACCTGCTGGCCCCGCTGGCCCACCGATGTGGTTAACACTGTTGGAGGATGAGGAGGACGAAGAGGAGGAGGAGTTTGGGAGGCCCCCGAAGTTGATATTGATGTTTGGGAGGAGAGCTCTGAGGCCGTCCTGCCACTCTTTCACATTTAAGCCGTCTATAGAGCCGCTGTTTTCTGCAGGAGCGAGAGCACAGACTAGTGGTCAGACAGCGAACTGCAGCTGGGAGGTCAATAAAACACTCGTCTACACAGGAACAACATCGTACACATGTTGTGGTATTAAATGGCATGATAGTGTCAAACATCTGATCTGGTTTTTTAACGTGAAGCACAGAGAGGTGCCGCAGTGACCCGGCTGTCTGGTACCTGAGATGGGGATCCCTCCCAGCCCTGTGTTGTGCTGAGGGGGCAGATTCAGGTCCAGGAAATTACTGTGTGAGGCAGCACTGGCTGAGTGGTTCAAGTGTGTGAGGTTATTTCGTGTGGGGACGCCCATCCAGGGGTGTCTGGCGGCGGGCTGCTGCTGCTGACTGGCCTGGCTGTTCTGACTGCCGGGGAAACTGAAGGAGCTGTAGATGGTTCTGTGGTGGAGCTGTGGGAGGCGGGGGAGGCCGCTGGGGAAGTGGTGGGAGGCGCCGGGGTTGGCGTTGGGGAGTGGCAGGCCGGGACCGTGGTTGGCCCCCTGAGAGAAGGGCCCGGGGGACGAGGGGCTCTGATCCTGGACCGAGAGCTCCTTCTCTATCAGGTCGGCCAAGGCTTTGCGGGTGACGTCGAAGGGGTCGAAGCCCAGGTCGTCGTCCTGCTGTTTGGTGGACGAGCCGAAACCAAAGGCCGCCTGCCAGTCTGTGGAGGAAGACACTGGTATTGTATCTGTGAGGAGGGAGAAGAGACCAGTTACTGGAGTCTGCCTACATGTTACGTTATGTTTGCATTTATTTACTTGTTCTTGTTGAATAAACTTCTAAACCAGGACACCAGAGTGTCCCACAGAAGACCAACACATGAAAACTTATACAACATTTAACACACAGCAATTAAAAGACCAAACAATCCTTCGTAACAGAGCTTAAAGTCATTAATAGGGCTGGGTTAAAAAAATCAATTTAATCGATTTAAATCGATTTTCCTTTAACTGGTTCATAATCGATCCATAAAATCCAAAGAGCGATCTTTAACTTGAGTAGTTTTTTCTTCTTTGGATGTGCAGAGAAGCAGCCTGTGGTATCAACCCTGCTCGTCTGGTGTGATCAGCGTTTAGCGTTGCTTTCTACTGAACAAGATCTCATGAGATGTTACTGCAAACAAACATGGTGGAAGCATTATACGGGCACCACTAGTAAGTTTAAAAGCTGATGTTTGGATGTACAGTATTTTAGATTTAACTAGTATAAAGAAAAATACGAGTTGGACAAAAAACAAGTAATATGCAGAATATGCATTAATGCATATCATTAAAATATGATTAATGTAACTGCTTTAGGTTTAGTTCTTCATGTTAAAACAATTTTTAATGATGTACCAGGTCAAAGATCACTTTTAAAATTTACAGCACTATTTTAACGAAGATATCCCAGACTGAATAAATATTAAATTGAATCGTGAATCGAATCGATTTGAGACCTTGTAATATCGAATTGAATCGATCCAGAAAATCTAAATCGATACCCAGCCCTAGTCATTAATATACTCCCTTTTTAATATTATTTTTTTTTATCCATCCTACATCTTCTCCCCCTTTTCTGATGTCAACGATCAACTATAATCAATTGATCAATGTATCTACAAATCTATCATCTATTTATTTTTTTATCGTTTCCTTTACATTATACATAAAACAAAATATCTTCTTTGCTAATGCTCTTCACATGTACATGCTGACATATTAAGCCGCACTAATTCAGTATATCTCTCAAGTACCTCGGCTGTTTCCAGTTTACCATATTCTTCGCTTTTGCTGCTTCATTTTACATGAACTCTGCACCTTTTCACCTGGCTCTTCTGGTCTCTGTTTGACCTGATTGTGGATTTATTTTTCTAGTGTGCTGCCCTTTTTCTGCCTTTATTTTGTCTGATAAAGCACTTTGTATAAATCTGTTTTTATAGGTGCCATATAAAGATAAATAAAGATGTTATTATTATCAGTCAAAGCATCTACATTATGAAGCATCACCCTGCATCATTTCTTCTATATTTTAGAAAAAAGAAAAAAAATAAACCAGCATTATGTGAACATTTTTCTTCAATCAGCAAAACTAAAACTCATTTCAAGACTCAGTTTGGGGACAGATATCTGATGAATGGACCACAGAGCAGACGTTGCAGCCTCTGGCCTTTTTCACATGAATCACACAGTATGAGGAAGCAGAGTAGGGAATGCCCTCTGAACAAAGACGTGCCAGTGATTTTGCCTTCAACTGGTCCATAAAGGCCGGAGGTTCAGGGTGCAATGATGAGTTGGCACCTTGAAATTTGTTCTGAACCTTGAATGCTCCAAAGAGACAGATTTAGGCTGTTAAAAAAACACATGCAAACATGAAATATTCCCAAAGTCAGTCAGTGGCAGAAACTGTTGTCAACAAGCCTTACATAAATGAACATACATGAACAGTATAACCAATGCTGTTGATTAAGGTGTAAATAACTGTGCAGTGGTCCAAAGGTTGAGCCCTGAGGCACACCATTTTTAACTTAAAGATATAAGGAAGAACAGCACACACCATCGTTATGTTAGATCAACAAAAGCACTGAAAGTACAGTTTTTTTCACAGTAAATTATTATGGAGCTCTCTCATGAGTATTAAACCAAATTTTAAAAAACAAATACAAGCCTAAACATCTGCACACACAAAATCTGACAGTTTACCATCATGAAATGGTAAGTTTTAAGTAGTTACGTATATTTTCAAACATTGCACAACTCACAGTTGGAGTAAGTCAGAACAAAAAGATCTTAATTTTAAATCTTTGGCAGAAATTAATTCAAATTAATGAATTTATGCCCAGCCCTAATCAAAAGGAAAAGCATAAAAGACATAAGATGACCCAATCAGATTTCTTGCCCCTGATCTGATTTTTGAATCAGTATCTTTTGATTTTGAGTTCCAATCTAACATTTAAGAATACAAAGACAAACTAAAGACTGAAACATGTTTTAAATCTGAAGGCTCTTGTGCTAATAAGCAGCTAAAAATCATTTCCTGTTAAACAGTGAATCTCTAAATTACCAGATAGTTGGTATAAATCTTTACTTGCTTTTATCATTTACTTTTGTTTCCCTTTGGGGAAGTTTCCCATTAAAACTGTTCCAGACAAATGAAGATGTTAAAGTTATTGATTTAATACACTCTGATGTTGAGGCTCTTTCAGAAAAGAGTTATTTAAATCTGCAGCCTTCACAGTAATATTTTTACTTAAATGGATTGAGAGAGACATCCTTCAGCAAAGAACTGATGACTTTGGAAATATTAAAAAAAGGAACAAAAACTACTTTTTGACAAACATTTGAGGCTGATCTGCCTTGTCTTTGTTTAAGTTGAACTTTCCAGCCAGTTTGATGATCATTGTGGTTTTGGTATGAAACAGAGGGAATAGTTCATTATGAGGAGACCACTTTAACGGCCAATGAACAATAAAGAGAAGACGAAAGCTGCAGCAGGTCTAATTCTCCATTCAAATCATCCAAAGCAACACCAACCACAGTCATCAAACAGATAAAACCGTATATAAAACCCTGCAGTACCTGATGTGAAGAGGCTCTGTGGTTCGGGGGTCATGGGCCAGTCAGAACTGCCGCGGGGGGAGCTGGGGAAGGGGGGCAGGCCTGCGGGGAGGGGGTTAGGATGTCTGAAGTTACTGTTGTCTGAAAAGAGGGACTGGGACTCTGCTGCGGCGCCTTCGAAGGGTGAACGTGCTGTGAGGTCTGACACGCTGATGGGCACCACCAGGCTGGGCTTGGTGAGACCCGGGGGAGGAGAGGGGGAGTCACTGGTGGGTACCTGAAGAGAAGAGGAAGAGGACGGCCCATGATGTCGAGCCTCTCGAACCCAAAACCTGGTTTATGCATCATAGTGACAGAACAGTAAATGAATGTCTTTGTACCTGCTGTAAAGTCTCGCCATTTACCATTCCGATTGACTCTGGAGGTTTATCGCTCGGGCTGTAGAGAAACAAACAAACAAAAATGTTGAAAAATAAAAACTCTTTTGTTCAAAAGTTCCGCAAACTAACCAGTGTTCATTTAGTTGACATATTATTTAGATGAAAATGTTTGACAGACACTTAATCCAATCAGACCTAATTTGGTCATGTGGAGAGACAAGTTAGGAATATCCAATCACAGCTACTTTGGTTGGTGGTGTTTGTGGGATATGTTGGGGAGTCATCCAATCAGAGCTGCTCTCTTAATGAATTGATACATTCATGTAGAGCAGGTTCACTGTTTGTGGTCAATTCTGGTATTATAACCGAGATGCTCTGCCAGGTAGCCCAAACAAAGGCGACTGCATTTCACACAAAAGTTCAATTTGTTTCTGTTAATTTATACTTTCAAACTTTAATGGCATTATATGAAGGGTTATTAGATGTTTCATTTTATTCAAGCGTAAAACATGACTTCTGAAATTCAAGGTAACACAAAAAAATGCCTTCCACTTTATACTTCATAGTATAGTCCCCTAACTTTACAGTAGATGAAAAATGTTGTGAAACTTCATCAACTAAAATTAGACTAAAATGGAAACAGATTAGATGACTAAATTATGACTAAAGGAAAAGACTAAAACTAAATTAAAAAGTGCTGTCAGAAATTTTTTTATGTATTTTTTGGGCATTTTGTGCCTTTATTGATAGGAGAGACAGTGGATAGGCTTGTAAAGGGGGTAAGAGAGTAGGGGAAGACAGTCTGCAAACTGGTCACAGGCAGGATGCGAACCTGGACCGGCAGATACAAATACATGGGGTGCCTGGTTGCTAACCACTCCGCCAAACCAGCACCACAAGTGCTGTCAGAATTAACACTGGCCCTAACCAGACAGCAAAAAAGGCTGTTTCACTTAGAGTATCTATAAAATAAATGTATTTTAAGTCCACCTGGTCAAAAGCCCATAGAAAGAGTCTGGAGGGAAAATAACCTCCTAATGCGGCTGGATGAGCTTCACAGGCCAGTCAGATGATAATGTAGGTGGGTGTGGCTGTGCTCATGAGTAAACTTAAACCAGAAGGTAAATCAAACTCTTTCCAAAAACTGTCATGTAGGACATTGACAACATTTTTTAAGACAAGAAAAGGGTCAGTTTTTTGTCTGTTTTCTCTTTTTTTTAATGAATAAATGTTGTCAAAACCTGATAAAACTACTGATTTAGCAACATCCACAGGTATATCTTAAAAAGCTGGCACTGGTTACAGCCTTGTCATCCTGTCTCACTTCTGGCACAACTTTTGATATTTGAGTGTAAAATATTTCAAACCTATGAATTGTGTCCAAAATACCCACTGTACTCGCCTGTTGCAAACAAGTTTTCCTGCTGGCTCACAGGTGACACGTCATCGCTTTTCTATCTACCTGATCGGACTTATTGGCGTATTTTAGAGCACAAAATAGAGACAGGCCTGATTTAACTGCTAAAGGCAGAAGCTACTGAAGCCTCTGACTGGCCCATAATGAATGTGACAGACTGAAGTTACCCTCAAGCTTTTCTTGGAAACATACGCCCTTTCCAGCCCCTTTCCGCAGGACGTTGCCCAGATGGACTGTTTCATGTATCCCATGGCTATACCAGTCCATCTGGTATGTTAAGATTATAAAACAAACTGAGGGCAAAGAAAGCTTAAAAAAAGGAAATAACAAAATATGTCACAAAGTTTTTTTTGTCAGGTGGAGGCAGAACCAAAACAAGACAGACCAATAACCTGTGCTGACCACTGTATCATGATCCTGAGGTCACTGATCAACAAAATACCACATTAAACTATTAACTCACATTTTTATTTGCTGACAGAGTCCTGTCTTTGTCCAAATACATGTTAAGATTTAAAAATGTTTTAATGCCAAAAACATTTTGCTCATGACTGTTTACGATCAAATTTGTAGGCGTACAATCTTATTTTGGTAAAATGCATTTTTTTTAAGTATTAGGAATTATTTTTATTCTGTTCATTTAAGCTGTAATAATTTCTTAAGGTTAAGTTTGTAAATAAGCCCACATTGGGTTTATATCTCACCTTCACATGTGACTTAACTAATTCTTTTTGTCTTTGACTTTTCTTTTAAATATGTGAGAAACAAACAGAAATTGAACCATTCTGGAGAAAATGACTTAAACTCTTCATCTTTTAAATACAAGCTTCCAACACAATTTCTGAAATTGAACTCTAGACTTTAAGACCTTTTTTAGACAAACTGAGAAAAAAATGTTTGCACTGAAGAACAAACCGCAGTAATCACAGGTGTAGGACGTGAAACTGTTTTCAATTGCCTATAAAAACGCACAAGCACAAAAGCAAGACTTCAATTCCAAAATCAGAGCATGTCTATTCATTAAGAAGACAGGCACTATTATCTGGTAAGAGCCAGAAGGAGAAGCAGACCTGAGAGATTGTGTTTGTGCTCATGGACTGAGGAGATTTTTAATGTTTACTAAAGGAGTTTGTGTTGCTGCCATTGTTTGTTACCTGCTTTTGCTAAAGAAGCATTTAAAATCACATTATGGATGAGATAAAGAAAGCCTTGAACTTTAACAATTAAAGCCTTACAGTCAATTTAAGGATCTGCAGGTGACTCTGCAGTGATTGAACTCCAGGAAGCAGCTTCACTGTGACACAAAGAGTTTCCAGATCCCACATGGAAACAAAATGTTTTTCAAATCTCTCCATTTTCAGAGATTAAACCCATTGACTTGTTTATCTTCTCTAGTTTCAAACATCACAATGTGACCCAGCATTAAGCTTCATCTTCCACAGTATTTTTATTTTTCTATTTCTAGAGCCACCTACATCTCAACCTATTAACTCCTGCTGCTTGCATAACAATTGTGGACGGAAATAAAAATAAATTTGAATATATTTTGCCAAATCCTAGAAATTATTATTTTTTATTTAATTTTTTAAATATCTGACCAGAGACCTCTAAACTGGGCTCAACAGTGACTGCTCCCTTTTCAGATGCTTTGCCTTCAGAAGTAACCTCATTCAAACTTGCTGTGGTAAAGGAGCTTCACTTCACTGACAGCAGTGGTTTGTGAATACTACACCAATCTCAGTTGTCGCTGTGACACACTAAATTGTGAGTGGTTTCTTCCTCCGGGTTAGTGAATAAATCATGTTTTTAACAGGTCTGATTACATACAAACTTGTGTCCATTTACAGGAGCACACACTTTTGTTTCTGACATCATGGCTTGTAATCACATAAACAGGAGCAGCACAGACTGAACAATTTCAGTGCGAGGGAGAAAGGAGTGCATCTAATCCTCCTCCACTCCCGTCAGTGACAGTCTTGGTGTTTTTCAACATTTGAGGATAGACGTAACTTTGCAGTGCAGATGGACCTGCCTGATTCATTGTCTGAAATCATGCAGATCCATCTTACCAACCTCTTACGACTTCACAACCAAAAGCTAAACGGCCCAATCGGGAAAGAGAGGCAGAAACTGAAGACGTGATGACAGCTAGACTCCACATTTAAAAACAATGGCGTTTTTTTTTAAGACATGGACTCAGTTTCTTCTTTAAAAGAGGAGCAAAGAGCGTCACTTCAAGTTTTTCTCTCTGGAAAAGCAGGGATCACTGCTGGGAAACTGGGAGTGATTCAGAAATGCTCCGTATGATCCCCGTTTGTCTATGGTAGTCATGGTTACTCAATGATACCTGGAGAAATCTGCTCTCCTCAGAAATTTACCAGGAGAACTTGGTGGGGATTGTTATTGACCAGGTCAATGTCACATCAAAGCGGTAAATGATGCACCTGTGTGGTAAAATTCAATGTAACACAACAGTCTAAGGGCGTTTTCACACCAACCATATTTAGTGCGCACCAAAGAAGTTTTGGGCCAGGGTTTGGTATGTTAGTATCAATGTGAATGCAACCACCGCACTTTGGTGCGCACCAAAGCAGCTGGCCCGAGACCTCTATGCAGGGGTGGTCTCGATCCGCTTCATCTCCCTACATTTGCTGCGGTTTCACTGGTGTGAAACAAAGTGGTCCGAACCAATCTACTTTTGATGCATTACTTCCTGTTAATCCCGCGGTTGAATCTTTTGCTTACTCAATTTGTCGATTTGTTTATTCCGGTTGAGGATTACGATGATTTACGAGGGTCAAGAAGGTCGCTGATGCCGTCTCATACACGAAAAAAAAAACAAAACACACTTGAAGGAAAATGTAGAAGAGAGCGAAACGTAAACATTGGTTGTCTGGTGTAGGAAATGGTTACCATGGTAGCCTCTTCTTCGTTCTCCTCCGTAGCAGGTTTGGCAACCAGTTACGTGCATATCTCCCCCTGCTGTTTCAAACTGAGTAAATACACAAGTGGGCCCGGGCACGGTTCAATGTTGCAAGTGTGAATGCAAGCCAGTGCGGGAGGGGGAGGGGGGCGAACCACGCTGCAGCACGGTTCGAAACAAGTGGGGCTAATGCGAAAATGCTCTAAGGCAGGGGTGTCCAAACTATGGCCCGGGAGCCAAATGTGGCCCTCTGCCCATTTCAAATTGGCCCCTGAAACACTTGAATGAATAAAGACATTTCAATTTCAGCAGCAAACACCATCAGTAATTCACATTTTCTTTCTGTGTTACTTTGTTCCAATGTCTCATCTACTAAGTATATTGCAATATTTATCTTCAAGCACCAACGTTCTTGCAGTTTACTCTTGTTTTGTGTCTGAGGGGCTGTTTGCACGAGGCCTAATATGTCCAAATTTGATACGTTTTCATTGCATTTTGGTCTCCTGTTTACATGGGAACGGTACCTGGAGTGCTGGAATCTGCAAACTTTTGATCCAGGATCCAGAGTGGAGAGTTTTAAAAACGCTTCTCCATGCAGCTCTGTCTAAACCAAAGTCAGAGCGTTTCAGGGTGAAACGCTGACGTCCCCAAATGCACAGTACTCTTTCATATGAAGGCTGAGCGTGCATACCAGGAACAACAACAGCTTGGACCGTCTACCGAGTAACGTGTGCTGCTTACCGTGCTCAGTTTGCTATCCAGACAAAACTATCCAGACAGATTTGCTGTCCAGAAAAGAAACTCCTTCGTCTTTGTGCGTCCAAATGCCATTGTGGTGGACGTATGAAGAATAGTTTTTCTTCTTTGTATGTGTGTGATGGCAGCGCTGCTTCTCTGCAAACCTACATCGCCATCTACTGGACTGGCATGCACGCTACAGCACTGTCATTTGTTTCCAGTGTTTCCATCTGAACGCAGATCGAGTTTGAATACGCAAAGGAAAACTTTTGCATTTTAGGTCACAGTGTCTCTGTGTAAACAAGGCCTGACAGTGAAGATCAGTTATCAGTGTTTCCCATCTCTGCTGCTCAGAAGGTCATTCTCGCCATGACGTGTGAATTCAGTGACAGGTGACAGGTGATAATCCCCCCCCTAAAGCCCAAAACTTAAACTTAAATACACTAACAGTGAGATGCAGAAAGTGGTTCAGTTGTCCATGTGTTCCTCTTTATGTCCTCGATGTAAAAAGTTTGGACACCCCTGGTCTAAGGACTGAAATGTCATTTTAGCTGTAGGCTAACAACAGCGTCTAGCTGCTACATCGCACTGTGGCTTGATAAGATGGGTCTGTGATGAATGTGACTGGCAGAATAATCGTCCAATTACCAGCTGCAGATTTTTTTTTTAAGTTCTGCCCTGTGAAACATTTTCTGTGGATGTAGAACTGACAGGTTGGGATGGAGGCACCTTGGCTGAGAAAACAGAGTTTGGTTGCACAATGAGGAATGGTCTTTATTACCTGTTACTGTCACAGTTAGAAGAGAAAGGGGACAAGGCAGTGCGCTGACCAGGACCCAGCTCTGTTTCTAGCCCTTCTGAAGCAATAACTTCTTGGTCTAGATAGTCTAACAACGGGGGAGACTTGCGGTCCTCTGAAAGTCCGTTAGCCAGTTTGTTGTGTCCCGACAGCGTCGGCCACCCATCTTTACCATTGCTACTGTTGGATCTGACAGAGAGAGAGGAGGGAAAATCAAACTCAGCACAAAACACGAGTCACAGTGATCGAGTCAGCGTGAGAAACTGAACCAACCTCTGCGTGGAGTTGGGTTTACTCTTTGACTTGTCTGTCCCACAGGCTGGAGGTTGTAGAAAGCTAGGGTTTATTTTATAGAGGTCTTGGAGGAGTTTCTGCTCGTACTCTTGATGTTTACCCGCCTAAAGAAAAAACAAAATCAGTAAACATTTAGATCGTTTCTCTGCACACAAAGTAAATGCATGAGGGAAAACAAGATGCTTACCTGCATCTCCTCTTTAGTAAAGCTAGCCGCTTCGTCCCCGAGCTCGTGTAGATACATACAATCAGGTTTAGGACACTGCATACTTTTAAGAAAGTAACTGCAGTATTTTGTTGTGCCTAAAGAGGCCTGAAACAGACGAACAGAAAGAGGAGCTCTGAGTTAAAGGTGCAGTGTGTAGAAATTGGCATTTTAGTGAAATCTAGCACAGAGAAGCAAACTGAAAAGAAATGATGCACCTACAAAGAACGAACATTATCATGGGGGAGTGTATGCAGATCAGCACTTAAAATACAATAACAACACAAATGAGTTGAGTCATTTTTGTTAGCCTCTCACCTTGAGTGTTCTGCCATCAACAACCACATTGTTCACACACTGTATTGCTCGTAGGGCATCTTCAGAGCGGATGTATGTGACATAAGCGCTGGCACTGGGCCCCTGACAAAATAAGAGTTCAAAGTAAACATACAGTTTAAACACATCTTCTCGGGCTGTACTATTATGTTTACAGGCTTTCAGGCACTGTGACCAACAACTGCTGCCACGACTGAAGGCGGGCCAAACACGCTTCAGTATTATTTTAAGGTACAAACAATATGATAAATAAACAAGGGTGTAAAGGAGGTTTCCCTCTATATATGGATTAATATTCAGGGTTTCCACTCTTTTATAGAAACTACTTCTAAACGTATTTGCAGATTGCTATGCTTATGCCTCTTCCACAAAATAGGTCTAATTTATAGGTTTATTTTTTATTTTTTTATTCATCTCAAATTCAAAAATGAAAAAATAACAACAATTAGGCAAAATAAAATGTATGTACATCAGACATCTGTTTATGTCCACAAACTAAACTTATACATATGTTATCCCTTCATTTATGTGAGTACATACTAGGCCTGTGCTCAAAATATCGATACGGCAAAATATCGTATCGCACTCCTTTGGGATAAGTGTATCGATACGGATTCTACAGAATCGATACGGCCTAAATATTTTGACAGTTGTTATAAATACACTTTGGGTAATGTTAATAGTGGCACAGTTCAAGGTAGAAGACGAGCTACATAATAAAGCATATGTTCTAAATTTGAACTTTGGTCTACCATCTTTGAGGATCTGAATTTATGTCTCTCAAGTTGTAGAACCACTTAAAACTCATCCTTGTTCTTTTTCTTCTGATAAGAAAAAACTAAACTTGTCAAGAATTTTGCTTAAAGCATAGTCAATGTTCACAATTTACGTGTATTGGGATACGTATCGTATCGTGGCCTTAGTATTGGGATACGCATCGTATCGTGAAGTTGCTGGAAATACCCAGCCCTAGTACATACACGTATATGTCACACAATACTCTCTTAGAGAAGGGACAGAATGAAGCTAAGAGCTTATCTATTCTTGCCTACAAACCAGATCCAAAAAGCATAATAACAAAATAATGTTTATTATTATAAGTATAATTATTTATTGATAATTTGCAAGCACTTCTGATAGATCGATATACAGATCTACACATCATACACATATTATATAAAGTATATATATGTATATATTCAAATACCATCCGCAATGTTTGCATTAATACTTATTTAAATGTACACTCTTCTATTCACAATCATATATCTCCTAATTAAGTATATACAAACAATTTGCCTCTCCAAAAAAAAACTGTTCTAAACTACAATTGTATTTTTTTTTTTTACAATAAATAATTGCATATGTTAATACTGATCAGTGTTGAAAATCAATTGTATGGTAAAAAATGATTTCGGTATAAAACCAAGTTACTGTTCGAGTACTCGTATGAACCTAATAATACTTTTCTGTCATGTAATTTCAATATTTGCCAATTATTGCGCATCAAGGCTGTGCCAGAGTTTTACACCACAAACAGAAATGCATAGACTTTTAAGAGTTGTTTGGATGTACCAGATGTGCAGTCTATGGCTGTAACAAATCTATGAAAAAAATCATCTATTCTCTAACATTCTCAGAAATTCTGAAGGATTTATCACACAATAACACAATGACAGCCACAGTTTCCAGTGTCACAAAACCAACTGAAGTTACAATATTGATGTGGGCAACTCTCGAGTCAATCTCGTCTGAAGATTAAAGGTTGATGGCCAATATCTCTAGCTAGCTCCACCTTATCATATTGAACTTTTGATTTATTTATTTCTAACTCTAGGGCATGAACATTGTCTGCTAGCCTTCTTTAGTCTGGGTTTTATGTAGTGTCTCACTATTATAAACTTATGTTTTGTATAGTTTTTTTTTCCTTTATTTACTTTGCTTTTTTATAAATACATTTTATTGGTTTACTGGTTAAGTAGCCTTAATTTTATTTTTTGCCTATTTTTACTTTTTGTCACTATTGTTTGGAGTTTTTTTAAATTTTATTCCTTAATCTGTATTATTTTATCTACTTACATTTCATGGCTTAGTGTGCATTGGTTACCAAGTACATTTTCACTTAATTCAACCAATCAATCAATCAATGTTTGGTTTTTGTTCGCCAACAAGGTAAAGGGAAGACAAATCATTTTCCAGGACAATTCAAGCTTTTTCAGGACATCTGTCATTTTTCCTCATTTTCCATCTGTTTGTTCAATGACAGGAAAATTGGTCAATCATTCTCCAGGTTTCCCAGGACGTGTGGGACCCTGATATTGAACCAAGTATTGTTGACAGGTTAAATTCAAGCACCAATTTCAAGGTGCTGAAAAGCTTTTCCTTCACCTTTTATTCAAAATGTTTTTCACTTTCTTCTCATAATTAACCAGATAACATACTGTGCTGTAAGAAAACAGCAGTCCATTGAGGGAGTACACTATACAGAAGGCAAGAAATGTTTTAAAATCAGTGCGGTCGAATGAATGCTTGAACTTGACTGACTGATCACAAAAAGCAGAACATCACAGCCCATCAGATCTCTCTCGAAGAGGACTCTCAAAAGCCTGGACAGGGAGCTTTTCCACTTTTGAAGTGTTAATTGGGCTTACTCCCCCACGATTTTATACAGAAAAAGCAAAATAACTGAATCAGTACCGGCGCCTAAACTAGAGGAGATACACAAATCTTAGAAAATAAAATTAAAAAAATAAATCACAGTTATTTCTCATTTTACTGATTTTATTACCATGTGCAATTACTTTGAGAGTGAGTAAACAATTCCTAGTTTTTAGTGTTTTATATTTCCAGTCTTTCATATATTTATAATAATGTTAAAAGACAACTCAAGGCCTACCTTTTTAATCTGGTTTTTAGCTGATTGTATTTATTATTATTTTACATTATATTTTAACTCATTTTAACCCTTTTATTCTGTTTTCTACATTTCAGTTCAGGTTTTTTTATTTGGAATTTTATTCTTTGTTAAATGCTTTTCCTTTTATTATCCTATTTTAGCTGCTTTTATCATGCACCTGATGTTACACTTTCTCATTTTACCATATTATTTACCTTACTTTTATACTATATTGTTATATTATTTTATTTATTTACACATGTACTTATCTTACCCTCTAGTATTTTTCTGAGTATTTTTAACTTTTATTTTAGTTTTAGCTCCTGTGTTTCCTCATTTTTAATTCAAGGTAGTGTTTCCTATGTCGTCTTATTTAGCTCCAATTTAGCTTTCTGTCAGAATTTCCTTTTTATGTCTTTTTGTGTTTGAGTAAGTGAGTGTGTTAATTGAGTGTGGATTGGGAGAGGCAGGGTTGCGGGGGTCTTATGTTTTCATTTCATGCAATTTTTCTGCTTTTTATTTCACTTATTGTTATTTCATTTCATCTTTTTTCCCTGGGAAAGCACTTTGTATTGCAAAGTCCTGTCTGAAAAAGTGCTATACAAATAAAGTTTGATTGATTAATTGATTATGTCCACACTGTTTTTTCACTTCTATTTTACTTCTACGTCTATTTTTTTTTATGAATCATTACAGTCCCTGTTGCCGCTATTCCCCGTGTGGGACGAATAAAAGTTTATTCTACTCTACAAACAACAATGCGAAGCAGCTTGTAAGCTTTATTAAAGAATGCTGAAGACGGATTATCAATTTTTAAAATAAATTTCATCCTCCTGAAATGGCCTTCAATATCATCTGGAGTATATTAATCAACAATTAAAGCTTTTGGTTTGTCCAAGAGTCATAGCTTCATTAGTGGAGAAACAGAGTGATGGTCCATCTGAGAGAATCCTTCTAATAATATTGACGTTATTAATCAAGTTTTATTTACCACACAGTCCTCTGCAGATTATTCAGAAATAACGCACTTCAAACGTGGCACCTGTAGACAGTCAGAGCTTCCTTACAAGCCTGTTTTATTCCATATGAAAAAAACTGTCCAAACTCAATACATGTATAATTTCAAGCACTTTGAAAGTCGACATTAAAATTAAAGTAAATGATCCCTGTAGTTACATCAAACACATCACCTGTTTGCAGATTATGTCAAATCACTTTACTGTCTCACCTGTGAACCGGCGTAAGATGTGCTATTGTTGATGACCACTTTATGGATTTTCCCAAACCTCCCAAAATACTCTGGTCGTTTTAGGACCTGTAGGCACACACACAAAAAATATATATATTTATTTGCCACCAAACATGCACTTGTGGGAGTTTTTTGAACTCGATCATACTCAGGCTTCACACTTTAAGCTTCTGTGGGAGTTTTGACTAAAAGAGCTTAAAATATGCATTCAGATCATTCACTGTTTCAGCATTTCAGGACAGTTCAACACTGATAAAACACAAATCTGCATAAAAGCACACAAGCTGCTGAGACTTCACTCACCTCAGGGTCGGCGAGTCGCTGCGAGAGCCCCACCACAAACACCAGGTTTCTCTGGACCACTCGGACACTGGCCAGATGCTTGCGGTTTTCTGTCACCTTCTGCTTCTTCTCGTTCTGTTTCTGCTTCTTCTCGTTTTTTATCCTCTGAATCTCCTCCTGTGACAGCGGCTTGTACACAGCGGGGTCCTCTGGGTACGGCTGCACAGAAACACAAACAGCTGAGTTACAATCTGAGATTTACGGCAAGGGAACATCAAATTCTGTTAGACTGACCGTCAGAGTTGGTACAGGAGAGGAGGCAAACTTTCTTATTTGTGAAAGTGGGATCAACAGTTCACTTATTTAGTATTTGTCTGTGGATATACAGCTGATATTTTGACCAGAAAATTGGCCAGAAATATTAAAAATATTACAACTGAAGTATGGAGCAATACCGTAAATGATGTTTACATTCTGGAGAAGTTGGCATCTTCTTTCAAGGGTCAAAGCGACTCTTTTTTCAGGATTTGGTCAAAATGGACAAAATATGTAAATCTGTAATCTTTGTGAATTGAATATAACTGTTATATAAAAAAATAATACATGATATGCACTCCTGTTTAGGTTTGCAGAAACATACACACTTTAATGTGTGAAACAGTGAAAGCCTCTCTTCCTGCCCCCTTGTTATTATAGTTCTTTTATTTAACTCAAAACCTGGATTAACAACAATCACTCTATCGACCATGAGTTGCGGTCACTGATTTATCCCCAGAGGGAAGATCTGAATAATTTGCTCTTCTTAATAAATATATAAAGAAAGAAAGAAAGAAATATAAAAAAAAACTGGCTGTTACACTGGCAAAATGTACAATTTACCATAATAACCCCACCATAACTCAAGATCCACATTTACAGATCAGAAACACAATCTACTGGAGAATTAAATGCTGTTTTTCGTGGCTAAAACAAATGGACTGTAACCATAAAAGGAAGAGGTTGATTTTAGTTAAGTAGAGACTCTGTACTAAGACTGTCACTTTTCCTACAAATCAAACTTGAACGGTTTTCGGGGTGCTGGTTTGGCAGAGTGGTTAGCAACCAGGCACCCCATGTACTTGCTTCTGCCGGTCCAAGTTCGAATCCCGCCTGTGACAAGTTGTTAAGAGTGTCTTCCCCTACTCTCTCACCCCCTTTCACAAGACTATCCACTGTCTCTCTCCTATCAATAAAGGCACAAAATGCCCAAAAAATACATACAAAAAAAATAATAACTTGAACGGTTTTCGGACATGCACCCAAATAATCTAAGATTCGATTATTATTATTTGATTAAGGTTGCGCCCCATGAGGTTAGCCCTCGAGTGGGCTGCCTGTGTTCTCATCCCACCTAAGGCTCATTTACTGAATGTCATTCCCCCACTCTTTCCCCGTTTCCCACTCTATCCACTGTACTCTCTTCTCTGATTGAATGCATAAAAAGCCCAGAAAATAACTTTTTAAGTTCCCTGGTTATCAACACATTTGATAACCAGGGAACTGAATCACACCCCAGATTTATGGCCCTTTTCCATTAGCCCTACTCTACTTTACTCGACTCTTCCCGGCTCTACTCTACTCGCCTTGTGCTGCTTTTCCATTAGCCCCAGTCGCCTGCCCAATGGGGTGAGCGGCACTGCGGTGACGTCATTTTGAGCGCGACACAACAATCTGAGGCTTTTTGTCACAAACCGAGTAAAAAAGGAAAGCAGGAGAAGGCTGCAGATGGCAAGAAGAAATACCCCTTGAGAAGCACAGGAGAGTTTTGGAAGCTATACAACAGAATGAAGCCGAGGACGAGAGCAATCGAGCTGCAAAGAAAAGACGTTTGAGAGTAAGGTAACAGTAGCTACCGCTAGCATGCTGGGTTGTCACGCTCATGACTCATCGATGACAACACTGTCTGACCAATCAGTAGCAGGCAGTCGATGACGTCATCTTTCAGTATCGACTCAGCTCGCTTGGAACCAGAGCGGAGTAGGTACTAAAACTAGCTTGTTTTAGGAGGTACCAGGCCAGTGGAAACACGCTGCAAATCGAGTAGGGCAGAGTACAGTAGGGCCAAGGCGTGCTAGTGGAAAAGGGCCATTAGTCATTCATTTAGGTGCCATTCAGTGAATGTAAGAGTCAAAGATGCTGAACCTTCACTAAGTGAGTTTTTCTGAAAAGGTTTACTTGTGAATTTTTAGGTCTTTATTTACAGGCGAAAGAGAGACAGTCGACAGGCTTGCAAAAATGAGCGAGAGAGACAGGCTGGATTCGATCCCAGACTGGCAGAAGCATGTACGTGGGTTGTGCTTGGTTTAGGGCTGGGCAATATATCTATTAATTTTAATTATTTCGAACAAATTTAAAAAAAAATCCCAAATCTAGATTTTTTTTCTCGCCTTAGTCCAACTGTAAGTCATTGCAGTGTTTTTTTATTTTTTTTATTTTATAGTTTCCATAATGGTAGGCCCTGTCAGGTTTTGAACAAGCACTTTTATAGGCTAGCATTTGTTTTTTAAATGACTTTTAATCTTGACCAGAGAGTTTCATGTTTATAGTTTGTGAAAATAGCCCAGTCTTTAGGGTTTATGTAGACAAACCCGTCTATGTTTGAACTACTTCATTAAAATTTAGGACACACACTTTAACTTTAACAGGGAAATTCTGTTTGGTTTGGGAAAACCAAATTTCAACAACATAAAAGGAAAAACTTGATTTATGTCAGTTTTGTGTCGCTGGGAGATTTTTTTTTTGAGAGGGAAAAAAATGTGCTTAAAATTGTAAATCAAGTGTTGCAGAAAAAAATCAAGGATTTTATGTTTAGGCAATAGCGCCCAGCCCTAGCTTGGTTGCTTACCACTCTGCCAAACTAGCAGTCCATGAAGTAGGTTGTCTAGTCTTGCCCTCGAGCTAAAGACACGGACATTACAGGAAACATAAGCATCGTCATATGGGGCACAAGAGAAGTAAGTAATAAGTAAGATGCTGTTGTTCTACCAGTATAGATTCAGGGTCCATTCAGGCACCAGTTTGAATGTGTTTGTTAGAACTGATAACAAGATAAAAGCATCACCACATCTATCCTAACGCAGGGCTACCATTGGTGTCCAAAGGCCACATGCCCCTCTCAATAAGCCTGATGCAGGCCGCAGTGGTGTGAAGGTCAAAGTAGAGTAACAGACTGATTTCTGACAGCCAACAGCTCCTCAGACTGAGCCAGACTTTCAGCAAGTTTTGCCCTTAATCCTCAGAGCAGAGCCAGGAGGACACACACACCTTTCCAATGCTGCCAGAAACAACAACTTTAAGAACCATTAATCCTGATATGTACGTTTGTGTAAAACCTACAGTGTCGGTGCGTGTAGCCCTGATCCAGTGCAGAAGCCTGTGCATGCAGCCTGATGCCACCTCTTCAAAAATATGACCACGTGTAGAAACAATGCAGATTGTGAGCCTTGTGATTGGTCTGCTAGGTAGCGCCAAGTAACCACCAGATTTAAAAGATGTCTCAGGCATTATTTTGTTCTCTGTGAGGCGACAAAATGGCTGAAGAAGGAAAAACACTATAAATCTACTATCAGACATTAGAAGTGCATTTCTTAGTGACCAAACAAGCACAAAACATCCCCAACCTCTGCTTAAAACTCATTCAGAGGCTGTTAATTCCATTTCCTGATGTCTCCTTCTTTTTTCCTCTTCAATAACTGCAGTATAAGCAACTGCTGCTCATTATTTATTATCTCAATCCTCCAACTCTGATTTGGGTGCCACAGTTTCCTGTGAATAAACCAGCAGAGGACACGACTGGATTTAAATACAAAAGCTTCCATCTTTGAGGAGAACTGCACAACAAATGGTAAATGATGGAGCTTATGTTGCATCTTTTTAGTCTTTCTGACAGTAGAAAGGGCTTTTTCACAGCAGGTCACATCTACTCATTCACTCTCGTATTCACTGACTGATGGTTGAATTTTCTACATCTGAATTCCAACAGTATAAGGTGATAAAAGCCCACCCTTTCATAACCGACTGCATACCACTGATGTTGCAGTGGGAGCAAGTGTATTGCCCAAGGACACATCAATATGTGACAGCTACAACTGGGCCCAAACTCTTGACTTTCTGATTGATGGTAGGGCGTACTACCAAGTCAAAGATGCTCCAAATCAATGCAAACATAAAACTGTCAAGACAATGCAGGGCACTACAGGGTGGAAACTACATAATGCTGATAGAAATAAAAACCAGGCTGCCAATGTCCTTTGACCCATGACTTTTGTTTTCAAGTCCAAGATGATAAAAAAAAGCAGGCTGCAGCTATTATTGTGGTCAAAGAAGCCCCAATCAAAGAGGTAGCTTCCGACAGTCTGCTAACTATGAGTCAATTCCGGATCCATTTAATTTTAGATATATTTTAATTATTTGGCACATCCAAGGAGGACGCATCCAGACTCGAGAAACTGATCAGACAGACTGACAATGTGGTCAGCATGAAGCTCTGGTGATGGTGGAAGAGAATAAGACATGAGACAAACTGCTGGACTTTAGGGAAAATGCCAGTCACCCTCTGCACACCGCCATCAGCAACCAGAGGAGTCTGATCAGCACAAGACTGCTCCTTACCAAACAGACTGAGGAACCCTTTTGTCCATCAGACTGTACAACTCCTCACTCAGAGGGAGGAGAAGTAACAGGAAGACTGAGGACAGGAAGGAGCAGTAGCCAGTCAGCAGTTATAGTTTTACTTCTTTATATTTTTAGATTTATTTCTACCTTACAATGCTGCTTGGATCTTAATTTCCCCGAGGGAGTCTTCCAAAGGGAATAAGACAGTTCTATCTAATCAAATCTAAATAATAAACATTTAACTTCTAAAATAATCTTTATATTTACAATTCCACACTTGTTGTTATGACCAAGTTCATTAACTGTCAAGAACTGAATCATGAAGTTAGGCATCTTTGATTAGCAAAACTCAAGGAAGAAATAAAACCTACCACTACTGATTGAGTTATGAGCTACAGACTACAGAGTAATGAATTGTCGATACTTGAAAACATCTTTCTTTGCCCTTTTCCCCAGATATTAGATGAGGAGGCCATCACAGGTTTGGTTTATGGGAAGCAGTGGGGTCTAAATGCTCAACATCTACTTTCATATATGATGTATTTAATCCTGTAAAACTAGAGAGTTACACTTCTACAGTAAAAAGGAAAGTAAAATCCCTAATTTGAATTTCAGCTCATATCTGTCAGCTTAAACTTGGACCCTGACTATTCCCATCTTCATTTAATTGAACAGACTCTCATCCCTCAGCTTTCATAGAGTTTCTGCTCCCATTCATCTCCTCATACAAGGCTTAAAATTCACTAATGACTTAGCAGATGAAGTGGCAGGTAGATAATGAGTCCAACAGAGAAGGATATATACTAGCCAACAATAAAAAGGTACAAAAATCTTTGTCATGTCTTAAGAGGCAACATTTACCTGCATTTGGCTACAACTCCTGAGATTAACCGGCCAACAGGAAAGTTGACCCACATTTGGCAGATGATCATTTCAAACCATGTCCTCACCTTTCTGCAGGCGGGGCAGAGGCCGTTCTCGTCTGTGCGTATGCGGTGCCAACAGAAGCGGCAGATCTGATAGCCGCAGGTGCAGGGGAAGAAGTTGACGTCGTCGATCTCCAGCGGCTCCATGCACAGAGGGCACTCCATGGGGTCGTCCTTCATCTCGGGGCTGTGGGACATCCTACGGCACGGTGAGGGTGAGTGTTGTAGCTGGTCACAGAGCACAGGGCTAAAAAAAAATAAATAAGAATAAAGTCCAAGTTTAGGAACTCAATTTCGATAACTGGAAGTTGACATATAAGGCTTCATTCTCTTGCAGCAGCTAAGACACAATAACCATTAACCTCAAAATTAAATCCAGTAGCTTCACTGCTGCCTCTGTCTTTGTGATAGACACAATTCTTAATCTATCCATAAACCTCTTTACTTAGGTGTTGCTTTAATTTTACGGTGCTATGGTACTTTTGTGGTTGCAGTTTAAGGTGACTTGCACTGCTTTCTTCACGAAGATGTTTCATGTTTGAACTTACTCAGTCGAGCTGCACAATGATCTGCTATTTTACTGTTCTAATGACATCATCAGCTTCAGAACACACTGCAAAGAAAGAATTATCGATGTAAACTCATTGGGCTTGTCCACTCTACCCTGTCACGCATCTTTTCGAGAAGCCACATAAAAGACAAAATACCTGACAGTTTCTTTAATAGTAAAAGAAAAATGCTTATGACTCAAAAGAAACAAAAGCAACTATCTTGTACTTGATCCACGCATCATGAAACTTTTATCTTACTTCATACTGTTATTCTAAGACATGACAATATTCTTGAACATCAGTTTTCCCCAAATAAGACGCAGGTCAAACATAAAAAGTAGCATCAGGCTAAACTTAATACCTAGAAGATTCCATATTTAACTGGCTATATTTGAACCCAAAAACCTCACTGTATTTCTTGGGCGAAGCCCACAGTATACACCTAAGAAAGTCACTCAAGATATTGCTACGTCACTTTTTCCCATTGCCGTCCATGCCCTACTTCTCTCTGAATCTTTCCACTGAGAGCACAAGTCAAAGAGCAGAAATGAAACAGTGTGTATTTAGATGAGTATGTCATCACTGAGGTCATCTGAAAACAAAGGTGTAATGGTTGTAAAATTCCACAGACTTTTGATCTTTGCGAAGACACAGGTCACGGTGCATTAAACAACTTAGTACAACTGACCGAGCGTCACGAGAGGACAACCTGATGATGTCAACTTGGATGTAGAAGTCAGACATCAAAAAATGATCCCAAGGGTTGTGGCTGTCTTGAGAATTTTTAAAAGCATGCAAAGATACGTGACGGTTAGAGGACGCAGCCAGGACAGTTTGGGGTGAGCAGTTTTGGTGTTCTCAGCTCCTGCAGAAAGAGTAGCGAGTAGGCCTCCAGCACATGTTCAGTCCTCTCTTTAAATATGTCACTTTAGCAATTAGCAAAAATTACAGTCAAGGAAAGTCATCCAGGTTAGTTTGTACTCCAAAGACAACCTGTTTGATTCAAAAATAAAAGATGGGACATGCAGTTTAGCTGAATTTAAGAGGTTTTGTTGTTAAAAAAGATGCACAATATTAGACATTTGTTGACATCTTTAATATTTCAAAATTTTGTTTTAGCCAGTAATGATACATACATAACTTCTTACTAAAACGTGTCTGGTTTTGCAGAATAGACCCTCAATGAGTCTCAATCCCACTGTCTATTTAATTAGAAACTAAACAAAAGGCATTTAATTTTATAAAGTAAACAATGTAGTATTTTATATTTAGATGTTCTATGATGATTAAGTCAAGAATTCTTAAATAAATCTGCACATTCCACCAACATTACTGTTTATACTTTGTTTATGACTGTGTTTGGAGAGAACTTGATATGCTCTATATTACAGAGGTGACAGCACAACATATCACCATTTACCACATTACTAAAAGCAGGGCGATTTTTATACTGTTTCTAATCAGCATCATTAATATGAAGCCTGATCCATGTAATGGTGACATAACTAATTAACAAATGTAGCAGAGAGCCAAATTGCTTCATGTCTGACAGCATCAGTGCATTAATATTGCCCAACAGTCCTTTTATAGAGCATTGATATAAAGGAGAAATATATACGGACTATATATCTGCTGCAATTAATAGGAGATATTTTGATGCCCTTTTTGAAACTAAGGCCTGCCAATACTAGGGATGCACCACATATTATTGGTAAAAGACTGGTATTGTCAGATAATAATTTATAAATTTGATTATCTATTTTACAGCCAATACAGAGACCTAACTTATAAGCTTTGTGCATTCGATACATAGGCTTTAAGAATGATTTCTGAACTATCACTGTAACCAGAAGTCAGCAAAAGTCCAATATTGTGCATCCCAAACCAATAAAGATGTTGATTCAGAAAAATTGCGCATCCCGAGCTGTTGCTACACTTTCAAATATTCACCTATTATACAGTCAGTGAGGAGGGCTTTCATCAGAAATTCTATACACTGTCAGTTGGTCATTATTATAATGCCTGAATACAACAACATACAGAACTTCTTCATGGAAAAGTGTCTTTCTACACTTTAAGTAATTTCAACTCTTACTGTGGCAAACTAAAAAATTCCATCACTGTTAGAAAACATCTTCATACTGCGTATATTATTCATTATTCTTAAATATCTGTAACGCCTGTTCAGTAATAAAGGAAAGAATTCCACATTTCTGTCAACAGTAAGGAATCTGGTGTGACATGTGTCCTTGTTTATATTTGAAGATTCCAAGATGTAGGTTGATGGTGTACATGCACACATAGAAATAGGCTAAAATCGCCTGCTGCTGGTAGTTTCTGATCAACGCCACTGCCTGTATTTCCACACAGAAAGAGCATAAATGAGCTGTCATCGTTTTACAGTGGTGATGCGGATGTTGTCGTATCTCTTATGTGTTGACAGAAGTACACACGTCATGATACATGACCGAGGAAAACGCAATAAACTGCGATAATACCAACAACGTCAGATGCTAGCAGTTAAGAAAGCCACAGCCTGGTTTCTACGTGACATCTCTGCTTTCTGCAGACAAACCCAATGACAAACACGGATTAATTAAACCTCCTGCTGAAACACTGAAGCAAACGGTGACAGAAAAATGCCAACATTACAGGCACTTGGCAGCAGGCGGCTAATAAATTCACACGTACATAGAGATCATGTTTTACTGCTTCGCTTGCAGACATTTGCTGATGATATCATCTCTGATAAAGACAGAATATTAAGCTTGTCAGCCTGCTTGGTAACTTTAGCTGCTCTTCTGGACTGTACAATATGACAGATGTTATATGACTAACATTAGGCTATGCTAACATTAGCCGCGAATTGGTAAAATAAGCCGGTCTAACTATTAACAAGCATGCAGAGGCAATTTTCAGTCATATCACTGATCCAGGACACACAGGGGAGATTATTTACCTGATTTTGACGTGAATTATCAATTATAACGGATAGCAGACTGTTACATTTTCGCCTACATATTATCTGACAGCTTGGTTTCTGCTAACCGCTAGCATCGACGTAGCTAGCCTGCTACATTATCATCATAACATACGGGCTTATGGCGCGGCCTAGGCAGGCTAACGGTGAACCACAACCAAGTTTTTCACGCTACAAACAACTGACACTGCTCTCACGACGTCGGGATTACCTGGACAGTAGAGTAAAGAGATTGAGGATACTCCAGAATCAGCGTCTGAACCGTTACAGACACGGCTGCCCTTTATTTTATCAGGGACAGAGGAGGCTGGCTAGCCTGTCTAGCGGCTCGGCTAACGTTAGCGTTACTTACCCTGTCCGTATTTAGCTTAGGATTCCACTCCAAGGGAGTCACACCAAATTGGGCGGGGACTGCGAGCCAATATATCTGAAATGTCAAAATTTCTATAAACGGTCATATAAGATAACCGTAGATGTGATGTTCTGATGTGATTAAAAGGCTGTTGAGATGTTTTGCCCCTTTCTTTTCTTGGTATTGTAGAGACAATTTACGCTCTAACCACCATCTTAGCTAGCATTAAAGTAGGGAGGGGGGAATGGGGCAAGTGTTGAATTCCACTGAGTTTGCGCAGACAGAGCGGTGGTTTCTGGGAAATCGAGTCTTTTTTTTTTTTTTTTTTTACGACAGCCCAATTTCCTACAATGACGACAAGAAATGTCGTTTGGATTAAAGATTGGATTAGATTAAATGAAGTTAAAACTTAATTCATCCCTCGGGAAAGACTCTTCAAGGTAATTAAGGTTCCACTGGTATTGTATTGTACGAGGTATACAAGAACACAAGACATCAAAAAGTAAAAAAAAATATATATATATCATACATAAAAAACACTCTTAATCTACATCTACATTAATACATCTAAATAATAAAAATATAAATAAAATACAAATAAAATAAATACAATTTATAAATAAATAAAATTAAAATAAAATATAATACCGTAGTAGTTGTAGTAGTAGGAGTGACTTACATACCCATCCTCACCCTTTAATGACGAGCTGTGATCCAAACTGATAAAAATTTAAAATTCTATAAAACAGTGTACACATACTGCACAGCTCTGTATTAATGATATTCAATTAGCAGCACTAAATAAATCAATAAGCCGTTCTTAGCAGACTCAACAGAACTTTCATGCACAAACACTAAATCAAAATATAGATGTGTTTTCAAAAAAATCTTAAAATATGTTGTTTTAGCTGAGTATCCACTCACTGAATAAATATAAAAACACCTTTCTATTAAAATGTGTGTTAACTAGCATTACAGGGTATGATCACTATTTATTGTTAAGGAGTGTAAAAAAGATGGCACTCCACTGCATGAAACATCTACAAAACAAAAACATATTTTTTTCCTTTCATTTTTTGTTGCCCAGACAAAGGCTTGGGATCCACTGAAAAAAGGGTTGGCGAACCACTTTTGGGTCACGATCCACCAGTTGAGAATCACTGGTTTACAGCAGGGATGGGCAACGTTAGACACCAGAAGGACCACATTAAAATTATCTTCATTAAATTTTGGCCCTTGGAGGTGTACCTAAAACTGCCAACATACGATACAGACTAAAATCTCTCACCACCAAAACAGCCATCCAGGCTTTTTTTTAAAAACATTGCATATTTTGTAATATTAATATTCAAGCTGTTAAAAGTTAACTACTCATCTGTACAGACTCTTCACTGCATCGTATGTATCAACCTTTGAATTGTTTTTTCTGTCCTTATATCCCTCGTATTTATATATATTGTACATTTTTATATCTACTTGAGACAAACTGCACTATTTACTACCTATTTTTTCCACTTTATTTTATTCCTCTTAACATTAGTTTAATTTTTACTATATGCTGATCGTCTTGGCACCAGTTTACCAAGTCAAACTCCTTGTATGTGTAAATGTACTTGGCAATAAATACCATTCTGATTCTGAATCTAAATGGTCAAAAAGTTGTCATAAGAAGTGAATTCATAAAATATGCAATTAATCTCAAAGAAAGTTATCCATCCAGGCTGGGAAGCATGAATGGGAATAACATACACAGGGATCAAACCGACAACCTTCTGGCTCTAAGGCATGTGCACTTCCTGCTGTGCCACCGTGCTGCCCACAGCAAGAATGCAACCAGGTAATTATTTGGGCATCTACAGCCCTTGATAACATTTGACACAAAACTAAACCATCCACTGAGAAGCAGTTTGTCATATATGAACAAGTTTTTCAAGCTATCACAGAAAATGTTCAAGTAAAGTCAAAATCCTTTTTATTTTGTCATCGTTGCATTAAATCACTTGCACACATATTTCCAAAGTAATTATATAAAAAGGTTAAACAATTTAAACAGCTACAAAGAAAACAAAATACAGAGGAAACATTTGCACTTTCAGTCAGGAATGCTTCACAAAATATTTTTAATCTATCCACATGAAGCTGGGTTTTGGCCAAGAATGAGTCTGTGCTTTGTTTGGATCCACAGCGTCTAAGGTGAGCGTGGGGGCGATCGGGTGAGGGGACACCAGGGACAGCCGTGCAGCCAGGAGTCCCATCCGAACACAGCTGTCTGTGTCTCGACGCTGGAAGATCCCTGCAATCAACGCGCCCGCCAAGCTGGAAACAGAGAGGGGACAACTTCAGTAGAGTGAGTTTTTAGGTCTATAGGTCTTGACCTTAAAAGTTAAGGGTGAGCAACTGGTGGTGCAGGGGCCACATGCAGGTATCGTACTCTCTCAATATGGCCACCAGTCAATTTGAAAAATAAAAAATGCATTTGAGTGAAGGAAACATGACAAAATCTACAATGAAAACACTAAATTAGCAATTTTTCCAGGAAGAGAGAGCTGTAATTATGGCTTTAAAATTCTACATTACTAGCTGTTTTCAATTAAGAACTGAACTGTAAGGAAAACAAACATAAGAAACCAGCAAGTAAACAGAAATCCACCAGTTCATAGTTTTATTCTCAACAATGTGCCCCCTGTCACTGAGGATAAAATTACTGAGGCCATCTTGGTTATCGACGATGCTCACGCCTGTTGTAAGAGGTAGACAGTGTGACAGGAGCAGTGGAGAAATGGTTGATGAAAAATTAAGAAGGTTGAGAATGAAACAAAAAAAGTTAACAGCAGAATCATGGTGGAGAAAAAAACAGAGCAGGTATATGTCAGCACCTGTCTCCAGCTCCTGACACGTTCACCGTCTCCTCGGCCGTTATCGTCAGGGCAGGGTAGTGAAGAGCACAGAGTCGCCTCTTCTGAAAACACACATGCAGAATTAATCTCAGACAGAGTTAAAATTAGACTTAAGAAACTCGGTATTTATATAGACTGGGAAGCTAAATAATTGGTTATTAATTGATGCAGAGGGGTGGGATTAAATAAGTTTAGACTTCTTCTCACTCCTTTTCTGACATGTAACATTTATCCAAGTGCTTGTTTTCTGTTTTTTTTGCATTTGTACTTTTATTTAGCCTTTTGTTATACAGTATGTTTGAAATAAACTCATTTGTGATAAAACCAGACATTATTGTAATAAGATAAGATGGTGGTTCTCGAGTGGTGGGCTGGGACCCTCAGTGGGTGCTGGACAAAGCGTGTGGCAAAATCATAAGGAAGCTGCACGTGTAGAGATGGAGTTTGTGCTAACTCTGAGCCAAAGGTTGAGTCACATTTACTTCTTTTGTGTTATTTGTTACATGCTTTTGTTCATTTTTAAGACGACTGCAGCCCATTTTGGTTTATTCAGTTTGTTTCTCATTTGGTATTTTTCCTTAAATAAAAATCATTAACTTTGTCTCCTGTGTGGTGTCCTTTTTAATGTTTCTGGTCTCCTTTTGTTCAACCTTGAGCAAGGTTATCATTGGTATGAAGGCTGTAACTGCTGTGTACACCATAACTTGATCAGCTTCTCCTGGCTGGTGAGATGATAAAGTGATTTGTTGATGTTTTAGTGCTTTAGCAGCAAACATGTAAACAGAGCATTGGAGCCATGAGCAGATTCTCCAACTTCAGGGCTTTTTTTCACTGACTGTGGGGCCACAAACAGTTGGATGGGATCTTCATACAATGGCGAGTAGGAGTAAAGGAAAACATTATAATTCTGATATTTCATAGCACAATATTGGTATCTCAATAGCTAATGATTTATGGAAATTAATTTGTTTTGTTTTGTAGTTAAACTTCTGACTTCTATTTCACTCTGTCACATGTACTGTTATGTTGCAGCGACCTTGCTTTTATAAACAACAATGGTTAATTATTTTCTGCTTAATACTGTATATTGTCATATATCTTCACCACTGTATT
This sequence comes from Scarus forsteni, assembly GCA_036419115.1. Classification (NCBI taxonomy): domain Eukaryota; kingdom Metazoa; phylum Chordata; class Actinopteri; order Labriformes; family Labridae; genus Scarus; species Scarus forsteni. The sequence goes on along the minus strand of JAZDUH010000241.1, from coordinate 281,692 downwards.
GTGAGATCTGGTGTATCATCAGATTCTTGCCAAAACACAATCCTTAAGTCAAGATATGATAGGACAGGGGACATCAGTGCAGCTCCAGCTGATGGAATATATTTGTTATGATAGTTTTGTTTTCTGATAATATTGTATAAATGTGTACGTATGTGCCATAGCAAGAGTGTTTTGGTCTCTATTGATATTTAAGCTGTTACAGGGAAACAGTTAAAACACACATATTTGTGACTTGATCCTTTATCGGTTTGAGTTTCACACTGAGACTAAATGGTTATTTACCTCCGCCAAGGAGGTGATACTTTTGGCCCAGTATGCTTGTTTATCTGTTATTTGTTAGCAAGATAACACAACAACTACTGGACAGATTTTGCTGAAATTTTCAGAAGATGTTGGTAATGGCCCAACTTAAAAATAATGAGATTTTGGTGGTGGTCCAGATAACTTTCATTAGTGAATGATCATTTTTGCTCAATAACTGTCTAACTAATAATGATAGCAATAATATTCTGAGTGCTAGGTGTGGGTTTTCAGGGTTAAGGAATCATATTATGATGTAAACTAAATCATGGAATAATTGCTTATAGATGTAGCAGAAATATGGGAGTTACCTTGGTCGAGGTTTGCGCCCTTTAAGTGCAATCTAGCTGTTGATGTTTAATTCTGATTTCACTGAAGTAGCGTGAGCACAACGGTAATGCTCAATCATCAGACTATAAAGAGAGCACATAGGTCATGGGTCATAAATGACTCAGACATGCGAAGAGCTGACATTTTACCATGACTTCATGTTTTCAGTTTCATATCACACAGCCTGGCGTAAGAGGATCTTCAAAAATAACATCAAGACATACTCCATTTCCATTATAGTAGGTAAATGTTGATTATTCATAAAAGACAGAAAATTTCCCTGAAAGACTCATCAAGGATGAATAAAGTTCTGTCTAATCTAATCTAATCTAATCTAATCTAATCTAAGATCTCAACTTGTGATGATTACTTGAAATCTTTAGGGAATGTTGAATGTAATACTCTTGAGTCTGCGACGGTACGATTTTAACATTTTTTTGTAGTCCCTCTATTATGATCTTTTCATTGCATCTAAGGCTCAAACTCTTGTGCTGTGAGTGGTTAATAAATCCATAGTCTGAATTTCAGTTCATCACTGAGGAGATGCTGGGACCAGTTAAGAACCACTAATCTAAGCAAAGTTTCTCTTACCCTTTTTTGTCTCCTTGGCTGGAGGTTAACCGAGCCGTCTTCATACTCTCCACACAACAGCACTCCGTTCGCCCCCAGAGTCACCACCAGACAGTGCAGATGCTCCAGGAGGGGCCGAGAAAGAGCCACCGCGGTACTTAGGACTTCATCAGGAGAACTTGGCAGCACTGACAAGACAAAAACACATATGGGTAGATATTTGTACTTTTTACAAGAGTATTAACTGCAGTGTCTCTCCCTTTGGCACAGGCATTTAAAAAGTCTATATTTCAACTTTAGACTGCATTTTCAGTGCAGGCCTGAGAGCCCAATTATGATTTTTTGCTCAGATCTAAATTTTTTTAGTGAACTTAACCTTTTTTTTTTTCAAATGTGGCCTATATAAGAGTGAAGAAATAATATCTTTTATATAAATTCATACTTTAAGACAAGTTAAACCCAATTTATTGCAGTTCAGCTAGATGCTGCTACATTAATCAACTCCACTCCTCTACAGACATTATAGATATTAATTTTAATTTTTGATTGGTCTTTCTATCATGGTTGAATTGGTTATACATTCATAGTAACTATCCTTAAAACCATATAGACATGAGGTTCCTCTTGAAAATGAACATTTCATGGGGCTTACCTTTCATACATTCATATTCAACAAATATAGTGCTTTACATATAAAGACTGATTAATTGAATCAATACTCTGTAGAGACAAATGTGACGAGGACAGATTTATGATCTGGGCATTCATGGGTTTGTCTATCATACATTTTTATTTTGAGTCTTTAAGTTTCTGCCTGTATGGATACATCTCTACATGTAAGTATGAGTTTATGCAAATGTGTTTATGATATGTGTATTTGTTTATATGTATATATGTGTATCTATAAAAAGAAGAGTATGGCTTCAGCCTGCTCTGTTGTAAAGTATCTTGAGATAACACTTGTTATGAACTGGCACTAAACAAAAAGAAGACTGATTCATTGAGATTGGCCTGAACCTGATTTGACATGAGCAGATTCTGTGTAACTAGAAGTCTGATTTGAGTCACACAGGAGTTAAAAGAATGAAGAATTTTCATAGTTTCCCCCTAAAATATGCATTTTGTTCTCTCCCAACACTGAAACAATATCAATCATATCATTTGGCCCTGAGTTTACCTTCTGGTGTTGGGAGGCCGAGTGTCTTGTTCATGGTGACCAGCTCTGCCAGGTTTGGAGATGAATATGACAGAGATTTCCAGGCGTCTGACAGGAAAGGCTTACATGCCTTTTCTGAGTCTGTGGGCTCGAACCAAACTGTGACACACAATCACGGTATTGTGTAAAAATCAATGAAGGCTCTTGTTCATCATTCCGATCATTTAACAACTGTCTCCCTGTACTTACTATTAAGGTTGTGTTGAGCGGCGATGGAACAAACGTGGTTAATGGTGGATGCAGGGATGTTGCCATCCAGACACACCAGTGTGGCTGAAGAGAGCTGCTTCTCAAACTGTGACACCTGAGGTAAAACACACAATGTATCATAGATGTAAAGGGCTAAAAACAGGGATGATTGACATTGGTTAGTAAGAGGATAACACCAGTTTTATTTTCACAGCCAGAGTCCACAGAGTTTCAAACTCTGATTTGGAAAACTAAAAATCCTCAAACTTGACACCAGGAGAAGGGCACACATTTTATAATTTGTATGTACAACATTACATCTTGAAATTCAAGTGCAAGAAGTAAACCTTAAGCTAATGTGCTCCAAACAGATTTTAGGCCAATTTAAAGTTCATTTATTGCGCAATGCAAAATCTATAACTATTTTATCACATTTTAGTTGGACTACATATATGTTGTTTAATAAATGCATTTATTACGTTTAAGAACACAATCCTGGGGTCCAACCATACTTTAAGAAACTGTCAAAGAAAGAAAAGTTTCAAAAAATATAAAACAAGCAGGGTTGCCTATAAACATGTTTTCATTAAATCCTATAATTCGCTATCACTTCCAAGAACATTTTTTTTTGTGTTTTTAATGAAAAGGATAGTTATTGTCTCTGAGACTGTAGCACATGAACATTTAGTGGAGCCTCCCCCTAGTGGCCATTAAAAAGAATGCAGACTCAAAATGATACAAAATAAAAAGAAATAAAAAAAAAAACCATAACAGAAAATATAAAATATTATTAAATTATAAACAAACTGACTTGGGGCTAACAGCAATGTAAAGAGGAAAAATGGTAAATCTGGTCATTTCGAGTAATGCAAATAAATTAATTTATGTTAAACTTTCTGATTAGATTTTAAATGAAGTGCCAAAAAAGTTATAAAATGCATCTTTCGGCATTGCTTACTCTTGTAAACCAAGAAAGTCATCCTCTTCCAGAGTGCAAATCATTAATAACATTGTATTTTAATCAAAATATGGATAAAATTAAGTAAACAAAGGGATGTTTCCAGAGAAGAACTGTTGTCGTTGAATATGACTGATTCAGGCCACATTTCTTGTGTGCAGGATGGTTCAATATTCTCCTTTGCACCACGAGTTAGAAATCATACAATGTATATATTGTCTTCTGCATCTAAAATAACAATTTACTAATAGATCTTGATCCTTCTAATGTTTTACATATTAAGTCTGTCTAGCGATGTCTTTTAAAAAAGAAATGACACATGGCTTTGGTAATACAGGATGCAGATATCTCAGTCATCTTCTTTATAAACCTCGATGTTAAATTAATTAAAAATGGTAGACGATGCTACTTGTTGGTGTGCTATATAACAAAAATATTTACACAGCTTGATTTTCCTTTTTTGGGACCATCTTTAACTTGCTTAGATTTATATGTTATTTTTGTTTTGTTTTGTTTTGCTGACGATGTCCACATATATATGTTGCTAAGGTCGCAAGGCCAGGACACTGCAGGCATTTCTTGATTGCCTCAGTGATGTTAAGGCTTGGATAAGGGAGAATTTTCTCAAACTCATTTAATCCAAGACGGAGATCATCTTGTTTGGAGGATGCACCTCCACAACGACCTGCTTTGCTGAAAACCTGGGCCCATTGAGTTCCAACATTCAGTCCACTGTTAGGAATCTTGGGGTTATCTTTGACAACCATTTTAACTTTGATTAGCAGATCAGTGCCGTTGTGAAAGCGAGCTTTTTCCAACTCCACCCCTTAGCAAAGACCAAGAGTTATTTCTCACAGGCTGTTCTTGAAAAGACTATCCATGCCTTTGTTACGTGTAAACTGGACTTTTGTAACTCCTCATACATTGGCATGGATAAGTCATCCATTAATCGCTTCAGCTCATTCAGAACGCTGCTGCTCGACTCCTCTCTGGCAAGAAAAAACACATCACATCAGTTTTAGCGTCCCTCCACTGGCTCTCAGTCCGCTTTCGCATCGATTTTAAAATTCTTTTAATCGCTTTTAACGCCCTCAATGGTCTTGCCCCTTCTTGTCTGTCTGAAATCCTACATCATCACTCCCCAACCAGAGCCCTAAGGTCTTCTGACCAGCTGCTACTGGAGGTCCCCAAAACCAGACTTTAGACGAGAGGTGACAGGGCCTTTGCAGCGGCTGCTCCTAGACTGTGGAACAGTCTCCCCATCCATAAAAGAGCCTCCCAGACCATAGAGACTTTTAAATCTTCCTTAAAGACCCACTTCTTCTCCCTGGCGTTTCATCAGTGAGCTCATACAAATCACAGGCACTTTAGTTTTTATACTTTTGCTGTTTTATTACAATGTTTTTTATTTATATTGTTTTTATTATATTTCTTTCTATGTATTTGTGTATAGCACTTTATAGGCAATCTATAAATAAGCTTGACTTGACATCCAAACTTTAGTAAAATGAAGCAGAATTAAAGGCCAGCCATGATGCAAACCCTTGCAAAACAAAGCCTTGCCTTGTTAAAAAACAGTGAACACCCTAAAGTAGCTGAAATGGAGTCATCCTTGCTTCAAACTCAGTCTTTGACTGTGTGATCAGCTGTAAACTGAGGCTCTTTCAGACAAACCTATAAATATTTGACTTTCCACTGCCACTATTGGATATGATATGTATATCATACCTTTTCAGAATGAAAACAGTCTGAATGTGGCATTAAATTTAAAGAGATATGTCAATTTTTTTTTTTTTCATTTCTTCCCTTATACCAGAGTCCATGATGAGGAAATAGACACCATTCTTTCAACTGTGTGTGCAGTGACAAGAAAGAGACAGGCAGAGCTTGCCCCCCGCTAATTAGCTTAGCTCAAACTCTGGGAGTCAAAAGGTAGTGTTAGCCTGCCTCTGCCTACAGTCATCAGACTGTAGGCAGAGGCAGAGGCAAACTCTTCAGCATCTCTTAACAGTCCTGTGTGCTTGTTGCAGCTCTTTTTTTACCCCATTATGTTAAGTTATATATTTTTAGACTAAGATAGCACTTTATGTAGTTTTCAAAGGTAATACATGCATACAAACCAGACTGCAGGCCGCACAAGCAAACCACTGCGGACCTGCTTGTAAGTACGTCAACAAAACAAAGTATGTCTGGGGTGGTTTGTGTTTTCCCCCCGCAGCCTAGTTTTGTGTATTATTCTTTCTGAAGTTACATTTACTTGAGAAAAAAAACGAGTCACAACAAGCAAACAGGACCATTTAGAGTTACTGAAGAGTTTATCTGATGACTGTTGGCAGAGGCAGGCTAATGCTACCTATCGTCTCCCAATATCTGAGCTAAGCTAACTAGTGGTGTGCCCATCTCTTCCTTGTTACTGCAGGCAAAGTCAAAAGAATGAACAAAAAAAATGTGATATCCTTTAAACACTCTTGGCCTACCTTTTGCCTTGCGTGAAGATTAAATGAGTCTATCAGTAAAACTTACAAACTGCTCTGTGATTTGCTCGTGTACGTCCATGTCGCCCAGTCCAAGACTCATTTCTCCGGTCTCATTAATCACGGCGATATACGTAGCTGTGCTTTGCTCCCCGAGCCTCACCACACCACTGACATCCTTACAAAAGAAAGAGTTAAACCGGGTCATGGTCATGTTGATGCTTAAGGGATGAAAATAATGCCCAGCGACAGTCAGTCTCTCTTGTTCCTTACCATATGTTTACAGTGATTAAATACTGCATCACTATGTGAATCAGCTCCAGTCGCTGAGATGAGAAGCGGTCTGCAGCCAAGTCGACTCAGGGAGTCTTAAAGGGAAGAAACACAGAAGTTAGCAGAGATCAAATCTGATTTGTGTAAAAATAATCAGAAACAAACCTGCAATGTTCCTTCCTACACCACCAAACGACTGACACACACTTCCTGGGTTTGTCTGGCCAAACTGAAAAAGACATAACAGGTCATATCCTGAGAGAATGGTGCGACTCGAGGAGGGAGTGAAGTAAAGTCAAAATAAACTTACGATGAGCTTTTCGGTTTTTCCTTTTGCAATAAAATCAACATTTATTCCTCCAATCACAACCTGGGAAAAGGCACAATGGTGAATAAGGGTTACATTAAAACATTAAACATTAAAAATAAATTAAGTCTCACATTAGTTTCTGTACTCACAATATCTGGTTTTGAGTCAGATGAAGATTTTTCAAGATGACGAGGCTCACTTCTTGTCCTTCTCTCATTCTTATGCTTCGACAGTGCACAGGCTATCTGACTTCCCACTTTTGCATTGTTATGGATGAGAGCAATGTCTGGGAACATGACGGGTTAGGGAAATTCCAGGTCAAAAACTAGAGTTGCGGTGATACTCCCATTGTAAGAGATAAAAATAAATAAAAATGAAAACTAGAAAAGCACTTAGAGCGCAGACCTCCGCCAGCGCCACAGTCCTCTCCCATATTGTTATTTTCACCATAAATATTAGTCTTACCCTTATTTAATCTGAATATTTAGATTGCTTGACCATGAAAACATACCATCAGTAATTGGATTCATAATGATATCTATTTTAGTTCTGTAGTCATTCACGAAAATTACATTTTTCGTCATTTCGTCATATTCCACAGTATCTTGGCTATATTTTACCGTTTGTCGCAAGTCTATGCCTTTACTTGTTTCCTTGCCAAGATGAAAATTCCAAGGATATCTAAATTTTTCTTGTTCTGGATCAGAGAATCCGGAATTTTGCTGGGATCCAGATCAGTCTTGTAGAACCTGTTGGAAAGTTGTCCTGTATTTTTTCTGCAAACACCCTGACTATTTTTGGTGGAGTAATGTGCACCAATGCCAAAATGGTCCCATCTCGCAATGTTAAAGAATCTTTTAAAAAATATTTGGATCCAGACGGTGATCCGGATCACTCCCAAAATCTAATCATTTGTTACTTGTCCCAATCCGGACATTTCCTGAAAATTTCATAGAAACAAACAAACAAAAACACAAACAAACAGACACCAGCAATAACACAACCTTCTTGGTGGAGGTAATAAAAATGCGACCAATCACTTTGATTTTTGACTCAAAATTAAAATCGCTTGATCACTGAAATGGAGTGAAAATGTATACAAAGTCTGAAAAAAATCATCTTAAAGGGAAACTCCGTTTTTTTGGCACCTGGACCTTATTTATAGGTGTGTGCATGCTCATATACTCACTCAGACAAACATCGTGCAGCTCGGAGTCCTTCTGAAGTTATTTAGATCCAACCGATTTAGCTGCACTTAGCGGGGGCCACGGCAAGGGAGCTTCAGCGCGGGACATAATCTCTGCAAAATCGCTCGTCTCTACCACAGCCCGGTTTGTCATTGCAGAGAAATCCTCCAGAGTAGGCAGACATATATTCCGGGATAGATCCATACGCTTGTAAGCCGGTCTCAAGTCCCACTCTGAGCAGCAAACACACTCCTCTTCTGTTGCTATAGGCGAACACTGTCCACAAGCGCACCGCCAGTTCGCATTGAGTCGTGGACGTACTCCTGTTTGTTGTTCTCGAGCCAGCTGTTCGTCTTTCTCCCTCCACATTCTTCTTTCATGGAGCTCCTCGTCCATGTACTCGGGCTCAAACCAGTAAGGACAACCGTCAAAGTAGTCTGACTCTTCGACATCAGATAAATATTCTGCCATGTTGCTCAGCAATGCCGGCAAAAAGTAAATCAGCTGTACCTTTGTGTCGCGCGGCTATGACGTCATCAAAAGTTTGTTTACCAGGTCAGCTGACCCACCTGAAGACGGTAGAGGAGCTGACTTTATGATAACACTGGCGATGGATGAAAAAATATAGTCGAAATGAGCGATTTTGCAGAGATTATGTCCCGCGCTGAAGCTCCATTGCCGTGGCCCCCGCTAAGTGCGGCTAAATCGGTTGGATCTAAATAACTTCTGAAGGACTCCGAGCTGCACGATGTTTGTCTGAGTGAGTATATGAGCATGCACACACCTGTAAATAAGGTCCAGGTGTCAAAAAAACGGAGTTTCCCTTTAAAAGTCTGTGAGATATTGTGGTCACAGAGTGGCCTATATGGAGGGATGGACACCCGTAAACCAAATGCCCTCTTGCCTTCAGAGCTGTCAGACACCCTTTCACTGCATCAAGTCAGTCATCACTTTTGTTACCAAAGTGTTTGATACCATCATGCTCTGTACTTCAGCTCTCGCAGTTTCAGACTCTCAGAAGGATACTGGCCTGGAGGGACTTTCCTCTTGTTATCTCGTTGACCTTTTTAAGAATGAACGGCGTCACATCTCTTCCTGTAATACCTTTAATGCTGAGTCGACAGGGGGGGAGATTGTTTTTCCGTCAGATCAAGAATTATTTGATTGACAGCAGATTAAAGCCCACAGATGTGGTGTACCTCGCCTCTGTCACTGCAGCCTGTATGGCGTCCTCTATCTGCTGGCCGGCGGCTGCGTGCTTCTCTGGGACAGGAACTGCTATCAGGACACCGCTCTGCAGACCCAGTGACAGAGTACTCGCTGCACAAAACACAACATTCAAGGAAACATGTTTATGTGGGTTAGTGTTCACAGGCTTTATGGCTCCAGTCAAAGTACAAAATTCAGCAATTACAGCAAAGTTTAGGTGTTCCTGGTTAAATATTACTCCCAATAGAGAGCTGCAGGGATGGTATAATTCTGGAGGCTGAATCATACATTTGCATTTGCAGGTTTTGTTAAAATTAAAATGTTTAAAAGGACAAAATTCATGTGAGTTATGGGTTGTTTCCAAAAACAACCCTGCACAGAAAAGTGAATTAAACTGTATTTTCATAGATTTGTCCTTGGCTTGTTGCCATCATTGGACTGGGTGACAGTGGGTGGCTTCAGAAGTTAGGATGAGGGAGTCGGGGAGGAACTGAGGTAAATTTGAGCCCATGCTGACCTAATTAAGATTATCTACATCTCTGTACATAGGGCATGCAGACAGGTCTGATAACACATCATTGCCCAAAAAGGGAACTTGCATGTTTTGTTCACCGATATTATCACCACTAAAAACCTCCAGCTTTATTTAATTAATTTTTTTTTTTTTGGAAACTCATTTTTTATTCGATTTTATTTCTTGTAACAGTTACAGTATCAGGGCACAGCAAAATCTATTTCATTTATCCATCCTCCTCATATCAATGTCCTTATTGTCCAGTGAAAGTGGTGGTGTCCTGTTCAGTCCTCCTGAAAACAGTCCTTTTTTTCACACTTTCCACAAATTGTGATTCCTGTAATCTTAATATGTGTGCAAGTTTCTCCATTTTAAATATTTCCTCGACAGTGCACACCAAATGTTCCCCAGTTGGTGGTTCTACTTTGTACCACAGTCTGGTGATTACTTTTTTACTTGCTGATAATGGTATTTTAAAAAGATACTCATCCTTTCTTTGTATTATATCTTGTGACAAATTCCCCGTACACAAGATCTTACATGTTATGTGTATCTGATATCCTAACATTTTTTGCAAACTTTGCCAACATTTCTTCCCAATAGCCTTTTAGTTTTGGGCATGACCAGAAAATATGTGTGTGGTCTGCATCAACATGCTGACATGATCTCCAGAACAGCTGTTGTGTCGAAACCATTCTCCTCCTAATCCTGGAGTAATAAAAAATCGGACAATATTTTTCCAGTTAAACTCTCTCTAAATTCTGAACTAGTGCCCGCGCCATGCGATTTACACATAATAAACCATTCCTCTTCTGTTATTTGTTCTTTTATCTCTTTTTCCCATTTTTCTTTAATATATAACGAGGAAGAGTCCCTGAATGACAAAACCTCCAGCTTTTACTTTACATGCTCACCTCTTTGATGAAAGACAGTCTTAGCTTGCACTTACGGTGGAAATAAAAGTAATCTCTGCATCATTCCATTCGTCTGTCCAAAGTCTCATTTGTCAGACAGGACAAGATGCTTTGAAAAGTGCCACATATATATTTTAATTTTCAATACTTCCTCTTCTTCAGTTCCAGGAAACAATCAGTGATCAGGAGGTAAAAATGCTGATTTACCAATAAGTTTTGCAGCCTCTTCTGGGTTGCTGACTTGGTACGGAGAAGTGAATCCGCTTATTGGAGAGAAGAAGGCGGGGAAATTGTTTGAAAGTCCGTAAGTGGCCACACAGACACCCTGTGTCTCCTGAGAAAAGATTCAAAGCAAGAAACAAAACACATCCACTTGAACAAGAATACTTCACTCACTGGTAAATGGTATATGGACTTGAGCTTACAAAGCGCTTTTCTAGTCTTTGACTACTCAAAGCTGCTTTACACCGCAGGTCACACCTACCCATTCACACCCATTCGCTCTCACATTCACTCACTGATGGTTCAGAGTTTCTATGTTAGTTATCCATCAGTATTTCTAACACATTCATGCCCTTTCATGCCCATTTACACACCACTGACGCAGCAGTGGGAGCAACTTGGGGTTACGTGTCTTGCCCAAGGACACATCGCCATGTGTCGCCCAGAGCTGGGCTTGAACCTGCAACCTCCCAATCACTGACCAAGCGCACTATCCAACTGCGCCACCGACTGACTAACTACTGATTTCACATAAACTGACTCAACCTAGTTGGTGTATCTATTATTACATTATTACATGATTATCTAATTAGCACACTTAGGGCTTCTCTTGAATTAAAAATAAAATCATTTAACAGGCCAAACAAAATTGTAAAATGGCCTTGCATCGTCTCTTACCATACTGCTATACCCTCTCCACTGTCAGTTTGTCAATATTTATCTGACAGAAAATACGTCCAAATCCCTGTTTTACTTGTTTATCTCCACAGTTTTTAATAAAAAAAAAACCTTTAAGACAAGAAATATGTAGAAATACACAACAGGCTGAACTTTAGAATTGGCTTACTAAAGACCCTCTTTATCAGAAACCATTCTTCAGTTGAACTCATGATAATACTAACATTACGGCTACACCGAGGATCATGTTGTAAAAGGGCCGTGTCAAAAGATATGTGGACCCACAACATAAATGTGTCAAAAATGTTTTAATATATATATATATATATATATATATATATATATATATATATATATATATATATATATATATATATATATATATATATATATATATATATATATATATATATATATATATATATATATATATATATACACATATATATATATACACACACACACACACACACACACACACATATATATATATATATATATATATATACATATATATATATATATATATATATATATATATATATATATGTATATATATATATATCTATATATATATATATATATATATATATATATATATATGTATATACATATATACTCTCCTATATATTTATTGTGGGTTCTCACAACATTAAGTTATTCCAAAAGCCAGTATATAGGACAGTTTACAGTATGTAACCTTGTGCCACACTACCTCTTTCATTGTATTAAGAACATATTAAATGGCAAAGTATAACAAAAATAAGGCATATTCTACACACTATTAAATCTATTAAATCTAAAAATAAACAAATAGATACTCATACAAATCAATATTTTTTTTCTCTTTTTTTTTTTTTCCAAAAGTGTTTGTACGTTGATGTCTATTCCTAAGGCTCCATTTGATCATGCAAGACTATGGTCAGGTAATTCTTGCCAGACTGACAGGTCAAAAGTCATACATATCTACGCCTAACTGTGAATACAGTACATACGTGTATATTACACTTAATTGCTTACCAATCAGGGCGTCAAAGAGCCTGTCATAATAGCTTATACTGGGGCCCCTGTTACCATTGGTCAGAGAAAATACTGCTTTAAAAATGTGATAAATTTCCTTACAAGGATCTCGAGAGTGCGCCCAATGTCCAGAATAGATTTGACTCCAGCAGAGACGACTGCAATGGGAGTTCTGCCGAGTTCTGTGAGGTCTGCACTGATGTCCAAACCTGCAGGAATAATTAATAACTGTAAAGTGAATACTGCAGTTTAATATCATATGGATTTAATGATCCCTACAGAACAAAGAGGCTGATCAGCTGATTGGGGTCTTGGAGTTCTTCCATCCTCCGAGTTAAATACCAGCATTAAAGGGATAGTTCAGTATTTTTGAAGTGGGGTTATATGAGCTCCATATGGCCACTAAGAACATTAGATGCAGGAGAAAGTTCTCTCCTCTCCCTCAGTAAGTCTCAGTTTGTATTGAGTCTATCACACAGAACTAGCCGCAAACAGGGAAGTATCGTACCAAGAACAAAGGGTATTTTCTCCACCTACAAGAACTCCCATCAAAAAATATTGTCACAGTTTGAGAGTACACTGCCCATATTTTTTTGAGTGCATTAACTGTTCAGAAAAATAGAGGTTATCTTGAACTAACCAACTGCCGCGAACCGCTGAATTACTCCACCTCCCTCTCAGCTGTTCAAGTCAACAGGCGAGTGACATCAGATGCCGGTTGTAGCTTTGTGTAACTTTTATCAAGTATTGTAATTCTTTTGTTCTGACTCTGAGAGGTGTGAGTTAAAAAAGAGTGATTATGACAGTCACTATGAAGCTCCTTTCACTTTATAAACCATGGTTCACAGAAGAAGAGCTGCTGCAGATGGAAACCATCACAGCGGCTGTATCACTCATCAGACAGGTTTTCCTGCCGTTCTGAACACTGGAGTTTTGCCAACATTCTTCAGTTTACCAAAGATAAACTTGAAAAACGTCCTGAACCTGAAGAACCTAATGGCAGTTTCTCCTCAAAGTACGTATAATGATGTGTCAGAAACAAACAAGCAGAGTGGGGGAGGCTGTATAACATAACATTGCAGACCACTTGTGTGTTTGTCTCTTTCTTTCAAACACACACAACAATTAATGTTGTGTATTAGCACTGCGCGACTCATGACAGCGCTACGTGGAGAAAAACATGACGTCGTTAGTTCCAGATAAACTTTATATTTCCAAAAAGTTCATGCACTCCAAAAGAATTCTAGGTAGCGTACTCTTAAACTGTGGTATTAATTTTTGATGGGAGTTTTTGTAGGGAGAGAAAATACCCATTGTATTTGGTACAATACTTATCTGTTTGCAGCTAGTTCTGCGTCACAGACTCTTACAGTCTATGGCTTACTGAGAGAGAGGAGAGAACTTTTACTGCATCTAATGTACTTGGTGGCCATATGGAGCTCACCGTCCCTTTAAAATTGAATTATCACTTCATACATGTTTGCACACTTTTTCTGTTTAATGTTTTTTCTGCTAAATTCAAACTAACAGAAAAAGCTGATTACCTCACTATGTTATTAAGAATACAAATAAACCCAGGTATTGAGTTTAAAGAAAGTTAGTTTAGTATGTTTGAAAAGTACCAGAGAAAACAACAATGGCCATCTTACTGTTCTGTCCATCTCTGTGAACTCCTCCAATGCCGCCTGTGACAAAGACGGGGACACCAGCTCGATGTGCGGCAATCATAGTGGCTGACACGGTCGTTCCCCCGGAGAGACCCTGAAAAAACACAAAAGAAAAGACTCAAAATACTGACTGCAGCAACACAACTGTCATGTTATAAACCAGAGATTCATTATGAGTCAGTGCACTTATTCAAGAACTGTAATAATAAACTCATTTTTTCTTAATCTATTTTTTCTTTACATATGGAGATATCAAATGCAACTGACGATGGGCCAAGAACAAGTTATCCAATCAATCAATCTTTATTTGTATAGTGCCAGTTCATAACAAGTGTTATCTTAAGGCACTTTACAATAGAGCAGGCTGAAGACAGACTCTTCATTTTATACACACATACAGTATATAAATATATACATATACACATATGAGAAATACATTTCCGGAAACACATAAAGCCACTATGAAAAGCATCAATGAGTGAGGGGTCCAAATGATTGACAGCCACAACATATATCATGGCAACAGCTTAGCAAACAAAATCAAAAAACAAAATCCATTACTTAAGGTGAATCAAATCCTGAATGAACTCAGAGTCTTTTATTCGAGTAGAATTTCAAACATGGATCTTAAAGTGAACAAACTAAACCTATTTTCTATTGTGGTACCTGTTTTAAAATCCTCTTTACTCCCCCTACATCTCTAGTGGCCTCACCTTGCTGATGACATACGGCAGATCACGACGGGACACTTTCAGGGACCCCTCACATCGGGCGAGGTGGTCGAGTTCCTCTGACGACAGACCAACACGCACCTCTCCATCAATGACTCCGACTGTGGCTGGTGTGGCTCCTTCAGCTCTCACTATGGCCTCCACTTCCTGAGCAGTACTGAATACATAAACCATCAATGATTCAGTTTCTCTGAGCTGCAGGTTTCCCAGTTTGATTAAAGTTTAAATGTAGTACCTCAGGTTGTGTGGATAGGGCATCCCATGAGTGATGATTGTGCTCTCGAGCGCGACTACGGGTTTGTTTTCTGCCAGAGCCTGAGATACAGACGGATGAACCCTGAGGAGACTGTCTGCAAGAGGACATGGAGCAAAGTCGACGTTATTCAGACATATTTTCATAATTTGTTTGTTTTGTGTGTTTAAAGTAACAGCATGTAGCATTTCACTTTTGAATAGCAGTTAACAATTGATTGAGCAGGGTAAACAGGGTAGACGGTGTCAATCATGGATTTCTTTTGTCTGACCAGCACTGAAAAGGGCCAAATGGCTTCCTTTAAGCAGAAGGGTAGTGTGTGGACCAGTGCTGTAAAGCCATGCACACCTCTGAGAGAACCTCAGCCGACTATCAAAGTTACAAATTATAACTCTGCTGTGGACTTACGGAGCTTAAATAACTACAGTTACAATTATGTGACCTTTCCCTCAGCCCCATTACATTATCATTACAGCCCCTGATATTAACTTCAGAGAGATCAACAAAATTAAATACATGGCAGTTCCTGCAATCAGCGCACCTATACACTGCCTGGCCAAAAAAAAGTCGCCACCAAATAAAAGGTCACATACTCTAGTGTTTCACTGGACCACCTGTAGCTTTGATTACAGCATGTATTCACTGTGGCATTGTTTTGATGAGCTTCTGCAATGTTACAAGTTTTGTCACAGATTGTAGCACTGCCCCCACAGGCTTGTACAGTAGACACTTGGCATGATGGGTGCATCACTTCACCTGCCTCTCTTCTTTCCCTGATGCTCCCATCACTCTGGAACAGGGTAAATCTGGACTCATGAGACCACATGACCTTCTTCCAGTCCTGCAGAGTCCAATGTTTATGCTTCCTCGCAATCTGAAGACTTTTTTCAGGTTAGCCTCACTTATTAGTGGTTTCCTTCAGGCTACACACCTACTCAGTTCAATCTCTTGAGTTCGTTTCGCATTGTTCATGTGAAATGCTCTTACTTTCACTTTTAAACATACCCCTGAGTACTACTGTTGTTTTTCTTTGATTTAATTTTGGCTGAACGTTGAAGTTATCGACGATCAGGATCATTCAGGATATTTTTCTGGACCACATTTCTTCCTTGGAGACAATGGTTCCCCACTATCCTTCCAGTTTTTAACGATGTGTTGGATCGTTCTTTATCCAATATTAGTAGTTTATGCAGTCTCCCTACATATTTTCTCTGCTTGACACATGGCAATGATTTGACTCTTCTTAAACAGACTTATCCACAACCACAGGATGTGTCTTTGACATGGTTGTTTAAGAAATGAGAAGCTACTCATTGCATCAGCTGGGGTTAAATAACTTGTTGCCAGCTGAAAGATAATTGCCCATGCAGTAATTATCCAATAGGAGGCTTGTACCTATTTGCTTTGTTAAATCCAGGTGGGGACTTTTTTTTTTTGGCCAGGCAGTGCATATGTATGGCTGTGACAAACAAACATGAATGAACTGCTGCTGTGGACCCATTCGCTCCATGTGCTCCATCCTGCATCAACCATGAACAAAAATGACATAATTTAACATAACATTACACCTTTGGACCAGTTAAACCTATTTTAACGGCAGTTCAACTAGATGCTGCAATATAAATCAACATCAGTACTCTGCGGATTACAATCATTATAGGTATTTATTTTAGCATTAGAATGATCTCTCCATTTATAGACATGAGGTCTCTCTTCAAAAGCTCAGACTTCACATTTACACATCTTCCTGATCTTATTTGTGACCCAATAGCCAAAGGGTTTTGGGAGCTGTTGACCATTAAATTGGCCATTTCATTTCATGTATTGCATCATGGTGAATAAAAGATCCATCAAGGACGACTCCCTAATTGAGAGAGTTGTATGTCTGGATTTTATTCTTTCTTTCTACATTTTGTTTTTCACCTCAGAGATACTGAGAGCCCAGGGAGCTCTGCATGTGCAACAATTTCTGATGTAAACAAAATGAAGTTGTAGCCCAGCAATGGAAGTGAAAAGTTTCAGTCAACATCTCTGTCTTTATAATGTGTTTTGGAGGGGCTGCCATCGCAGACTAAAAGAGAGACATTGCAGAGGCAACTCAGTGAGTGATTGATAGCATATAGCAGCAATAAATCAAACATGTTTGAAAACACAAAAGAATGTAAATATTGAAAGTCTCTTTGCTTTCTTTCTTCTTCCAGTGCCATCATGTCAGTTGTACTGTTAATTCATGTGGAGTCATTTAGTCAGCCAAGTCATAGCACAACTTCACGGCTCTGTGATTGTTTAGTCTGACACAATGATAATCATAACAAGAAAATATGTAGTCTGAATTTGGCCTCAAATATAATGAGAGAATACTTTGTGGAAATGGGATAGACAGCATTCTCTTTAAATGTTACTGTAATGTAATTTAAAACTATCATCTAAAGGTGGGAAAATTACATATTTAATGTCAGATATAATAATAATTACCATTTTGGCATAATCGGCTCGGATAAACTGTAAATCCTCTTCTCAGGATGAGAGCAGATGCTCCCTTCAGCAGCCTCATGTTAATCAGATGTTAGGGAAATCCTGAAAACATAAAGAAAGTTTAATTCTTTGGAAAACAAAACAAAACACTGTTGGTTAATGCTTCCAGCTGACCCTTTGTCGGCTCTCTGGTTTTTCTTTTGACCCATCAATCAGACCATTTACTCTCATTTTAATCAGGACAGGGCTGCATTTAGTTAATAAACTATTGCCCGAGCCAAGTCTTATACAGCGTTCACACTAAAATTAGTGGGTCCGCGCATGTTTTTTCAACACAGGCTAACTTGCTAACAATCGGCAAGTAACTCCTTTTGCACTGCCAACAGACCCAGGTCTAAATGGCAGTAGACAAGCTGCGTGGCTGTTTTTTTTTCTGGTGTCAAGCTGATGTCATCACGTTGATGACATCATCCATGTGTCAAAACACGTCCACGTAAACAATGGAAAGGACCATGAACGCTGTCAACACATTGGTCAGCTGTTTTCATACTTTCATCACTTTTTAAAAATGTACAAACTTGGCGCAGACTTAATGACATGTAAGCACAGATGAAACAGAGGCAGATGGAATTTATTGCTGAGATAGCCAAGAGTCAGCACGTTGTCATGACGTAAATTAGCAGGTTGACCCAGGTGTGATATTTCCACTAAAGTCAGTCAACTCGGGTCGAAATACAGATTTAACCCTTTCTAACTGCAGACAGGAGCCAATCGTTATCAGGTTAAAACATTTTTTTGGCCAGCCTGAAAGGGGAATTATTTTATTACAGTAAAAAATGTGACTTTAATTTTGTTACTCCAACATAATAAGTGAGTGACTTTAATATTTATTCCAAACCAAAGATTTAAGATTTAGTTGCTTTCGGGGTGCTGGTTTGGCGGAGTGGTGAGCACCCCAAGTACATGCTTCTGCCGGTCCAGGTTCAAATCCCGCCTGTGACCAGTTTGCAGAGTGTCTTCTCCTACTCTCTCAACCCCTTTCACAAGCCTATCCACTGTCTCTCTCCTATCAATAAAGGCACAAAATCCCCCCCCCCCCCCCCCCCCCCCAAAAAAAAAAAGATTTAGTTGCTTTCTTTGGATTCCTTTGGGCAACCACACCGACAACTGACCCACAATCATAAAGAAAAGCTCAAGAGCATGAGGGAAAGGGAAAATTTAAACACTGACAGGATATAATGTTTCAGTAATGCTACATTACAAAGTTATTTCAAAATGAATATCAATGTTGTTTTTCTGGAAATGTTAGCATGAGGTTTTTGTATTGCTATTCTGTAACCTGAGCAAACTAAAGTTAACATAAACTTAATGTTAAAGATATTCTGGTTGGCAGATCAGCACATATGACACTTACTGCTTATCTATTTTTACAAAACAAGCTCACTGCTGATGAGCTAAAGGAAAACAGCAAACATTAGCCAACAGGACTCATTATCAGCAATAATCCGAAGGGAAACTGAGAAAAGCTAATGTTGCGCTCCATTTGATCTTGAAAGTCAAAATATCTGATTTCCATCAACACTGGGAACACACCTTTCAAGGACTGTGAGGAGTTTCTAAGTAATTACAAAAAAGTCTCACTTTTAGATAAATGCCTGATCGAAATACACACTTTAAGATGAGTTTTATAGTAACAAAATAGGTTATCTTTAAATGCTATTCCTTAGCCTTCCATTCGGGTCGGACAGGGCTGGACTGGCCTGGGTACTCAACTTTGGGAACAAGACAATTAAAACTAGAGCAAATTTATATTATTTTATTATTTATATTACACGTCTTAGATCACCGGGCTGTAAGTAGCTATATATAGCCGGCTACAAAACTACAATACTAAGTTTTCCAAAAATTGTCACGTCTTTTGGTGCGTTCCAGTTGTAGTCAGACGTAGGCATTTCCAAGTTCCGAGTAGAAAACTGCAACTGGAATGCCCCAGAAGTCTGAATTTCCTACTGGGAACTCGGTGAATCCTCGCCACCCCCGAGTTGACAATCGAAGATGGATGCCCCCAGTGTGAACAGTTATTTAGCTCCTGTAATAATCAATTTATTTGCACTTCTGACTGGGGAGTGTCGCTCTAGATTAGCTGTATACATTGCATTGTTAGACTTATATTTACAAAAATGTTGCTATAGTGATAATCACATTCTTCAACAACACAGGGCGTGGTAACAACAGCTAACAATAGCCTGGTAGATCAGCATGCTTTTTTCAGACTTCAACTGGAACGCCGAAAAGTTGGAGATGTCACTCCCAGTTCCAAGGTTACTCGAAGGCAGCATTACGACAGTCGCCGCGTGCTCATGGGTAGCAGAGTCTTCATGTTGCCGGTAATAGATTCTCCTCATAGCACCTTTAAGGTCAGAATTACTACTTAGAGGGGAGGTCAGTCGATCTTCAGGTATTCCGAGCTTACCAGCTTGTAAGTAAAGTGCTCTTTACTGGGATATGACATAATTCCCAGCTCTGACATCAAAGTTTCGAGGTCGATGCAATGCACCACAACTTTTTGATTTGGCCTGCAAAACACATCCTCATTGCACCACTTTATTGTGACCAAGGAGGGCGACCTGACAAAGGGTCAACTTAAAGCTGTTTCACTGATTTCAGTCTGATTGACCAGAGGTTTATTTTCTCAGAAAGTTTTTTCTAAACTCCAAAGAAACACCAGCAACAACCAGAAATATCAATTTTCATACAGTTTTAATGTCAAGGCAACAACTGAATAGATTTTGACATAATATAAAGAGGCCTGACATTGAGAAATAATGACATTTGATTTAAAAGCCTACTCTACAAGTCTCTCAAAGTGAATTTAAATTTTGTCTCATCATGAAGAAACCTCCTGTAAACTCTTTCACTTAAATGACTATTGTAAAAACACTTGGCATGTACCACTAAAATCCTGACTGAATTAGATAAAGCTACCCTATGCACAGTGATTTCCTGGCTGAACCAAAACAATGAATCACATTACCTCCTCTTTTCTATGAGCTAAAATCAGAGCTGCTCCTCGGCTGCATCACACCCTGCAGTGTGTTTTCTGTCACTGAAAGGCACGAGTCCAGCTCGGCCATTGTGAGGCTTTTCTTTGCTCCAGTTCTCCAGCTTGTTCCCACTGCCCTCCCCCTTTTTTGGGGCCACTCTTAGAAACTGAGTGCCACATTCCTGAGCTGTTTGTTTTCTTTTTTCTCTACCTCGCTGAATTTGAGCACTGCACTCAGATAATTAAAATGGATTTCCCTGTCTGTGATTTAAGTGCACAAAGTTTTACAATTACCAACTGCAGCTTTTGTCATTATTGTAGGTTCTGTCTTTTACCCCAATGACTCTGAGTGGATTAAAGGCACATCAGCAAACACCTAAAGTGGGATTAAAAACACCCAAAGCAGCATTATTTTTAAGAACAATCCTGACATTTACTCACCCCTACAAAACTCTGCCTGGTCCTTTTAAAGAATATTGATCACTTATGGGAACATGCATCTGAAAAAGGGTTTGATTCTTACCTTCTCTGCTGCAACTAAAATGCTTGAAACTTTGCTCAGGGGGCTGAACTTTGACTCTGACAGTGTTTACACAGCCCAAAAGCATCAAGCACAGATCTGTGGGCCCCAACTGACCTGCAATCATCTCCTCAGTAAAAGCAATGAAGAAAACATTAATCAAAATAGACTGCAGAACAACTGGGAAATACTCAAGTTGAATATTGGTGTGACTGTAAGCCAGCAAAGATCTGTGCTCGGATCCTTGAGACTTCGCACAGTGACACCTCTTTGTTAACAAGATGACCAAAGACTTTGAGACCACATTTTCAACATGGAAACTGATCAGCATTAGGGATGTTAATCTTCTAACATGTCATGATTGGATTGATTCACAATGCATTCCTTATTATCTAAAAGATACTTTTTTCAGGATCAGCTTCATCTGCTGAGCACTTAGAGGTTGCATAAAGAGATCTGACATTAAAAAGCACAGTAAATAGTGTTAAAGAAATACAATGTATGTCATCATAATGCTATAATCAGCTATTTATTAACAATACAGATAAAGACAGCCGCCATAATGTAAAAGACAGTTATGCTTGAATAGAAAAATAGTTAAACGTAAAAGCCCGAGAGACTGAGCGAATACAATCTGACACATCTAAATGGCTCTGTAGGGAGTGGATGGAGTGTGTGGTTTCATTTTCTTTTTGTAAGGAGAGAAAATAACAACAATCTCAAATTTGCTGCTTGACAACTCTGATATATTGTCTTATCTGCAAATGTTTAGAACATGAGCATTCAGAAGAGAATAAAGATCCAAAAAGATGCATAAAGAGTATGCAAAGGGTTTTATTGCTGGATTGGTGTCAGAAATTTCACACTGTTGGTTCAATGGAAAATAAAAATAACATCTCAACAAACTAGAAAAGCACTCGAAGAGCACAGACCTCCACCAGCGCCACAGTCCTCACCCACATTGTGATTTTCACCAAAAATATTAGTCTTACTTTTATTGAGTCTAAATATTTAGATTCCTTGACCATAAAAACAAATGGAAAGCAATTGGTTTCAACATGATATCTTTTTTAGGCCTCATCCACACGAAGACGAAACGCTTAACAGTTTCCAAAATGATCGTCATAAAGACGAAGGTGTTTCAGAAAATGTGTGCGTCCACATTAATGCACTCGATACGCATCAAAACACTGTAGAAACACATGCCAGACCTCTAGGGGCCCTGTAACGACATGACGGAAACAGACAAAAAAACAGCGGGCATGCGCACTTGCGGCAAAAGTTGTAAACAGAGATTGTGATAAAGTGATCATAAAGTGCCATAATGTGTCCTCGATAATTGTTTGTTCAACTCGGTGGTGATTGAGAAGAAGGAGATTTTGCTGCAACAGGGATAGTAGGGTCACTAGCTTCATTAGCACATATGCTACACCGTACGTCGCCATTGTTGTTGTTATTGTTGCCGCGTGTGGCGCACGCGTGTCAATGACGATATGAAACTATGATGTAAGCGTATCAGAAAAGTTAAGGAGAGCCAGTAAACACGGAACTACGTACACGGCGTTTCAAAATCTTTCCACTCTGGAACCTGGATTCAAAAATGTTCGTTTACAGACCCCCAAAACGCCGTCTTCGTATGGATGATACGCAGATTCGGCAAAAAATGTATGCGTTTAGACCTCGGTTTGGCTTCGTGTGGATGGGGCCTTAGTTTAGTGGTTATTCATGAAAATCGCTTTTTGTCATGGCGGATCCAGACGGTGACCTGGATCACTTTTATTATTTATTATTATTATTATTATTATTTTATCACACAATTATTTGTTCCTTGTCCCAATCCGCACATTTCATCAAAATCAGTCCATAACTTTTTGGATTATGTTGCGAACAGAGAAACAAACAAACGCACAAACTAACAAAAAAAACCACCCACAATAACATAACCTCCTGGCGGGGGTAACAAGTTCAATTAAATCACACTACTCTCAGACCTGACTTCAGCTGTGGTAAACATTTGATGTTCTTCATTTTTATAAAGATCTTTTCTTTCGTAGTTGTGCAACAGTTCATTTACTTCGGTTGAGTCAGGATCAGAGATAGTAAGGAGTGTTTGGGTGTTTTTTTCACTCTCATAGTCCTCAGCTGAGCTTTCCTCTTCATCCAGCTCTGAACTTTCCAGTAACTCGTCCTCAAACCACTGAGGATGCTGCAGCTGGTACATCTGGAAGGCCTCTACGGCGTCCTGCAGGTCTCTGCCTGAGGGACAGTGGTGATACTCGCCCTCTGATATCCCTTGGATATGATTTATACTGCCAGGTCTTTGCTTCTCAGCGTCCAGGATCCTGAATAACAGCTCTTCAAACTGCTCCATCAGCTTGTACCGCACCGTGATGTAGAAAGGTGAAGGAACATCCGCTTCGTCAAAGTAAGCCACGATGTACTTTTCAAAGGATGTGGATCGGATGAAATGTGGGACGATGAGGCTGAGAGCTGGACTGAGCATGTCACCTGCAGGCGAGCGAGCGTCCTCTCTAAGAAACACCTTCTTGCCTCCACACATCACTTTCCATTTGGCCTGGACTCCTTTAGAGCACAGGATGAGTATTTTATCTGACGACTTCTCTATTTGTTGTCGCTGCAAGTCCAGCCACTGGATGCTTCCCAACACTCCCAGTCTGGTGGAGTCCAGGAGGTCCAGGACCACTTCGGTGCCACATTTGCTCACCAGGAAGGCAGAAAGTTTGAGGATGATGTTTTTGTACAAAGGATGGTCCGAGGAGTAGATGATGAGAACTCTTTTTCTCTCCAGGACTTTAGAACTCTCTGGTTGTTCTTCAGCAGCAGACACAGACATGTTCACAGGCTCTGAAAGAAGATGAAGTTAATTGACTATTTATTGAGTAATCTATAATAGTTTGCTCAATCAAGGTGAATCATAAAGAAGGCAAACCCTTTGGAGCTGCTCTTGAAATGAAAAGTGCAAGAAAAACAGTGACGACAAACAGCCCAACGGCAGGTTTTATAAACAACATCCGTCTTGGATAATCTAAAATCAGGAGGAAAAAAAAAAAGGATTATTGAACAACTGTTCAAACAAAGATGGAAAGCAATTGTTTTAATGACCGTGGGTCAGAAAGAGCCAAAAAAATAGCCCCAAAGTCCTTTTCCATCCACTTTTCATTGACCTCAATGAGAAACTTCACAAGGTTAAGATCCAAGGTGGGAGGGGGGCAATAGGAAAGAGAACTGTGAATAATAGAGAACCTGACTTTCTGGATGGATGGAGGGATATGGCTTGTGTCTACAATTCATGGTTGATGAACAGTAATACTCACCATTATCACCTAATAGATTCTCAATGCTTCAATGAAGCAAATGAAACGTAAAGAAACTGTGGTACAATTTAACTTATAGACCCCATCTCCATCCTGAATTCAACGAAGTGACCAACCCACACAAATGATCTGAGCTGCTCCACTCCTATATTTTATGTATTTTTATTAGATTGTGTTTTACCCCCACTTTTAGTCCTTTTATTTTATTTTACAAGGTGTGAGCCCATGAACACCAATGAGCCGAAATGTCGTATTTGTTTGACAGTAGTGGTGACAAAGAAAGGGGATGCATGCGCACCTCGAACACAATCATCCTGTCCATTTTTCCCAACTAGGAAAAAAAACGCCCCTTGAGATGCAGCGGAGCCTTCATCTTTACAGTCAACTCTTACTGAGGTGTTTGGTCGGCAAAGTAAATTTAAATAAAGCAGCGTAAAATGGAGCGCACTAAGAGACAGTGACATTCGCTACATTGCAAAAGAAATGCAGCCTTCAATACGGTTGAAAAGCCAGCATTTTGGGAAATGTTACAAACGTTTGACAGCAGTATGAACTGACTGGGAGAACATACATGTCATAAACAGTTTCGGAACTGTATAGACTCCATTTTATTTATTGCTTTTATTGTGATGTGTGGTTTTTATTGGAGTGTTATTTTTTTCTTTGCAGAGACAGGGTGTAGTTTATTTTTAATGTTTTTGGTTATAATGATTTTTATGTACATGCAATTTCTGCAAAAAGCAGAAATTTGTCTTGTTTTTTTTTAATGTATTATATTTGTTTGTTTCATTTATTTTATTTAAAAGCTCTTAACATTACAGGTACAGCTAAATGCTCTTGAGAAATTCAAGTTTATTCCTTTTGATATGGTGCACTTGCATTATAATGCGATCTTTTATAATTGCACTAATGAAAAGCTAATGTTTCAAAATAATGTTGACAATAATATTGTTTATCGGCAATAATTTTTAGGACAATTATCTTCCAGCAAGATTTGTTATCATGACAGACCTAGATGGATGCTTGGTTCAGAAATGATTTCCTCTGAAATAACTACCAATTACATCTAAAAGGTGGATCGGATTTACCAAACAGCATGATTAAAAAGAAGAAAAAAGAGAGAGAACTTACACGGGCAGTAATTCACCTTCTTTTCCACCTGCAAACAGTCATTCTTGCATCGAATGAAATATGGCTGAACCTTGAGATCAAGCACAGTCAGGTGAAATTACAGTATTATCTTAAAGGAAAATCATTTTTAAAATTATTGAAAGATGGAACATGTAACTGCATTACAACTGAACTCACCATCAGCTGAAATTCACACTGTGAAAGTTTCCATAGATTCAACTTAAATGTAACGTTCAACAACGTTCTGTTTTCCTGTTGCATGGTGAAAATGACAGTGAGATTTGATGCAGAAAATAAAGGTCAGACCTATCTGGGGCTGATAATCACAAACTAACACGCTGCCTTTGTTCAACAAAACTAAATAATGAAATGAGCTCCTCATTAATCTATCTGTGCATCTTTAATGTGGGATTAGCTTTTTACATGAAAAAGTAGTGGAACAGGCATACCAAATAAAGCATCTGTATATTATTGAATTATCTCCATCCCCACCATTAGTGTTGCTTCAAATACTGTTTACATACAGCAGGGGGCTCTGCAACAACAAGTTTGCAATGAACTCTGGGTAGATCTGCAGGAAAGTCTGCAGATACATGGGCCCTTGAAAGTGCCTAATTTTCAGATTTTCAACAGCAGTGAAAATTTACACATTTACTGTGACTGTGCCTGAAGTCTGTAATTCTCTGTAGGAGTGAAATTTGGGATTTAGCCATTTTAGTTGCTTTTTGTTATGTTCTGGAAGAGATGGATCATAAATACTTTACCTTTGAGATGTTCTTTGAGTAACAGAAACCATCACTCTGAATGGAAACTCTGTACTTCTCTGAATACTGTGCAGCCTCAAAGCCAACAATGACAGATAATTCTTTATTTCTCTGGTTGAAAGACAAATTAGTGTTTATGTGAGGATCCCAGAGACTACCTGAAATCACAAAAATCAAGATTTTCTTTCCTTGACGGGGCTGAATATTTCCCAGTAGAACAGTAAAACTTGTGACATTTACAGAAATCATAGTTACCATTCTGCAGACACTGGAGGGACTTCTGAATCCTCACATCACCACATCCTGCTCATGGCATAAGATGAACAGAAATAACAGAAAACTTCAATTGCATCAGATACAAAAGGGGTTGAGAAAAAGTGAACCTTGAATAAACATTCATCCTTAGAAAGTCTTAAATTTAATTTCTAGAATTTAAAATCATAAAATGTCTTACAAATATTTTTTTTGAGGGCTTTGAGTTTTGTTTTATCTAAAACAACTAGCCTTACAGTAGTGTTGCTTTACATCATCATCAGGCAAACAGAATTTGGATTCTAAATAGATCACTCCTGCCGTCAGCTCTCACAGTAGTTTCATTGAAATGAGAACTACTTTTTTTTATTCCCTCTCTTGAATTTAAACACATACGGTTTATCCTTCCTGTGACTCTTGTGTCGGAGGCCTGTTCATACATTCTCAGTTTGTATGACCATTATCTCAGTATGCCTAATCAATATTAACTTTTTTGTGTTTCTGCTTGAGTTACTATGTTAACAAGAGTATGCAGAAACTACTGGACAGATTTTGGTGACATTTTCAGGAGATGTTGGTGACGGCCCAACTATAAAATGATTTGACTCTGGTTATGATTCAGATAACTGCCATTAGTGAATGACCATTTTTGTTCAATAACTGTCCAACTAATAAATATATCAACATGATTCTGAGTGCTAAGTGTGGGTTTTTACGGACAAGGAATCACATGCTGATGTTAACTTTATCATGAAACTATTACTTTTAGATGTAACACCAATATGGGAGCTACCCTGGGGAGATTTGCGCTCTATGAGTGTTTTCTCGTTTAATGTTGTTTTTATTTACTGGCCACTACTCACCGCGGCCGCCTGGATTGTCTCTGCGGAGGCCACGCTGTCACGCGTAGGGCCGCCGAGATGGTCATGCCACTGCTTTTAGCTCTCGAATCCACTCGAAGTCCATAAAATTGAAAGCACTGACTTTAGGCCTAAACAGTTTATTATGGACTTTACCAACAGACACTTGGATTACAGCGACTAGGACTTTATGAACAAAATAGGCACTGTGTGACTTTAGAGACTTTTTGTCCCCTGTTGCTTTGTGCGGAATACTGGACGTAAATTCCCTTGACATTGCATGACTTCCAGATGTTTTGTTTCTTATTATTCAAGGGGCTATCATAAGGGTCCCAGAATATCAGTAAGCAGCTTTGTCAATTGTTTCTCTGGCATGCATTTTTAAGTCTGTTGTTCAGAGATTTTCCACAAGTCATGTTTTAAGTCCAAGTCAAGTCTCCAAGGAGCAGCTACAAGTCCTTCAAGTCTCTTGTCGGGTAATTACCTCCATCAGGAGGTTATGTTATTGCCGGCGTCTCTTTGTTTTTTTGTTTTCTTTGTTTCTCTGTTAGCAACATAACTCAAAAATTTATGGAAGGATTCGATGAATTTTCAGGAAAAGTCCAGATTGGGACAAGAAATAAATTATTAGATTTTGGGAGTGGTCCGGATCACTGTCTTGAACCGCCATGACCCACCATGACAAAAATGTGATTTTTGCGAATAACTACTGAACTAAAATAGATATCATTATGAATCCAATTGCTATTGGTATGTTTTCATGGTCAAGGAATCTAAATATTTTGATAAAATAAAGGTAGGACTAATATTTATGGTTAAAATCACAATATGGGCGAGGACTGTGGTGCTGGTGGAGGTCTGCTTTTCTAGTCAAAAGTGAAAATTGCTCATTTTAAAATAATGATAGTTAGAGTAACAGAACATATTTCCAGCATATTCATATATAAAACACTGATTGTAGAAGTTTGAGTCTATGAGTGTTTCATAAGACTGGGTCTCAACCAATGATTATAACTTACTATAAATAAACCAACCCCTCTGACCTCCTTATGTTTTCCATCAAGCCTCAATAATTAATGTTACATTGTCAGTTATAATTGCTTCATAAACCTGCCTTTAGATTGTCTTAATTATTGAAATATTATCAGGCATTATGTTGACTTTGTCAAATTTTAACATTATTATGCCTGATCCGAATATTCTGAATCCAACATAAAATCTTAAAAGTACTGTCTTCCTTTTGATGGAAAAACAGTGTCATTGTTTGGACCATAAGACATTTTTAGTTTGATTTTAATAGTTAATAGCAATCCTGACTCTGATACATCATTCAGAGAAACAGTCCAATAAAAAATGTATTAATTTCAAACTCCTGAAAGTTTTGATTTGGTGCACAAATACGCAAGTCTGGTTTTAAAATATTTTTTTGTTGTAATGATACCCTTTACATTTTCTGTCATAAGAGCACAATGCAGTGACACCTGAACAAAACAGAATTTATGCAGCCTTGAAACTTGTTTATACTCACCTGGGACAACAATTTGCTTTGTAATTCTTTTGGGTTCAATTTTAGGTAGCGGAAAATTAGAAAGTGACAGTGTATATGTGTGCCACGGCTCAACCACAACTCCTTCCAGGGAAAATTTCCACTAAAAAGAGACACAAAATATTAGTGTGCTTGTTAGCATCGATACTGTAATGATATGGGTAAACGATCCAATATAATCTCACCTTTTCAAAGCTTGGATTTAACACTTGATTTATCCTAAACGAAAAGCTAACACACAGACTTTCATTTGTAGTTTCATCCACAATGTTAATCTCTGAACCCTGAAGTTTGAACAGACCTGCTGTGGATAAAAGAAAATGGACAAGTTTACATAAAAGCCATCTCCAAGTGTGAAAGAGTCTATACTTGGTTTGTGTATCCCATTTCGATAACAGCTGGAGTACATTCACAATCACCAATGTTCAAAAAACATTCAGGTTTTCACCTTCTGATTGACCCTGATCCACCTCTTTACTCACTCTGTCTGAGACTCTCTGTTTGCGCTCTTGCCACTTTAAAGTTCATACTTATCCCGCGTGGGCCTAGCCTGCCCTGATTGGCTGACTGGCCTACTCAGTGGTTGGTTGTTATATTTCAGTTCAGTTTGGTTCAGTGCCATTCAGTGATGCTGAGTTCTGTCTACAGTCTATGCTTTGCTCTGCCAGTGGTTTTACCAGCTGACAAAACAATGGTAGGATGTAACACTGGTAAGTTACAACCTACCTGTTTTTGAAAATCCATACCAAACTAAACTGCAGGGTGCATAAGCCAACCATAGTGTCAGTGCTTCTAAGTGGGTCAACAACACAAGCACATCAGCAGTGGTCTAAAAAACAGATTATGTAAAAAAATTTAGTTTAGTTTTTTTTTTTAAGTGACAACAAGCGCACAGGAACTGTGCAGTTATAGTTGCTGAAGAGTTTGTCTGATGACTGTAGGCAAAAGCAGGCTAACAATACCTATTGAGTCCCAGTGTTTAAGCTAAGCTAATTAGCATTCAGCAAGCTTTGCCCGTCTCTTCCTTGTTGCTGCACACAATCAAAATAATGGTGTTTAAAAAGCTGGTGTATCCCTTTAAGTGTTAGTGGTGGGCTGTTTAAGATATTCAACACCAAAGTTCAAAAATTTCAGTTAATAGAATAAAAACTGATTCATATTTTCCCCAGATCAATTAAGAAAGCTTACGTCAAGTGTTCTGTTAGAAACATATAGTCTTGTCCCTTCACCAAGTAATTGAATAAAACGTAACATACTGCTAAAATACTACATGGCAAGGAGATATGAGTAGAATACTCCAGTCTATATGTGTCACCATCTTTATTCGAATGTTTTGAACTTTTTTGAACTTTTTTTGTTTACATTTTCACAAAAAATATGTTTGTGAGGGCAAAGAAAAACAGTGTCAGGCAGCTACTGGCACTATGAACAAGGTGAGAGAGAAGAAGTCCTGCTGCCATGGACCTCTATCACACAAAAGAGAAGTACAACACACTAAAGGACATATTTGACTCTAAATACATAATATGGGTACTTCAAAGAATACAGTCTCAGTTTTTTCATTTGTGACGTTGCTTTATTTTGAATCACTTACCATCTGCTTTTAATCTCCATGTCACATTCACAACAGAAAGTGGCTCATGCTCATCCATCCAGACTCCCATTTTATCAAATTCCCATTCTGGGCTGATGGGAGCTTTTTTATTTTCCACCCTCATGCTCTCCGTGCAGTTTTCTGACATTAAGGGAATCATACAACCACGTATCACAAAATGTGTCAATGTACTTAATGCATTTTTGCTAATGTGTTTGAGAAAACAAGTAGGCTAAATGACAATGAAAATATGAATTTATGCAAACTAATCACTGCACCAAGCAAACAATAATCTTCTAAATAAGAGCAACTTTCATTTAACTAATAAGTCGACTGTTATTTCATTTGTTTGAAACAATGTACTCACCAATTTTACAGCTATCAAGACCCTGGAAAGAAACAAGAGAGTGACTAGATATACACAGAATGCATCATCTGCCCAATTCAAAACAACAGCAGTGAGAAGGGATTTAGTGCTTCCTTGTATTTTTATTAGAGGACTCAATTCAACAAGTACTTAATAGTAGTAAATAGTGAACCACTGATCTAATTTTACTGATAGATTTGATAAAATAAGAGAGAAAATCTAGTAAAATAGCCACCCTGGTTTGTGCAGCAAGCTTCCCAAAGCCATTTTTTTTAATGTATATTTTTGGGCATTTTGTGCCTTTATTGATAGGAGAGAGACAGTGGATAGGCCTGTGAAAGGGGGAGAGAGAACAGGGGAAGACACTCTGCAAACTGGTCACAGGCGGGATTCGAACCTGGACCGGCAGAAGCAAGTACATGGGGTCCTAACCACTACGGCAAACCAGCACCCCCCAAAGCCATTTTTTAAACTTTATCCTAACTCAATACTCAGGGATACTCGAGTAAACACAGTAATTGTGTTAAAATGGACTTCGGGAATGAATATGAAAACCTTCAGAACTGACAAAAAGGGATTTCACCGGCTATGAAAACTATATTAAATTTTTTGCAGACATTTACCGCCGATATATTGGCCACACATATCAGCCATAAACCTGCTAAAATACTGGCAAATTACACAAAGGTACTATATTGGTGCGCCCTCTAATCACTGCATGGGTACATTTAAAGGGTTAATTTTTGCAAGAGTTAAAAACTGTTTTTCTTGTTTCACATCTGTTCCTCAAATATACTGCAACACTGAAAGAAACAATTCCATTTTTGGAGAGCACAGAGCTTGTGCTCTTGACCAGAAATATTGGTACTGGCAATAATCAATTAAAAAATATCGGCATATTGGACATTATAATTTAATATTGTTAATCACTAATTTGAGGTAACCAAAAACTTGCACATCACAGATTAAGTCATTTTTTAAAGTCATGTAGACATTTCAGTGCATAAATGCCTCATAGCATACCTTCAAGAGTCCCTTCTTTTACTTTCTTAAGACAATTTCTTTGTTAATTTCCAAATATGAATCCTCACCGGTTGAGTGCAGTCCAGGCGTTTGTCCAGAATCCTGAGAGAAGATGAAACTGTGAATCCTGTAACCACACAGAAAACAACAAATGAAACATGGATCATTCTGGTAGAGCTCCTGTTACGTCTTAGCACACGTGAAAAAGCTATTACAGCCGACGACAAAAAGTAGAAAAATGATCAACTCCACATAGAAAATGATTAAATCTGTTTGAAACACAGAAACACCTCACAGTGTTTCCTGTCTATCAGGCTCTATCATCTCAACATAAAGGAAGGATGCTTTTTTATGTTATCTGATGTGAGAGCCACTTCCTGCTCTCTTGCACTGACTGAAAAATACTCATTTCAGGAGAGTCATGTCTTTATTTTCAAGTTTGCTCTGTTGAACTCATCTTAACACTGATGCCAGTTGCAAAAGAAAAAGTCAATGCAGCTCAAAGTCAGCAGAGAGCAGCAATGGTCAAGTTTCTGAGGGGTAAATTTCTATAACTTTATATCTTGTTTTCCTATTTTTAACTCTCAAAAATTGTTAGGAAACTTTTGCACACTAATGTGATTCACACTGCAGCAAGGAGCAAAGGTACCATGCTCTTTGACAATCATTGCTAACAAGTTGGTGTAATTAAAACAAAGGTCCCTCTGTTCTTATTTCAAACAACAGATGAATAGAACTATATACAGACCTGTTACCGGTGTCTTTGTACAACCTAATGAAAATAAAAGGTGGATAGACTTTTGGTTAATTAAAAAAAAGCCTCATATAGTGTCTAAGATTTCTAACTTTGTCAAGATATTAAACTAGAGTCAGCACCTTTTTTAGTTCTACATAATCATATCTAATCTAGAATCATGTAATTCTGGTATAGTATAACCATTTGTTGTTTTATTATGGATAAAAATAACAACATCAAGATATGATTTTTGTTTTTCAGCCTTTGAAGCAATATCTGATAAGTAGTATCTTTCTTTTTCCTACATTGTATATCAACATCCAAACAAGTCATTTAAAAATGCTAATACATTTTTTGGCTTCTTTACCACAAATGGTTTAAAGGTAGACACGACATAGGATTTAAGAAACTAAACTCACAAATACAAACATCTCAGGAGGGATCAACTCGTAAAGCCATCACGCGGCCAAGGATTACATGTATTTAATCTGCTAGTTTATCAGGGATTTAATTCCATCGAGCAAAAATGTGGTTGCTTCTGTGTGGTAAGTCCTGCTTTGTCTCAGCTTTACTGTTCTCGCACTGGACACTGGGCTGCATGGGATCATTTTACATAACAGAGAGAGAGAGAGAGGGAGAGAGAGCCATAGAGCCAGACAGTTATGTGCCGCAGAAATCTGACCAGAATAGACTGTAGAGGTTATGTTTGATCTCTCCACCCTATGAGAGCCGTGCCACCACATATCAGCAGTCAGAGGTCCTCGTGGCGCCTTGGACCAAAGAAAAAAAATCTATTCACATTTCTATTCTGTATGCAAAATAGGACTAAAAATGTGTATCAACCACCTTTTCCATGGCAAAAAAACAAAACAAAAAACAAAAAAAACACAGGTGGCCAAAAGCATCTTCTGGTAAAAACTAACAAAATGTGTTTACTTTTCAAGACTTAAACGGAGAAACCAACATTTTTTGTTTTGTGTCTTGCCTCACTCCCAAGTCCATGACCAGCAGATAGACAGCTTTCTTTTGACTCTGTCTGCAGTAACAAGGAAGAGACAGGCACTGCTTATTAGCTTAGCTCAAACACTGGGAGTCAATGGGTAGTGTTAACCTGCCCCTGCCTACAATCATCAGATGAGCTCTTCGGCAACTCCAAATAATCCTGTGTCCTTGTGGTGACACTTTTTTTTTAACAGCTATGTTATGTAATCAATTTTAAGATGAAGATTAGTTTTTGAAAATACATACGAAACTAAACCGCAGGACGCATTAGCAGACCAACATGGAAGTGCTTGTGAGTGGGTCAACAAAAGAAGCATAACTGCAGTGGTCTAAAAATAGTTAATGTAACATAGTGTGTTTTAAACAAACAGTCACAAAAAGCACACAGGAGTTGTGCATTTAGAGTGCTGAAGAGTTTGTCTGATGACTGTAGGCAGGCTGACACTACCCATTGACTCCCAGTGTTTGAGCTAAGCTAATTAGCGATGGGCGCGCTCTGCCCTTCTCTTCCTTGTTGCTGCACACAGTCAAAAGAATGGTGTCTAAAAAACTGGCATATCCCTTTAAGCATTAGTGTTGGTCTTTTAGAGATAATAAAAACCATAATTCAATAATGTCTGTTTATGGACACAGAAATGTTTTTTCCCCAAAACAATTAAAAAAGTTAAAGTCAAGTGTTGTGTTATAAACATAGTCTCGTCCCTTCACCACTAATTGAACTAAAGTAACAGACTGTTAAAATACTCCACTACCAGGAGATATGAGTAGCATACTCCAGTCTATGTGTGTCACCATCTTCATTAAAATGTTTTGAACTAATTTAAAAACTAATAAATGAGTACTGTAAAAATGAATTTACACCATCAGTTTTTAACATTTCCTTCTACTGTATAAATCAGCCTTTTCTGATTATAAGTTTCATTCACACATTAAAAACACATGAATGATATTATATTAAGGATAATTTGCATTTTAAGACAGGATCCTCCTTAAAAAGCATTCATAATAGCTTTACTTTGACCTTGTAGACAGTAAAGCTTGTAGACAGTGCAAGTAACCACTGGAGGCTATCGACAGAAGCACCAGAAGAACACTAACTAAAAGGTATAGAAACATTTTTAAACATGTTTACATCCTAGCTCAAAAATCCTGGACTGAGAAGTTAATGTATTCGAGTATTTTCACTGCAGTTCGAGGGTTGCGACCTCTACCAAGGAGGGTATGTTTTTGACTTCCTTAGGTATTTTGTTTGTTTGATTGTTAACAGGATAACTCGAAAAGCTATACGGGCATTTGGATGATATGTTCAGGGAATTTTTGGACATGGCACAAGAAAGAAGTGACTTAATTTTGATGGTGCTTTGATTTTAAGTTTAAAAGTTTGTAAGTTCTCAAAGAAGGTTTGTGCTTTTGTTTTTATTCAGGACTCAAGGTTATACATAGCTAGGAGGAGGAGTGACATGACTGCAAGCCTACCCTGCTTTGCTATTGGTCAGACTGCTTTAAACAACTTGGTCTCTTCGTATGCTATGAGGCGATCCAAAATTGTTGAGGCAACGTTTTTACAGTGGCAGTCACCCAGATTGGCTCCCAAAGTCTCTACAGCAGCCAAACGGCTGCGTCACTCTGTCACTGTCCAGTATGTCCCATGCATATCCTCTTTATAATTTACTATACCATTAACTTTACACACTGAGTACAGCAAGCTTAACAAAAAAGTAACAATTTTATCAAAGATTGACATTGTGATTTGATATTCTTAGTCATAATTAAAACTTATAAATATACTACTGTTTTAGAGAGCCTTTGCCAGCTCACCTCATGATGGCTCAGTGCAGCTGATATCTGCAGAGAGGAACAATCAGCTGTCACTTAGGGAGGTATGAGTGAAGTGCGCTCTTGTGCAATGCTATCACATGAAACAAATGGGTCATGGGTTGAGGGCAAATCAAAAAGGGTTGCATTGTGATGCAGGAATTGTCAGGTGGACAAGAGGTCTATTTTAGTTAGCCATTCACATGAGACTATGAATGCATAAATCTTTGACTAATAACCATATAGTGCTTTTTCTTTTCCTGACTCCCCACTGTTTCTGCCCTCGCTGCTTTCCTCTCACCTTTAAGGTAAGATTCACATGAAATAATCAACATCTGCTACTTTTCACAGCCAACTGAAAGTCACTCGAGCTTATTATAGCCCTTCTAGGGGTCTTCAAACTGATAAAGCAGAAAGTTGGGAAAGCAGCCCAGGTATCTGAACGGCCTTCTTTACAGTAACATGTTTGGATAAAGCTGAGTCTGGTTTTATTGTAGGACATATTGAACACTGCATATCAGCATGCCCCTGACACGGACGGTATTTATGTGAGGGAATCTCTGCTATGCTGCTACTTTTGTCAAGGTCTTCTAGTAGCTCCTCGAACGTGGTTCTCAGAGGTTGACTACTTGATGATCTCCTGATCCTTTAAGTGAGGAAATGTAACCTGAGGATTAAACGGCCCTCAAAAGTATTGGTGCCGGATAGCAGCACGCTTGACCCTTCGTTGTGGCCTAAAAGCTGGTGTGATAAGTGTTGATTGCTCACTCTTCTGAACCGTCAACCCCCCGGGTAGAGGGGCAAGGCTGCAGGCTTCCTAAAATTGGCTGCTGCTTTGCTTGTTTACCTTGACTTTCGCACCCTGTCAGGTTGGCTTAATTTAAATGGGATGTATAACAGGCTAGTGTCAGAGGCACTTACATGAATATCTGTCACCAACAACTACCACTATTTATCAATCTGTTACCCTACACAATCAATGATAATAAATGGGAAATAAGGCAGCTGTGTTTTTTAAAAGAAAAAAATAAAATAAAACCACAAAGCGGGCAGAGGAAGAGACCTCATAAAAGCTAAAATTGTGTTTGTTTGCTGCCATAATACAGAACCAGGTGAATGGTTACTAATTAAATTTATTCATGACACTGTAATTAAGTAGCTTTTTTATCAATCTATTATTTTTTAATGAGTATTAAAAGTCAGTACTTTTACTTGGTTTGTGTAATTTCTGTGATAAACTGATTTGAAACTTGATACCTAATGGATCAGAGGCATGTTGTCCACAAGGGTTTGTCATATTTTGGACTTGAAAGTTAATTAAAAACATTAAAGGTAAAAAAGTAAAATACTAGTTTAGTGAGTCAATAGTTATCAGGGCCAACTGCTTAGCTATGCATAGATATGTTTTTGATATTCTATACTCCTTAACTTCTACAGCCCCAGTCCCTTTTTAAGCCTTCTGCTCTAAAATGACATACTCATAAAGAAAAGGGTGTCTCTCTGCAACCACAAGGTCTGTTTGAATTATTTTGGTGTCACAATAAAAGTAACACATGAGAGATTTGCCCAGATGCGAAACTATCAGTCTGTTTATTACTGGAACAGAGTCAATGAAGGTAGAAGTCAGAATATTTGACAATTTCATCCTCAGCTAAAAAATTAAAAATAAATAAGTCAATTGTGAATATCGCTTGGAAATGATGCTGGAGTGGCTGTAAAACTCTAAAAATTGAATAATAAAATATTTCTACAACATCTCTGCAAAGGACAATATGGTCAGGCGAGAATTTTGAAAAACAGTGTTCTTACGTTTTTGTTGGATAGCGTGCAAGCATTCTGAAATGGGGTACTTTGGGGCTGTAGAGGTTAAAAATAGTTTGGAAATGTTTTTATGGTTGATTATTTCTCTCTTTTAATAACAAAAATCAATGCTGCACTTGATATTATTGGAAAACCTGATTAGTCATCTTTACAATGAGGTACTACTTGTCAGGATCTGTGGAATGGGCCACACAGCTAAACGTGCGGATACCACCCCCCAAAAAATCCCTTCCTCTCCTGGAAGAAAGCCAACAGTTCCTCAGTTGAGCAGGTCCTCTAAAGGTGTTGTCCTCCTGGGACACTCACTTAGGAGTCTGTCTTTGACTACAAAAGTCATCTCCAAAATCTTGGTCCTGAGTTTGGAAATTGTTCCAGGGCTGATGCCAAATCATGCTGCTACTCTGTGCACCGGTACAACAGCTTCCAGCTGCACGCACGACCCACGTGTTTCGCGGTGTGACTTATTCAGTAAATGTTCGATCCTTACAAGATGTTCCTTGTTGTGAAGGTGACAAATCAGGCTTTCCAACAATATGAAATACATTAATGATTCGTTTTATAGAGGGGAGAAATAATTGACACAAACCATATTTCCAAAAGAAAGTGTTACAAACTATATCTTCGCTGACATTATTGATATTTAAAGTAATGAATATCAGGGCATATTGTTTGTGAAGTTGACTTTGTTACAGCACCATACAGTTGTGTACTAAAACATAATGATTACTTGAAACTATGGATTCACTGTTAAATATTTTTAAGTGTAAATGTTCTCTACCTATACAGCCATTTACAACAACCCTTTCCGTCAACCAAGTGCTTTACAACAAAAGGTAAATAAAAAGGAATAAATATAAATAGTAAAAATAATAAAGGCAATAAAATAAAACAAAGTAACAGCAAAAGTGTCACCATGCCACTGGGTATTAAAGGCCATGCTAAAGAAGTAGGTTTCCAGCCTAGATTTGAAGAAGGAGATTATTCCAGAGTCTGGGAAAGTCTTGGTCACCCCAGTGTTTATATTTTGACCTGGGCACTTCCAGTAAGTTGATTTGACAACCTCAAAGCTCTACCAGACTCCCTAAAAGTTAAAACCCCAGATAAATACAATGGGGCAAGGCCATTAAGAGCTTTAAAAACAAACATTAACATTTTAAAAAGCCACCAAAGGGAGTTAAAGACAGGAGTGATGTGCCCTCATCTTTTAGTGCTGGTTAAGTGACAGGCAGCAGTGTTTTGCAGAAGTTGAAGGTGACTAAGGGAAGACTAGGAGAGGCCAAAATCAAACACAAGTGAAGTCACTAGTATCTAGATATCTGTTGATATAGAGTACATATATAATGACTTGATAATACCATTACTGTTCTTAAACTACTTTAGAAATCAGTTTAAATGCTTCTCACACCTCCTCTTGAAAATTTAGCAGTGCATAGTTTGCAGCCTGCTCCTCTTTGCCATCCTCGTGTCTGACAAAATGTCACCTCACTGCAGAATGGCTCTGACTTTGCCTAAACCATGGAAAAAAATCGTAAGTGTCAATGCTGTAAAATGATTTTGAGTATGGTACTAGCAATATTTAATCAGTATGAGCACTAATGAAGCTTTCCCAATATCTTCTAGGGCCTCGACTTTACTCGATCATTATGGTTTTCCATTAGGAACTATGCCTGAAACATCTTTTGTATCACCTCTAGCGAGGTTCAAAGTGAGTTGAGCCAAGACTAAAATGTGTCATGGAGACACTGAAGACACTCCGGCCTGAATGGTCTAATTATTGCCACAGTGAGACATTGATGTCTAACAGAAATAACCCACACCCCACCCCAGCTGTGAGCTGCATAATGCTGTATTGACTCTGCTCTGCTTTTAATAGTATGTTGTTCTGCTGCTGAAAATGTCCCTGCAACAAACCCTGTCTCATCACAGTGAATAAAAGCACCAAATCAAGGGCCAGCTGCATCACTGCCTCTTTTTTGCTCCTTTGGTGTTGTCAGGATTTTAGTTTTGCACAGCCACACCTTATTGACCCCACCCACATTTGAGAGGTACACTCAAAGTACAGACTAAAAAGTCTATAAAATGTGAAGAGTCAAGTGAAGGTGAGTTTCCATAAATGGAAAAGCCCCATGACACTTGGTATCAGTAACAATACTTGATTCTGGGATGAGATTGGAGCATCCCATCTTGAAGTGAAATGCTACACTGACCACACAGACTGGTCACATTTTGGATATAATTATTATTTATTACTGGATATAATTTATTATTATATATTTTCTGATGACAAAGAAAATGGTAGATCTACAGCATGAGCATGGAGATACAGTGTACTGATGCAATGCTACAACACCCAGAGTGAACAAAAACATTATCAGTGATGGCTTCAGTATCTGATTAAATAAACTTTATCAAGTTCATCACTGCATGTTATAAATGTTTTTTCTATATTTGTATTGTATCCATATGCATGTTTCACTTTTAAGTGGTGTTAGTTTTATATGTAAATTGGCAAAATTTAACTTTCACCTGAGCACAATATTGTTGTATTCTTCACCCCCGTATGTAACTTCAGGCTTAATGATTGATGAACCACTTTAAAACGTAGCAAAAGCAGAGTTGTTGATCTTTATGAACTGAAGTTTTTAAAATCACTTGAACAGTCTCTCCAGGTTTGGTGTTTCTCGTGTCTTGGCAGTCAAACCTGTGGTTTGGCTTTCCTTGGCACCATGAAAGAAACAGCAGCTGCTTGGACAGGCCAAAACATGGTGCCAATGGCGCTAAATATAGCAATGAAAGAGGCGTCTGATCAGTGGTCTGTATTACTCCGGTCCAAGAAGGATAATAAGATGTATCTCAAGGTCCCACGAGAACTATTACACC
The DNA here is from genome assembly GCA_036419115.1 of Scarus forsteni. Taxonomy (NCBI): domain Eukaryota; kingdom Metazoa; phylum Chordata; class Actinopteri; order Labriformes; family Labridae; genus Scarus; species Scarus forsteni. Next base: position 241,513 of record JAZDUH010000241.1, on the reverse strand, counting down.
ATTTTAATCTTTTCCAATATTAACTCATTAGATGCTACAAGGTCTGGCTTTTTACAAAATGAGAAGCAAATTAAAGTCTTAAGTCTTCCAGCTGTTTGAAATTCTCTCATAGTATCAGGACAATCACTAGTCCTAGTCACATCTCAGTCATTTAGTCATCAAGAGCTTTCGTCTAATTTAAGTCAGCAAAAAACGAGAAATATTTTTGTCCATTTTTAACCCTTTCATGCATGAATTATTTAATCACAAAAGGAATACTTTTTTTCTATTTTTTTTTAAAATTTCAAACAAGTTAAAAATCATGTTGTTCCTAATATATTATTAAATTTAAATATATTTTTTGTATAACCTGTGTGTTTCTTTGAGAATAGAAGGATTTAACACTTATTCTTGAAGGGCGTGGTGCGATTCGCTCTTCGTCTGCCATTTTTGATTAATGATGCAATATCTCGATATGACAAAAATATGGAAAGATTCATATTTTCTGAAACTTGAGACAAAGGTTTGGGAGTGGGACAACCTTAGTGGTATAAATTGTATTTCAAATATGTTTACTGTAGTGGTCACCATACACGAAAGGGTTATTTACAAAAAAAGTCCTGACTTTTCATCAATCATTTTTGGTCCAATATTTTTCCCAATAGCTAACTATCTAGCCAGTCACAGGGCTGACATACAGAGGAGGCAAACTATTCACATACAAAGACACACTCGAACCCAGAGAAATAAAGAGACACCAATCAATCTAATGAGCATGTTTTTGGAGTGTAGGTGGTACCTTGAGAAAGCTCACTTATGCACAGAGAGGCTCTTTCCGACAGGGGAGTCCATACAGCAGCCGTCTTGTTATAAAGCAACAGAAAAACCTGCAGCAGCACTGTGCAGCCCCCACTTGATGATCTAAATTGAAAAATGGAGATAACTGTAAACAACTACGTCAACACACAACATAACCTTTAATAATTAAAAATGAGGACACTGTCAGGCTTTGAAAAACTTATTTGTAGTGTAATATTTCATCTGATGGTTTATGTTTGATACCAGTGCCCCTTACTGATTCACCTCTCTTGATAGTACTATCAATCATTAATAAAAATTCAGCAGGTGGTATGAAAAGAACTAATTTAACAAATTTCTCATCAAAACAAGTGAAATTATATGGACTTCAATGTGGTAGCCCATCATTGTTCATTTCTTGTCTTATTAGTTTTCCGTTCAATAAAAGGTTTATATTTAGTAAGCTTTCTGTCATTAATAAATGCTGCTATATTGATTAAAAGTGCATTTTTTTGCCCTAAAGGTACCATCATCTGCAAACATGTCTGAGGGGTGAGTAGCTCCAACAAGTGACAGTTTTTGATTTATCCTATGATTTTGAGTGATTGTAAAATGCCTCTTTTCTGTTCTTCCTGCAACATGTTGATGAAGACCGGTAAGTCAAGAACTCTTATTTTGGTTATTATATAATCAAAAATACTGAGTGATAGTTGTGCTTTTTACTGCCTAAAAGGACATAAAACCATGTCAGGGATGGTGACTGGTAGGATCCTATGGATACCACTGCCAGCGTCAGCTATTTTTTAATCCAACGCATAATCCATTCCTTAAGTAATTTTTTATTTTATTTTTCTTTAATCTGGCTTTCTCTGCAAAGAAAGTAGGCCCAACTCAGGCAATTTGCAAATTGCACCGCCACATTAAATTTTGTGAAAGTAGGCCTTACAGCTTGTGTCTCCTATCCACCATAACTTCCTCAACTCCTTTCTTGTTGTTGATGCTGGATGCCTCTCAACAGATGTCTTTGTTTTGTAATGCTCTCAGAGCTAAGTGGCAGATATTGATAAAAGAATAGCTCATCATAGTGGCATATTATAATGATGCCTCAAACTAGCTGAAACCATCTAGTTCCCATCCCTAGGTATAAATGGCTATTCAATCTATTCTGTGTCTCATTTTCTAACAGAGGAAGCAGAAGCAGAAGCAGAAATATTCAGCGACACGCCGCCTGCATTTGAAGGTAGATCTTGCTGACATTTCAAGCATCTATGAATGACATTTAACAGAATACCCGATGGACACCAGTAGCTTCAGTTTAAATCCACACTGATTAGCGCCTTACTACCTTTCAGTCCAAACTGCTGAAGAAGGCAGAGTCTCTGCTGGCGGTTGAGACGGAGAATAAGAGACAAGAGAAAGAAAGATACGTGAATGAGTCCTTCCCTCCACTCAAGCTGTCAGGCCTCTCAATGGAGGAGCTCAAGGTACGAAAAAGTTATGCTGACTCAGTCCTTGAGGGTTATTTCAGGTTATCTTTAAGTCTGGTTTCCTTGACAGAATCTTTGCAGAGACCTACATAAAAAGATCGATGTTGTGGATGAAGCGCGCTATGATATGGATGTTAAGGTTGGCAGAAATGAACTCTCAGAGCTAAGTGGCAGATATTGATAAAAGAATAGCTCATCATAGTGGCATATTATAATGATGCCTCAAACTAGCTGAAACCATCTAGTTCCCATCCCTAGGTATAAATGGCTATTCAATCTATTCTGTGTCTCATTTTCTAACAGAGGAAGCAGAAGCAGAAGCAGAAATATTCAGCGACACGCCGCCTGCATTTGAAGGTAGATCTTGCTGACATTTCAAGCATCTATGAATGACATTTAACAGAATACCCGATGGACACCAGTAGCTTCAGTTTAAATCCACACTGATTAGCGCCTTACTACCTTTCAGTCCAAACTGCTGAAGAAGGCAGAGTCTCTGCTGGCGGTTGAGACGGAGAATAAGAGACAAGAGAAAGAAAGATACGTGAATGAGTCCTTCCCTCCACTCAAGCTGTCAGGCCTCTCAATGGAGGAGCTCAAGGTACGAAAAAGTTATGCTGACTCAGTCCTTGAGGGTTATTTCAGGTTATCTTTAAGTCTGGTTTCCTTGACAGAATCTTTGCAGAGACCTACATAAAAAGATCGATGTTGTGGATGAAGCGCGCTATGATATGGATGTTAAGGTTGGCAGAAATGAAATAGAGGTACAGCGAAACTTTGTCAGGATTTCATGGAACATCAATTTCTACTTTAACTCACCAATCAAAAGGTAATGATTCTTGAAATATTTCTCGCAAAGATCCAGACGCTGAGACACAAGATTGTCGAGCTGAAGGGAGTGAAGAGGCCCAACTTGAAGAGGGTGAAGAAAACCACAGACGACATGCTGGGCGCATGCACGGAGAACACCAAACTCATGAAGGCTGACTTCAAGGCCAACCTTAAGACAGTGAAGAAAGAGGATGAGAAGGTAAACATTCTGACAGAGGTAAATGCCTTCGGCTTCAAAAACTGCTTGAAGAAATGTAATGAAATGTTTGCTTTGCAGAGGGAAGAAGTGACTGACTGGCGTAAGAACGTGGAGGCCATGTCGGGCATGGAGGGCAGGAAGAAGCTGTTCGATGCTGGGCAATAAGAAGGTGTTTGTTAGTTAAATAAGGCCATACATAATCACTCTAGTACTGCTCTCACACCTGCAGTTCAACTTTGTTTGAAAATTATTTTTATAACATAATACAGTGTTCTGTTTATCCAAAGGCACTGAAATGCATTGGACTAGATGCTCATTTTGGCAGTTTGTCATATCTACTGATAAACAGATGTAGGCCCCTGTCACCAGCGTTTTAGAGCTTCTGCTTTTCATTAATTACAATCAGTATTGGGTGTTATTTCTAAAGGGATATGCCAATTCTTTTTTCTTTTCATGTCTTGTTTCACTCCCGAGTCCATGACAAGCAGACAGTCACCATTTGTTTAACTGTGTAAGCAGTAACAAGGAAGAGACAGGGAAAGATCACACACTGCTAATTAGCTTAGCTCGAACACTAGGAGTTAATGGGAAGTGTTAGCCTGCCTCTGCCTACAGTCATCACATAAACTCTGCAGCAACTCTACACGGTCCCCAATCAATCAATCAATCAATCTTTATATGTACAGCGTCAATTCATAACAAGTGTTATCTCAAGACACTACAATGGAGCAGGCTGAAGACAAACTCTTCATTTTACGGATACACATATATGCATAGATACATATAGGAAAACACATATTCATTACGTTGTCTATTTCTAGACTAAGATTAACTCTTTATGTGGTTTTCAAAAATACATATGAAACACAGCACGTCCATGAGGCACGGTAGTGCAGCAGGTAGTGCACATGCTTCATGGCAAAGAGGTCCCCAGTTTGATCCCAGGGTCGGACAGGGCCTTCTGTTTTGCATGTTCTTCCGGTGCATGCATGGGTTCTCTCTGGGCAATCTGGTTTCCTCCGATTGGTTTCCTCCCCCCCCCCCCCCCCCCACAACCCCTCGAAAAGGGATGAGCTGTATAGAAAATGAATGAATGAATGAATAAACAAAGCATGTCTGCACTGGTCTTAAAATACATAATGTAACATCATAAAGTAATAAGAAAATAGTTCATCTGTCATTATTCAAACACATTAGACAACAAAATTTGTACAGTGAAACATTGTTATGGCGTAATCGTGTTAAAAAAACAGTCACAACAAGCTCACAAGAGTTGCTAAAGAGTTTATCTGATGACTAGGCAGGCTAACACTACCCATTAACTCACAGTGTTTGAGCTAAGCTAACTAGTGGTGGTCGAGCTCTGCCTGTCTCTTCCTTGTTATTCCACGCACAGTCAAAAAGAAAAAAATAAGTTGTTGCATCCCTTTAAGGCTCAGTGCATGGCACCTCGCTAACTCTGCATTCATTCTAACATCACTGCTCTGAAATGGACTGACAACTTAACAATGGTATGATGTCACACTGGTAGACCTTCCATGGTGGGGAGCATGACATTTTTGCCCACAAAGAGGAAAAGAGGGAGAGGTCTTAATGCCTTGTGTGTTTGTTCACAGAGGGGCTCCATCACACAAAGATGACACGGAACCCCACTAAATGGCATATAAAACTAAAAAAGTACTGTAAAATCCTTAAACCTTTTATTTTGCGCTGAGATTGGCTGAGAGCTGCCATAGTGGCTTGAGTACTAACAAAACAACATGGATTTGAGCATCTGCATTATTCCTTGTCAAAGTTTTTCTCTCAGTTTAATTGACTGTTTAATCTTTCAGAAGCCATGAAGATTTTTATTCTTGGATGGAATGAAACCGGTTTCGGGAAGAATGATGCCAACAACAGGGACTTTTTAAACAGTCAGAAATAATGCAGCTTTTTAAATGATGCTGACTAATAATACTTCTTATCATCTTGATTTCAAGCAAACCCTCATTTAAAAAGCTCAACTGTTCATTTGGATGTATTCATGTTGATAAATTATCATATATTCACATATTATGAATGAAACACTCAGTTACTTCTTGAGTAAATGCTTTTAAGTGCAGTATTTGCATTGTACAGATGATGGCGCTGTCTCACTATCTGTAACATATGATGCTGATTAAACAAACAAAAAAACTTTTCTGTTTGAGCTCTCCAGTTTTTCCAGATCTACAGAGTTCACATTTGATCAGAGTATATTAAATTTAACACTGTTATTGTTTTAAATACAGGCTGTTTAGAGTACAGGCTGTATAACATCCCAGTGTTGAGTAACAGAAGCATACTGGTCAATTGTGGGCCCTTGTAGAAGTGCAGTGTGCTGGCTCTGGACGGAGGGGCTATTTTGGTTGTCCACTCAGAGAAGGCAAGAGGAGACTTTAAATTTGACTTGAGTTGTCTACCTGTCATTCAAAGACAGCCACTGATCACTTCGACAGGTTTTCTCCTCACACATAAAAAAGGTATGTTGATTTTTTTTATTATGACATCTGAGATCAGGTTTAAACAGAAAAATCGTATTCTTATTCTATATATAATTTTATATTCTGTATAATTTCTATATGAATCTTAATTTATTTTCTTTATTTTAAATGATAAAAGCACCAGCCTTAAGTGGCTTATAAATAATGCGATTTATATTATTTCCTACATGTGTTTATAATTATGTTCAATAGTTTCTTTAAATAGGCAACTAAGTCAATTTATGTTAAACCATTTCTTTCTGTGCAGCATTTTTTTGCGTGCCAAAGTTAACGGTCAACAATGTGATTTTTTACACTTTCAAATCATAGCATCTCAGTTTACAAAATAAATTAACATGTAATGAATTGATCAAGATAATAACAGTCTCTATTATAATTGTGGGACCTCTTGATTGAATGTCAAAGCAGAGTTTTTTACTTTATCAATTTAAACTTCATATCCACTTACAAAATAGACTGAATAGTCCAGGTTTTATTGTTTTTCCTGTGCAGGAAGACTTGAAATAACTTCTAGTTTGCTTATTTTTGCAACAAGTGTATTTGTTTCGTAGCCTTTGTTTTTTGACAAAAAGCCTACCCAATTTTATTGAAACCATCTTTGGTGCTTAAGTGTGCTCAAAGGCATAAATTCGCAACTTGAGACTTCAGATATTTCTTTGTTCATAAAGCAGCAATGTGAAAGAATTTCACTTTCAATACTTAAACAATAAATTTCCAGCCTTAAATGCTCACAGTGTTGTTATAGAAAATTGTGATAAGACACAACAGTAAACATGCTTCCGTCCAAACTGTATTTTGAGTATGTTGCAGGTAGCAAATTCAGAATGATTGTAGATATTCCAAATGTATCACAGTTTTCCAGTTTAAACAATATGTTCAATTGAATATAACTTAAATCACAGTTTTCTGCTTCTAATTGCATATCACAAAATGTCCCAACTCTTTTGGAACATTTTTGGTAGAACCTTCTACACTCTTCCCACAGATGCACTGTTGCTAATTCAGCAAAACCAGACTAATTATAAATAATTTAATTTTACAGATAAAACGCGACCATGTCTGAGGGGTAAGTTCATATTTTTATGTGATGCTATTAAAACAGAAACATGAGTCATCAATGCAATATTCATCATGGTGACATTACTTTATATTTTCTTTTCCTCATCATCATCTTCATGGCAGAGGGGTGAGTCTTCTCTGCATTAAAACATTTCAAAAAATTGACGGATCTTTGTGTTTCTGTTTGACTGTAGATAACACATTTTTATGTTTATAACTTATTTTCAGAGAAAATCAAAGATCTCTGCATCGCGCAGACTTGCTCTGAAGGTATTTAAAAAAAAAAAAAAAACGTTTCCTTCATCATAAAACTCACTGTGTAAAAGTGGACCTGTGCCAAACACTGAATCACATTTTATTTATTTCAGACAAAGCTCCTGAAAATGGCAGGAGTGATGCTGGAGAAGGAGAAAGAGGTGAAGAAGAAGGAGAGAGAAGTTACCTTGAACGAGAGACTTCCTCCACTTCAGCTGTCTGGTTTATCCCTGCAGGACCTTCAGGTATGTTCAGTCACTGCAGCAGTCCTCCACAGACACACAACATCCCTGACATACCACGTTAGTCTCTCTACGCTCTGCATGAAGAAGTGCCGCCCAACAGCATACTGTTATCACATTGATCACATTTCATGCCACAGGCTTTTAGCTGATATTATTACTTAAGGATATGCATTTAGTACTTCCTACAAATAAACAACTAAACAAGTACAATTATGACCTAAGCAGTACTAATCCATGCATGAAACATCAATATTGATCCTGTGTCCTATCATCAAGAAGAACTGCATCAAACAAACTCAACAATGGACCCCTGTGTCTTTCTGCAGGCTCTGTGCAAAGAACTGCACCACAAGATCGATGTTGTAGATGAAGAACGCTACGACATCGATGCCAAAGTGACCAAAAATAATGTTGAGGTACATTTTTTTGGTGTATTTCATTCTATTCAAACTGGCGTTTTATTCTGATTGTTTGCTATGACTTGTTTCCTGCACTATTCATGATCACTAAGGCTGGGGATCTCAATGTTAATCCCAAAATCATATGATATGTGAATGATGATACATAATCCAGTTATATCAAGATACAAATGTCGAAATATAAATGGGCTCTAATAAGATGAATACTTATACAAACACAGACATCCATCAAACACAAATATAACTGACAGCACCAGTGCTGGAAATTAATGATCTGCCACCAGCAAAATGCTGTTTTTTATACGGTGTCACATGAACTTACTCTACTTAAAACCATAGTGCCCAGTAAATAGATGTCAAGTTCTTCAGTCAGATCCATTATTCTTTAGATGGGCTAAAATATTGCCAATCATAACATGAGCACTACACACTATCGTGTTGGCCAGTGCCACCAGTTAAGTGGCTGTTAAACAAATTAAGTGGCTGGCATCCAACAGTCACATCAGAAAATGGATGAAAAAGTTCATTTTTGCCTATGCAAGGAGGTTTTGTTTTGCCAGGGTCTGTCTGTGTATTTGTTCATTTGTCTGTTGGCATGATAACTCAAAAACTACTGGATGGATTAACACGAAAACTTTTACCAGAGGTGTGGTTTGGTCAGAGGAAGAAGCCATTACATTTTGTTGGTGATCTGCACATTTGCTTGGATGCAAAAATTCCCCAAATTTGCGAAAAATTCTATAACATTGGTTCTTATTTTGAAAAATCCTATCTCTGACATCATGAGATGGATTCCCTTAAAAATTTACATGATAATATATAAAATATGAATGTCATCACGGTGAATTCCATCTGGATCTGATCCAGATTGACATCACAAAAAAAACTTGGAGTTTATAATGGTAAATCCCATTCATTTTTCCTCGGTTGCTCGGGGTTCTGCCCCCTTTACGTCATTATGGGAATTGTAGTTTATTTGCAAACTCGCATCAATGTTTTTCAAGCCAATGTTACTACATATCATCCAGCTTCCTATGCAACGCCAGCGGGGGAGTTCTGCACATGGACAGACATGAGCGGAGACTCAGCTGTGGTGATCAAGTGTTGTATCTTGGCGGAGGTCTGCGCTCTCCGAGTGCTTTTCTAGTTTAACCCTGTGTAGCACCATGATTTTTTCCAAATCAAATATTGATACTTGGGGTATGTGTCTTGATAATTGTAATGCACATGGCAGAATGAGTATACATACCATAATATTGTTATTTTTGCCCTCTGCAGTGATCACCCATGAAAAAAGGGGCCACAAGCAGCCCACTTCCCCAGTTAAAGTTGCTTGTGTGCAGGTTTCAGATGCCCTGACATTGCAACTCCCAAAAAATGCTAAAATCTAACATAAAGTACTATAGCCTGCTGCCAGTGAAAAATGCACTCCTATCATTTGTAGCATGAGTTATTCACTTTCCAAAAATAGTAAATAAAATTAACATCAAACTCTTTTTATGATGTGCTACGGTATTTAAGTGTCAAAGAAATACTTCCCTGCTCTGAAAATGGCTGAAATGACTCACTTAACTGTGTTTATCTTGTTAAAGACACATTTAGATATGTTTCTGAGCTTTAAAAAATCAAATATTGTCATGATAAAATCTAATAAAGTCCACCTGTTACTTCTTTTATTGAATCATAAGTTATTATAATTATCTCAGAGAAAGTATCTGACTATTTATTTCCTTTTATTGGCAAAGTTGCCCTTTTTGGCCTCAAATGTTCTGAAATAAGCTGCACTGAAAACTTATTTTTTGTACTGTATTTGATATATTGTGCAGGATTAAATAAAAAATTACTTTAAGGCCTCAGCACTGGTGACGGTTTAGGTTTGAGAAATATTATTTGGTTATTTGTCCTCTTAAAAATCTTGTAAACATGACATGATCATTCTACTTTGAGGGATTTTACTCAAAGTTTAACGTCTATTCTGATGTAAAGATCGGTATATTTTTGCCAGCGTATGTTTGTCTGTCTGTTTGTTTATTTGTTAGCAAGATTACCCAAAAACTACTGGACAGATTTTGCTGACATTTTTGGGAGATGTTAGTAGATTTTGGTGGTGATCCAGACAACTGCCATTAGTGAAAGATCATGTTTTGCTTACTAACTGTCTATCTAATAATGATATCAACATGATTCTTTGAGCTAGCTGTGGGTTTTTAGGGTCAAGAAATCATTTTATGATGGTAACTTTATCATAGGCAGACTGCTTATAGATGTAACAGCAGTATGTGAGCTGCCTTGGTGGAGGTTTGCGCTCTGAGTGCTTTAGCTCTTATGATCATCTTTTGCTCATAACAGAAGATTTCTCAATAACCCTTTATGTGATTTCTGTCAAAGTTGACTAAAATGTTTGCACTGACTTAAGTATAAACTAATCAAATAGTGGTGGACCATCAGTCACAAATAAACTTTTCTTCATGATCAACCCTTATTTATGAACCTTATATCTCAAACATTTGATGGATTTCTGTCAAACTTTGCACTAATGTGGAGCATAAAACTGCCCAGCAGTGATTTTCACTGAGATCTGTTGAGATTTGTCTCTGCCTGGCTGCGCACTGCGGCAAAACTTTGATTTATGTCTGGATTCGTGTCATGCAGATTGAAAACCTCTCCCAGAAGATCTTTGAGCTGAAGGGTAAAATGAAGCGACCTGCTCTCAAGAGGGTGAAGATTTCCGCTGACGCCATGCTGGGAGCTCTGCTGGGCGCTAGGGTCAAAGAGTCTGTAGACTTCAAGGCCAACCTCAAGACTGTGAAGAAGGAGGAGGAGAAGGTAAGTGTGTTTGCAGTGAGTGTTTAAAGTAAACAAAATGAGCCCTCGCTGATTTCACTCTTCAGTCAGGCTGGCTTGTCTCCTTTGTTTAAACATACCAGTTTAGAAATCTGGGGAGAAAATGAAGTTATTGTCATATTACTTAAGGTTTATGTTGTTAAAGCAAAGTACCGATAAGATTTCTCTTTCTTATAAACAGAAAGAGGAGGTGACTGACTGGCGGAAAAACGTGGAGGCCATGTCTGGTATGGAGGGCAGGAAGAAGCTGTTTGATGCTGGACAGTAGACGTAGAAAGAGGCATTGTGATCATCACTGCTCATAGCAGTGTTTCTGTGAGTGTGCCGTGGACTTAAAATATACAAAAAGATGTTTTATTTCAAGACAGGGAGGTCAGGAGTGCTTATGTCTCTTGTTGTCATCTGATGGTGTGTGGAAATAAGTTGAAATTGGTTTATTTTTTTAATTGTCTACATGTTTATTATTTAAGCATATAGATAAATATTCTGTGTCTTAAGGTTGAAACATTCTGAAAGGCTGGTTTATGATATGACAATAAAAAAATGATCAACAATCTAATGGCTGCTGCAACTTTATTTTTTAGAATTTCCTTTATTATCTAATTGGCTTTCAGATACTCACAAAATATGTAAGTCAAGTGGGGATGTAATACTTCAGGAGCTGGCAGGTTGACAGCAGCAGCTGGAAACAAAGCTGTTAAATCCTCCTTGTAAATCAAGCAGGCGTAACATTAAGAACAGTAAACATCCAAATATAAGAGAGGTGACAGGTTCAAGGCACCAATAAAACACTTGGTAAATAAGCAAGGCGGCAGCCAGAACATGCAGAACAAATCAGCAACACTGTTAAGGTCATAATTACAGGCGTAACAATAATTTAATAAATCTGCAGACAGCCTCAAGCACACAGTGAAGGAGAAGCAAGTTTATGCTCTTCCTTTTGGGCTCAAATTTGGGTTGAGGATGAGAATAAATGTTTGAAGATATCAAAAATGCTCCAAAGTTGTTACCTCAGACAGTCTCTTCATTACTGAACTACCACCAATGATGAGATAAATGGGCTCTGAGGGTAACAGACTTTCAACTGAAGTTTCACTAGATGCCAAAAGTAAAGTCTGTCACAAACCCATGTTTGAAATTGAGATACAACAGGTCCAGTGCCATCACGTTTGACTTGAGAAGATGCAGCATCATGTTTGTGGTGTTTCAAGCAGAAGCTGTTTTACTTTGAAACTGTAATGCGTGTTTTAAGTACAGAAGTTTAAAACCTAGTTCAATACATTTCTTTCAAGACTTTTCTTTTGTATATTAAGCTCTATGTCAGAAACATATCAAGTTTGCCCAGCATTCATTCTTAGCTGAGTGATTAGCATAAAGATGTGAAACTGGTTTATTGCACAATATTAACAAATCCTTTGAAAAACAGGATTTGGATTTGGATTCAGATTTCCACCAAATTGAAGCACTTCTTCCTTCTGTCATGACCAACCTTCCCTAAAAATTCCTAAAATCTGTTGAAAATTTCTTGAGTTATTTTGCTCACAGTGAAAAAAAGCTGTCTTGGTGGAGGTACTAAGAAAACCTAGTTTTAATTCTAAAGCTTAAACACCCCAAATATACAGGCACACTTTAGTTTGGTACCTGGGAAGTAATAAACGAAAAACAGAAGTTAAAGTAGATTTTTTAACATAAACTTATATATTTGAATGCACTATGTATTTGTCCACAAAGAAAAAGAGTGTGTTCAGGGCAGTATAGCTGATCATGCTATGAGACTTTAATATGAAGAAGTGCAGACTGGGATCTGGTGTGAGGTAACATTTTGTGCTGCTTAAACACAACAGCTGAGCTCAAACTGTTGGAGATTTATTTTCAAAGATTTCTTGCATTGAAAATCATATTACATAAAGTAAAAGGGAAACTTGGTGTTTCTTTCTGCTGAGGGGGGAAAAGCAGGTGCATGAAACCCTTGAGGTGTGCAGCTCTGAATCCCTATCAGTGTAAGAGCCTGGCAGTTTTATGCATTGTACAACACCAACTCCATCTTATTGTTAAATGCCTTTAATAGACCAGAGCTAGTAAAGGAGAGACATGGTGTTCTCCACAGTAAATAAATGTGTATCATTGTGTACTAGTTTCTGTGTCAGTGTTGGAAAAATTCATTTGGAAACCATCAAATTCATTCATCTTAAAAACCCATTGTTGTGCATTCTGCTATTACATGTATTTATATATTGTTAATATTGAAAAAACCACTTCATATATGCCCCCCTGCATCCTGATGCATGTGTGTCCATGGAAGACAGTTGCTCACAGTTGGCATTATGAGATGACAGAGCATTTGAGGAACGTTGAGAGCAATCATGCACATAGACTGAATGTCACACTACGCTTTGACACTTTGGAGGCTGAATAGTGGAGATGCAGAAGTTATGCAATCTCAGTGGGTTCAGTTACAGCGGAGAGCTTGTTTTTAGGTCATTGCTTCTGTCGTCAATTGTGTTTTAATCAGAACATCATTTTCCAAACTTGTGGCTAAATTCATCACATATTCATTAGTCTGGCTGTTGTCCATTTTAATGCAAATAAATGAATAAACAGGGCCTTGATTTCAGTAGTTGCCTTGTTGAAACCTCTCTAAATATTGCAAATTAACAGAGGCACAACTATGAAGAACAAACATGGTGCAGTTGCATTGGGGCCTGCTTTCGTGCAGGCAGCTGTGATGCTCACAGGTCCCTATCAGATTTTTTTAGGGGCTTCCTGCTTTTTCTCTTAAACTTGTTGGGGTAAAACACTAAACTGCTTCTATTTTATCCTTCTTGACAACTACAAGAAGTGATCTTATAATAGCCTGACCCCAGGTTTGCATGCTTCTATTCTCGTTTAATCGTCTGCTGCCTACCTCTCTTTGCGTGAGGGCATGAGCTGCAGCCCTTTGAGAGTCTGAACATTTGACTCCCGGCTACAACAATGACGCAGATTGAACTCTCGTGGGCTCAGTTTACAAACCAACATGCACTGAGCAGCACCTGTCCTTTTTCCTTTACCCCTTTATGCCTAAATAAAAACGTAGTAACTCCAAACTCTGCTTCACCTCCAAGGTGGACATGTGATGTGTTTTAATGCAGCAAAGTGCATCATGACACAAACGAAAAAGCATAAAGAAAAGGGATGCACAATACTATCAATATTACCTTGTTATCTGCAAAGAAAGATTGTTTCAATCACATTGGCAGTTTCACTATTTCTGCTCTGGACAGCGGGAAACTGAGAAAGTTAAAAAGAGTTTGTGGTATAATGACAGAAACAAAACTAACAGAACCTCTACAGCTCAAGTTTCTTCTTTTTCAACCCCCATGCCTTAAACTTTAAATTGGCTTTTTAAGGTCTTAAAGTTTTGGTCTGAAAAAGAAAAAATGCATTTTTGCACCAAAGATTTCTTTTTTTTTCATGAATCTTTGTCTCAGGAAGGAAACCTGCGATCTTTAAATGTTAAATTAGGAAAGAATCCACCCTAATTGCAAAATGATCTGTCAAAAAGCATTTTATTTCAATCTTTATGGTGCCACTGTAGCTCTCAATAAGGTAAATGAGGCTTGGTTTTATGGTTTTCTTTTGCATAAAACTTTCAGTTTGACAAATGAACTTATTTTTCATGAATGGGGGTCTTCTTGGAAATTTATTTTGGGGCCAAACGTTGTCTGTCTTTTGCCATCTTTCCTTCAAAAGAGTTCAAATTGAAGTAAAGGGTCAGCTCTAGCACAGCAGATGTTTAAACTATGTTTTCTCTGGTTTGGTTTGTTTTGGTTCTGTCCAGTTCAGTTTGGTACAACAAACCCTGCCTTTAGAAAAATAGTCAGAGTCATCTCACACAAGTTGGAAATAAAGGCATTTTGGGTATTAACAAAAATCCCAAACGCAGTGGCGTGACAGTAGCTCAGTGGTAAGCTGGTTATCTCTCCATTAGCACACTGTGGTTTTTACACATTGTCTACGTCTTCACATGCTAATGTTGGCAAGACATACAATTCTAATTTCGTCCCACTGCCACACCAGCTTCATGTAAATGTTAATTTTAGATTGTTTTAGAGGTCGCACCTTTTGTGAAGTTCCAAATGCCTAATCCAAAATGCGAGGAGGAGGCGCTGCTGATTACTGCATGGTCAAAGTATCACCACAACAACACAGAGATGAAACACTTCCCGCTGTTGGTTCTTCAATGCTGTATGACTTCCCAAACTCTCCTTTGCTTTTGATAAGCTGCTGTTTTGAAAAGTCAAGCCAGTAAGTTCAAATAAACAAATGGAAAAGTCCCAGTACAGGACAACCTCCTCCATCTGTGAGTAAATATGGGTCAGCCGGACCTGCGGTGTAAAAAGCATTTTGAGTAGTCAGAAGACAAGAGCAGCACTTTACCAGTAAGGTGCATACCTCTAACGTTGCAGTACAGCTAGATCGGCCTAATTAAATGACTGTAATCAGTCTGATCCATACTGAAAGCTCCACTCTACAAGGACTGATAGCAGCCCAAAGTAGGACTGCCCAATCAGAGCCCTTTAGAGCAGAAAAAGGTAGAACCTTCAAACTTCAGTATAGAGAGGACATTTTTGCTCTATTTCTGACATGTTTTAAGGAGAGTTTGGTCTACAAAGTGGCTCATGTTCTGTTCTTAACACTGCAGCAGTAGTGCCCGCCTACTACATTATCTGATCGTAATCAACTGCCTGATATGATTCTGAAACTTGCTGCCCATCCACAAACACTTTCTATTGACTCTTTCCCAAACAGACTAGTGAAATGTTTTGACAGTCCATCTGGGGTGTCGGGTTAGCATCTCTCATGAATATGTTTATATTTCTTGAGAGATGAAGAAGATCAAATGATGCTAATCTTGCTTGAATGTGCCACTTTGAATGACGTTTGTTCAACTTTTGAAACGGGGACACATAAAACCACATAAAAACACAGTAGTCACAGTGTTCCATTCACAATAGCAAACAGGTGAAATGCTGCTATGTGAATGGGTGTTTAAGACTTTTCCGACTCTCTTGGGGACATTATTTGATGTCTATAAATGGACATCTTAAGATGTTCCACATTTACACTCAGGCCGTGCTATTTGTTCTATAAATAAATGTCCAGAACAACTTACTACGAACACTCTGTGCAGATTTCTCCCTAATGTTCCTCTCCTTGACAACTTTACCTGCACTTCACTGAGCTGGCCCTGGTCAAATGTGAATGTGTGGCATTGGCACAGCATTAATATGGTCACCTCTTTAAATACCGACTGTCACTTCCCTCAACAGGTGCAATGAAACCCACACAAGTTACCCAAATGGTTGAACCTGTAAATGATGGTTTTATTACCCCCTTTCCTGCCTGAATATTGTGGTGATGCTATGTACCGCAGTAAATGTCACTGCTGGCAGGCACACAGTAGGTTTAGCCCACTCAGGAGGCTATTTCAGTGAGCCGTTCACATTTGGCACACATACTATAAATCTGATTATTGTCCATCAGCCCTCAGAAAGCTGATTGCTTCCTCACTCAGGGTCTCTTTTCTTCAGTTTTGAGTTTCAGCCCAAGGAGTTGCTCAACTTGAACAGGTATGGAGCTGCTTGGAATCAGTTTTCTGATGACAGAGGGTGAACTGCATGTGCTGGTTTGCTGTCTAACAACAACAATGGTGCTCATAAGCTAATACATGTACCTGAGTACTTAAATTTGATGCATTTTTGGAGTTACTCTTATTGTGCTGCATTTGAAGCAAAATATAGTGTTTTGACTGTGCTACACTTTTATGAATGTTCTTATTACTTGTTAATTTTGCTTTTAAGTTAAATGATGAAATTTCTTTTCTAAAATCCAGTCCCAGACATCACACTGTTCTTGTTCTCCTGCATGTGGTTTGACTTGGTTGTGTTGCTGTACCTGCCTGTTGTGCATCCTCAAGAGTAACACGTGTAGCAAACGTCATGCTGAATGGGCAGCTCAGTCAGTGATGCTAATGTTCGCTATGGCAGAAAACAATAGCCTATTCTACATTTCAAATTTAACATAACATAGAAGACTTACGTTATTCATAGACCTTTTAATGATATTTGTGCTATTATTTGTACTGTTTTTTGTTGATCAGTGGATTACTGCATGTCTTGCACCACTTTTTGTGTGGATCACAGAAGAAATTACCTCCTCACTTATCTGCTACCAACATTTTTTTTTCCTTTGTATGTATGATTTATTTGTTTTATAAAAGCAGTTACAATAGAAGTGAGAGGAACAGTTGGGTATTTTTGAAGTGGGGTTGTATGAGGTCATATTCAATAGTAAATACATTCGCAACAGTGACTCTGATCTGCTCTGCCCCTTTAAGAAGAGACCTTGTGTGAAGCTAGGTAATACATTGCTGCAGATGGGGCCAAGAGCGTGGCATCTTTTATTGAACTTTATTTAAGTTCAAGCAGAAAAGTAAGCTTTGCAAAGTTGTTAGTATTTTAAAGAATCATCCCATATTGTCTTGTTTTATATCTGTAAAATTCTGTAACTTGCAGCAGCTCTTGGCCCCATCTGCAGCAATGCATCACCAAGATACTTCAGGATTTTTCCTTACAGATGCAGAGATGATCAAAAACACTCTAGCTAATGTTTTTACTACTGAGAAACTCAAGTTGTAAAGAGACTATGCAGCTTTTGAGCGAGGTGTCTACATTTTGAACAAGTACTGAAGTTGTATACTCTATCCTTCACTGTAAATCAATAAGGAGAAACTAATTTTACAATCTTGAAGTCTAAAACATTTTCTTAACATCTGGAATTTAATAACAGCCAATGTCAGCTTTTCAATGTCTTGTTTACATTTCAGGTTTGTTGTGATAAACATAAACAGCCGGTCGAATATTGTCATACTGCATGCCTTCGGATTATCTGGCTGTTCACCTTTTCTGTCACCTATGCCGAGACTCTTGTCAGCTATGTTTACACATATTTAGATGCAGTTCTTTACATAAGACATGGATGGCCTTGAGGTGCACCAGTCTATTGCTATTTTACATTTCTTAAAGATTTATAAGAGTGTGATCAAGTAGAGTTAAAATCATCTTAATGCTTAACATATGAGACATTTACCCTTTTAATAACCTGATCGATAACCATTCTTAGCAATCTTAAATACTCATGATACTGGTAAATCTAACAAAATTAAACCGTATGATGGCATACAAGCCTTGTTACTGACAACAATTTAGAGGAGGTTTTTAAAGTGTACATGATTTCCAGGAATATAAAAGACCCATGACACAGAATTTGCTTTTCGCTACTAACAGGGTGTCAAAAACTTATATGTGTACCCTTTCTCACCGGCAGGATGGAAATCAAAAACAACTAAATGAATTAGTTTTTGGTGCCAGTAGTTCATGAATGTTGCTTTGGTATTAAAACAGGATACTTGAATGTGTTTAAAGGTCTTCAGTGAACCGAGTGAGCAGTAAATAACTCTGTGCACCTACCTTTCACAGGCCAATGAATGTCTTGAGTGGGTGAAATACTTTTAGTTGAAAGGTTAAAGAGACCATTAAACTTCAGTCTGCTGCTCATTTAAAGAGGTTGAAATCTAATCTAGTTTTAATTGATGGTTTGAATTCTCAAAGATTCACATCTAATCTTCTTTTAAATATCTTTTCATGTCCTTCTGCTTTCATATCTCCAGCTCAGAAATTTGTGGGAAGAATGGCTGAGCCGTGAGTATTATCACTTTATTTTTACATCTTTATTGGCAGCTTCAAAGCTGTAAAACTATTTATTTGATTTATGAGTATGATTTATCTTTGTGTTAATATGTTGATGCTTTTCTCCCTCCTGTTGACACTACAACAGACCTGTGAGTATCTATTCTGCATCTTTCATTTTTTTCTAATCCTTTTGGTGCTCTTTCAGGCCTTTAGGGTATGTAATGGTGAGTTTCCACCAAACAGTCATGTCTGCATCAGTACAGTTTGGGACAGTAAACTTTGAGTTTAATTGGATTTCACAACCAGCAGTGTTCTTACTTCGACTGCAGCATGCCTAGCTCCATCCTCAAGGGTCTGATACTCTTAGTTTCTAACAATGGGAATGCAAAAAAGATGGACTTAACTGATCAGCTGTTTTAGCAGAAGAAATCCAAATAATAACAAACTGCACCAAACTAAACTGGACTGAGTCAGCTGTTGGAAATAGGGGTGTCCCCATACAACTTTTTCACCTCCGATATGATACCGATATTGCAGCCTTGAGTATTGGTCAATGCCGATATTGATACGATACGATATCAGCAGGAATCATACATAGTTTTATTATTCATTTTGTAGAATGGATTGTAAGAAAAGGCTTGATCAAGTGAGATTACTCAAACAGAGAACAGTAGTCAGCAATAGTAGGTTTGAGAAAAACTGACCAATTTGTTATTAACCATGGGTTCAATAAATTTTAACCTTAAACATTGAAATCTAGTACAATTAAATAAAATTAAAAATAACTTATTGCAAAATAAACACTGTGCTTAACTTAAACATAAGCATATTCTACAACAAAATTAAATAAATAAAAAAAATAATTAGAATGGACTACTTGTATCAGAGTTCTTACATCGGATATTTTAGATGCAGGCCAATATAATCTCATTTTTGTTTTTTTGCTGATATTGGACCTATATCTGATATCAATATTGTTTCGGGACACCCCTAGTTGGAAACAAACAATAAAATTGACTCCCTTCCCCACTTCAAATCAAAACTCAAAACCCATCTGCTCCAAACTGCTTATTCCCTTTAATTTTCCACCCTCATTTAACTGTGTCACTCTTGTATGTTGTTTTTATTTATTTTAATTGTGATTTTAATGCAGTGTGTTTTATTATGTATTTTGTAAAGTGTCCTTGGGTGCTAAGAAAGGCGCTTTGAAATAAAATGTATTATTTATTATTATTTAGTGTTGACAGCACTGACCTGTTATTTACGTTTTATTTTTAGAGGAAATCAAAGATCTCATCCTCTCGGCGACTGGGGCTGAAGGTATGTTGTTCAATATTTATATGCATATTAAATCTGCTTATCACTATTCAAGTATTACTGTTATTCAAGCACACAGCTTAAATCAGTACATGCAGAACCTACAGCCCTTTGGTACCATTCTTGTAATTTATGCAACTTTTGTAAAACCGCTGCAAAACTTCAAATAAAAGCCCAAATACATTAAAGGCCCACTCCCTTTTGCTTACCTTGTACGTCAGAACATAAAATGGTCACACCTTACTTTGGAAATTTGGAAACAGATCAGAAAAATCACTTTCCATGTTTGCTGTGAACCACTTTTGTTGAAAGTAATGAAAGGGCATCTCATCCTGCAAAAACTGTCCCAAATAAAGGCAAACGAATGTCATCTAATCTGCAGCTGGAGATTTCATGTCTGCCATCAAAAAAAATCCATTTGGAAAGTTTTGGCTGATGTGCTTTAAAATGGTCAAAGAAACCAAGATCAGGCATTGTCCTCTAAAAATGAGGAGGCTGTGAGCTGCTGTAGGTGTGGTTTGGCTCTGCTGGAAGTAAGACGCCTTGAAGTTTGAAACATCAGCACATGATGAAGAGATTGGTGAGGATGCTGCTTTAGTGGCTGTTAAGTTAAACTGGGCAACATCCTTTATATAAAAAAGGGCAACAAAATTCACTGAAAATGTTTCTTTTGGTATTTGGAAGAGCTGCTTTTACATTTTTCTAACAGTGAAGATCCTACATTAACAAAACAACTACTGCCTTAAGAACTTGTGTTCTGAAGTTTCCACCTTAACTGTGAGATTCCCCCCTCTTTAACACAGTTAATGGGGCAGTGCTCAAAGTGATGCGAAATATATGCTCTGGATGTCTCCGTCTGAAGGTCTTGGCCATTATTTGAATCTTTATAGTGTTTATACAGTTCTCAGCATAAACGAGTACACCCTTTTGATTCGTCAGAAAACTTTAATTTTCTTCCAAATCTATTATACTACAAAATATTCCCTTAAATGTGGGCCATTGATTACAAACAGGATTTTTACGTTGCACACAAAAGAGTGTTTTCCTCGATTTAAGATCAGGGTGCAAATATGAGTGCACCCCAATCAAAGGGGTGGGAGCAAAGCTAAATTCTAGTTATCATATTACTCTTATTTTCATTGTATGGTAAAAAAAATACTGTTAAACTCAGTTTTGTAAAACTTTGGAAATGGTTCTTTTGTTCATTTAGATAGTGATTAATACATTACTTTTAATAGAGGGTGTACTCATATACACTGGGCACTGTAAATGACTTTTTTTTTTGGCCTTAGAGCATGGTTGAAGGAAAACAGCGGTTACATCTACTTATCATTTGTCTTTAGATCAGACTGTTGGCTGTGGCCGCTCAGATGCTTCAGGAGGAGAAAGAGCAGAAGATTAAAGAGAGAGAAGAGGCTCTGGCAGAGAGAGTTCCTCCTCTGAACATGTCTGGTCTGTCAGTGCAGGAGCTTATGGTATTTATTTCATTCTCTATTTCAAGCATGTTTCCTTCATATTCAAAAAACCTTCCACTAAACTTCAGTCATGTCAGATTTCCACCAGAGGATATCCTTTCTACTCTACAGGATCTCTGCAAAGACTTGCACCATAAGCTAGATGTAGTGGACGAAGAGCGGTATGATGTCGGCCTGAAAGTGTCCAAAAATGACTTGGAGGTGAGCTGCTCCAAATAATCAAGAAAAAAAGTGTCTTCAGGTTATTGTTCAAGTGTTTTTAATAAAGGCAGAGTCAGAGTAGAAGAGCTTCAGGTGAGCAGACACTGCCTCCATGTGGCAGATGTGAAATAAACAAGGCAAGACAAAGCAAGAATTTAGACATTTAAAGAAACATCCGGCAGATCCAGACATTTTATCCACATGAAGTGAGCATTTAAATTATTTATGTGTATGTTATACAAAGACATGCTGGATTTACAGAACAGAAAATGTACTCACATGTATTTTCTGCTGTTGTTGTGTTAATGCACCCTGGATGGTGATGCCCAATTGTTGCCTCACTCTTCCTCACATGTATTTATTTTGGAAGATATGAGGGTCCTCGCCTGAAACGCAAGGACTCTATCAGAAAATCAGAAATACTTTATTAATCATCAAATTTGGTTATTTCAGTTGCTCTTGTTCACAGTGTAACAGTAGAAATATCAATCAAAGACATTTAAGTAGATAAGAACATAAAATAATGATTAAAAATTTAGAAAGCAGGTTGGGACATGCAGAATCTTTCAGCTATGTTCACTTCCTTATGAAGGAAAAACTAAAATAAGTCCGTAAAGCTTTGAACAAGGCCAATAAATTCATACCATTAACATTAAAAATATTTATGATATGAATATAAACATGGCAGCACTGTTTGACAGTTACCACATTTGACTGGGTATTGCACCACATGTGTTTACTTATTAACAGATATTGAATATCAGAGGTGAAAACAGATACAAAATGTTTATTTTCAATGAATTGATGGAGCACTGATGTTATGGTGAGGAGCAATAAAGTCTGATGGCCACAGACAGGAATGAAAAGTTTTGTTTTAGATTAAGTCTTGTATTGGTTTCAGTCACGTAGTTTGTCATTTTTGCTTAATACCATACTTTTAGTCTACTTTACCAGAACAAAAATTCAAAAGCATTTTGGCTCGACTTCAGTCTTAGTCCATGAAAGATGCTTATATCCAGGGGTGGAATATGTCTTTTTGTGCCATGTGACAAGGCCTTTATCATTGGTGTGGGTGTCATGACCTGAAATCTATCCTGTAGACCCTCTTCAACACACAGTATCTTCTCCCAAGTGTCCCACTTCCTGCTCCCTGGTCTCCAGCTCAACCCAACCTCTTATCTCAAAATGCTTGAAAGTCCCAAAATCAAAATAAAATAAAAAAGGACCTCATATTTTAGTCTCTCATATCAAGACTCTGACATTTCATTACCTTTGCATTAAAGTCGTGTTACTAAACTGACCTTGAACATGCCACTGTTTAACATTTGTCACCTTCTTGATTTAGCTTTATAGCTTTAATCCTATAGATTGTAACACTGGATAACTATTTTAACAGATGGGACTTGCTTAAAGTTTGAGGGCATTTAACACAGTAGCTCAGAGAGGATGAAAGACTGCCCATCCACACAGGACAGGAGCTCAGCCAACGTTAAGTGTTTGTACATTTAGTGAAATCTGAATGTCCATCTTCTTCCACCCTGTCCTTTATACTTAAAATGATTTGTTACTGCACTGTTACTCCTGCTGCCCAGGGACCACAGATGGAAACAGAAAGTCATCTTAATCTGCTACAAAGCTTCTCTTCTCTTCTTTTCTTGGGACTTATTTTATCTGGCACATTGTCCCCGTTTGAATAAACTCAATAAACTAAAATTTAAAATAAACAGGCTTTACGGATTTCCCTTCAAATGGCAGAGATAAGGAAGAGGGACATTTTACTTAAATATTCCTTTGCTTAACTTCCATTCAAAAGACACTTGTGTTTTTCTTAGCAGAGTAAATGCGTCACTATGCACAGGAGATTTGAGTGCCCTCATTTTTCATGTCTTGTAACTCTAAAGTCGGCCACTTGGGGGCAGTGTCTGCTCATAAAAGTTTTTACATATTTCACTTTTGACCTTTTAGACTTTATTACACATTCAGTGTCACAGAAGTATTATTATTTCTTGTGAAAGTGGACATGGGATTGATATATTAATGTGAAGATCAAATGTAAGAAAGATCCGCACATCTTTACCATGCAGCACCAAACTGTGCTTGAGCAGGAGCTGATCCTGTGAAATATATCTACATTATCAAAAGTGTGACGGGCAGAAATATGAGACTCTGATATTAGGACGAGACCTCACAACCTGCTGCATCATGATCTGGTACAGGTACTTTATAAAACCAGGAGTCTCTGTTTCTAATTTTTTGCCTTAAACAAAACATAAGGGATCGTGGCATGTTTAGTTTCTATTTTTGAGCCAATTTAACGGCAGCTTTCATAATTTTAAATCAAGTTGATAAAATTAGTAAAAATAAAGAACAATATTATTATTCAGGCTGCTGATTCGATTCCCATGTTGGTCAGGACCCTTCTGCGCAAAGTTTGCATTTTCTCCCTGTTTAATTTTTTATTTCCCCCCTTTATTTTATTATATTTGAACAATAAGGATGCTTATAAGGGTCAGACATATACAAAAGAGGTAAAAAACCTTTATCACATCAGGAAGATGGAAAAAGAGGGTAAATAAAGGTGTACATTCAAATTTTAAAAAATGTAAAAACAGGTCTGAAACGATGAAGGGGAGTAAGAACAGTGGAGATTAAAAAAAGTTTTTTATTGTAATTGTAAAAAAAGAATATAATACATGATCAACATGTTGAGAAAAGACTCTTTGAATCTAGCCAGGTTGTTCTCAAAAATCTTGATTCAATACATAAGTCTGATGATTACACTTTTGTCATTTAATTTTGCAACACTTAATTGAGGGTATGTGTATGTAAATAAAGATTTCTTCCACAGAGTCCATGTATGGATTTTCAGAAGTCAAATAGAAATATAGAGATAAAGAAAGCCATAGTAATCTCCCGCCACCTCTTGGTGCTAATAAAGACATAAAGAGCACTGCATTTGCACCGGGCAGATTGAAAACATGAACCTGAAGATCACCGAGATCCAGAGCAAGTTCAAGAAGCCGACCCTGAAGAGGGTGAAGATCTCGGCTGAGGCCATGCTGAGCGTGCTGCTGGGATCCAAACACAAGGAGTCCATCGACTTCAAGGCCAACCTGAAGACAGTCAAGAAGGAAGAGGAGAAGGCGAGTCTGACTTTGAATTATAACCATTTCATCAAATGACTGTATTTACCTGTGTCATGTGTTCATGTTGTGCTGGTGCTCAACAGAAAGAGGAGGTGACCGACTGGCGTAAGAACGTGGAGGCCATGTCTGGTATGGAGGGCAGGAAGAAGCTGTTTGATGCCTCTGCTGCTGGCAACTAAAGGAACACCTCATACTGTTTGAGCCATCATTCTCTGACAATGCATTTGATGAGCAAAATTATCAAGAGGATACTAGTTTTGTCAGGTTATAGCTTACAAAGTTAAACATCTATAAGGTCAGATATACACATCTCTGCTAATATTTATAGTCAGTACATCGGCCTTACATATTTGCATTAAGATTGAGGAGCTTTTACACAGCTCTTGTTTGATTGGGACATTTAGCTTTACTTAATAGAGCAGTAAGCCCTTTACTGTCACTATACTGAATGTGCGAGATTGGAGGGCTTCTCCTTTTTTGGCAAACAGATAAAGTTATAAGTAAAGGGGTAACTTTTTATTTAGTACACTGCAGACCTCACCGTCAGCAGGTTGTTAAAGTCAGTCTGTAGCCCTCAAAAGGCTGACAAAGCTTTGATTTACTTTTAATTTTGAAACTATTTTCATCTGGAAGAGAGCTCTCAAGAAATAGCTCTCTATTTTTCATCACAACATTAAAACATGTGCCAGGTAAATTCTAGTACAGAGGAGATTTGGTGTTCTTGACACTAAAAAGGAGTGTATATATATATAGAATAGGAGATTTTTAATTTGGGCTTAATGGTACTGGCAAAACACAACATTGTGCATCCCATCATTTCAAGAGCAAGAGATTAGCGTATATAATCTGTTTATGAATGAATAACTCTTATATCAGTCTGAATAATGTTGCTCTTTGCTTCAAACTTAAAGAAATAAAGGCAACAAAGGTAGTTTCTGCTGTTAATGAGTTAATATCAAGATCTTAAAACACATCACTCGTGATCTGAAGCCCTTTTTCTTCCATTATCTGTTTTGTTTGGGAGATGAAGTGACTGTTTGCAATTCTCCTCTGCAGCCTTGTGATGGCAGCATCTCTCTGAAAAACAATCTCAGGACACTTGGACATGGTGGACTGTTGTGTGGAGTGTGTCCATTGTATATTTAATACAGTTTAACTCTGTTTATTAACAACAACTCTTTTGTTATCTGATGTGATAAACTGCCCGCTGTCTGCTTAGAAAGGCCGACTCGTCTTCATCTTGATACTTGACTTAATGCAAACATGAAATCTCGGATGTTCTCCAAATAAAAGAGCAGATGTGTTGCCCTTGTTTTCATGTTTTGTATGTGGACTCGTTTTATTTTACATCTTGACTATTAGACACAAAGCTTCTTCAAATTAGGGTCAAAGTTTGAACAAATTTTAGAAGTCACTTTCAAGATGAATGCTTCAGCTTTTCCCAATTTAAAGCAGATGTAAACTGTGATTTTAAATATACAAACTTTAATGTATTTACTATGATTTTATTGCTCTTCACCGGACTAAATTATATAATGTGTTTTCAGAGACACAAAGTTGTTTTGTGATAACAAATGTTTGAAGATAAAATATGACATACATCACACCATTACATGTACATTTTATGTCGACTTTGCAGCCTGTTAAGTCTGGTTTAGTTCTAATAAACAATTGTCCAAATTGCGCTTAAAAAAAGTACTTTTTCTCTGTTTTGGGTGCTGCAGTACAATACAAGACAACTGACAGGGTAAAATCTCTAGCATCCCTAAGAGCCTGATACTGATGCTTAATCATAGGCAAAAAAAATCAGAATAAGGATTTTTTTTTACTAAAATCACAATTGAATATGAATGTTATTATCAGTTTGAAAACATCTGAATCACATGCATTTACAAACTTGAACATTCTCCAGCCTTTAACATTTTTATTACTTTGAGAAACAAACAACAATGATGAAATATGTGAGAAAATATTGATAGAAAATGACTATAGAAATTGAAACTACAAAAAGTGCAACACAACATGCAGCATAATAGCCATTTAATCTCAATCTTCTAGTTTTCCTTAAAGTCTTCACTGATATGAAGCTCCATGAACCCCCCTGCACCATGAACCCCTCTCTTCTTCTCCACATGGACATGAAGACACCAGCAGAGCATCAAAGGTGGACGGTCCTGGTAAGAACATTCACACCTCATACTTATGGGATGTGAGAGACGTGTCGAGGACAGAGGGGCTATTTTAGTAAGCCACTCACATGGGCGCTGGAATCTATATATCTACCCTCTTTCTTCTCGTCTCGTCTCACTAAAAGACGTCTGCGGGTATTTGTCACCTACTGTTTAAGGTAAGGAGATTTATTTTTGTATAAGTGACTGGAAAGTATTACAAAAAACAGCTAAAAGTTTAACAAGAACACAATTTTTTATGATAAGAATGCTATATAAAAAAAAAATCAAAAACTGAAACAGATCAAAATAGCATGGCCAAACTTTCTTATTGAAATAATTCACTCTTTTCTTTTGGTCTAAAAAAAGCTTGAATAGTTTTTACACGACTCTCATAGAATTTAAGAGAAATGTATCATTGAGCTTCGAGACATACTGGCTACACCTGATGTAAAGACACTGATGTCATATGTGCTCTTTTTTAAAAGCTCCTTTTTTCAATCAAAATATTGTTATTTGTGTTTCCTTTTAGGTTAATCATCTAGATGGGAGAGGTTTTACTAACCATAAGAAATAAAATATTTTTTTAAACAGTGCAATTCAAGAAAAGAAAGCAAATCCTGGTTTCTATTTTTGTTGTGATGAGTGTTCCTCAGTGTATAATAAGTATTTTTTTTTTTTGTTAAAGGGGTAATTTTTTAGTAGGTATAAGAAAGTATCGTGTTTGACCTTAAGACAATGTCATACATGTGTTCGTGCTCCTTACTAGGGAGCTGCAACCTGCTGGTGTAGGATTACTCACACTTGGTTGTTCAGCTTATAAATTTCCTATGTGAACAAGCTCATATTTTATGCCTTTCTATGCTATTTTTTTAAAAAATCTTGTTACATTTTTCACCTTCATAGGTCTGATTAGGAGACACACAGAACTGCAATCATGTCTGAAGCGTAAGTATAAATGTCTTTTTTACAACCATAACAATGTAAATCATGTTTTGCTGTATAGTTTTAATAAAAAAACATATTAATTTGCTTTTTTTCCTCTTGAATGACGGACACCACCTTCTCAAATGAACAGAGCGCCAGTAAGTACGTTTTCAGATCAAAATTAGAACACATGTCTTTAATAAAATTGAATTCATCTGCACCAGGATCGGGCACATCAATTATGTTCTCACTGCCGGATGGCCCAATGTCACAAATGGTTGATACTCATGATAATATAATCATTTTAGCCTTCTTGTAACATGACAAACATATTGAATATACTGTATATCTTTCAATACAATGGATTTATATTGTTTAACTTAAAAGCTAAAAACGATGAGCTACATAGATTTAAAGCAAACTGAACTTACGTTTAGTTATGTACCATGTTAGACACAGATTATATCGACACTTTCCATTTTTTAAGTCAACTGACTGTACCTTTGCATTGCATTGGCATACATTTGCAAACTCTGGTTAAAATCTTTGGCTTCTGATGTTTACAATTTCCTATAATATTTGAAACTAACTTTTGGGCCAAAATAACTGAGGAGGACACCCCTGATTTATTTTATTAATGGCCTCTGAGTCTGACACATTTATTGACAAAAAGACAAAGGAACTGTTATGACTACAATAATAAAGGGGTTAAATGATTTCAATTGTGTGTAAAAGTACTTTTAGAACATTTTGAGCACTCTGCAACAATACCGCGATAATAATGATAACCGTGATAATTTTGGTAACAATAACCGTGATACAAAATTTTCATATCGTTACATCCCTATCGACACATTTCCATTTTTTAAGTCAATTGACTGTACCTTTGCATTGCATTGGCATACATTTGCAAACTCTGGTTAAAATCTTTGGCTTCTGATGTTTACAATTTCCTATAATATTTGAAACTAACTTTTGGGCCAAAATAACTGAGGAGGACCCCCCTGATTTATTTTATTAATGCCTGAGTGGATCATAAAAATCATTACTGAAATCAGTGCATCATTTTAAACAGATCACCTGTTTTTAGAGATTATTGTGTTATTTAAAAAAAAAAAAGAGGAAGGTGCAGAAAATGGTAATGCCTGCATTTTTCAGTGAAATATATTTGGTGATCATTGTAGTATTAAGTATTTCTTCTACTGTAGTATTAGGAAATCCAACACAAACCCTATACCTTTTCTAGTTTTAACTGTCACTTCTGCCTTCACTGTGTCCAAACATGAATGTTTTCTATCAATGAAATAAGATAAAATATTGCAAACAGAACATTAAGACCTTAGTTAGATCTTTTTTTACCCTAAGGCAACACGGGGGTTAAGGACATGCTAAGAAAAATGCTGGGAAATTAGGGTTAAGTCATTATAGTTTATGTTGCCTTCTATGCTTGTTGAATTACACAACACATTTGAACTAGATCTGCAAGAACTCAAAAAAGGATGTGCTGCTCTGTTTGATGGACAGCTTGTGGATTTGACACATATATGTATTTTCTATTTCCAGAAACCAAAGCCAAAAATATCTGCATCCCGCAGACTGTTCTTAAAGGTACTTTATGTGTGAAGCTTTGCAATAGCCCTGAAAAAAAAACATTACTAAAGCGCCACATGTATGTGTATTCGCCCACTGACCAAGACTTTCTGTTGTAAAAATCAGACCAAACTGCTAAAGAAGGCCATGACGATGCTGGAGAAGGACAAGCAAGTAAAAAAAGATGAACGGGAGAGGATCCTCTCTGAAAAAGTCCCAGCACTCCAGCTGTCAGGCATGTCTCTGCAGGAACTACAGGTACACACACTGACACGTTGAATAGTTATTATTATTTTTTTGTTTGTTAGTATAACAAAGGTAAATTGAAGATAATACCAGCCAAAGTTCTGCAGCCTCTCAGGAACAGATTACCTCCATAGACTAGATTCCCATGGGGCCATGTTTCTGTAGCGTAGAACATGCAAATGTTTTCTCAGATTTGTTTTTCTTCATTGTTCCTCAATTAAAAAACTACAAACAATGGATACTAAAATCCTAGGAGAGATCTGATCAAACTTCATGACAAAAAAAAAACCATACTTGACTGTCCGTTAGCCTCTCAGATCAAAGGTAGCAGTGGCATTTCGAGATATAATTTACATTAGTTAAGCGTGATCACAGTAGAAATGTTGTGTGCCAATTTAAAAATAATGTATTTTGACATTGTCAGAAAAGCATAGAGTGGTAGAGCTGTTTTTGTTTATCATACACAAATTTAAAAAAACAAATAGACAATAGATATTCAACACCCTGAGAGACACTGAACCACATATTATATCAAAAGTGACATACCTGACTGCCACTTAGCTCTCATAAAATTTAGGCTAAAGCTTGCATTTAGCCATTTTATAGTCATAATTTACACTAATTATTACAGTCATAAAAGGAAAATCCTTGTCTTAAAGGGACTGTGAGGAGAATCTACTACCGGCGACATAAAGACTCTGCTACCCATGAGCACGCGCGGCGACAGTCATAATGCTGCGTTCCAGTAACCTCGGAAATGGGAGTGACATCATCTCTGACTTATCAGCGTTCCAGTTGAAGTCGGAAAAAAACATGCTGATCTACCAGGCTATTGTTAGCTGTTGTTAGCACGCCCTGTGTTGTTGTTCACAAATATCACATGAAGAATGTGATTATCACTATGACAACATTTTTGTAAATATAAGTCTAACAATACTATGTATACAGTTGATCTAGAGCGACACACCCCAGTCAGAAGTGCAAATAAATTGATTATTACAGGAGCTAAATAACTGTTCACACTGGGGGCATCCATCTTTGATTGTCAACTCGGGGGTGGCGAGGTTTCACTGAGTTCCCAGTAGGAAATTCAGACTTTGGGGAACGTTCCAGTTGCAGTTTCCTACTTGGAACTCTTAAATTCCTACTTCTGACTACAACTGGGACACACCAAAGACGTTACTGAAGCCAAAGCGTGTGTTTGTTGTGTTGTAGCCCGGACCTTCCTCAGAACTCTGCATTGCTTTACAACTTCTTTTTTTCAACAACTTACAGGATGCAAAGCGACGAGGTAATGTATCTGTCTAGTTACGTAACGGTAATTTTTGATGTGTGACAACAAGCAAGTTTTGGAAAACTTAGTATCGTAGTTTTGTAGCCGGCTATATATCGCTACTTACAGCCCAGTGCTCTAAGACGAGTCAGAATAATATAAATTTGCTCTAGTTTTAATTGTCTTGTATCTAGGCCAGTCCAGCCCTGTCTGACCCGACCAGAAGGCTAAGGAATAGCATTTATAGATAACCTATTTTGATGCTATAAAACTCATCTTAAAGTGTGTATTTTGATCAGGCATACATCTAAAAGTGAAACTATTTTGCAATTACTTAGAAACTCCTCTCAGTCCCCTTAATAAATGCTAACTAGGATATTTACATTCGAACATGTACCTGGTCCTCAGAGATGACTCACTGAATACATTTAAACTTAAAACATATCTTTATTTGTGTTGTGTTCTCCTTTTAGCTCAACTGTTGTTTTCATGTTACTGTATCACTGATGTAATTATAGAACGATGCAGGAGTGAGTCCAAAACACAGAGGTGAGTTGGCATTATGGCAGTAATGGTTCCCAAGGGCAACATTTTTGGGGATTTTAGAAATCTGGCAGATAAATGCTCGAAATAAAGTTCAGGTTAAACACATAGCTAACGTTTATATATCCCTATCTTCTCTTTTACTCTTTCAGTTTTTATTATTTTTATTTTTATTTTTAAATAATCATTTTTATTTTGTGTTCATTTCATTCCATTACTGTTTTTATGATCATTACTGGCTTTATTATTATGAAGTGTATGCATGGTTATATTGTACCCCTGTACAGCACCTTGGTCAACTGCGGTTGTTTTCAAACGAGCTTTAGAAATAAACTTTGACTTGACTTTTACTTGACATGCATACAAAATTTGAATCTTTCATTTTGCAACATAAAATATTTCAAATGTTGCCCCACTTCCATATTGCTGGCAAACTGCTAAATAGGACAACAAAAATGGCCGGGGACCCAAGTGCACGCATTTCTAAATGTTTCTTAATTATCAGTATTACATACACCAAACACTTTAGTCAGATGGTAGCTAACACACAAAATATACCTTTGAAGCAGCTTTTTAATAAAAAAATAACTTTTCACTGCTCCTTAAATCTTTAGATTTATGTGAACAATTACTGGGAATATGAAGATAAGAGAGGACAGTAAGATTGAAGTTCTTAACCATGACTCAAGTGCATCACCAAACCCTAACCATTATTTGTCAGACAGGCTGAAGTTTATGGCTGTTGTAAACAGGGCAACCACCTTAAATCCCTCTTCAGTAACCAAACTGCAATCATCTGCCTGACTTAGTCCAGTTTTTTCTACTGTTTGTGCTTATCGCTTTTTATTAAAACAAACTTTTGTGGTTAAATTCTATAAAGTTCTGTGCTTTACTGTATTTTACTGTATATTGTTTACAAAGGCCTTTTCACTTTGTTTCTTACCTTCCTCACTATCTTCATTTAACTATTTAACAAAGTGAGAGGCTATGTGTGACCCTATTCTGTTAAATGTGCTTTACCGCTGTACTTAATCATAAAAACTTAATATATTAACGTCTTTTTACTGGCCACAGAATCTCTGCAAAGAGCTCCATCAGAAAATAGACGTGGTAGATGAGGAGCGGTACGATATTAATGCTAAAGTGGTGATAAATGACAAGGAGGTGAGTTACACCTGTAAAAAACAGGCTGAATTCTTCAGCTTTTAGAGAGGAATGTAGTTTCTCACATGCGTGTGTGTACAAACAGATACAGGACCTGTCTCAGAAGATCTTTGAGCTGAAGGGTAAGATGAAGAGACCAAACTTGAGGAGGGTGAGGGTCTCTGCTGACGCCATGCTGGGAGCTCTGCTGGGCGCGAAGGTCAAAGAGTCTGTAGACTTCAAGGCCAACCTCAAGACTGTGAAGAAGGAAGAAGAAAAGGTGAGGGTTCCTGACATTAAACTTTTTTTCTTCTTAAAAGTTATGAACAGATTTCAATGAAACTTTCAGGAAATGTCCGGATGGGACAAGGAACAAATGATTAGATTTTGGGGGTGAGGCAGATCACTGTCTGGATCCAGGAACTTTTAAAAGGATTCTTTAATACTGCGAGATAGTACCATTTTTGGCATTTACGCATATTTGCATATAGTTTTCATGGTCAAGGAATCTAAATATTTAGATGAAATAAAGGTAGGACTAATATTTATGGTGAAAATCACAATATGGGTTAGGTCTGCGCTCTCTGAGTGCTTTTCTCGTTCTGGTTCATTTTTTCATTTTTAATGACTGAAGTTCACAATCACTTATGTTCAAGGCACCTTCTGGTTTTCACATACTGGGCACCCTTGATCCAGATGTCTTCTTAGTCCGTCTGAGAGCCTTTGTTTGAGCTCTGACCCTTTAAGGCTCTCTTGCCCACATGGGCTCAGTCTGATGGTCTATTCTGTTGCAATTGGTTAGTTCAGTGCTGCTTGGTGCCATGTCATCAACACCTCTATCTTTATTCCACCCTCTCTGCTCTGCAATGGACGTAAACTGACAACCAAACAAAGGTAGAAAGTCACATCGCTACATTAGATCTTTCTGACCCCCTCCAAAATCAGACCAGTGATGACATGTACACCCGCATGTTGTAATTTAACTGCTGGCTATTGAGGTCCAGCAAGCAATGTGGGCTTCATAAATAACTGGACATCTTTTTGGGAAAAGCCTGGTCCAATAGGAAGAGACGGCATCCATCCATGCACTCGGTGGAGCATTTCTCTTATATAAACATGGCAGCTAACGTCCGCCCCGAGCCCCTCCCTTTCTATCTCTCTCTGTCTCCCTTAAGGTGCCTACACACTGAAAGCGACTTGCGCGTCCTCTGCAATTACTCTCCATGCAAAGCCAATGTACAACAGGAATGGGGCAGGGCGAACCCTCCACGTTCAAGCCAATCATGTCGCTCACTGCTCATTGCCAAAGTTAAAAAAGTTGATGTTTTCAGGCGATGTCGTGTGTGGCTGTGTGGCAACAGCCAATCAGCAGCATGTGCATGTGTGACGGTGCCCGTGACAGGAAGTTTTTTTTTTCCTGCTTATAGAGTAACAATCTATCTCTATGTTGGAAACATTAGTGAGTGAGTCAATTAGTTCCGCCTTGATGGACCGCAGAAAACTCACAGAGGATGCTGCTATAGGGCATCAGCTCCAGTGTTTTGTGGTTGGAAGCCAAGTGAAAATGATACAATTGGAATAATGTCAGCTTATACATCCTATTATATAATATATGATATGATCGTGGTGAAATTGCGCAGGAGTGACATCATCGAGCCACAGCAACGGACGACAGTCACCAAAATAAGGTATTTATGGACACTTCAGTGGGTGACGCGATTGTTGTCGTGAAATCGCGTACAGAGTGAATGCAGCTTTACACTCTCTTTCTCCTCTCTCTTTATATGCCTTTCCCCTTTTTGTTTGCTCAAAAAACGGCAGGTGCTACCAGCTGCAGTGAAGAGGACAGAACTCAAGCCACTTCCTAAAACAAACTGTTGGCAAACATGTCAGACGTGGAGAGAAAATATCCTTTCTTTAGTGAAGTTTGTAATTTTGTTATATGTTTATTTAATAAAGAAATGCAGAAAATAACTACTACCAAAGTTGTTAGCATCTATACTAATCTCTGCACAAGCAGGCACTTCCTGCTGCCATCTTGCTCGCATCTCCCACCTCCTTTGCTTTATGATGCGTTCACACCGCAAGCGACCCAGCTACCAAAATAGCGTCGCCCACTGACGTAGCGTCGCGCGTCCATAAATACCTCATTTTGGTCACCGTTGCCGTCGGCCGTTGCTCGGTGACATCACGTCCGCATGAGTTTCACCGCGATCATATCATATATCATATAATAGGATTTATACGCGGACATTATTCCAGCAATCTTTTCACTCTCCTATCAAACATAAAACACTGCAGCTGATGCCCTGCAGCAGCATTATCTGTGAGTTTACCGCGGTCCATCTAGGCGGAACTACTGTCCTCACTGACTAATGTTTCCCACACAGACATGGATTGTTACTCTGTAGTCTGGATGAATAACTGACTGTCTAGGGCATAGACATTTATTATGTCTATGGTCGAGGGTACCGTCACACGTACACACAGCGCTGATTGGCTGATGCTGCACAGCCACACACAACATCGCCTGAATAGATCAACTTCTTTTTAACTTTGACATCGCGCGACGAGTGAAGTGATTGTCTTGTACGCCGCTGTCGCATCGCGGGAGGGTTAGCCTCGCCCCATCGCGGCTGTACATTGACTTTGAATGTAGAGTGATCGCCGAGGTAGTTCAAGTAGCATCCTGTCTGAACGCACCTTTAGAGGATTGGGCTCAGGGCTGTGCTGCTTTCAGTCGCTCACAGTTGTTGTAGATTCAGGCTTGGTAAGATGGATCTGCATTTGATTACAGAGATTTAATCAGGTAGATCCATCTTCACTGAAGGTTAAATGAATCCCAGATAATTACAAAAGGCTAAAAATGTAATGCACATACAGAAAAGGTAGACTTTATTAAGTATTGAAAGACCTTGATATGAAACCTGTGCATCTTAATTAAGGAATTATAATGTATGGATTCAGCTTAAAGCTGCAATGTGGATCGCTGTGTTTAGCACAAATGTTAATCAGAATAAACTGATGCAAATCTTCCTTTTTTACCCAACAGAAAGAGGAAGTGACTGACTGGCGTAAGAACGTGGAGTCCATGTCTGGTATGGAGGGCAGGAAGAAGCTGTTTGACGCTGGGCAATAGAATTCCCGAAGATCTTTGGGAATTTTCTTGGTGCTCTAAACCAAATGGAATCAGGGACTTATCACAACAGAGAGCATGAACACCATGTTAAGCTGATGTATTTGCACATTTCATGTTTCACTGTCAATAGCAAACATGTTCAACTTTTTAATAATTCACACAATACATTTCATAGACAACATGTCATGGAAAACCTGTTTTGAAGGATCAAAACACTGAAGCTTGTGTTTTAACATGAATTGAATTAATTATCACAGCTCTACGAAAGACTGTCCAGGTAACACGGACATACTGCAATTTCACTGTAAATAATTAACAACTGCAGTAACTCAATGTAGAATAAGACAAATTTTACATTTAAACTGGTGGAAGTTGCAGTGATTAGTTAGCTTCCAAAGTAACCTGGAAACAGCAATAGCTGTGAAATCACAGAATTTGTTATATATAGATGTAAATGATCAGTCATAACAGCAAGTTCACCCAAATTTACAGTAATTTTACTGCAGATTACTGTATTTTTTACAGTGGCCCGACCACAGCATTGCTGTTAAAACACAGCTTGTTCATAGAATGGTGCTGTACCAAACCTGCAGTAATTCCATGTAACACTGCACCTCAGGAACGAGTAAATTCCTGCAGATTTATAACATATACACTGATATAAGTGGTTTCCTTTGTGACCTCTGCTATACACAACAATAAACAGGAGAGAACATGGAGGATGGCATATTTGTCAGGAATTATGAATCTTCATCTATTTATAGCATCTTTTTAACCATGGCTTTACACGTTTTAGCTTGTATTTATTTCAAACTTGCCTGTTGGACTGAATACACATTCCAGGGGCAGCTAATGTTGAAGTTAATCGTTTATGGAGATTCATGAGTTAAGCACACTTTAAGGAAACAAAACAAATGTAGATACTGTAAATGAAGAATCAAATAAAATCCTATTCACATCACTCAAATACAAGAGTCCTTTTGTCCAATTCTTTACAGATTTGCGTATTATGACTTGTGGATTGTTTTTTGGTGACAACTGTTGGCCCATGTTTTTTCTGTGTTAACAATGTCAAACACAAAGCACTCCCGATATTAAATGATGCAGTGTACTAACTTACGCCTTAGCATGTTTCTAGTGTTTCCATCCTTACTTGGAGCATGTTGCTCTATTGGGATCAGATTCTGTAAAAATGAAGCCACTCTGCTGACTACATCATTTCTATGCAAAGCATATGGTACAAAGTGAAAGGCACTGATGTTAGGTAAGAAAGGCAGATGATATCAAGGCAACAAAATCATTAGGACCAGCCCTAAACTAGAATCAGTTTTCAATTCCCATTCACATTACTAAGTATCAAAATGTCATCAATATTACATTTTCAAAATTTATGAAAACTTGGGGTTGCTTTTAAAAAAAAATATTTTACCTTATTGAAAGTTACTTTGTTACTGTCTACATTTACCATAAAATTAGAGTGTTGTCAAAACAGTTTTGCCCTCACGAGCTGATCAATATTTTGAGTAAAATGAGCCTATAACATATTTCAATTAAATTTTAATAACTCTTGGATGGTTGACTGACTTAATAAAATCCATAACTAAAAGGCACAACATTATTTAAGTTACAAAATTTGATAAAATGGTTTCAATAATTACATTACTGAAGGTTTGTTTCCTTTTTAGAAGCAATGGGACAGAATTTCATATTTGCACTGTTATGCAAATTGCTACTTCTTTTACATATTTTATTAACAACTGTTCGGGCAGAATGCTTATACACTGTACCTAAGGCCAGGAGATATATCTATTAAATCGATTATTCTTTTGTTGCAGAATCTAATATACTGTATATAGAAATCAAGATTTTTTTCCCTCCAATTACCTGTAACTTTTCTGCCCACCTGAGCTATTTGGACGTTAATATCCTTTCTCCAACTTTATTTCCAGCAGAGACATAGTAACCTACTAGTTGTGGCATTTTTATATAGGCAGAAAAACACATTTTTTCACTGTATTCACTATGGTGTGCACTGCTTTTTTTGCACAGGCACATTTTAGGCTATTACTGGAAGATTTAATGCCAATAATATAATAATTTCTTGTTAAAAGACTGTGAGAATAGTGTAGTTTTCAGTGTTAAGAAAAGCCTACCTCTTAACAACATATCGTACATTTGATCTAAGAGTAAAATTCAGTTTAGGTTGGGACATAATTAGATAAAACTAAGACAAAAGCTATCCTAGGAAGGTCATATGGGGACAATTTTCTTTGGGAGGGAAAAAAACTATTAAAATCAGAGAAGGAGATTTATGACCAATCTTGAGCTTATTTCTAGGCCATACTACCCAGCCCTTACTGTTATCATTATACTGAAATAGGTGGTTGATACACTACACTCAAGCTGAAATCTAACTTAATACAGCAAAATGTTCTAAAAATACTTAATATGACTGGGTGCATTTCGGTACTTTTACTTGAGTACAATTTTTGCGTCTGTTACTGTTTTTAAAGGGAAGTAAATTTTTTGTTAGTCTTTCTAACCCTGGGTATTTATTGTGAAATGCAGCGGAGAGAGTGTAGTTATTCCCTCAAAAAAGTCATGTCAAGACAAATACCATACCCAAAAGTACACAGAAAATAAATTAACTGAGTTTCCAAAACTGCAAACATCAGAGCGGAACTAGCTTGCTGAATGGTATATCTCCATAATGACTTGGCCGTATTTACATTCTTGTTTTACCGAACATTGAGTGTTTCATTGCGACACTAAAGGTCTTGCAGCTCGTCTCTTTCTTTTTCCTGTAAACTACGATGGTCTAAATTGCTTTTTTCTTACGAACACCGTAAAAAAATCCTCTTAACAAACTCCCAGCTTGCCGACTGTACCTCTGAATAACATAACAGACGACGACGGTTACTCCCATCTCCTTCCTCTCCTCCACTGTGAACGTGCCCCGGCCGTTACTACCACTCTAAATATGGGCATGGCGTCTACACAACAGAAACCGCCCACTTTCAAAATCAGCGATTCCGATTGGAGGAACGGACGTCAATCTCCAGCGTGCACGGGAACAGTGTTGTACTGTACATGGCCTGCCAAATACTGTCAACAATTACAGCTGCACTAGCAACATTTAAGCCGGATTTAAAACCGACACAGGGTAAGACGACATTTTCGCATTGATTTTATTTCAGGACGAGGTTGTGAGAAGCCTCGAGTTGTTTTAGTGTACGCCGGAGCGGTCTCAACGCCCCTTTCATACTCTTTCACTGCTCATCCACATAGCAAAACGTTCATTCATCCTCTCAGGATTGCGTATCAGCTAAACATTGGCCTCAAACGCAGCATCCTCTTACATTTTATCGCTAACGTTCTAATTTGTGTCTTTCATCCATACAAGATGTGTGATAACCAGTCGAAGGGGCTTTGCACTGAGGATATCTGCTGAAGCAATCAGCCTTTAGCCTGTCACCTTTTAAAGCCAACCTCTAACCTTTTGCTGGCCCTGCCTCCAACAAGTGTTGCTCCTGCTCTAAGATCAGATATTCAGACTTGTGGCAGAGGATTGTAAGCAAGGTATTAGAGGTATTTTGAAGGAATCTGTGCACTATTCTTG
Organism: Scarus forsteni; assembly: GCA_036419115.1. Taxonomy (NCBI): domain Eukaryota; kingdom Metazoa; phylum Chordata; class Actinopteri; order Labriformes; family Labridae; genus Scarus; species Scarus forsteni. The sequence goes on along the minus strand of JAZDUH010000241.1, from coordinate 202,355 downwards.
GTGAAATGACAACTATATGACTCTTATGTATTTGTCCGTTTCTGGTGATTGTGTACAGGCTCCTGCTTCTGATGTCCAAGTACAAACTCTTTCTGCTGAGGCATGGGGAGGGGAACTGGAACAAGGAGAACCGTTTCTGCAGCTGGGTCGACCAGAAGCTGAGCGAGGCTGGGGTACAGGAGGCCCAGGACTGTGGCAGGCTCCTGAAGGAACAGGGCTACAAGTTCGACTTAGTATTCACCTCCATACTCAGCCGCTCCATACAGACAGCATGGCTGGTGCTGGAGGCCATGGGTCAGGAGTGGGTTCCTGTGGTCAAGTCCTGGAGACTGAACGAGCGCCATTATGGTTCTCTGATTGGCTTGAACCGGGCAGAGATGGCTCAACAGCATGGAGAGGAAAAGGTGAAGCTGTGGAGACGGAGTTATGACATCACACCGCCTCCAATAGATGAATCCCACCCTTACTTCCTGGAAATCTACAACGACCGCAGGTACAACACATGTGATGTCGCAAAGGAGAGCCTTCCCCGAGCTGAGAGCCTGAAGGAGGTGTTGGACAGGCTGCTGCCATACTGGGACAGCACTGTGGTACCAGAGATAAAGAAAGGCAGGACTGTGCTAATTTCTGCTCATGGGAATAGCTGCAGAGCTCTGCTGAAACATCTGGAAGGTATGAACTGACCCAGCACAAGCTTTTACCAACAATACTCTCTCTCTCACACACAGCTTTTATCTTTGTGCTGTGAATGCATCTAGAAGAATTCAGCTGTTTCTTTTTATCAGAGCCATTGATTTGGAGGAACATATTTCAGCCTCAGAAATGGCAGGCTGAACTTTTGCAAAAAGGCCACAGAGTTTATATTTCATTTGGCTGACCTTTCTTTACTCATAAGCTGTGGAGGCTCCATCTGCCACAGGACACTCAGCAACTACACTGTTACATAATATAATGCAGGCTGAGACATATACAGGGGCGAGGACTGGGGGGGGGTTTGGACCAAAAATCACTGACCTTTTTAGCCTAGTGGCGAAGCAGCAGTATGTGATTTATATCTCATAAAACTACTTTCATTATGATATGTTTACAGTACCAGAATCATACATTTCGATGTGGTTGCATTAAAAATAAATTGATAATTGTGATACTTGCTTGATACCATTTAAAGTCCTAGACACTTAATACTGGGCAAGTTTCCATTCTGTGCCATTAAACCTAGCGCCAAACTCTCAAACTGTTTCACTCATTGTTTTGGCAAGTGGCAACCTGGGTGGCCAATGCAGCCCCCTTCTCACCGACTGAAACCTTTGAGTAATTTCATAGGAAATATGACAAAAATTGTGACAATTGAAAAGGAAGTTTGTTCATCTATTTGTAAAGTGTTTTACAGTATGTTTTTTTTATTTTATTCAACAGAAATACAAGGAAAATGTATTTTAGAAACTCAAGGTATTATATTCTTATCAGTCAAAGAGTAGCATTCATCATTTATAAATCTCTTTTTCTAGGTGTTACCAGCGACCTTTAATTTAAAAATACAGATGTTTTTAGTGATGTGAATCAAAAACCACTTCCAGTTAAGAATAGTAAACAGCTCCATCAAAGTATCAATATCATGAGTCTTTTTGCTAATCAGTTCCCTTATCAATTCCTTCCACTGACGGGGTTCAGAATCAGACTTGTGGCTTTTTTTTTTTTTTTTTTTTTACAACAGGCGCCTTCTGCACAACCTTAAGTGAGTGGAAACACCAGCAACTTGCAGAAGCAGTCCTCAATGCTGTGACGTGTGTTTGACATTGTTGCCACTGAAAATCTACAGGCCAACATTTGTCCAAAAGGAAAATCTACAGGAATCAATAAGGAAATCGTTAAAGAATTGTATTGATAATAGCATTGATATTGATAAAGTCATATCAATTCCCATCCCTAGATTTTTTAGTAATAAATTCTGATAAAAGCTATAACGCCATTCATTTAATGATCAATAGTATAGAAATGTACCAAAAAATTAGGATCTTTTGTCTTTTCTTGAATAAAACGAACTAAGAGCTCTGGCCAGATTGCTTTGGCATCATCTGAACAAGAAGAGCTGAGCATTCTTCTCAAGATGTTACCACTGCGTTTGTGCAACAAAAGTGTAGATGATTTTGCTGATGAAAAATATCGTCAAATGCAAAAATGACCAAATATTGGCTGTATCAAGATCATACTTGTGTTGCGACGGGATTAGTGACCTTTTTGTTCTTACTCATATATCCTTCTTGAACTGTAAGTGTTTAGAGAAGACAAACCGCCACCGGCTTCTCTGACGTCCCTTGCTGAGTTATAAATGTGGAAAACTTCCCTATCTCACAATTGTGTCATTCTCTTCATAAAAACCCTTGATCTACAACTGTTTTTAGATCACCACCACTATGTTATCACTTCCGTATTGTACCATGACTAACGTTCTCTGAAACTTTTATTAACATCCATGGAGAACTTTTCAGTTATCTTCTTACAGGTGGACAGGCGGACAAACCACATAACCTCTTTGGCAGAGGCAGTAAAGAAAAATACTTTAAGTAAATTATGAAATATAATTTTTAGATATATAAACTGTTATTTAAAGTGATAGTTTGAGAGAAGTTGTTGTAATTGTTCTGAATATAGCATGTAATTACCCGACAATGTTTTTATGACTTTTTTTTTTACATCCAAAATTCAGAGGCAGAGTCAGTTGCACCCTTTGCTGAATATATCTGTACAGATGCAGAGCTGATCTCTGCCCCTATGGCCAAACCCACTTTTAAAATCCTGAACTATCCCTTAATGCTGCATAAACTGTATCCATACAGTATAAACAACACTGTTGAAGTTCACATGCTGATCTTTAAGACTCATTATTTACCCTGCAGTAGCTGGATTTGTGTTAAAATGATGTATTTCTGGGATAATGGAGTTGTAGGTAAATAAGTTTTTTTATTTTTACTAAAAGGTTGGCACGGACCCTAGCTTTGATGAGCATGTCCTTTGCTGTTTTAATATTAATATATTAATATCAATGCATTTTTTTTTACAGGTATTTCTGATGCAGATATCGCCAGTGTGACTTTACCTACAGGGATACCTGTTCTGCTTGAACTGGATGACAACCTGAAGCCAGTGAAACCACGTCAGCTCTTGGGAGATCAGGTCAAGATTCAGGCAGCAATTAAAAAGGTGGAAGACCAGGGAAAGGCCAAAGCATCAATCTGAATGCACTAAACTGCCTGTAGACTTAAAAAGGCTCTAATTTGATTCCCAATATAATAGGTACTGTAATAACTGTTGAAAGACTTAGCTGATTAAATGACAACAGCGAAAAACAACATTATGTTGTCACTAAGATTTAAAAAAAAAACCGACATATCAGGCAAACAGCATTTTTAGTTTAACAAAGTGTCTTCTATGTGTATGTTGTACAGAGAAACTCGCTCGATCTGTGAGCGAGAGTGCAGTCCAGAGCGCATTGCATAGCAATGGCAACCTATATGAGAACTTTAAATATTAAAACTCTGAGTTTCTCAGTTAACTCTACGTAAAAAGACACTTGTGTTAAAAAGACGGCAGTGTGTCTCAATATGCAGGGTTCATTTTCAAGGACAGGTTTACTGAAAGTCTTAAAGAGGAGTTTCAGTATGTACAAAACTTTGTCTGTGTATTAATTTGGACAAAGCTTCTCATTAGCCATCTGTCACAAAAAGGTGAAGCCAAAATACCCCCAAAACTGGTACTTACATTTTGCTCTGGTGACATTTTGGAGCAAGATTAGGGCACAAGGGAGTCAGATGGTGAAGTCTTAGGCTGTGTTTCCACGGACACCTCTGACTTAAAGACGCAAAGATTTGTCCTATGCGTTTTAGAATTCTTCTATGTCAGACAACGACGCTTGGAGAAGAGTTAATCTGCTGTAGTATGCATGCTGGTTCAGTAGATGGCACTGCATGTCTGCAGAGAGGCAGCGCTGCTACAACACACGAACGAAGAAGAAAAACTTTTCGCAAACAACAATGGCGAATAGACACACAGAGACCCAGGAGTTTCTTTTCTGGACAACAAATCAGTTCAGACAAATGCAAGGCCAAAACTCCACGAAAACTTAGCGGATCTCACCGTTTTTGGCGCCATGTAAACGCAGCCTCAGAGTTGTTACCATGCCTGTGTTACAAACAAGAGCACATGCTGAGCTTGCTTCTCTGTTTTCTGGATATTGATTCTTTCTTAAAATTCTCTGCTCACCCAGTTTGGTAACAGAGGCTGCAAGAAGTCAGATTTGTAAGTGATGACATTGGAGCAACTAGTTTGTGTATGTAATAGCTTGATAATAATGACAGAATTCAAGTTTGGCAAAAAAATGTAGTTGACCAGTAATATAATTTTATGGTCTTTCACAGCTTATGATAAATGACAAATGAAATGAAAGGGCGCCTAAAAGGCACTGTAAATGGGACATTCCCAGAACTGTTGCAGGTCTTGGCATGGTAACTGTGTCCATCTGTCCTGACAGTAAAGTTCAGTGGCCCGTATCAGAAGATTTTAAATGAATACAAATTATTGAACACTTTATGCTTAATTTTGAACATGTAAAAAAAGAAAACAAAAATATGTGGTTACCATGAAAAAATACACACATATACAGAAACAAAATAACAAGAAGGTAAACTTTTGACATGATGGCTTGTTACATTAAGAATATGATGTTTGCACAGTTTTGGAGGGGGAGCTCTGTATATTCTGGCTTCACTTCCAGGTAACTGCTGCTTTGTCCATCTTAATATACAGTCCATGGTGCAGTGAGAGTCTGACCTGGATTCAGAGCATATTTGTAACTGGTCAGACTGGTGAAACAACATCAGGAGAAAGTTCAGATGTACTGTTAATGCTTTAGCACTGTGTTGAGCTGTATTAAGTGTAAGCACTGAGAGGGGGTGTGGCTTGTGTCTGGCTTTTAAGGTTACCGTACCCTTGTTATGCCTGTACTGTGACCCTAATGTGGTTGTTTATTTATTTGCCAATTAACAGATGAGTAGTATTGTGTTGATGCTGATAGATCTTGGAATACCATGCTTTTATGTTACATTAATAAGTTCTGGAAAAATCCCCTTGTATGTGTGCCTTCAGTGTGGACAGAGTAATCACTTTTCCTTTACGAATGGATTTTTAGGGAATTTATTTAAAAGTACTCTTTTAACAATCTTACCTCAGAGAGACTAATGGTCAGGCTGTTCATTCCAAGAACAAGTAATTTGAGCCACAAAAGTGCTGTAATGCAAAACCTTCTGGAATATTTGTTACCCACACTTAAAAGTGGCTTATTTGTGATGAGTGAACACAGACCTTTTTTTTCATAGATTTATACAGAAAATTTGCTGTTACATAAATAGGGAGAGGTTGCAACACTGTGGTCACCAACCATGACTGTCTGGTATGAAAACTACTTTTGTTTTGCACTTTTTAAACTATATTCTAAGTATTTCTATAAATGCCTTTATTTTTTGAGCATTTGAAATTTGAACTACTGGTAGTCAAGAACAAGAGCTATGTTGGTTTTAATTCTATATTTACAGTGGAAATGCTGTTTTCATTACTTCTGCAATACTGATAACAAGCATGAACATGTTACAAGCTACTTATGAGTCTGCAAATTTTGTCTGCCTCCCACAAGCACTATCTTACATTGCAACTGTGTGCATAAGCTACTTCATTGTACTGTGTATTGTGTGTTTCACAATTGTGTCCTGATTCTCCCATGTCGTCGTGTTTATCTTGTACACTGGTCTGTGAGATCAACAGGAGAAATTCTGAAGGGTACAGAATTCTGATATATTGAACATTTTCCCTGCTGTTCACTCTTTACACTCTGTAAAGTCTGCATAATACAATAAAAGGGAATTGCACTTCACAAGTTAAGTTTCTGTGGTGTAACTGTTGAGATTTTTTTTAAAGAATACAGTTTTTGTAAGACATGTCAGATGTCCTGCTGATTCCAAGAAGATATAAACATTGTTATGGAGCAATGAGGATAAATTAGAAAAACAAACAACAGAACTGTTTTGAAAGTACAAATATGCCTGTAATTTAGATTCTGGTCGCCTAAAGCCCACTGGAAACAATAAACCACTGAGAGTGTTTGGCTGACGCAGTCAGATCCAGAGGAGTGGTTCTTTTCTCAACCATCTCTGAAACTTTGCCAAACCAGTGAGGCTGAGCCAAGGGGAAACCCTCTGATTGGATGGAAATGCTTTTAAATGGACACAATGAACAGAGCGATTTTTTGTCTGTCACCATGGAGGCTAATAATGCTGTATATTCTTGGGATACATTTAGTAATAGGGAGGACATATGCTCATACCAAGCCCATACAAGCCAACACAAGTATCATGATTGATCAAAATGTGCACATAATCAGAAAGTTTATTTCCATTTTTTGGCTCCTGTGAATGACATCATTAACAGGAGCTAAAAATGAATTCTTGATACAGGTCTTTTTAAAGAAAAAGTACATAAGTATGACACAAACATATGCAAAGCAATCAATGTAAAAAAAATAGACTAAACAGTTACCCACATAAATTAATAGTAAGGAAATAAAAGGACTCAAACAGTTTGAAAGTTTAACATAACAAAGCACTTCCTTTACATGTGTACACATCATTAACCAGTGCCAGTGCTGCTTTTTAAACTTATTTCCATAACCGTCATGTGACACTGCAAGAGCATTTAAAACGGTCTTTTGTAAAGACCCCATATTTTGTCTCCAAGTTTTCATGTAGTGAGTACCTCTTAACTGATCTCAGTCTGTCTGAGACTCTCTGTCAGAGCTCTTCCCTCCTTGATGTGACTTCCAATTTACCTCAGAACTGGGGATGACATCATATCAGAGATATCAGTGTTCCAGTGACAAAGTAGAAAAAACTTGCCAATCTACCAGGATATTGTTAGTCTGCGCTGTGTTGTAGTTGGCACATATCACATGACAAATACTAATAACACTACAGCAGCACTTTTATATATATATATGTATATATATGTCAAACAATGCTATGTCTACAGCCGATTTAGTACAACAAACCCTCGTCAGAAGAGCTAATAAACTGAATAATACAGGAGCTTAACAACTGCTTACACCCGGTCAGCCATCTTTGAATGTCAACACAGGAGTGGTGAGAATCCCTCGATTTCCCAGTATGCCAATTTGTAGAAAAAACAATCGCCAAAGCATGTTGGAACAAAAATGTTCTTCTTATTTAGTGTTGTTGTTTGTTCATTTAAAACAAAAATGCAGTTAAGATCTGATCAAACTGTCGTTGAAGCAGTTTCTGTACAAGTGGTCACTTCCTGCTGTCATCTCACACATAGCTCATTCTCTTCCTGCTCTAAAGGGCTCTGATTGGGACAATGCCACTTTGGGCTGCTCACAGTTGTAGATTGGGGATTGGCAAGATGGACCTGCGTGATTACAGACTCAATCAGAAAGGTCCATCAGCCAGTCAAGCTTAGCTAACAGCCTAACTTTTCACTTTAATAACTGTGTGATTTCAAGCAAGAATGGAAACAGAAGCAACATCATTAAATATCCGGAGTGTCACAGAAAACCTGCGTGGGTGACTTTTTTCTCTGAGAATATTCACAAAATCAATGAGAAAAACCCCAAACAATTGTATCACAGAGCAGAATCAATCACTGCGACTGAATCAGCAAAACCATATCAATAACAACCCCAAACAACAACACACACAAGCCAAGCTTTAAAATTCTCTTTTAGAAGTCATTTTAAATCACCTCCAAAATGCTGATTATTTTAAATAACTGCACAACTCAGAGACATCACATTAAAACAGACTTCATTCCTACAATCAGTGGAACAGCTGGAGCAGGCGGGGCTGCACTCTGCTTATAAACCTCTGGTCCCTCTGCCTCTGATGATTTCCAGCAAGAAGCCAGTGTGGTCTATCAGCCTGGTAAGTCTGATCATTGCTTTGCATGACACTTTCTCAGGCTATGAAGCACATGAGGAGGAATCTCACTGTATATGCAGCTTGTTTAAGAGATTATCTGCATTAGGCATCAAGCAGAACTTTTTAAAATGCGTGTTTATGAAGTTTTACATGTGGTGGTATTTTCTTCTGCATGGTAGCTTTTTACTGATATCAAAACCCTCATTGATTCTCTGCCACTTTGATACTTTTCTATTATTCAATGGGAAGATGGGACAACACATTTCTATCAGAACCTGTATACCTGTTTCACACAGCTTAGAAAAAACTATTTCCTATCAAGACAACTAAATAATATTTTAAGTGTCTGACAACCAAACAAAGTTGTTTTTTAAGATTTTTTTTTGTGTGTGTGCAAATTTTGGTCTGTTTTTGTGGATAAAATATTGTAACTCATTTATATTACTCAATGGTTATATTTTTCATCAACATAAGTGACACTGTTACCTTATTTACTGGCTTTTAGGAAACATTAGATGAAAGCTTTCAAGCTTGCCAACAATAATCAAAACAAAACAGTCAGTTTGGAAGGAAAATATCCCAAAAATCCTTTATAACAGGCACAAGGCAGTTATTAAAAGTAGCTTGACATCAAATTTATTAAAAAATAAACTGTTTCAACGAACAAATAAACTGGACGACGCTAACTGGAGAGAGGACGACTCTATAATGTTTCCGTCTCACTCAGTAATTAAAATAGGAAAAACACTGGCACTGCTGGAATGAAAATCCCCTTACAAATCAATCAAACTCAATAAAAAAAAAATGGAATATGCATTTATTTAAAAAACATGTCTTTGTGTTAACAATACTTGAAAAGAAGTTAACTGCATTTGAATGTGAATGTGATGGAAAAAAACTGTTAAGCACAAAATGTTCTATAGCTAACAATGAAGGACATGACAGCCTGTTTAGCTGGGGTTACAAAAATCCTCAAGAAATGTAATTAAAGATGAATTTTATTCATTTTGTCTCTCTAAGTATGATTCTATATTGGGGTCTTGGATCCAGTCCCATTGTTTGTAGTTCCATGAATGAAACATGTGCAAATTAATATTGATTTCTCACAAAGAAGATGAATAAGCAATGCCTGATTCTTTTACTTTTCACAAAGCTTTCAGTTCAGTTTGTCAATATGATTCTGTTAAGTTTTATTCTATACCTTCACAGTCTTTGAACTTTCACTTCTCTCTTAAGCTTGATAGACATTTTTATTGTTGTGGAGTAGCTGATGATGGGAGTATGAGAAGTCCTATCAGGAGTTTTGAATCCTGGATAGTTAATATGTCGAGGCTCTGACTTATACTCTGCACAGAGAGCTTTAACAAGATCTCTAACCTCAAGCGGCATGATCTCACCTTTGTCTGAATCTATCTTAAAGCATTGAACTTGACCATATTTAGTAAGTGTGTCCATCAGAGCAGGGCTGGATTACTCAGGCACTGAAAAGTAAAACAAAACACAATCTTCATGCAAATATGATTATGTTTTCAGTCACTGATTTGACACTTTAATAGTAAAGCTGGATCATACCACTGTTGCCAATGATTCTATAGTTATGGCTCATAAAAGTCATAACACTTTGTGCTTGTGCAGAAGTAATCCAACAACTTTCCAGTTTGACATGTTGTCAGTTGCAAAAACAGTGAGCAGGTGCCCGGCTGTGGAAAAGTTGCTCATTTTATTTAACGTTCACAGACCGACTCCTTTCCTTAGATGGTCTTGTGGATAAAGGCTGTGACCACACAGGGTTGGAGTGAGTGTGTTTTTATTACCATTGACTCTTTCTCTCTAGACATGGGAAGTGTGTTTATGTGTCAAGGGCATCCTCCCCTGCTCTGGAATAGTAGAGCCAAGTTTTATGTGTCATACAAAAGAGTTCAATAGATTATTCTGAAAATACATTCTCAACTCTGGATGATTAATTCTGCTCATAAAAATAGACCACAAAGACAAGCTTGATCTTAATATTGTGTACATGTTTATGGATAAAGAGGAGTTTATTATGACCAGGAGCAGAGCTCAGACAAACCTCAAAGTGTTGTAATATTTAAAAAGGTTTAAAAAATTACATTTAATAAGGCAAATATAACATTCAGTCTCTAACTTTTGGTCAGAGTAAAAAAGTATCTGTAGTTTTGAAGCTTTGTGTTTGACAAGTGAAGGAAATGATCCTCAACAGCAGCAGGTTTAGGGACTAACTCTGACATTGATGGGGCTATTTAGCTCACCATTAAGCCCTCTTGTAGAGGACTTTGTACTCTTTTCAAGTTTTATAAGTCCTAAAGTGTGTTTCACACTTTGCATTTTACAGAGTGAAAACAGAAATGCATCAGGGGTAATGAATATTTAAAACAAGAGGGACTAATATCAAGGATTGTGAACTTCATCTAGCAGTCATAAAAATAAAAAAAGCATTAAATACAATGTTATACACTGAGAAATATTCTGGGTGCAGACATAAAAAGACCCACAGGCATCCGATGATCCTCGATTGATGTGACAGCATTTACGCTTTTCATCAATTCACCTTCAGCTGGTTTCTCTGTCAAAGTTACCCAGTTGACTGTCCAATAATGCTCTAAAAAACCCACTCCTTTTGATATTTTTATATATTATAACTCTATAATTTGTATGATATAAGCCAAGGATGGGCAACTAGCATTCCCAGGGGCCACATGCAGCCCCCCTCCTCTCTAAATGTGGTCTGCCAGCCAGACTGAAATAGTAAAAGGTCTATCAAGAAAAAGGGAAAGTGGCAAACACTGTCATGCCAAAAAAAAAAAGGAACATCTCCAAAAATGTTGAGCTGCAATTGGCTATAATTGTTTCTGTGATACTTCTATTTATTCATTACATATAACTATTCTTCTAAAATAAAAACACAGTTAAAATATACTTCAATAACTGGTAAATATGGATGTCATTTTGAATCACGTTTGAAATTTGTCTTTTGCTAATTTTTATTGCCTATTTCTACTCACATTTGAGTTAAACATGAAACTACACAGCACTCGGAGAGCCGCACCCTGGCAAGGTAGCTCATATATTTCTGTTTCTTCTACAGGCAATAGTTCAATGATAAATTTATCATCATGATCTGATTCCTTGACCATTAAAACCTAGTGCTCAGAAAGTTATTGATCAAAAATATCATTCTCTAATGGCAGTTATCTGGATCACTACCAAAATTTTGATAATTTCTAGGTTGGGCCATTACCAACATCCCCTGAAAAAGTCAGCAAAAGTCATCCAGTAGTTTTTTCATAAACTTGTTAATAAACAAACAGACACACAGATGCCGGCAAAAACATAACCTCCTTTGGGGAGGTAAATATTGATACCAAACTGTCATATGACGATGACAAATGTATTTTTTTGGCCAAATGATATATTGTATCTGTTTATGGGCTGCACGGTGGTGCAACAGATAGTGCTAGAGCTTCACAGCATGAAGCTGGTTTGATTTCCTGTGTCGCCTTCTCTTGTGGTGTGTCCCCGTGCATGTGTGAGTTTTTTCAAGGTGCTCTGGCTTCCTCCAACAGACCAAATACATGCTTTTTAGGTAATGTGATGACTCTTAGTTGTTCTTTAGAGTGAGTGTGTGTGTGTGAATGGTTGTCTGTCTGTATGCCAGCCCTGTGATTGGCTGGTGACCATTAGATTCAGCTGGGATAGGCTCCAGTCCCCGCCACCCTGAAATGGATAATCAGTGTAGATCCTGGATGGACATTATTTTTTACTTTAGGGCAGTCCTATTCAATTAGCGGCCCGCGGACCACATGCAGCCTGAAAGCAACCCTCAAGTGGCCTGAAATAAACGAGACTGGTACTTAGGTCCGGTGAGTAAAACAGAAAAAACTTGTACAAACACTGACAAGGTCTTACAAAAATTCCGACATTATTACAGACATTGCTTGCAACACGTTCTGAAAGGTTGCTTGTAAGGAAGTTACTATAATGCCCTTTCAAAATGTGACCGGAAGATATATTTTTTTAATCTGAACATTTTTACGTTCATACGCACCTTAATATGTGCTGGTATTCACCTGTCAAAGTGTGTTGAAGTTATCCATTTGAGGTGTAAAATTTAAAGAAACAGTATTTCAGAAGTTTAGTTGAAGTGCTGCTCTTTATTGAGTTCATGCCCTTTTGGATGTGGGAATAAATCAACAAACATCCAGTGTGTTTGCTATCTATTTGTGTCTTTTGAGTGGTTAACTTTGCTAACTGTCTGCCAAAAATGTCCGGCCCAGCTCATGTCCTAGAGTCTGACAATCTGAATTTCTAATTGAATAGCCCTGCTTTAGGGTATCATACAAAATGAAAGTAAGGACTCTTTGGGAACCAAAGTTGATAATCACTGTTGTAAGAAATGTTTACTGTACTTTCAGTTTAGATGAAACATGTTTTAGTTGAAACAAAGACAAAGGACAACGAGCTTACAATGATTGAGCTTAATCCTGGAAAAATGAACTTACCATGGATAGAAAACCACTGAAAAAAGTCAAAAGAATCAGTGAAACCGTGAAGTATTGGATCACAAGGTGCAGATCACTTTTGACATGTTATCAAAGCAGTCTGTTAGCTTTATAAAGTTTCACTTGGAGACCAAAAAGACACAACAGTAGGTAGCATCCATCTGATGCCCCACCACAGGAGCACAACACAGTGCTCCTTAAAAGCCAAGTGCCAAGTCACCAGGATGACTGAATCAATCAATAAGCTAATCAAACTTTATCTATATAGCCCTTTTTATTCAAGAAAATGTAGCACAAACTGCTTCACAAACAAAAGGAAGTTTGACCCAAACCCACTCCGCCCCGCTGTTCATACACAGTCTTGGTAAAATAGATTTTAAATAAAAGATGTAACCAGTACACACCATCTTAAAGGTTTAAAATGAGTAAAAACTGAATCAAATAGAACAAAAATAAATTTAAATTATGGAAAAATGAGCAATAATAAAAAGGTGCTGTAATGAGAATAAAAACACTAAAAGATAACGGCAATATGTTCAAACAAGGGTATAAAACACTTAAGAAGAACTTGGGGAAAAACAATAAAACAAGAGAATAGGAAAAGATAACTGAAGTTAAAACAGAATAAGAAAAAATCTTAAGTTATTAAAAGAATGAAGATGGCTACATTAAATTTAGGTAAAATTTGGACTAAAGGGTCACTTGCGTCAGCAGGAGAAAGCTCTGAGGAAGTAGAATGTCTTTGTGGTGTGATAATGTTATAACTGTTTTCAGTATATATCTATATCATTGAAGTGAGAGTGTGCATATATGTATATGTATCTATGGTACATACTGTATACCATACCCATTATCATATCACTATCAATATTACTTTCATTTTCATTTTCTTACTTCTCCCTTCGTTTTCTTTTTTTGTCATTTTTTTGCTTGTTTAAACAGGTTTTGTTATATTTTTCTGGTAAGTGAAAGACAAGATGGGGGAGAAGAGGAAAAAAAGTTTGCTTTTGTTGGATGCAATGATATTTTATGGTTTGATCTGTTGTAACGTGCGAGCAAAAACCTAATAAACACGTGTATAAAAGAACAGACTAAAGAGGGAAGTCTTGGGTTTGCTTTTTAAAACACTGATGAGTCTCAAAGAGATCAAAATGTTAACTTTGAATCAAATACCTTGCTGCTCTTATGTGGCTGTTAAAAGATGTTACAGTTTAAAAATTGGCTTGTAGCAGCCATAATATTGACAGTGAACCCTCTTCCCACACTTTCTGGCTGCAGCATCATTATATAAAGGCGAGTAACCACGATTCCAGTGGAAATAGGTTATTCTAGGTAGATTCTCTTTATTTACTTCTGTCTTTAAAATGTATTTTGTCTTGAGTGGGTGTTTTTCCACCAGCCAAATTACCTCCTAGTGTAAACCATTCACACTGTCCATGGCCCTGAAGTTTGCCAAGCAGGGACACCACGACTAACAGCCTGTGTACTTCCATAAAAGGAGGCCAAGTGCATCGCCTGAGCTGAGGGGGATGCAGAGCAGGGAGTGCACGGAGTTGCATCTGTTTTCATTGAGTATCCAGGAGGGGAGAGAAGAAACTCAGCTTTGATTTTGGATAAATTTAGTCTTTTGTTGACTCTCATTGACAAATAGAGCAACCAAGCAACAGTCTATTCTTTTTATAGATTACACCAGACAGTAACTGATGGATCACTTGTGACCTTTTGCCTCTCAAAGAAAATAGTGGAGAGATGAATAGCCTGTGAGAGCGCCCCGGCGGTCTTGAGGCTGAGATGCTCTAAAATCTACACTTTCCCAGATGATGGTTATCGGCTGCTGCCTAAGAAACACCCCGTCACAACCAAACTGTACACAAACACTCTAATGAACTGGGAGGACCACACTATGTTTTGGTTTGAACACTGTGAGGAATTTGCATCCTGGTCAGAGACTTTTTCATCTGTGACCATGTTTGGTCATGTGGAGTAAGCAGCTGCTGCTCCTTGATTGATTGTGAACGCCTCTGAGGAAACCGTTTGTTCTGTCAGAGTATGTGAGAACTTTTTTTTTATCTTTAAACATGATTAATAATGATTTTAACATATAAACTGAGATCCGTGGACAAACTGATATTGACTTTGACTGTATAATAGGCACTGTTTTTATGTGTGCAAACTACAGTGACAGCAAAACCATTTTTTTATAGAGGTGACAGATGGAGTAAACAGTAACTACTAAAAATTTATACCCCTCGATTTTTGGGCAGCAGACTTGACCCTTCCTTACCCATATTGTGATTTTCATCATAAACATTAGTCCTACCTTTATTTTATCAAAATATTTAGATTCCTCGACCATGAAAACATACAAATATGCACAAAGGCCAAAAATGGTCCTATCTCGCAATGTTAAAGAATCTTTTAAAAGTTTCCTGGATCCAGACGGTGATCCGGATCACTCCCAAAATCTAATCATTTGTTCCTTGTCCCAATCCGGACATTTCCTGAAAATTTAATCGAAATCTGTCCATAACTATTTCAGTTATGTTGCTAACAGAGAAACAAACAAAAAAACAAACAGACGCCAGCAATAACATAACCTCCTTGGCGGAGGTAATTAACTGAAATTTTCCTCAAGAAAAGGAAACTAGATGGAATAATCAGATCTAATTTCATCTTGTAGAAAATAGAGGCAAGTTAGGAATATATCCAATCACAGCTACTTTGGTTGTGTGGAAAGGTCGGATGAGTTAAGAGGGACATCCAATCACAGCTGCCTTAGCTGCATGGTTGTGGGATAAGTTGGGGAGCGATCCAATCAGAGCTGCTCTCTTTATGAATTTATATATTCATGTAGAGCAGGTTCACTGTTTGTTGTCAGTTCTGGTATTGTTACTGAGATGCTCTGCCAGGTAGCCTAAATAAAGGTGACTGCATTTCACAGAAAAGTTAAATTTGTTTCTCTTAATTTATACATTCAAACTTTACTGGCATTCAGTGAAGGGTTTTAGGATGTTTCACTTCATCCAAGTGTAAAACATGACTTCAGAAATTCAAGGAAACACAAAACATGCCTTAGCTTTTACACTTCATATTTCAGTCAACGAAAATTACTGTAAATTTTGTCGACTTAATGTTGTGAATTTCATGAAATGAAACTAGACTAAAATTAATTTATATTTAGATGACTAAATTATGACTAAAACTAAAAGTCATTTTAAGCAAAAGACTGTCACTAAAACTACATTAGAAAGTACTGTCAAAATTAACACTGGACAGCAACAGCTACTTGGCAATGTTAACAGGATAGTTAACTAAAGAGGAAGTAGTTGCAGCTTTATCAAATCATACCCTGCTTATTTTAATCACCTTGGACTTAAATCAAGTGAGTCAAAGCAGAAAAATATTAAGTTTCTTCAGGATGTTGTATAAGCATTGTATGGCAACAAGGCATTTACTGTATCTGCAGTACACTACAGTTCAGACAAAGTATTTGACCTGGACTTTGGGACTGAATTGCTTTAAACATTCCAAATTTGTTTGACTACATTATAATTCTGGTGCATATTATCCTAAGGTCCAGTTCATACATAAATCTGGCATAACATTAAGACTATACACAACAAACTGTGATGCACTGTGCATTCTGACTCCTTTCTATCAGAATCAGCATAAACACCTTTGGCTATTTTTTGATGTTTTGGTGCTGTTTGTGCTTTCATTGATAGAGAAACAGTGGACAGTGAAATGAGGTGAGGGAGAGTAGGGGAGGACAATCTGCAACTGGACCTCATGCTGGATTCAAATCCAGGCTAGCAGAAGCATATTTGTGATGTACCTGGTTGCTCCCACTCAAACACCAGCATAACTTTTGTTAGATACTGACCATTGCAGCCATGAAGACCCCACAAGAGCTGCAGTGTTGGAGATGCCCTGACCCAGTCATCTAGCCATCACACTTTGGCCCGAACCAATCTCGCTCAGATCCTCGCGCTTGACCATTTTTCCTGCTTCAAACATCAACTTTGCGGACAAAATGTTCACTCACTGTCTAATATATCCAACCTACGAACAGGTACCATGATGTAGAGATAGTCAGTGTTCCCCCACCAATACTTTTCATTCATTACCCTCTGAAAACTTAATTAAGCTACTTTATTTACTAGCCAGCATCAAAAAGTATTCACAAATAAACCTTAAAGCCACTCGTTGGTTTTCCCTCTTTAAAAAGTAGATTCTCTTTATTTACTTCTGTCTTTAAAAATGTATTTTGTCTTAGTGGGTGTTTTCCACCCAAATTACCTCACTAGACTTATTCTAAGCCACAATTTCCTGATATGTCTAGATTAAGACTTTATTTGAAGATTTAAAGGCTAAAAATAAAGCTTGAATCGCTTCAAATAAGTAAAATAATCTGACCATGAGAGGAGACAAATCTAACTTAAAGGGTCTTAGGATGATTTTATTTTATCCAGAGTAGATTTTAAACCTGAGTCGAACTTGCTTGTTTCTTCGACAGATATTTTCTCATCATTGCAAGCAGTTCAGTGCCTTATTTTTTCTTTTTTATTCCTTGTCATATCATATTTATCTAGACTTGTGAGGTGAATATAAATTACAATAAGTGTTAAAGATATTTCTGACACACTTGCTGAGATTTCAGGTTTGCAGTGTACAGAATCATTTTGAGTTCCTGGTAGTGGACATTCAACTTTGAAAGGACTTATCAAATGTTTACCTTATGGCTGTGCAGTGACTAATCTTAGTAATAACACTGAAACGCCTCTAACATGAGGATGGGGGCAGTACAATTTGGTCAGTATGTGTATCATGCTGGCACTGTTAGAGTGAGATAAGGAAACAACAGGAACTCACTGTGGCCTGTCATCAGTCACCCAGTTGCAGTACTTTAATTTACCAGTACACACCAGTATGACTGAGAGATTGAACTATCAGTGGCATCAGTTTAGCCTTCCGTGTACAGCACTACAGTTATGAAAAATAATCATTTAAATGACAAGAACAAAACCATTTTTTTATAGAGGTTGACTGGACAACTCTACCTGCAAGTAAACAGAGCATATAATTTCATTTAAGGTCTCCCTGATTTTTTGGAGCAGCAGACTTGACACCTTTTAATCTTTAACCTTTTTGACAGTACAGACCCTGTGGGAATAATTAAGCACCAACAGCCTGCTTCTTTTTCATACAAATTACCTGTCAGGTAAAATGCAGGGCTGCACATCTTTGCTGAATCTGAGCCAATGCAAACAGGCCTGGACCTTCACTCTATAAAGTCTGTGAGCAGCTCCAGGGAGTCCATGTAGTCCTGATTCAGAAACAGACCACACATCATCAACATACTTGGACTGGACTTGAATAAGAACAGTTGTGAGGGGATGATAAAAGGATTATAGTTTGTCAAAAAGCTGTTTATTTTGGCTGTAGTAATGATGAATAGTGAAACAGCAACAGCGTTGACTGCTGTGGTCGTAGTAATGGACAGATGTATTACTTAAGTGAAGAAGGTGCACTTGACATAGTGGATGTCGTAAATGGATATATGGTATATATCCTAGCATGTGTTGTCTGTAAAGGGATAACAAATAGTTCTTCAATGATAAAATGTGATATGTTTCTTTTAAAAATGAAACAATATTGATATTTTTTGATACCATAATCATTTCAGCAGATGTCTAAAACAAACATCAGCAACTTCGGTTCCTAGTTATCAAAAAGTTGAAGACAAAGTCCAACTGTCAAAATTGCGTAAATACATTGGCAACTAATCTGTACATTTAGGTGGTCAAATAATTTCCATAATCTTATATCTATAATCATACAATGTGTTTCTAATTGAAGAAAGCTGCTATTTGAATTACTGTTGGTATGAAAAAAAGTACAGAAACTTTAAATAAGGGAAACTGTCACTCTTGCCAGTTCCATTTACCTTTCTAATTATTGCCAATGTATTACTGTAATTTAGGAGTTTTACTGTTTCTTACAATGACATATAGTAAATACTCTACAGTTATTGTAAAGGTATTTGTTGCCATAATAAGAATCAGGTACATATTTTCTTTGAATTCTATGAATAAAAAAGAAAGAACTTCTTCAGTAAGATACGTCTAATCTCCATATCATATTGATTGGTGGTATCAAACAGTACAAGACCTGCTGTCATTCAGTCAAATCCATAACCATATAAAGAGGGCACTGTCAAATTTGCACAAATAAGTTTTAAACATTCAGGAAAGTAAGTTGAACAAACAAACAGAACAAAGAGTGCACTTACTTTTCCAATTATTGACAAGTTTACTTGATAGTGGAGGAGTTTGCCTACAATTTTTGGAAAATAAATAATCAATAAAATTGCCGAGCATAGGGTATGTAAGTCAGTCTCAAGCCAACTTAACAAGACTGCAAATGCTACAATAATCATGTAGCCGAAAATGTTCCCTTTTTAGGTCATTACATTTATCTAGTCAGATTAAAACATCAGGCAACAACACTTCTCCAAACCTTTTTATCTTTTAAACTAACATTAAATATTTTGATTTATCACTTTCAATTCCAGGGAAGTCAAGTGTATAAAAAAGAATTCAAGTTTTCCAGGAAAGCTCTTCACCTGGAGTGGGTCCTGAGCAGTAGATGTTTTGGAAAGCCCAGGTCCATTCACTTTGAATTCCTCTGAGACTGTTTATGGTGTCGGCCATTGTAAGAACTAAACTGTTTTATCTCCGCTTGTCCAGCTGCTCACACAGTTGGTGGGCTCATCTTCAGATTTCAGCCGTAGATCTTTATATTCAGATCTGTACGTTTTGTGGCCGGCCTTCTTGATGATCTCATTTGATCAAGGCTGATACTGCTTTCTTTAGACAGCCAGGACAAAAACATGTTGAACATGTTTCATATTAAAGGAGGAGATGAACCACAGTTAAAGGGGACATAGTCAAAAATTACCTTTTTAAGGCTTTTGAACAAATCTTTGGATATCTGGCCTTCCTCCCAGCCCTCAACATGTGAGAGTAGACAATAAAAACATATTTAGCAGACTACATAAATGTAAACTCATAATAGTTGATGGGCTGTTGAGTCTGTGGATATTCTGTTACATAAAAAGCATTTTATTTGCATAAGCCTACTTATATCCGAGTATCACCAGCCCCCCACCATATTGTTTACATTCTTAGCAAATGCTCGGCGTACACCATGTCTAGACCCAAAACCTATCACTGCTGAGTTGTTGGCTGTAAACAGCCACATATATAACCACATATATCTTCACATATAGGCTACCAGCCTCGGAGGACCAAAGGGCCCAGTGGATTACTTTAATTTTGAAGGGAATGAGCAGCGACAGTCACCTAAAAAGTGTGCCCATCACTTCACGGCCAACTTCTTCAGCTTCAGTCAGTTCATCACAAGACTTGCAATTAGACTTTTCCTGAATCCGGGCACAGTATCAACAATCTGTCGCAAAACCTGACAATGGTAATGTTTTTTAATGCCGTGCAGTATTTATTTTGCTCAATGCCACCAGCTAATGCTAACAGCAGGGGGAAGAGAACCAAAAGTAACTGCATAACATGTTTTTCAATGTTGACATTACTTGAGAAAGTCTGAAGGATAAACTTCAATGTAAAAGCATTCCTTCACTTGTCATGAGAAGTTTAACAGTTGACTGAACATAATCAATCCTTTACCCGCCCCATTACCCCTCTGGTTGTGATTACATTAGCCCAGAGGGTAGGCAAAGTTGCCGCTGTGCCTCACTGCAGTGAATAGGCCGAGGTTAGCATGTTGTGTGTTAGCCTCTGATGTTTGGCGGACATGAGCTTCACTGTTATCTGGTAACCACCATGAATTTGCAGTTTGTGCGTGTCCAGGACTGTAAGCAACACTCCACTTCACTTGAGATATGCTGCAGGACTATCATTAAGTCCCTGTATATTAGTGTGTTGGGTGCTGCTCTGCTCTAGCTTATTAGCACATGCAGGCAACCGCCCTCAAAACCAGCCACTCTGAACAGAGGGCTTATGTGAGCATGGAGAGAATGCAGCTGTGATTTATTCATTAGCTTTTTGGACCAAAGCATGTTACTAATGTTTCATGAAGACATCAAGGATCCATGTTAAACTGAAGAAAAGGAGCAAAATATGGGACCTTAAAAAACGCTTGACGAAAATAAAGGAAAAAGCAACTGTTCCCACCATCACCTAAACAACCTGTTACTGAATAAAACTGATGGTCATGTAATGTCAAAAAGGTCTAAAGATTGAGGATAGCTTTTAAAACGGGAATGACATGTGTCTAGAACAGATGCAGACATAATAATGTCACAAAATAATTCCACAAATGTCAAAGTCTCCCGTAAATGTAAAAGCTCTTGCTTACAACAAACATAATCAACTGTTTTCTTCAAACATAACATCATAGTAAGTGGAAGAGGTAATAGAGGGAGAACTTGTTGATGCAAAGCCTATATTACAAAATATTTGGAAATGTTATTTAAAACAGAAAATGATCAGCTTGTGGGTCAGGACCCAAGTGTGGTAGCAGTTAAATTATCAGGGAAAAATCAGTGAAATGTCTCTGATGTAAGGAAACCCAAAGCAAACATAAAAGCATACATTTAACCTTGACTATGTGATTCCATGATAACAAATGCACGTTGGACATTTCCTTTAGTTCTTGACTATTTGATATTAATATGAGGGAAAAACTTGTCACATCATCTGGGACAAAAGAACATGGCAGAAAGTCAAAGATGTATGAAAACCTTCATCGATGAGGGTTGAAAATCAACTTTTTTCTCACTCCCTACAGATACAGATCTATCTTTCACTAAATTAGAATTGTCAGCAAAGCAGAATGATAAATATCAGTAAAATTAGGACTTAAAGGTTTCAAGAAAATGGTATATTATGACAGAAATTTTAGTAAATAGGAACAATTTCACTTGATCATATTACAGACGGTTGGAGTCTTGATTACATCTAATTTGAAATGCAAATAAACTGTGAGCCATGACAGTAAGTGCACAGTTTTAAAAGTGTATGCACTGTGGTTTATGAGAGTTGTCAGACAAAAAGGATCATTGTAGAGGTGAGTTTTATCTTGTAATTGCCCACAATCCCAAACCCATCTTGTGTTATTTTTTTTTTCAAATCAGTGTGTATTTAGGTTTCTTTATCTTTCACTTGCGGCAGGTAGTTTGACCTAATTCACATGCTGCAAGAAAGCTGGACTTTGATTTCTTGAAACTCATTTACCCTGTTTGCAAAAAAAATATTTTTATCTTCATCTAAAGAGGTCATGCTTTGCCTCAATAATGGCATGAAAAATGTGTAAGGAGATCCCATACCAAAAAGTAGCTCCCTTGAAAATTTTTTATTTTAAACAGTGACATTTCGAGCAGAATGTCGAAACGTCACTGCTTAAATCAAAAAAAATTCAAGGGAGCTACTTTTTTGGTGTGCGGAGCTCCTTACACATTTTTCATTGAATCTTTTGGATCCAGCACCCTACATAGGATGTGCGTGCCCACTCCGTTTATTTTTGCCTTAATTATGGTTCATA
Organism: Scarus forsteni; assembly: GCA_036419115.1. Taxonomy (NCBI): domain Eukaryota; kingdom Metazoa; phylum Chordata; class Actinopteri; order Labriformes; family Labridae; genus Scarus; species Scarus forsteni. The sequence goes on along the minus strand of JAZDUH010000241.1, from coordinate 180,277 downwards.
TATTTGATTTTGATGATTGCTAGACCATGTTAACAGTGCTAAGATTTAAAAAGTCCTCCGATTTTCAAATACAAAGTACCCCTGATCCACCTCTATTCTCACTCTGGAGAAGTTTTGTTGGTGCTCCTGTCCAGTCTGTTCTGATGAATTAACCAGCCTGCTCTATGATTCTTGTCAGTTTGTTGTTTTCAACAGCTCTGCATTCTTTCTATAATGGGCTGGTCATCCTGAGCCAATGGGATTTAACTATTGATAAAACGGTGATAAGATTTCACAGTTGTAGGTCTATTCGGGGGAAGAGGGGCGAAACATAGCAACGTATGTCTATTGTTACAACCCAGAAATAAAGACATAAAAAATAAACAAATAAATAAAAAAATACATGAACAAGCATTGAGACATCTTGGGGAGGATGAAATACGAACAGCTCAGGAAAACCATGAGGGAGAATCTGGAGTCAGAGATCAAGGAGGGAGAGAGAGGGAGAGGATGGGAGTGAGGTGAAGAGGGAGGAGGGAGGCTGACGGAGAAACAGAGAGGAGCATCGACACAGCCTTTGCCTTTTCTGGTAGTTAAAGTGGCTGAAAGAACAAGCAGGAATTCATGGTCTTGCAGAGAGGCTGAGATATAAACCAGACTGTAGAAGTTGATGTATGAAGACAGGACACGCTGCTGCTCATGGACTAAACTTCAGCTACTGTTAAGGTATTATAAACCAACAAATGTCATTTATCTTTCTGTCTTAAAGCTGTGTATAGTTAGACTTTGATGGGATGCCAATTAGAGGCAAATGTTTGAGTTTCTGTTAAATTCAATATCATTTTCTTTAGAGAAGTAATGTTGTGTGACTTGATATCCAAGAGCTTTTTTTTTAACAGTACTGTTACTTTTCGTGGTGTGTTGGACTTTCCTTTTAACCCAGTATACAAGTACAACAACCAAAAGAACAGAAACTGATTGAAGTCTGCCTTTAACATATGTTGTTACAATGCAATCTTTTATTTTAACAAGTTTATTATCACTGTACTTGATACTTAAACAACACTGTAACTGAAATCATAGTGGTTCTATCCTAGAAACCTAATGGCAAAGGACTGTTTGATTTTTAAAATGACTATCTGTTTACAGCTTTAATTACGAGTTCATATTTATGTAGTTGATTTCATATTAATCTTGCAACATTTTTAAGAAATGTATTGATATGAGTAGTAGGCATCAAGAAAATGATTCCAGTTGAAAATCAATTACAAAATGCTAAAGGAAATTTTTATCATTCATGATTTTGCTTAACAATTTTGTTATCATGCCATCCAATTAGTCCAGAAAGCTTTCATTCATGAGGTTGATCTCTTATGAGAGACGGTCAGCATGAACAACAGAAAAGTCAATGCAGTAATCACGGCAGACAGTAGAGAGAATCAGTCAAAAGTGTGACTTCATTTTAAACACTGTGACACTTAACTGCACAACATCCAATGTCTGTACCTGTGGGATTCAAGCAGGGGTGGTAACACCAGAAACTTAAAGTTTCTGTCCTGTTGAAAAGCATCCGGTAACACGAGTGCTAAAGTGTGTGCTAAAGGATGGATAATGGATTTTATTGAAGAAAGGATGATGGCATAGGTATCAAGAAAATCTAATAAATTCAAATAAACAGGCATGCTATTCAGTCAACAGTGTGCTCACAAAAAAACGCTAAATCACAGAGTGCACAAATTACATTAGCATTAACTTAACTGTATGTATGTAAAGGCTAAATGCTAACTTGTGGTGATTCCAAATAAACTGGATCAGATGTTACTGTGATGAGAAAAGACTGGTTTACTGTCCAGCTGTCAATGTTTAATTACAGCACAGGTTTTCTACATAGGGTGGGGCTGGAAGCTGATTTATGATTTTGCTAAACGCATGAAGTGATGAACATGATGCTTGCTTTATTATTATTATTATTATTATTATTATTATTATTATATTTTTGTTTTATTTAATCATTTTTATTTATTTTTTATTGTTATAACTATTATTTTTTCATTTATTTACTTCATTTATTTATCTATTATATTTGTTTTTATTCATTTTTGTATTTTTGTGGGTTTGCATGTATATGTATCTGGGGTAAAGTTATGTATAAATGTATACTAATATTTTTTAATATTTCATTTTGTAATGATATTTTACTATCATCACATTTAAAAAATATTTTTATTGTTATTATTGTATTTGTTTTATTAGTAAGGATGTTAGGTCATTTATTTATCTGACATTATTATTATCAATATTATTGTTATTATTTTGACAATTATTTTTTATCCTTTTTATATTACTCCTTTTATAAATATAAATGATTGTGTGCAGTGTTATAAAGTCACAGATATGCATACTTTTCATCTCTGTTTTGCTACACTGTATGGTCATTGGGTAGCATTTTTTTGTGTTGTTAAAACTCCAAAGTTTAAATAAAAACGTGTGATAAAAAATCACACTGGCCTAGGTTAAGCACCATGCTGAGCATTGACCATAAAAAAGAAAATGGTACTGAACGGTGCTAATTTAAATAAACTGTGTCTAAAAAAATAAAAAATAAAATAACATTGCTAAACATCCAAAGTACCACAGAGCAGACAGGTCAGCCAATAAGAACAGACGAGGCCAGCATGGACTCAGGGACCCTGAATTGAGAGGAGCCTGAACCACTGTGCATCAAACACGTACAAATGATTGATAAGAAACTGAAACTGGTCTGATGTGGTTGCCTGTTTTGCAGTGAGAAAGTGAGGAGAACCTTTGGGCCATCATGGACGATGACTTTGACCGCCGCATGGAGCTGAGGAGACAGAGGAGGGAGCAAATGCGCCTTGAGACAGATAGGTGAGGAAAGAAAAATATTTATGAAACATTTGGCTCACTGAGGTTTAAACTGAGCAGGAAAAAAAGGCCTTTAGGTTTTCTGCTCCCTTTGCTTGGGATGAGACTCAATGAGCTGGTTTCACTGGACATATTAAATGATGGCTTCTGGTTGCAGATTTTTTGACAGATGATCCTGTTTCCAATTGTCCAGCTTGTTTGTTGACTGTCTTTATTATATTTTCATGTCATGTATATTTGTCTGTGTTGTTGGCGTTATTGTTTGTAACTTTGTTCACAATGCTGCTGCCTATCTTGGCCAGAACACTCTTTTTAATCTCCTTGTTTCATTTCCTGGTAAAATAAAGGTAAAATAAAATATATATTTATATAATATAGTAAATAAAAATAATAATATTACCAATCTTATTGAACAAAATGGACAGGACAATGCCAGCAACAATTTTTTTCCTCAGGTAACTTGATTTCTGCTAAAACAATGTAAAAGTTATTAATATTGGTTTAGAAAAATACTTCTACGGACCACTTTTATTTTGCAAATTCAAAGAAAAACTTCTACCCAAAGGAGGAAAGTGCAACTATAAGTATGGACCTGGGCTGGGTATTGTTAAGAACCTCACAATTTGATTTTGATTCTTAAGGTTGTGATTTGATTCAATATTGATTTAAACACTTCGATGTTGATTCAGTAAGAAGTGTAAATAAACAAATAATTACAGTGCCTGTTGACAACATTCAAATATTTTTTTTCATTCCCATGTGAACATATGCAGGACGTCATATCACATTTCTGAGCAATAAAAAAAAAAGCTGAAAACAACAATGTGCACAATCATAACTTATTTGTGCATATGGACTAAAGCAATTTAAAAACATGACAGTTCTGTATAAGCATTGAAAAGTACATAGCGCCCCCACTGGCGAGGAAGGGAATCAATTCAGAGGATTTACTAAATTGATTTTGAATTGGGGAGGGAAATATTGCAAGCGCTGATGAATCCATATTTTTACCCACCCCTAGTATGGACACAGACCTGTAGAGATAATAAGTGAATACTCGCTACTTCCTTTACAGTGCGTTGAAGTTCTTAAGCATCACCAATGTTTCTCCACTTATATCTCTTTTGTTCTCTCCTTATTGGCCATAATTAAAAGTTTTGGAGTTTTATACTCAAAGACCACCTGTGGCTCAGTGGTAGAGTAGGCCATCTATAAGCTAGAAGGTCAGAGGTTTGATCCCCGGTTACTAAAGCCAAATATCATAGTGGTTTTGGGCAAGACACTTCACGTCAAAGTGCTTTCACTGCTGCATGATTGTGATTGGCTGTTGCCGATGGACACTTAACTTTGTGACCGCAACACAGTCTGTGAATGAGTATGAGTATGATGTAAATTGACAAACATGACTTGTGGTGTAAGAAAGTACTTTAAAAGAGCACTAGATAAACTTAGGACAATGTACCGTAGATGTTCAGCTGACTTGGCTCACTGTGTACTTGTCCTCCATCCCAGTCCAGCAGACAACACTTGGACAGGGTTCAGGCGATGATGGTTTAGTGGTCTCTGACGCCTTTTGGGCTCATCAGGGAGTCAGTCAGCCATGCTGCTGTTTGGATTTGTCTACTGCTCTCTGTTGCCTCCCTGTCTCCCTGTGTTTAGATAAATATAAAAACACCAGGGAGAGTTACTGCTGGCATTGGCCGTAGAAGCCTCTGAGTTTGCTAATGACTGTTAAATTACAGATTTCACTCATGTAACAGTAACATAATGCGCAACGTGGAATATACTTCAATCATGATCTCAGTGTCAACCAAAACAATCAAGATTATGGTATTTGACACAACTGAGCAGTTCAAGCTGTGAATGGTAGATTGATTTAAAGGGATACACCAATTTCTTTTTCTTTTCATGTCTTGCCTTACTCCAGAGTCTATGACAAGCAGGTAGACACCATTCTTTCTACTGTGTGTGCAGTAACAAGGAAGAGACAGGCAGAGATCACCCACTAATTAGCTTAGCTCAAACCCTGGGAGTCAATGGGTAGAGTTAGCCTGCTTCTGCCTGTTATCAGATGAACTTTTCAGCAACTCTGAATAGTCCTGTAGACTTCTTGTGACTCTCTTGAAGATTCAAAATAGAGGCAACTGGACTGTGTTAAGTTTTGGGAAGACGTTGGATGAGAAGTGAAACATCTTCCCAAAACTTAACACAGTTTAGTTGCCTCTATTTTGAATCTTCAAGATAACCATGACCTGGATGAATGAGAATCTACACAGACTTATTACCTCCGCCAAGGAGGTTATGTTTTCGGGAGAGTTTGTCTGTCTGTCTCTCTGTCTGTGAACAAAATAACTCAAAAAGTAATGGATGGATTTTGATGAAATTTTCAGGAAATGTAAGCATGGGAAAAGGAAGAAGTGATTCAGTTTTGGTGTTGATCTGGATCACCATCTGGATCCAGAAATTGTTCAAAGGATTCTTTGTGGGAACTCTGCTGCTTGGCGGAGGTATGTGCTTTCCGAGTGCTTTTCTAGTTGTGACTAATTTTTTTAACCCATTATGTTAAGTTATCTTCTACTATCATTGTGTTATTGTCTTCAACGGGTAAACAAAGGCGTTGTTTCGTTGACAAGCACAAAACAACAAGTTGTTACAAGCACATACGTCGTGGTTTGGGTATGCACCCTGCGGTTTAATTTTGTGTGTATTTCTTTAAGAGAATTACATAAAATTCCACTAAATGCTAATCTTAGTCTACAAACAGATAACATAATATAATGTGGAAAAAAGAGCCACAACAGAAGAAGAGGTTACCTGATGACTGTAGGCAGAGGCAGGCTAACACTACTCATGGACTAACAGTGTTTGAGCTAAGCTAATTAATGGGCAAGCTCTTCATTGTTATTGCAGCCACATTTGAAAGAATGGTGTCTACCTGCTTGTCATGGACTCAGAAGTGGGGCAAGACATGATAAGAAAAAACTGCTGGCATATCCCTTTAAGCTTGTACCCCACTTTTCTAGTCATCCATGCACTAAAGGTACTTTGACACTAAAGGTCAAACTTACCTATCAGTACCCCCTGACTCCACATTAATACACTGATGGTTGAGGCTGCCATCTAAAGGGCTAGCCATTAGAACCTTGCCATATTTGTGAGCAGGAGTTCACTTTTACACAGCACTGATAGCAGCTATTTGGGATTAAGTGTCTTGCCCTAGGACACCATAACCTTTTGTCTGAAAGATGACTAACCCTGCCACTTATCCACCGCTGCCCTTTCTAATCCAATGGCTAATCAGCATCCCACTGGAAAATGGTCATTCCTGGCAATTTTTCTCACAGTCCTGAGGCAGCCGTGCCAGCACAGCCTGTCCAGCCATTTCTGCTGTTGCAGCCCAATAAACTGCTGCAGACGCTGGAATGTTTTGTTTGCCATTTTTATACCAGCTCAAGATAGCTTACTCTTGAGTGCTTTACATTCTGAAAATAGCTGATTTTCGTCATTTTCCCTTCATTACACCAAAATCACCCATTTGCTGGGATGTTCTCAGTGTATTTCGCTCAACGTTTGTTTTTGTTCTCTTGTTGAAAACTGAGCTTTAATATTTTTGTAAGAGCTGGACTCTGGCTTTGTATGGAGCAAAAATGATTGTGTTCCTTCCTCTGTGAAATCTGGGTTATTCATGTAGTTTGTACAAACTTAACTGAGGATCAGTTTCAATCCTGCATGGTTTGGTTCTTTGTTTTTGTTTTAAAGACTTTAAAGACTTAAGGACTGCCATTATCCTTTACTCCAACAACATCTGTGAATTATTTTATTGTGGATCCAGGAAGAGCTTATTGAATTATACTTGTGCCCAATCGATGAGCTGCTTCTACATCTTTCCCTGAGCTGGTCATGGTTGGAAGATTCAGCCTGGTAATCTCCAAAGGCTCACATAAGCACTGAAGATAAAGGTCTGGGTGAGGCTGAAAGCAAGGCTCAGTGCAATAATGGGAAAAAACATCTGGGAAAGTTTGGGTATTTAAATCTGTCTCTATTCAGCTCTTTTGATCGTTCTTTTTTTCTGAGTGCTGTCTCACCTTCTGATCAGATTTTTGCCACAGTGAGCGGCAAATTATGGGTAGTACTTAACCCCTTAAAGCCCGCTGATTCATAATTGATACATACGTTTAAGATACCTCTATCTCATCAATATGATCAAGAAATTACTAAAAAGAAAATCTGAATACAATCAGTGATAAAATGTCCTCAAGTGGATTATCAGTTAGCAAAAACACTTTATGTATCAAATAAGATACAAGCATACATACATATATATATATTTATATATGTATATATATATATATACAGTCATGGAAAAAATTATTAGACCACCATCTTCCTACTTATATCTTGTTTCTTGTTCATTCTAATATCATGGTACCACTAAACGCAGGTAGTGAACAATGAACACAACAAAAATGCAGCTGGTCACATAATACTTTATGTCCTATTTGACATTCTTAAGCTTAATTGATTCCCAGGGTATATAAGAGGCCATTTCATGTCACAAGCAGCACTGCACATGCAAAGGCCTAGAGTGCTTACATTCAAGCCGTGAGCAACTCTCAGAGTTTCAGCTCTCACATAATGCCTAAAACAAAAAGAAGTCTGAACATCTTGCACTGCTGAAATTGGCATGAGTGAGAGACAGGTAGCGAAAAAACTGAAGATCTCCAAGACAGCCGTTCATTACAACAACAAAAAACAAGCTGAACATGGCACTACCAAATTGCTACCTGGCCGTGGTAGGAAACGCGTCTTTCTACCCCACGAGATGACCGTGCACTCATCCGTTCCTGTGTCAGGAATTCAGACCTCCAGGAACCTTAAAATGAGTGGGCACTGTCAGAAATGTGACTTGTTCAGCAAGGACAGCTATTGTTGAAGCTGGTTTGAAGTCACACAGAGCACGCAAAGCCCTTCATCAATGAAAGGCAGAGAAGGCCCGGTTACTCTTTGCTCGAGACCACAAGGATTGGACTGTTGATGATTGGGCTAAGGTTCTCTTCAGTGATGAATCCAATTTTGAATTGATGCCCACTCCAGCCAACTTACTGGTTAGGAGGAAGCCTGGAGAAGCTTACAACCCAGACTGTCTTGCCCCTACAGTAAAACATGGGGGTGTATCAGTCATGATCTGGGGTTGTTTCAGTCTGAGTGGAACAGGGCAAATGCAATTGTGTGAAGGCCGAATGAACCAGGTCATGTACAGGACTACCCTTGAAAACAGTCTTCTTCCATCAGCTGGAAAACTCTTTCCTGCCTTTTTCCAACAAGACAATGCCCCTTGCCACACGGCAAGGTCAGTTAAAGTCTGGATGGACAACCACAACATTCGCACCATGCCTTGGCCTGCTCAATCACCAGATCTTAATCCCATTGAAAACCTGTGGAAAATCATCAAAACTCAAAATGGAGAACCACAAGCCCAAAAACAAAGAAAATTTGTTTGAATTTGTCCAACAGGAATGGGCTGCTGTGACAGCAGAACAATGTCAGAAGCTGGTGGAGAGCATGCCAAGACGCATGGCTGCAGTCATCAAAAACAATGGTTATGCAATCAAGTATTAACTCTTGTGTGTATCATGTGTTTAAAGCAAACAGAAAAGAATGGAATGCTAAAGTAGTGGGCTACAGAAACAAATTTACAAATCTTTGGTTATTATCAAGAAAACCATGGAAAATGAATAGTTCTTAGTTCTTAAATTAAACTCTCATGAGCTATTTTTGTTGTTATCATTATAATTGTCCAAACAAATGTACCTTTAGTTGAGCCAGGCATTAAAATTAACAAGAAATTGAAGAAAACAAGGGTGGTCTAATAATTTTTTCCATGACTGTATATATATATATATACACACACACACACACACATATATATATATATATATATATGTATATATGTATATATAATGAGGAAAGATGCTGAGTACAGACTGAAGGCTGTGCGATCTCCCATCTTCCCTACTTATATCTTGTTTTTAGAATAAAAATAACTCTATGGGTGGGGGGGCATGGTGGCACAGCAGGTAGTGAACATGTATCAAGCATGAAAGTCACCTGTTCAAACCCCGGGTCAGAGCTTTATGTGAAGTTCGCACAATGTTCCTGTGTTTGTGTGGGTTCTCTCCAGGCAATCCAGCGTCACAAGTCCACCGAACATGCTTGACAGCCTTATGTCTGCAAACTCTGTGCTTTCACACTGAATGTGACTGACATGATCGCGGTGACTGGACCATTCTTTATGCAAAGTCAATGTACAGCCACAGACAGGCTACTGTCCTATCCATCTAATAAAATCACAAAAAGAGTCTGAACATTTGTCTTATGGCGGTGTCCTTGTCCTTCAGACAGGTAGTCTTTGCGTCACTTCAGACCGCGTGATGACCAGGTCACGTTACTCTGTCCCCAAAGTTGAAAAATTTGTGAACTTTTCGAGAGGATGTTGCGTGTAGTTTATTAACAAACAGGTATAATGGAGAAAAAGTCCCTGCTCTGACGAAAACTGATGCATTAATACTGCAGAAGTCTGTGCGTTTCATGTTCATTCAGTAGTATTTTCAAAATGTTGTTAATCTGTTTCTTAAAATTGCACGCTTTTAACAAAATGAGTGGCATAAGATGTTGAAAGAGTCACAACAAACTTCTTAGCTTATGACTAGCTATCCAAGCTATTTGCATTAAAGACACTTGAAATACAAATGGAGTGATTTAGCCTCAAGGTAACAGTCTAGCGGCACCTTTATAACAGCTTTTCTCCAGGATTTTGACACAAACATGCTAAATGTTGAAGATAAAACTATAAATACCCGTGGGAAAACAATAATGCATACACTTTAAGACAGTATCTGGGGTCCATTTATTTACTTTCTTCGGGATAGTTGTTTGTCTAATATGCTCAATAAAGATGGAGATGAATAATCCAAATCTGTTTGAAGTAAATCATATCAATGATAATTATATCAACTCCTTGAGTTTTGTTGTTTATTTTACTCTATTATTTTTTTCTTTTCTTGAATATCTTATAAGAGGTTAACCTGCAAAATTTTGACAGTAATTTATTGCAGTTGAAGGTAATCTGAAGGCATGTCAAAGAGTCTGGGCAAAGTGTTACTGTAAACAGCTTATCAATGTTAACTTTACCCAGCTATTTTCATTTCATTTATCCATTATGATGTATTATTTTTGCTTTTTAATCTGCTAATTTGTAAAGTTTGGAGAACTCAATAAATATATCATTTAAAAAATTAAACATTCAGAACCCTGCGGTTGTGGTTCGACGGATGTGCCCCCATTCAAAGTAATATGTGCTATTGCCGCATCGAGTGTGCAATGTAGCCACATTCATTAGCATTGCCAGCACCTACACCTTCCGACCTAGTATTAAAGATTATTTTTGGTTTTATTTTACCCAATCAGAATGCTAGTGTACGTTGGGGACAGAGAAGGAAGTCTAAAAGTGGCAGGGCAATACTAAGTTGAATCGGCTCCATGCTAACAGGCTTACTATAATGTCCCTCAGGTAATATGGCATTGCATTTGTTGTGTGGTATTCATCTTTTTACCACCACCTACTAGGAAGAGGATTTAGTGCATTGCCCACAGTTGATTACCTATCTAGTGTAGAAGACTGAGGAAGCAGAAGAGGAGGAGGAAGCTAACTTATATTCCGAGGAGGAGGAGAGAGGAGGAAGAGGCTGAAGAGGAAGAGGCTGAAGAAGAAGTTGAGCCTAATGTTGACCAGGAGGAAGAAGGAAAGAGGAAAGAAGAAGAGGACAGCAGAAAGAGATGGAGGAGAAAGAAGCTGAGGATAGAGGAGGAGGAAAGAGAGAAAAAAAGAACAGAAGAAAAAAAGCTGGGAAAAGAGGAGAAAGAGGAGGAAGAGAGGAGAAGGAAGGACACAACCACTGGCACCACCAATGGTACAGACAGCACACCAGCAGAGGAGTCCTCTGTCAGAAAACAGGAACATACAGAGGAGAAGAAGGAGGAGGAACCAGTCAAAGAGGAGGCTACAGAAACAAATACAAACTCTTTGGAGAAAGAGGAGGAGAAAGAAAATGAGGTTAATAAGGTATATGTGTGACTGTTTGTGAGGCTGTTACCAATACTGTTAACCTGAGATGATGTGTTTGTTTCTCTTGACAGGAATCTGTTGAGGAATCGAGGACAACCAGCACAAGAGATGAGGTGAGGTCTACGAAGGTGCATTTCCATATGTAGTGCTGGCTCAACGCTATTCAACTCAAGAAGTTTGGTACACTTGGTTTCTATTAAAAAATGCCTAAATCGAAACTTATCAAAACTGTTGTGGCGCCCGACACAACAATGGAGCACATTAGGGTAATCAAGGGTCAGGTGAGGGTACACGGTGGGTCAGTGAGCAGGGCTGTTGTCTTATTACAGGAGGGCCGCTGGTTCAAATTTCATAATGAGCCTTTCTATGTTGAATTTGAATGTTCCTCTCTGTATGTGTGGATTTTCTATGAGAACTCTGATTTCCTCCCACAGACCAAAAACATACTTGTTTGGTTAACATAAGCGTAAAGGTGCTTTCACACTGAATGTGACTGACATGATCGCGGTGATCACAGCGACCATTCTTTATGCAAAGTCAATGTACAGCCACAGACAGGTGTGACCAGATCTCACGCAATGCAAAGGACATGATCTGGGTGACTAGGTTGGGTCTTATGGCGGTGTCCTTGTCCCTTCAGACAGGTAGTCTTTGCGTCACTTTGGACACGTGACCAGGTCACGGTACTCTGTCCCCAAAGTTGAAAAATTTGAACTTTTCGGGGGATGTTGCATGTGGTTGTGCTGCGACAGCCAATCAGCCATGAGAGGGTGTGTGATGATACCTATGAGAGATTGTTTTTATTCTAGATCACAGAGAGACAATCCATGTCTATGTGGGAATATTAGTTAGTGAGTACTTTGGTTCAGCCTAGATGGGACTGCAGAGAACTCCCTACTCGAGGTGCAGCTTACAGAAAATGCTGCAGTGTTTTGTGGTTGGTAGATGGGAGAAAAGGATACAGTTGGACTAATGTCAGCTAAGACTATGCTTACAAATATGTGATATGATCAAGGTGAAACTCGAGTGGGTGTGACACTACTGAGTGACATGACGGTGGCAAAATTAGCTAGTCATGGAAAAGTATTACTTTTAATTGATCCGTAAAAAAATCAGAGATAAGTATAGGACTTTGCTAACAAAAAAGGAGACTTATTATTCAGAGCACACAGGTTTATTTCCGTGTCAATACAACTAGCATGCAGCAACTCTGACTATTCAGAGGTCAGCAGTGTCTCCATGACAAGCCTAAAATCAGCAAAAACTTGAAACCCTGCTGGAGGTGATAGGATATACTGTGTTTGTTTCTAAGTGCATTCCCTAATGGAAGACCAAAGCAACTGAGTAAAGTCAAGTCAAGTGGAGCTGATACCATGTCATGGAAAAGCCTCTTTTCATGTTATACTCTATTGACTTGTTCTACTTTACCTTCAAGGGTGGGGAGGGTTTTTTGTCTTTTAATGTTGAAGTAACAAAATGGAGACAACAATTTCACCCCAATCCATTAAGAGTGGAAAGAACAGCAAAAGGTGCTTTGAGGAGGGGCTCTCTCATTCTGATTGGTTGGTCAATGTACCAGAGAGCCAACTAAGAGTCAATTATGATGGCTCAAATTAAATTTTGGCCAGTCTACCAATCGAAAAAGTAGCAGGTATGCGGTAGAACAATCCATTGTTAAAAAAAAAGAAAACAAAGTAGAGTTGAGCCAAGTCAAACCTTGACCACTTGGAGAAAATGTACCATTATTTACAATTTCTGTTTAATTCTGTGGATCATAAACCAACACAAAGCAAATTTAACTTCTTCTTTAGGAGGAAACTGAGGAGAAGACTGAGGAAGCAGAAGAGGAGGAGGAAGAAGAAGAGGAGGAGGAAGAGGAGGAAGAGGCTGAAGAGGAAGAGGCTGAAGAAGAAGTTGAGCCTAATGTTGACCAGGAGGAAGAAGGAAAGAGGAAAGAAGAAGAGGGACAGCAGAAAGAGATGGAGGAAAAGCTGAGGATAGAGGAGGAGGAAAGGCTCAAAAGAGAAACAGAAGAAAAGCTCAAAAAAGAGGAGGAAGAAAGGCAGCTAAGAGAGGAAGAGGAGCAGAAGAGGAGGAAAGAGGAGGAGGAAAAACAACAAAAGGAAATGGAAGCAAGGCAAAGCAAAGAGGAGGAGGAAAGACAGAAACAGGAGATGGAGGAGAAGAAGAAGAAAGAAGAGGAAGAGAGGCAGAAAAGGGAGATGGAGGAGAAGAAGAAGAAAGAGGAGGAAGAGAAGTTGAGGAAGAAAGAGCTAGAAGAAAAGAAGAAGAAAGAGGAGGAGGAGAAACGGAAAAAAGAGATGGAGGCAAAGAAGAAAGAGGAGGAGGAGAAGCGGAAAAAGGAGGCTGAGGAGAAAAAGAAAAGAGAGGAAGAGGAGAAGCGCAAAAAGAAAGAGATGGAGGAGAAGAAAAAAGACGAGGTACTCGGTTTGAACTTGTGTTTTTTTTCATGGACAGTTAGTTAATAATTAAAAAGTCCTAACTAATACTGTTTTCAAAAGTTTGTAAATCTGAAGAACACGTCTTGTTGGGTCTTTTCGACTTACTGTTAATCATTTTTGTCTTGTCTTAAGGAGGAGAAACCAAAGAAATTCGGTTTAAAGGATAAGGTAACATAAGAGGCTTTTGTCATTGATTCTTACTTATTTAATAACAGAAGAAATATTAAGAGTTTATTGTAAAAAGTTTGTTCTCTTACGCCTCTCTGTGAAAGAATGAGCCAGCCAAGCAGAATGGATCTCCCTTTGAAAACAAGCTGAAGAAAACAGAGAAAACATCGAGGTAAATTCGTTTTCATCTGTACAGTTATTTTATGACTAAATGTTGAAAAATGGAGCAGGAGGGAGTGCTGGATACAGCTTGTCTTGCTGCAGGCTCACATTAACATTAACAGTCCTTTGCTAGAGTAAAAATAAGTTCACAGTCCGACTGAAAAAGCAATTCTGGTCAGAACAGTTCACACCTTTATGATTTCAGTTGTGCAGGAAATACACTTGGCATAACTTCGGACATGATTTTACAAAATATTTCAGTCATTTATAATTAGGGGCTTGACTGTTATTACTACAGTCCAGTGCATTGTAGCTACTGAATTATGTCCTTAAAGCAAAGGTTCCCAAAGTGAAGCCCACCCCTCAGGGGGGCCCACAGCAAGGTCAGTGAGGGCCAGGAAAGGCAAGAGGAAAACAACGCACATTCTTGCGTTCTGCAAGCTAGCATTGGCACATTTTTTAGAAGAATTCAATATTAATATCAATAATTTCCTGCATAATTTCAACTGGCTGTTATTACAATTTAAAATCTTGAGACCTTAAAGTTAAAGTATTACTTTTAATTGATCCGTAAAAAAAAATCAGAGATAAGTATAGGACTTTGCTAACAAAAAAGGAGACTTATTGTCTGTAAAAAGTTTATCTATCCATATTTAAAGATATACTTGTACTGAATTTTATGAGGGATAAATTTAAATATTATGAGAGACAACATTCCAGAGTATGAGGGGCTTTCTGCTGTTTCCTAACACGGTGGGAAAGCTAACATTTTTCCGTATGAATTAAATGTATGAAAGAAATTTCCTCTGCTGAGTGAAACACAAACAAACTAATGAATGCACTGCCCTATTAGTTTGAAGAAAGAGCTGTAAAAATCCTGCTCAGAGCGAGCTGTATTCAACTACTTTTATTGAAATTAATATTCTAGGCTACATTTTAATTGGTGACATATTTGTTAATCATTCCTTCACCCAGCTTTCATCTACTCTGTTAAATTTTTCTGGCATGTGGGAGCACTAATACTATTTTTATCAACACATAAAACGATGTCAATGAATTCAGAAGAAGCCTACAAATCTCTTCTATTCAAACCACACACAGAAGATTAAGAGTGAGAGAATCAAGAAAATCTAGAAATAAGAATAAATATTTCTAAAGAGAGTCAGAATTTTAATTTAAACAAATGAAATAAAGTGAGAGAATAGACACTAAAAGGCTGTTTCTAAATGACAACTTCATATTAACATGATTTTTGATCTAGTTTGTTTCTGACAGCAAAGATTCTTATAATTCTACACACAATCAGCGCCATAGAGTGATTAGAGAAAGACATTTATTCCAAGGGATAGTTCCTTGATCATATTTGATTGAGAATAAGTAAATAAATAAAAAAATAAAAAAGGAATTTGATAATATGTAGCCTATTGAGCTGAAAAACAATAGAACCTCAAATAATGTGAAATATTAAAGAAACTATTTATTCATTATGATGTCAAACAAAGTCAATGACAACTGTTTGAGGTACAACTGTGTATTATGTTTTTTTCTGTGTTAAAACCAAATTGCATGTAAATCCTTCAAGACAAAAATAAGATCTCTAAGCTTTTTGTATGCTTATATGTTGAAAATGTAATCATTTAAAGACACAGGACAATATCAAGGTTCACAGCAGTTTGATTACATGCTGGCTAATAATTAAACAAGCTGAATTAAATCAAATATCAATGTATCTTTGCAGGGACAGCTTGCCCCCTAAGGCTAATGAAACAGAGCAACAGGAGGCAGAACGTAAGCTGCAGGAACTGAAGCGCCGACGAAACGACGCAGAGACCGAGGAGATTGAAAAAATGAAGCAGAAGACGCAGGACGCAGAAGCCGAGCTGGAGGGGCTGAAGAAGAAGCGAGAGGAGAGGAGGAAGATCATGGAGGAGGAGGAGAGGCAAAGGAAACAGGAGCTAGAAGAAAAGAAAGCCAGAGAACAGGTGAAGAAGTGGTACAAAGTACTGATTTAGTTTGAGTACTGCACATTTTTTTATTTAAACAAAAGACTTAGAGGTAAAAGCTTTTTTATCAAATACAGTGTGACATTATTTTTGCTGTTTATAACAGGAGGAGAGAAAAAAGATGAAAGAGGAGATTGAGAAAAGGAGGGCAGAGGCTGCAGAGAAGAAGAAACAGATGGAAGGGGAGGTGTCGTCGAAGCCTGCCTTTGCTATCAGTCCAAAAGGTTCCTCAAAGGTGTGTCTCTTTCTTCATAATAGAGAAAGTAGATAAGTCTTAAGGGGGCTTCACACCGCCCCGCGGCAACGCGCCGCCTCCAGTCATTTTAATGAGGGATGGGCGGCAGACGGCAAGCGGTTTTGGCCGCGGCGGTAGGACCCAGAAGCGGTTGCTGCCCACGTGAACGCGCACAGATTTTCCCCTGCCGCCCGGAGTCCAGTGTGTTGAACTTTAGGCGGCAGCGCAGAACAGCCAATCACATCGAAGGAAGTAGAAAACCCGGAAATAGCAGGCTTCGCAGAGCAAAACGAGCAATGGAGGATCTAATTATCTGAATAGGGGGGATTCTCTTGCTGACAGAATCGTGTCCCACATAGTATACAGTAAACAGGTACTACTCGGGAGTACGTGTTTTTGAGAAGGGAGTGTTGTGAAGGACTTTTGGGTGGGCTCTGCTGAGACGTTCGCCGAATCAGATCTACGTCACTGCTGCCTGTTACCCCATGCTCATGCCGCGGCGGTAGGAGCCGCTTTGAAAAACGCTCTGCATTTCAGGGGCCTCCGCCGGCAGAGAAGCGGTTTTCGAGGCGGTTACCGCGCGGCAGTGTGAAGGGGGCTTTAGGGTTAAACTTGTGCTTTAAGCTTGTCTTTGGATAAGACAGTGGCTGTAGTAGGACAAAAGAGTGGGAAATTACATGCAGCAAAGGAGCCACGGGCTGGAATTCAACTCAGGAAGCACATGATTAGCTGGTTAAACAATGAAAGTCGAACAGTAATCCATCTGACACTAGACTTACATGTCCATCAAACTAAGGTCCTGTTTACACGGAGACACTGTCACCTGAAACACAAAAGTTCTTTCTTTGCGTATTCAAATTTGATCCACGTCAGAGAGACATGCTACAAACGAGTGAAAACGCTGTAGTGTACATGTCAGTCCAGTAGATGGCGATGTAGGTTTGCAGGGAAACAGCGCTGCTACAAAAAAATGTATGAAGAAGAAAAACTTTTCACAAACAACAAAGGTGAGTGAATGCACGAAGTTGCAGGAGTTTCTTGTCTGGACAGCAAATCTGTCTGGATAGTTTTGTCTGGATAACAAACCGGGCACGGTAAGCAGCACAAATGCTACTTGGTAGACGGCCAAAGCTGTTGGTGTTCCTGGTATGTGCGTGTGTGTCAAAGAGTACTGACCATGCAGTGACATCAGCGTTTTCACCCTGAAACACTCGTGGAGTCGAACAAAATCCATTTTCAAAACTTTCCACTCTGGACCCTGGTTTCAAAAGTTTGCAGATTCAGGCACTCCAGTCAGCGTTCTCATGTAAACGGGAGGCAAAAATGCATTGAAAACTGTCTGTTTTAGGCTGCTAATGGAGCTGTGCAAACACCACCTAAGCATGATATTTTTATCATCAATGCAAGCCTGCAGTCCCGGTCAAATGCTTTGTGCATTGTGCTGGAGCTGCCTGTCGCAAGTAGCTGCTGTAGCTTCTGTTTGTGTTTACTGTCTGCTTTACTTTTTCACTACCCAAATGTAAACAAAGGGGCTGATCAAATGAACTGAATATGAACAGTACAGTTCAGCAGTATTCAGATCCAGAAAATGAAAAAAAGCTATGTGTGCTAATGCTCATGTGGAACCAGCCCACTCAGCTCTTAGTGAATATCAAGCATTACTTTCTGACTCTGGGATAGCACTGAAATAGAGCAAAAAAATACTTGTGACTCATTTCTGAGTATTTTTTATTTTTATATTGACATTTTTCCCTGGGACATGCCAAGCCACGGCCTTCATACATAGCTCAGGTTCAGGTGACTTCATTCTTACCAGTGGGTAAACTTACTAAAGTGCTTTGGGTTCCAGAAATCAGTGCAAAGGAGAAGCAGTGCGACCTGCATTATATACTGTATATATAATCTGATTCAACCCCATTAGCCTTTATAACATGAAAGAATAATGACACTAGTGATGCAGCACAGGAAACAGAAGTGTTGCTCTAATGAGTTCATTTTAAAGCACTGCTGTGACAGTAGGCTGAAGTAAAAGAGATCAGTATCATAAAGGCTTTGCAATGTTTATTAGAGATGGGCCGGAGCTTACATAGCAGTTTATTAGCTTGATGCTAACACATAATAGACATTGCCCTCAACAGGTAAACGAACAGAGCAAACAGATAGTTTTATATGAATTTACAAAATTCAGTGTCAATGAAATAAATCATTCAATTGATAATTCACATAACAATTTCAGATTTTACTCCTTTTCAAAAAGTTTATAATGATCCCTTTTCCCCCTTAAAAAAGCGGTAACCAACCTTTTTCAGCTGAAGATCACACATGATACTAATTGAGATGACATGATCTACTTGCCTGAATTCACTGAGTATCATAATCTTACTTGACAATCAAAGATGCAATCTTCAATCCATAAATGTGACAAAGGGCAGAAATTAAAAATAAAGATTTTGTGGATTTAAAATCACATGAGCACTTTACAAAGTATGCAGCCTAATACAAAACAAAACTCGTCACTCAGGACTGGAACAATGCTATCATAAAACACAACTTAGTTCATCTTAATATCTTTCTAAAAAAAACTAATGAGGTGGAGAGAAACCAGCCAGACCCAGTTTATTTGCATTGCAGCTGGATTCACCTGTCGTGTCATGGATAAGCAAAAAGATCTAACCTGTGGGTCAGATAAAGGATGAAGCATCTAGTCTTAAAGATCTACTCAAATTGTCTAAAAGATCTACAGGTTGGTGACCCCTGCCCAAGAACATATTTTTGAAGGTCTTTGTTAAAAAGTCTAATGAGGTACTGGATTTTCATCTTTCCTGAAACAGGCTGTTTTACTGTTACTCCTCATAAGCTGTGGCTGTGCCTCATATGGCTTCAGTTTTTTTGTACTGTGCTCGAATGTTTACTATGGCTGAAATGACATAGCTAGCTAGCCATGATCCTTTTGCTGGAGCTACATGTTACCTGTCTGAAGAAACACAAGACCACAGAGGGGTTTTTTAAAAACATATACATCAGTCAGACACGAGTCAGTCTTCCAGACATGTTCCACTGCTGGTGTGTGTCTTACTGTGTTTATCTTGGCTGTAAGACAACAAAACTCTCGTTTAGTCTGTGAGGCATCAAGCAAGACATTTCCAGTCACTGACTATTGATGCAGTCATGGAAACAAGAGGGATGTCAGGACAGTTTGACCATGTTGAATTTATTTTTCCACAGCAATGACAGACTGTTTACCTAATAATGAATTATGCTGGTTTGTGCAGATCGGGGAGAAGGCAGAATTTCTGAACAAATCAGCCCAGAAGAGGTAAGACATATTTGGTATTTTAGAGTAAAAGAAAAACTCTTTTACACTGATGAGACATCCTAACAAACAACGTTTTCTTCAACTACACAGCAGCACAGCCAGAGTGTCTCACACACCGATTGTATCGAAGATAGGAAACAGATTGGACCAGTACACATCAGCCATCCAGGTAAGACTTTTCAGTATCCACAGTTAGAGAGGACAGAAAGTCCAACATGCATTTAAGTCGGCCTTATGTAATTTATCACCGAATTCATCGAAAGAAGCTATAGTTAAAGACATACTCAATGTTAATAATATTCCAAAACACTTTCCATCCCATCCCATTGTTTTAGTGTTGTACATTCAGTTGTCACAAACAATCTACCATTAATGAGCAGACATAAATACATCTCTGTATGTAACCTAAGTGCAATTTTGCATTCATAATTACATCTATATATGCTAACCCGATGCAATACGGTGTATAAACATGTCTGTTATTACAGAATCTGCGTAATAGAACTGGTGTGGATAGGTGTGCAATCATATTTTAGCACTTCACTATTGTGTAGGGGTTTCCCGATCCGATCTTGATATCGGTCTGATATCAGAAAAAAAAAAAAAAAAGGATCATATCGATCTGCATCTAAAATATAAGCTATTAGCACTCCGATACCAGCAGTCCATTCTAATTTTTTTAATTTATTTCATTTAGTTGTTGAATATGCTTGTGTTTAGGTTAAACACTGTGGTTATTTTGCAATTTAAAAATATATGTTTTTGTTTTTATTGGATTTATTGAGGTTACTTTTCAGGGTCCTCAAATGTATTTTTCATTTATTTCATTCAATTGTAGAATATTCTTATGTTTAAGGTTAAAATTTATTGAATCCATTATTTAATAACAAATTGGTCAGTTTTTCTCACACCTACTATTGCTGACTACTGTTCTCTGTTTGAGTAATCTCTCTTGATCAAGCCTTTTCTTACAGTCCATACTACAAAATAAGTAATAAAAGTATGTAATATTCCTGCTGATATCGTATTGTATTGATATCAGTGTTGGTCAATCCTCAAGGCTGCAATGTCGGTATCGTATCAGAGGTGAAAAAGTTGTATCAGGACACCCCTACTATTGTGTGCAATATATCAGCACTTCAGCACTTCGCATAGTAAACAGCTCACACACTGTAACCTCAAGGGTCCTTTTGTCATATATTGTCTTTGGCAAACCTTCTGTATTGTTGAATGTGTGTCCTGTAATCAGTGTAGGGTCCATGTTGTTTTGTGTATTTGTCATCTTGTTGCTGTTACAATGTCTTATGTACTATTTTTATTTTAAGACTGTACACACCTACATGACATAAACCTGCTGATGGAAACTAGCCTGTGGCTAAATCTGGCACATCTACATATCCGTGTTCATTAATGTGCATTGTCCTCTATTTACATAATGTAAATAAATACACTAAGCAGCTATTTTCAGAGTTTACAGTTGTCAATATAAATCCTGAATCAAATCAAATAAATAATATATCAAGATTTCTCACAACGAATAGCTCCTAAAAGTCAGTTAAAAGTAACAAAACATCAATAACAACACAATAATTTACTGCAGCACTTGTTTGTCTGTGTATAGAAAGTTAAATCCATCCTCTTCTTCAACAGGGCAACAAAGAAGCCAAATCTCCAAAGTCTCCGATGGCAGATATTCCTTCAGGAGGAGCAAAAAGCATCAAGAACATGTGGGAGAAAGGCAATGTCAGCAACTCCTCTGAAAGTCCATCCCCTGCCAGCAAGGTGAGACCCTGAGTGTGTGGCGAGAATAAAGATACAGAGATCCACTGACGCAGCACTGACAATCTGACATGCCTCTTGCACAGGATGTGGCTGCTGTCAAAGGAGGCGTGACTGGACGTGTCAACAGTTGGAAGACAAAGCCAGCGGAGACGGAAAAGACAGCAACACCTGCACCTGCACCTGCGGCAGAACCGGCGCCAGCAGCAGCATCACCATCACCAGCGAAGCCAGCAGTAAGGCCTGATAATTCTTTGTCTTAATCCCTAAACACACACTGTGAATGAGACTCCGCTGTTACATGAACAGACAGAGTAATTCTTTGATATTCTGTCCACGCTGATGGAACTGTTTGCAAATGCACATCCCAGTCCTCTGTTGGCTGAAGAGCTCCACGCACAGACCAAGTTGCTGTTTAGGCTGTGGTGACACCACATGGACGGCTCACTCAACAACACTCTTTTAGTGTATTATGGTTTACATGGTCTTAAAAAATCGAAGCTTAAATGTGTGGAAAATCCCTGAAAGGAAGAAGCCAGTTATTCCTTTTGTTTTGTCCCCTTAAAAAGCATTGAGCAGCTTTGTGAATGCCAACATGCCACAGTGCATGTCCATTTCTACACTTCTCTGTGCTCACATCAATCACTCTGTAGGTATTTGAGGTTGTATTACAGTCCGCCTGAAGTATGTTGTTTTAAAGATTAGTGTAGTTTGTTTTTCACTTCCTTCTGGCCAAAGTATTTGTGGTGTAGTGTTAATTTTGGCAGATAGTTTGGGTTTCCTCTTACATTTTACACAAAGATGCATATAACTTTAATTCACTTCCTTGTTTTACTCATTAATAGTTTGAGCTTAGTTTTAGAAGTTCAAAACTCTCAAAAATAACATCAGTACAGTTAAAGTCCACAGTCCTTTATTAAAAACAAAACGTTTCCTCTCTTTAGACTAACTTAATAAGCTGAATATTAATGTGAATGTTTGGTAACGCTAAATCAATACTTCAACTGATTCATGATAATAATAATAATCACTTTGAAATGTCGTCAAATAGTGTTCTGATAAGGCTGTTTTTTTATACTGATACCCTTGTAGATACTCCTTTTTGAACTATTCTTCTTCTACCTTATTATTTATTCTTATTGTGTAGTTTTTAGTTTTATATTTCAAGTCTTTATTATTATTTTGCACGGATTGTTTCTTAATATTGCTGTCCCCTTTGCGGTAGCACTGCACATTTCCCTGTGTTGGATGAATAAAGGTTTATTCTCTTCTACTATTAATATCCCTAACAGTGCCTCAATAGTATTTATTGAAATAGATAATACAGTGCATATAAAAGAACTTAAAGATCTACTTTATATTGCTGGAAAAACAAATATTTCTCCCACAACAGCTGATTTTGTTCTGAAGGTCCAATAGCAAATTCCTTACAGCAATCTTACCTGTCAGGTTGAAAAAAGTAAGTTAAATTTTATAAGATTTTCTGAAATCAAATTTGTCTTATTGCTTTCTTCTGTCTCTTTTATGTCATGAAAAAGGCGGGTCACAAGTATTTTTAATAAGGATGCATGATAATGATTTTTTTGTGGTATATCCTATAAACGGACATTTCAAAACCTATTTCAGCTGATATTAATACAACTAAAAGGAAATATATGAAAGTAGTTTTCTTTGAAATACACCTACATTATATAAAAAAGCTATGGCTTATATTAATAGTAAAATTAAACTTCATCAGTTTTTGAGCAGCAGCAATACTGACGAAAAAAACTATTTTTGGAGCTTTTAAGTTGGAAATAATAATCACTAAGCAAAAACACTACTAGCCAACTGGAATAAATAAGGCTTAAATAGGAACTTAATATAACCGAAAATGTATGTGCCAATACTGGTATCCACTTTTGATCAAACTGATAACATTGTGAATATAATGTCACATTTATTGACAACAAAACTATCACTGCTTTTGAGTCTCTGTAACTTTATATTCTAGGTCTAACTTTGGCATAACAACAAGGTCATGTCCTCGAGCAGCTTAAAGAGACTGAAACACTAAGCAAAAAAGAATTCTTCTGTTGCATACATTTATTTTTTATCATAGTCCTCTGAGAACGTGTAATCACAGGCAGAGTGCTCCATTTTTGTTGTTTCTGTTTTGATTCGGCTCATACTCAGAGGGGTCATTTGTATCTTAGTATTTGCCTTTGGAGACTCAGTGTCCTTCTTAAAGGGGGACACCAGCTGCTGCTCCCACCAGCTCTTCTGGAGACATTGCACTATGCTACATGACGCGTGTGACATTGTTCTAACATGAAATTTATGAGCAAGATAGCTTTGGTGTCAAACGTCTTGGCCAGAGGTACAGTTATAGCCATACTCTCACTCATTTGACAACACCTCCCCCTGATGGTTTGAGGATGTACAACAGTCTACTGTCTCCCTGTAAATGTTTCTTTTATTTTTACTGTGGTATTTCAATCTTGCACATCTCCCTTATATCTTTAATCATGCTTTTTTTCACAGTTTTCATTGCCCAAACTTGTCCTCCTGTTTCTGTCAACATCTCAAGCTGATGAATCAATCATTTTCTTTCAGTATTTATAATGGTACAGAAACCACAGTAACATTAAATTACAAAAATTAAGAAAAGATAATATTCTGTTCAGGTTCAGAAGTTTCCTTGAACGAATACATCTGCAACTTAAACTACATGAAGGGGAGGGAGACAATAAAATAGAAATCTTCTGACTCATAAGATGTTGGTATACCAATCATCTATCTATCTTGGTCTGTTGGTGGATCACCTGAAAGTTTAAAACTGTGGTTGTCAGCAACATTAAGACTTGAATATTCAATTAGACATTTACAACATCCCAGGTTTATGAAAATTCCAGGGGGCCCAGGACCCAATTTGGCCATGCCCCTGCCCAGACAAGCCACGCCTCCCTTAACATGAGTCCGTGTGCCCCCTTGTCGGTTTTGAGAAACTGGTTTAAAAAATGTTCAAATATGCTTCTATTACTGAAACAACAGTAGGTGTGATACAGCCCCTGAAGGACAATGGTGCTGCATGTTAATCAGACACTTGTACATATAATGAAAATGTTTATATCTTAAAGGGATATGCCAACATTTTTCTTTTCGTGTCTTGCTTCCCTCCTGAGTCCATCACATGCAGATAGACACTCTTTTGACTTTGCACTCAGTAACAAAGAAGAGACGAGCAGACTAAAGCTACCGCTAATTAGCTAAGCTCAAACACTGGGAGTCAGTGGGTAGCGTTAGCCTGTCTCTGCCTTAAGTCATCAGATAAACTCTTCAGCAGCTCTAAACAGTCCTGTGAGCTTGCTGTGACTCAATTTTGCACCATGTTTTGTTATGTTATCTATTTTTAGACTAAGATCTGCACTTTATATCATTTCCTAAAGATATACACATGAAACTGACTGTCCTACTGCTCAGCTTCTAAAACATGTAGTTCCTCCTCTGTTTATTGTGGTTCAAATACACAAGGTTGTGTACCTTTGTCAGTTCATCCTCGTCCTCTCTTAAAGTCGGCTACAATTCTTTGTACTAATCTTCTTCATCTCGTAAACAGAGCCTTGTTTCATTGACCTACTACAAGTACTTCTGCGCAGTTTGTGCATGCGCTCTGCAATGTATTTCTTACAAAAACTTCAGAAAGTGCTAAACTTTGTATAAAAATAGATAATATAACATCATTAAAAAAAAGTCATAACAAGCACACAGGACCTTTAGAGTTGCTGAATAGTTTATCTGATGACTTTAAGCAGAAACAGGCTAACACTACCCATTGACTCCCAGTGTTACAGCTAAGCCAATTAGCGGTGCTCGTCTCTTCCTTGTTACTGCACACACAGTCAGAAGAATGGTATCTATCTGCTTGTCACGGACTAAGAACAAAAAAAAAGTTGCCTAATCCCGTTAAGACTCTATCTAATCTAAATTGGTCACATCTACATAGATTAGTGACTGGTTTAACATTCAAAAGTCTTTCTCTATCCTTAGTATACACTTGTTGAATTTGTGTTTTTGACAAAAGACATCTTCCCCTGTTTAATCAAAGAGTACAATGTTCTGGTCACAAACTCTATTGCAGAAAATGTAGTGGAAAAAGGGGCTATTAGTGCAGTTTGCTGTTAATGAATCTGTCTAACACAAACCCCTTAACAGTTATTAAAGACATTAAAAACAGTTCCACAGAAATAATCAGTGTTGTCGAATAGGATCTTATATGCCTCAATGGGTCATAAAGAGGCAACAGTATTACTGATTGACATTTTCTATGCCATCTTAAAATTCCTCAAAGGAGCTTTAAGTAAATGCTAATTCTTCATCATCATAATGTGGGAATACATAGCTAAATCATGTCTGTTTTGATGCATCACAGGATAAACCAGGAGACATTGGTAGCAAGCGTGGCATGTGGGAAACCAAGAAAGGCTCTACACCTGGCAAGGTAGCACAAACTCACACAAACAGCCCTGAAGAATATGTATGTTACAACTGTTCAAATTCTTTATTGTGAAAAGCTCCTGTTTGTTTTCTGTTATTCAGTTTACCAGATAAACAGGTAAAAAAGGTAATTTGTGGGCGTATTCACTGGCACAGAGTGGTTTTACTGTTGACAGTGTTTCACATTGTTTTTACACGCATGTGTTTGTGGTCTGTGATACTACGTTGGTGTGTTCCTAGCATTGAGCACATATTTTTCTTTCATTTTGGCATGTGTGGGAAGTTTAAAAAAGGGTTGTTGTAAAGTGGAGTTGTTTTTGATGGCGTTCATATTCATCAAATCCAGAAAAATGAATACAATCTAATCCAGTTGTTATCTGGAGTCATAGCTCTGGAGCATGTTTCATTTTAGTTAACTGCATCTTAAATTATCAATATCTTTGTTTTACATAGCTAGAGTTGATCCAAAATCAAAGAAATTAAGCATTTCTATAATACTAAAATGGGCCACAGGCTTAAATTGGGCTCCATTTTCCAACAATAAAATGTGAAAACACTATTTGGATAGTTTGTTTGGTCTTTCTGATCATTTTAAAAGGTGCTCTCAGTGTCATTTAACTTAAACTATAAACACATTTTTTCAGAAAGATACAGTTTAAATGTATTCTGAGCCGTATTGTTTACTTTTTTATTTATGTCCTTTTTCTTCACTCTTCCTCCTCATAGCTGGCAGCTGGAGTCAGAAACAAGTTCACCACCAATGGTAAGTTTCTTGAGTTATGGTAAGCAGTGGTTGAAGGGAGAGTGTGAGGTTCATTAATCATTTTCTTGCTACTTTAAATGATTAACTATTGTAAAAAATATGGAAAATACGGTATCTGAAAATGCATCTCAAACTACATCAAAAATCTTGAAATGCTACAGCACCAAATTGCCACAAACACCAATCACAAAACACAATAGATGTTGTGCTGCTTGAGTTGTTTGTAATTAGCCAGAAGCTACACAAGTTGGATTATTCCTAATTTATTGACGAGTCAGTTAAACTAATTCTTCAGTATTTTTATCAGGTCAAGCTCACAATCATGACTAACTCTTCATCTAAACTGTGACTGAGCTTCCTGCAACTAGTTAAACTGCTGAATCTCTAATAAATATTTGTTTCTTTGCCACCATAATGCTCTTAAACTAAGAGGCAAACACAGAACAATGAATGGCAGTGATGGTCTGAGCTTGAAGAAGCACTCTGAGTTACATATGTTGTAGGAAAATTGCTATATAAATAAAGTTTGATTGACTGATTGATGATTGATTGAAGAAAATTGAAAAGTTGCATTAGAAGAAAATATGTGTTCTTTATAATAATTTATCCAATGCGGTCTTTGCCATTAAAGGGGTCATGTTGTGCTTATTTAGCATTTATTTGACCTTTTTTACATGTCATCTTCTGATAGAGTACTTCTATGTTCAAAACAACTGAGTCTGCATCATCTATAATTTTACCCAACCTCCTGAAAGATTGCCAGAAGTTGCTTAAAACGGCTAAAGATCATTTGAATACTGCATGCATTAAGAATGCATGATGGGGGAGGTGCAGGCTTGTTTTCATGTTGTTGTACATGTTGTCGAGTCAGAGCTTACAATCTGTCTCTGTGAGCCTCGAGTCTCCAGTGCTGCACTTCTCCAGAATAGGCGGTTCACCTATTTTATTTGTAAGCCACAAGTTTTACCTTTATTCAGCGAGGATGTAAGTCCACAGAAAGTAGAACATCAAAGAAAATGTTTAATTACTCTTCCTGTCTGAGTTTCTTGAAGTTTAAGCTTAGCTTGTCGCCTCTGTAGAGAAAACTCTTGTTCGTGCAGAATGCTTTCATTCTGTAGGTTTCCCAGGTCAGTTATTCATGAATCAATCCACTTGTGAGGAGATTCCCCTGTGATGTCCTACCACTGTTGCATCATTATTTCAAGCCCTATGGCTTGGGGTGGCAAGCCCAGCGCGGAGCATGAACTCTAGACAGTATGCTGAGCCGTTGACAACATGTTGAACCATGCTGAAACAATTAATTACAACAGTAAACAAGCCAACTAGTCAATGCACATGTGTCCCAAACTCCAACACAGCGTCTCTCACAGAGTTAGAATAGTGGTGCATCGGGGTGCTGTTTGCCAGAGTGTTTGGCAATGGGGCATGTCCCATGTGCATGCTTCTGCCGGCCCAGGTTTAAGATCCAGCCTGTGGCCAGTTTACAGGGTGTCTTCCCTTACTCTCTCAACCCATTTCACAAGCCTATCCACTGTCATTCTCTCCTATCAGTAAAGGCACAAAATGCCCAAAAATACATTTAAATAATGAAAAAAAGAATAGTTGGTTAATCAGGAGCAAAATATATATATATATATATTAAAAACATAAATCTAGCAGTCATCAAAATCAATCGGAGGCACCAAAGTTGAGGCAAATGTGACCTCTTCAAAGAAAAGAGCTGAAGAGACCACAAATATTTTGTACCAGATTGTAGTGGCTTTATAAATCTACCGAATATTTGCATTTTGAATCCTTGGCTCTAATGAACAGCCTCAGGTGGTTGCCATAGAGACTGCAGATGTCTTTCCTTCAGTTTTCACTTCAAAGTTGCTATTTGAGCTTACATTAAAAACAATATAGTGTGTTTAGTCATATTACTGGTGACTCCCATGAGCTGTTGCTAACTGTTAGTTACTTCATCTTGATTCCAAACAGTGATATAAGATCAGGTGAAGAAGCTAAAATGGCTCCAATTTAACTTAGCATCAACAGACATGAAAATGAAATAAACTACCTGAAGCTACAAGCCAGATTCTTACACAATATAAGACTTTAACCTTTTACAAAGTATCTTTAAGTGGTATTATTTCTAAGTCTCTCCAAACTGAAGGAGCTAATTGAGCATGTATTACATGTTTAATCAAGCTTTATATCTGTCCTGGGAGAACAGGGTTTAAAAGAGGTGTGATTGCCCTTCAAAACATTTTATGGACAAGAGGAGGGGGCAGGCCATGACTGATTTATTGCCCCTTGCGGACTCATAACCACCAAAGCTCACCGGCCTCCCTTTGTGCCAGACTAGCTGCTCACTGTAAATCAAATCTGCTGCGGGAGATTTTTGGCAGGGCTCTGCTTTGTAGGCACTGTGGTCTATATTTAAAGTAAAAACCCTCACCCTGACCTTGTTTCCCAGTATAAAGAACCTTCCAGACTCCTGGGATGGCTGTCATGTCTTTGTGGTTCACTGTTCACCCCCTGCCACCTGGGCTATCCAATGCCACGCAGGGTGTTGGCTAGCTGTTAAACATACCAGAGTGCAGCTGCTTGATTTTCACATTACAAAAGACTGCTGGGGAGGATTACTAACCGTTTAAGAAACAAATCTGTCCCGATCATCAGGCTTATGCACTCACTGTTGATGATAAAGAGCTAAAATCCACCTCTGGGGGCTGTCGAAACATCTAAACCCACATACCGAACACTTGCTGATCTCCTCTTAGGAAAGCTGTCTCTCTACTTCCTAGTCAGTCACATTTCTTCTGATATGGAGCCCCAAGTCTCCGGTCAAAGTGTGAACAATCAGAGTGGAAAAGTGTTTGTCGAGTGTTGGGGCTGAACCTAAATAGCAATCCTTGTTTGTAACCTCCGCACTACTTTATCAGAAATAGACGGCTGAGGAATGAAGTCGAGGGCAAATAACAAAGTAACAGCTTTCAATCACACAAGTGTCCTGGACTTCACTACACAGAACATGCTAACAATGGCCAAACATCAAATACAGCATATATCACAGTTCACCTGCAGTAGCTTTGACTCACATCCTTGAGCCCATGTTCAGAGCTAGGTTTCAGGATAAGGAGAGTTACTTGATACATTAGTGAGCAAAGTGACATGTTAGGCCAGAGAGACTTGGTTGAACGTGATGCATGATGGCCACCAGGCGTCCCCTGCATTGGCTTAGTGCGCTGGCTGTGCATGTGAAGTGACAAGACGCAGATGCAAGATGCAGTATACAAATGATCAGTAGGATCAGTGCAGAGGATTAGGAGATGTGACAGAGTCAACACAGCAGCAGGGGAAAAAATGACAGTTTTAAAGACAGACTGAACAGCCAAGTCATCAAATTTCAACATCTAAATAACATCTTGTTGAGAGTGCACATGATCAATTATTTTTAAAAAGTTTGGAACATTTTACATGTTAGTTAGATATATTAACCAGTTAACCAGTTACTGCACTAACTGGTGACTTCCAGTTGTCTGTGGTTGGGTTTGTACTTGGGAACATGGAAGCATGTTTCCTCCCACAGACCAAAAACATGTTCATTAACTGGTGACTCCAAATTGCCCCTACTGTAAGTGTGGGTAAGTGTGTGAATGGTTAACTGTCTCTCTATGATGCCTCATGATTGACTGGCAATTGGTACGGGGTGTACCTTGTGTCTTGCTCAATGGATGGATCGATGTATGTGTTTGTCTTGTGTTAGTTTGGGTAGAATATTTGATATAGGGCTGGGATTTATTTAAGGTTTTTGAGGTTCAGATGGCCATCAGTGTTTTATATGCCTCCTAGTAGGGGTGTAACGAAATGGTCAAATTTCGAAATACGAAACAGGGCTCATGATACGAAATACTCACGATACGAAATATCGTTATAAAATAATAAGGAAAATCTCCAATGGTAGGAAGTTGTGTAAAAATCGCATTTTCTTTAATTTCTTCCTAATGCAGACATACAAAAATATTACTGCATCAGTGCAAAATAAATGTTCTTTGAAAAAAAAACAAAATTTAAGTTTTTCCCCTTGTTTAGACTACAGTGCAAATACAAACATCAAATCTCAATAAAAAGTGCTTTGTTGTTGTAACAATCAGGATAAGTACATTCTTGAATGAAAAGGAAAACAAATAGCAGTCCTCAGAGCTGCAGTTTAGACCTATAAATGTCTGAACTGTGAACTTTAATATTTAGCCTATAACAGTGCATATACTTCTGATCTTCAAGTATGAGCAAATTCTGTCAACTCAACAGTAGATGCAAAAATCAAACATTGTTTTTTTTTATGCAGACTTACACAAACATACAGTAGCAGTTCTACTGTTTGTTATGAGATCAATGTGGATTTTAATGTTTCCTATGAATTGACGGTCAGTGAAGGGGCCAGGTAGGCGGGTCGAGCGGGTCAGAGTTCAGAGGAGAGAGTTAGTGTGTGTTAGTGAGGAGGGAGAGAGCCCTTAGCAGGAGGTTAAGAGATTACTACTCATTGTTTTGTTCGTGAATTAAAATTGTAGTTGGCGTGGGCACTGCCCACCGTGACTGTTAATTATAAGCAGGTATTTGCGAGTCGGAATCACCTTATTTAACGTCCGACGGCCGTCACAATACAGCCGCTGCCTGTCAGCAGTTCAGTTCTAGTTGTACTCGCCGCCGTGTACGGCGAACTGTAGCGGCATATTTTGCACACGGTTGTTGTCCACAATCTTCTCACTGTTCTCTCGTCTTTTACATGAGAAGCCAAAATACGTCCACACAACTGATTTATTTGACGAAGGAGCGTCGCTAAGTCCTCCTCCGTATTGCAGCGAGTGCTTTGCTACGGGAGGCGAGGGGGGTTTATTTCGTCCTTTTATTTTGAGCGTCTCTGAATTTTATTTCATCATTTTTTATTTCGCGATATTTCGTGGCACGAAATTTCGTTTCACCCCTACCTCCTAGGTATGATTAAGTACTTCTATTCACAAACTGACAAAGTCTGCAGTAGGGGTGTCCCGATACAACTTTTTTACCTCCAATACGGTACCGATATTGCAGCCTTGAGTATTGGCCGATACCGATATTGATCCGATACGATATCAGCAGGAATCATACATACTTTTACTTGTTTTGTAGTATGGATTGTAAGAAAAGGTTTGATCAAGTGAGATTACTCAAACAGAGAACAGTAGTCAGCAATAGCAGGTTTGATAAAAACTGACCCATTTGTTATTAACCAATGGGTTAAATAAATTTAACCTTAAACATAAGAATATACTACAATTGAATAAACTAAATGAAAAATAAATTAGAAGACCCTGAAAAGTGATCTGATATTTGTTTTTTTTTGCTGATATCTGACCGATATCCCACATCCATATCAGATTGGGACACCCTAGTCTGCAGCATCTGTAATCTTACTTCTCTACCTCGAAACAATGCCAGTGGTTGCCTGACAAGGCTGATTTCTCTGCCCCCCTAAAAGGACCTACCAGAGTGATTTCCTACCATCGCTAATTCAAGAAAAGGGCTTGGTATGACAAGCCCAGTGCAGAGCGTAGAGCTCAAACCAATGCAGAGTTGTTGAAAACACAGTGCTGAGCCACTCCAGACTGACCAACTACTACAGAATAAACTAGTCAACTAATCAAAGCAGAAATGGCCCACAAGGGGAAGGGGGCCCTACAGTGACAGAAGCACCAACTGAGTCAGAACAGGGGTGGACCAGGGGACCACATATCTGGTTCTACCAGGTGTTCCATAAAACACATATTCGCTAACTTATCAGCCTAAAAACATCAACATTGGTGCCTAACTTCACAGCCCTTTACTGTGCAGTTTCACAACATACAGGTCAAAGGCATTCAATATTAAACACAGTTATTCATATGAGACAATGCAAGAAGAGCTTTTCAACTCGCGTTGCATGTTGATGTCCTTGACCAAGTCTGCACTAAAGGGATATTTCCACAGTTTATTGCTTCCTTCACAATCAACTCAATAGCTGAACTCCTCGCTTTTGCTTGATACAGCAAAAAAATAAATCGAGTTTGATGAATGACTCTGTAGCCCCAAACCCCCACTCACACACTGCTTAAGACTAATGTCCATCACCCCCCAATAAACCATGATAAGTTGTGATTTTCAATGAAAGGTCCAGTTACTAATTTTTACCTTTTCTTTTAGCTGGCATGAGACGCTAGCAGCTGATGTCCAGCCTCATCTGAACATACACAAAGCTCTGCTACTGTGTGTGCATCAATTCCCACTCAACTTTCACACGTTTAATTTGATGATGCCCATACCAGACTAAAGGAAAGACAACGGCCAAGGATCAGCAACACCAAGGAACTACAGCATCAACCCTTCCAACACCTTTTGAATCCACATCCTTCACAGGCTTTAATGCAGTCATGGTGCATTCATTAACCTCAGAGCTCGGACATAGGGGGTGAGAATTATGCTATATCCCAGTTAAGTGTGTTTTAGTTACGAGCTGGTAAAGTCGGGGTACCTGAAGATTGTTGGCTTCCCAGAAGAGAATTCAAGCTGAAGGGGCTAATATCCAGTGATGTACCTAATTTGCACTCAGAAATTCCGACCTCTGGGTCAAACTGAATGCACAATAACAAGCCTTCAGGACAAAAAAATCAAATGAGAAATGAATAAATCGAAAATGGAATGTGTTTCTGTTTTTCTTCACTTTAAATAACGGATGTTTTTTTCTTCTTGATAAAACTGAAGCTGTTTCATGTCTATTACACAGCTGGCTTTTGGAGGAAGCCTGTAAATAATCAAATGAATTCAATTGTTAGTTGGGCTTAATGATACATATAGTTTTACAAATGCTTTTGCAATGTGTGCATGCAAAACAGTCACACCCCATAACATACCATGTTCGTCACATGACCTTACACACTATATGCAGCTTCTTCATATGTATTGTTTCATTATCAAAATGTAAAGTTTTCCATTTCATTGATTGACCTTTAATAGAGATCTATCACATTGAGTATTCAAACAATGATTATGGCTCATACAGGCCCTGTTTCTTGTGTGTTGAAACACACTAGCCACAATGCTAAAGTGGCCTTCACTGACTTGACTCTTGATGAAGACAGTTACGGGAGGCAGATCTAACTTGAGTATATTCCTGCTATCAGCAGCACCTTGTCCCACTGCTCAATTTTGCTATAACTGCATAGACTCATAATGCCATTGACTGTTTCCTTAAAAACTAAAGGCGCACACATCAGTGTGAGAGTCACAGGCAGCTCAACAAAAACAGCTTTTATTTTATTTCAAGTTAATTATGATCTTATAGTTATTTATGTAGAGTGCAAAAAGTCCATATGTAGTTAGAAATTACTGATGGTCTTTAGCAATCACCAACTGTATTTGTATACCCTGTTATTTTATCACTCTTCACTGTTCTTCACATGAAAGTTAGTGCTATCATGCTAGGGTCTTGGTCATGGAATGAATATAAAAGTAAACATTTTTACTGATTTCTGACCAATGTTTGATGGGCTATAACATTACAACAGCTTTACTTGTTTTCCTGACACAAAATGTGGTGTCATGAATCATGGTGTTAAGAGAATTAATCTAACTGGCTGCATGATGCCTGGACTTCTAGCACAACCAGCAGGTTGACTTCAAATATCTTTGAATGAACTTGATAAATGGGCACACAAATCTCAACAATCATATCCCCTAAAGGTTGAACCCCACTTAAGTTCATGTTTTGTGGACTCACATCTACCACTCACACAAAATAAGCTTAGGACCAAATATCACCCTCACCTGAATTCCAAAAAGCCTCTTAAAACTGCAGGTTAGGTATTTATGACTGAAGTTGGCTTGTACCTGCTTCGCATCTGTCATTGCAAACAAGTTAGCTGGCTGACATTACCTTTTTGCTCTTCAGCGTGCAGAGGAGCAATCACAGCTGCAGACTCAAACGAGTAAACACCTTGACCTTGACATTAACCCAGAAGATCAAGTCAGAGGTGCATCCTGCCCTTGGCTACAGAGTAAATATGCTCAGCATTTCTTTTCACAACACTTTGATCCTTGTTACCTTTCCAGCTTGCCTCAGTTCAGAAAATGTGCCCCATTGACAACTTAAATGACCAAACAAGCAAACAGAGATAAAAACATTAAGGACAGACTTGCTTTTCTATCATTTGTTTACAAGCCAATAAGTTTGAGGATTATTTTGAGGAAACATTTTCTAAAGTTAAATCAACTTAATTCAAGTATAACTCTGTTTTGTCAATGCTTTTAATTTATCTCAAACTTTCCCCTGACATTTCTCTCTGTCAGCAGTGCACATTTTTTTAAATATGTATTTTCAGTCTTCCAATATATTTGGTGAACTTCTTTAATTGTTTGTACTTGCTTGAGCAATAAAAATAAGAAAAAAAATAGTGTTGTCCTGTTGTTGTGCTTTCAGGAACTAGGAAAATGTTGTGTCACGTCCTTCCTAACTACTCGTGAAATATGAAGTGTTGAAACCTGAGTGGCTGGTGAAAGCTGGAGTAGATATATGGACATATTATTAAGGCAGGAATACACCTGCTGAATGTGTGTTTGTGTGTACGATGGAGCTCTTGTGTCTTGCGGTCTAACAATAGAGTGACCAGCCATAGGGTGCTGCTGTCACATGAGTCAAGGAGGGCTGGACTATGTATCCTTGATGCTGAGTCTGATTGTCAAGTAGCTGAAATCTGTTGCTCGTGTCTGAGCTCCCTCTGTCTGGCTCACAGGTAAGGACCGCCTTACTGTCTGTGCTGATACTTAAAATAAAACTCTGATTTATCATAACTCTCTAAATGAATTACATTCTGTCTTGCTGGAGTTTCCCTTAGCAGCAAAACAGCCTATCTGTATTTTTTTTAATCGTAAAAATGTCAGGTTCTGCTGTGATCCTTAATTTGTGATCAACATTAACAAGGTGTCTTCATCTTTTCTGAATTACATTCATAACCACTCATTCAGAGGTTAATTCTTGCCTCTTTGCAGGAATGCTGCGTACAAATAGATATGCATTTTATACAACCTACTCAAGACTTGTGCTGCTTTCATACAGGATACCGTTCATTCATTCATTCATCCTCTATTCATAGATAGTGCATGCCTTAAATGGACTTGTAACCTAAGATGGAAGGTACTATGGGGTGCACTGAATGTTATAATTATTTAATTACTGCTATATAAACAAACAAAAGATAATTTTACATGCTCTTGGAACAACTGGCTACAGCAGGATGAAACTTAAAGGTAGTCGTTGCAAATTAAAAGATAGAAAGTGGTACATTTATACAGTACCTAAGGCTAAAAATTGACCATAAAGTTTTAAAAAAACAACATTGTTGTAAAATTAAATATAACTGCCCTCATTTCAACCTGTCCACGTTCATTTGGAACAACTTCCTGTATTTGCCCATATCACAAAATTTGTTGAAGAAAGGAAACATGTTGCAATGCCAATTTTTTCCTAATATTCTACATTCCCTGTAAGAGCAAAATTAAGCTACTTGCAGCGTGACAGAAAAAAGATGAGTAAAAGTAAAGTAAAAGTTAAAATGTATTATTTGCATATGTTGTATGACAATACATCACCACTTAAGTGGGTCTTTTTTTTGACGCATTATGTAAAATTAAACTCTTCATTTTCTTGAATTTAAAATCCAATAGTCGACATTTTTGTGGAGTATAATCAGATGGAAGGAACTGTTTTAAAGAACGTTGCGTAGAGAAATATTACTTTTTCCAACAATGACCTTTCCACTTTTGGAACTAAAATTTATCTAGTTTAAGATTATGAACATCTCAATATTAAAATACGTACAACATGATTAATGCACACATAGTTTAACTTTCCATCCCGAAACCTTTTCTGTCTATCTAATAATAGTTTTTCTGTTCTGTCGCAGTGTTTTATGAGACGTTATATTTGTGTGAGCCCTCACGGTCATTGTAAACTTCTTGAACTTTTGCCACTTCATGCTTTGCTGTTTAATGATCAGTCTGTTGGTCAGTCTAAAAATAATCGAAAAGGGGTCCATTTTACAGAGCACCTCCATCCCAAAATGTCTGACACAGAGGAGGTCATGGAGGAGGAAGTCCAGTAGGTTCTTATTCTTCTACATTTGTCATTAATATCACATCAAAAAAAGCATTCAGGTGAACCATGTTTTGATACATTTTTAATTTCTTGTTCTACATTTGTCATTAATATCACATTAAAAAAAGCATTCAGGTGAACCATGTTTTGATACATTCTTCATTTCTTGTTCTGTTTCATCTTCTTAAAGGGAGGAAGAAGGTAAGACGGTTAAATGTTCTTGTTTAACGTTCTTGTTAAATGTTCTTGTTTTTGCACCCACCTGTAATTAGAAGGTTTAACTAATTCACTGTGCTCCTGATTAACAGCTCAGGAAGAGGCGACAGGTGAGAAGTTTCCCCTGAAATGTATTAACTAGGGATGCACTGATGCTAGAACCACTGATGAAACGGTCAAACGCTCACTGAAGGACTGAGACTGCAGCACTTTGCAGCACTTTGAGTCCTCAGTCCACAGTCCTCCCCCATATTGTGATTTTTACCATAAATATTAGTCCTACCTTTATTTCATGTAAATATTTAGATCCCTTGACCATGAAAACATACCATTAGCAATTGGTTTCATAATTACCTCTGCCAAGGAGGTTATGTTTTCGGGAGAGTTTGTCTGTCTGTGAACAAAATAACTCAAAAAGTAATGGATGGATTTTGATGAAATTTTCAGGAAATGTTCAGCATGGGAAAAGGATCCAGGAATTGTTCTAAGGATTCTTTATCATTGGGAGATAGGGAACTGTGCTGCTTGCCAGAAGTCTGCGCTCTCCAAGTGCTTTTCTAGTCTTATCCATTTTAGTTCAGTAGTTATTCACAAAAATCACATTTTTCGTCATGGTGGATCCAGACGGTGATCCAGATCAACACCAAAATTGAATCGCTTCTTCCTTTTCCCATGCTGAGTATTTCCTGAAAATTTCATCAAAATCCATACATTACTTTTTGAGTTATTTTGTTCACAGACAGACAGAAAGACAAACTCTCCCGAAAACATAACCTCCTGCAGAGGTAACAGAATCGATGACTTGGATAATCAACCAGGATGTATTCTCCACTGTTTTATCACAGCCAACTGTGAAAGGCTGGCTACAGTTCCTTGGGTGTCCACTTGAGGCTTGGACAACAAATCTGTCTGGATAGTTTCGTCTGGATAACAAACTGAGTATTGTAAGCAGCACACATGTTGCTCTGTAGTAGGGCTTGGTATTTCCAGTAACCCCACGATACGATATGAATCCCGATACACTTAAACTGTAAACACTGACTACTCTTTTAAAAGAATTCCTGACAAATTTTATTATTTCAAGAAGAAAAAGAACAAGGACGAGTTTTGAGTTGATTCTACAACTTAAGAAAATGAAATACAAAAAGAGTAGACCTAAGTTTAATTTTGGAACATGTGTTTCACTGTGTTGCTTAGCTTCTACTTTGAACTGTGCCATTATCAAAGTGAATTGACAACAACTGTCAAAACATTGCCGTATCGATTCTGTAGAATCCGTATCGATACATGTATCCCCAAGGAGTGCATGACGATATTTTGCCGTATCGATATTTTGAGCACAGGCCTACTCGGTAGATGACCGAAGCTGTTGTTGTTCCTGGTATGCGCGCGCAGCCTTCATGTGAAAGAGTACTGCACTTCTGGTGACATCAGCGTTTCACCCTGAAACGCTCTGTCTCTGGTTTACACGGAGTTGCATGGGGGAGCATTTTGAAAACTCTCCTCTCTGGACCCTGGTTTCAAAAGTTTGCAGATTCACTCAGCATACTGTTCCCATGTCAACGCAAGGTCAAAATGCAATGAAAACTTATTGGATTTGACCAAATTAGACCTCGTGTAAACGGCCCCTGAGTAACCAAAAGGCTGCTAAACCTCAGAATTCATCCAGGAGCTTTTGTGTCAGGCCGAAGTATTGGCCTTTACTTTCATCATCAGTGCATCTGTAGTTCCTGCTCTCTGATCTTTGAATACATGCTCTTTCGTGGCCCTTTAGTTCACTCATAATGATTTATTTTTTATGTTATCCTGATCAAGATGAGTCAAAGCCCAAACCAAAGTAAGTGTTGAAGCTTTTTTTTTTCTTGAAAAGCAGTTAAAGGCAATTTATGGCTGTTTCACTTGAACAAACTGTTGACTTTTACAGGTTCATGACAAATATAACAGCCCCAAAGATCCCCGATGGTGAAAAAGTGGACTTTGATGTGAGTCTAACTGTATCACAAAAGAATCAGGAGACTATTGCAGATTAATTAATTCAAGGCCTGACCCTCATTTGTGTTTTCAACGGCAGGACATCCACAGAAAGCGTCAGGAGAAGGATCTGTCTGAGCTGCAGTCTCTGATCGAGGCTCACTTCATCCAGAGGAAGAAAGAGGAAGAGGAGCTCATCGCTCTTGTTAACAGAATTGTAAGTAGGTGAAAGAGGGAAAGTGGTGATTCTGTTCGATCAAAATCACAACACCTGCTTTTGTGCCTGTCACAGGAAAAACGCCGAGCTGAGAGAGCGGAGCAGCAGAGGATCCGAGCAGAGAGAGAGAAGGAAAGGCAGGCCAGGCTTGCGGTAAGGGTCCGGACAGATAATTATAATCAATACATCACACTGGAGGAACTCAGATAACAAGCAAAGTTTTAGCACTGCATTTCACTTCAATGCAGATAATACATGACCATACCCTCTTTTAAACCCTACAAGACCTTCTGGTCGTGCAGGCCCCTCCTAAACCTTACTACGACTTGAACTGCCAAGAGCTATTTGTGAAGACAAAGCAGAAGTCCTAATTATTGCACAGGCAAAACAATTTTCCATAAGCCATCAAAACATCACCTTTTTGAGTCCCTCATGGTCAGGCCTCTGATCATTTGATGGAACAAATTACCTGAAGACACAAAAATCACCTGCTATCTGTTCCACACTCATTTTTAGACTCTTGGTGATTGGACTATTGAGATGCTAGAGAGAAAAACTTCAAGACTTTCATTAAACATTTAAGAATGTATGTTTGGGCAGGGAATCATTAATCCTGTCACTCAGTCTAATAATTTTTAATGATATAAGTTTCAATGTTTCAAACATTGTTCCTGGTGACTGTAAAGTTTGCTAACCCACTTAATTACTCCCCTATTGTTGATGGTTGATTTGTTTTCATACAGGAAGAAAAGGAGCGCAAGGAGCAGGAGGAGCAGCGTAAGAAGCTAGATGAGGATGCCAAGAAGAAGAAGGCTCTCACCAACATGACCCAGCAGTACAGTGCTGGACAAAAGGTGGTCAAACTTGAATTTGAATTGAATTGAATGTTTTCAACAAAAAAGGAGGTAAACAGTTGACAATATCTTGCATATGCAGAAAGTTTACAGGCTAGAAAAGGAGTAGGGAGAAGCATAAACTTAACTAATCCTACCCCTTTTAGTACCTAGTACTACAGTAAGGACATTAAGTTTTTAATTTCTCCATATTTATATTTATAACATTAACCATCCACTCAGGAAACAATGGTACTTAGAATATATTGACTATAATATATCATCAGCTACTTATATCCAATCGCACGCATAATATTTCACCTATATTTACTTAATATCTATACAAATAATACACCCCTACACACACATAGGAAAAAGACATTATAAACAAGACAGTGTATCTATATTTTCCAGACTCTGTCATTATCATCCTGGGGTAAACTGCTGCTCTTTATCCTTATATTAAGTTAAAACATGCGTGTTTAATATTTTTCAAACTTGCTTATGGTTTTACTGTTGTTCTAACAAAATGCATTTCAAAGTTCAGTTCCCCTCTGAATTTATTGCCTCCTTTACTTTCTGAAAACAGTTTCTCTATGTTGTCACGTCTCATCCCATGTTGTAGAGCTGGGAATATTTCAAGCTTATATCAAGTTTCATGTTTTGAAAATATGTATTCAAATAAATTATGAGTGTAACAGAGCATGCACATGAACCATCATGCCTTACTTAACATAGCTTAAATAGGTTAACTTTTTGGGGAGTTTATTCAATTGTTGATCACAAATAATTTTAAATGTCTTAACCAAGGTCAATAATTAACCTTTGTTGTGGAATGCCAAAATTGTGATTATATTTTAAATTTAAATAACTGGGCAGCTCTTGAAGGCCTAATTTAATGTTTTATTCTTTTAAAAAATCTTGAGTAGCCATGCAGCAAGACTGATAACAGCATTATGTATCAGTGCTGACACTAAGGCAAAGAATATCCTGTATTTCCACATATTACAATATTTGTTGCAGAGGGAAAACATGTTGCAATTAAAGTGTTTTTTTTCTAATACTCTACATTCTTTGTTGGAGCAGAATTAAAACAACTGCAATGTCACAGGATAAAAAATGCTTAGGTTAAAGTTATACTATGGTATTAGCAATTATGTGCAAATACTTCACCTCTTAAGCAGATGACTTTTTTATGCATTACGTGAGGCTAAACTCTCAATTTGATTAATTTAAAATCTAAAACAAAAACGTTTCACATGATCTCAGACAAAAAAACTGAGTTTTTGTTCAGTATAAACCTGGATGAAAAGAACTTCTGTTTAAGAATTTTGGTGCTTTTGCTCTTAAAACCTGTTGTGTAGAGAAATATTATCTGTCTCAATATTCTTAAACAATGCAGACACTGCACTTAATAGGCTATTTTGAAAAGGCAAACAAAGTTAGAGTTGTTGCTGTAATTTAGTGAAGGTCAAAGAAAATTTTATATCAGTGCATCCTCTCTCTTGAGTACATCTTCAGGGGCAAAGAATGATAAACTTTATGTGACTAATGCAGAGTGTTTCTTTTTTTGACCACTGCAGTCTGAGAGCAGAAGAGGAGGTAAGAAACAAACTGAAAGGGAAAAGAAGAAGAAGATCCTGGCTGAACGCAGAAAACCTCTCAATGTGGATCATCTCAATGAAGACAAACTGAAGTATGTTGGAGCCTCACAGGCAATTTTATAGATAGATAGATAGATAGATAGATAGATAGATAGATAGATAGATAGATAGATAGATAGATAGATAGATAGAGATTTGACTCACTTATAATGTAGGCTCAAAATTAAATTACTGATTTGATGAAAATACAAATATCCTTACCTCTGACCTCTTGTTTTTCAGGGAGAAGGCCAATGAGCTTTGGCAGTGGCTGATGTCCCTGGAGGCTGAGAAGTTCGATCTGAGTGAGAAACTTAAAAGACAGAAGTATGATGTAAGTTATTTACCAATTGTGATGTCAATAAAGTAATAAAACAGCTTCTTGGTTTGTAAATCGACCATGGGAGACACATAGTTCAAGCTTTGAGGGGCCTCTGATTGCCCTCTGCTGGACATTTCAGGTACCCCTGATGTTTACTTAAATGATAAGCATTGAGTCCTTTCTCTTGCAGATTAACCAGCTTCTTGCCCGAGTTCAGGACCACCAAAAGTAAGTCAATGACCTCCTGTGGGCAGTCTTTAAGGGCTGTATTATTTATTGCAGGTCTTTAAAATTTATTATAAAACTATATACAATATAAGTTGCAGTATAAAAGTTGAAATGTGGACCAAAAAAAATACATTTTTTCTCGACATTTTCACTTTAACATCATCATTTTGACTTTTGTCACAAATTGAAATTTATTGTCGATGTTTCAACTTTGACCTTGTCATTTCACCTTTTATCTCTAAATTTCAACTTTATTCTTGTCATTTTGACTTTAATATTGATGTGCCGAAAAAAAAAAAATCCATCTGAAGGGGCTCTATGCTCTTCCGGACTTGTGCATGCCTGGAGTCTCTCCTGCTTCCTCCAATAGACCAACAATATACTCATTAGGTTGATTTGTGACTCCATATTGCCCTTAGATAAAAGTGTGAATGGTGGTCTATCTCTTTTTGTGGCCATGTGATTGGCCGTAACCCAGTGCAGGGTGAACTCACCTCAGGTCCACTTTCAGCTGAACTGGGCTCCAGTCCCCCAGCAGAGGGATAGGTGGAATGGATAATGGATGGATTGATGCTTACAATAAATAGGACCACAGAGGTTTGTGTCAGTTGTCAATAGCTTTGACGAATTTTAAAACGTTTTACAATTACTTAATTTTTTATTTTAACAATGGGATAGTACTGAAACTGAATAGGAGCTCGAAAGAATCAATCCTGCAAAGATGCATAGCAAAAATTCTCTATTGTTTTTCCTTGCAAAA
Organism: Scarus forsteni; assembly: GCA_036419115.1. Lineage (NCBI taxonomy): Eukaryota > Metazoa > Chordata > Actinopteri > Labriformes > Labridae > Scarus > Scarus forsteni. Next base: position 137,586 of record JAZDUH010000241.1, on the reverse strand, counting down.
TCAAGGTACCGACTTATTTACTATTTACTGATATGGTAAAGTTTACAGTTCATTAACAACATACTAGTGTTGAGCACTTAAAACTTCAGGAGCTTTCCATATTCACAACAACAAAGCTAAATCAGCTAACACAGCTCCCTTAAGCTAACAGCTGCCACTTGAACATTACCTTTAAACATAAAGTAAACAACTCAACATTTGCTTGTTTTTGATACAATAAGTTACCTTTGGTCATTCACGCTCCTTGGTTCAGTACTCTTCTTCTTGACTGTCCACTTCACGGCCCTTGATCACCTGTAAAGCACAAAGCCATTCTCCATCTTGTTAGCAGTTAGCATCACCACTGCTAAAATCAACCGCCGCGGCATCAACACCTCATTTTCATTATCAAAAAACACTTAAAGTGAAACATTTCCTTTTTACTTTTATTGATACCAAGAGTGGTGTTGATAAAAGTATGCTGTTAAGGATGGCGTTTTTTTCTAAATTACCAAATTAGTGCGAAAAGAAATGCTAATTCTAACTGTAAAGTACATTATGGTTTTGATGAACTAAGCCCTTTGTGAACGGTCGTCAGCTAGCCTTATTCATGTCACTGCATTGTCCCTAACTAAATTAATTTTGACATTAGTAATTTAAGAAAAGTGAAAATTGCTGAAATACAAAACGCCTGAATTTTTAAAGGTAGTATGTGCTATGCACTTTTCTACCTGTTTTAACTGAATTTTATTTAGGCTATAGGCTACAAAAATTTAAATGTATTTTTTTTCTTATGTGAAGCAATAACTGCTTTGTAAAACTTCAAAAATTGAATGTTTGAGTTAAAATAAAACTGTTGGATTCGGTGTACTGGAGGTGGATAATACTATCATTGAATTATGCAGAAAGATTCAAACAGTTTACATTTCCACCTATAAAAACTGTCACAGTTTAGCAAATACTAGAAGTGCTCTAAAATCCCCATCAAGCCAATATTGTTGGAGTCATTGTTACAAATGTGTAAATCTGCTCCATCTTGCACTGTTAACACATGTTCAAATAATTCCTCTGCATCTAGATTGCCACCCAATCTTGTAATTTCTTCCTTGTACCATGACCAACATTTCCTGAAAATGTCATGAAAATTTGTCAAGAAGTTATTGAGTTATTGTCAAAAAAATGGAAAACTGCCATGCCTTACAGTGCTGACAAATCATTAAAAAAAATCCTGTATCACCATCCAAGTTATAATCACGACCAAAATCTTACAATTTCTCCCCTGTCCTATGCCCAGCATTCTGCGAAAATTGTTTTTAAAAATGATAACTTCTTTAGTTATCCTGTTCACACAAACACTGGAAAAACATAACCTCCTTGACTGTAGTATTAACTTTCAGTGGGATCTGTAGCATCCATCCAGTATATTTTAAATCTTGTTTTTTTGGCATCATCCATAACCTTTTTCATCTTGTAGTCTAAGGCATTTTTATCAAACAATACGAAATGGACATACTGGCTTTTTTCCTTTTTCATAAAGCTGGTATATGGACTTGGGACACCATTCTGTGACAAAGCAAGTGAGCAGTGGGAGAGCAATTCTCCCTGTTGACATTTTTCAGACTTCTTTACTTTGTAACTGCAACCTGCCCCCCCCAAAAAATTCACATTTGTTTCTCTAAGAGAGAGTGCCCCCCTTACAACTCCTGTTTGGATGTATAAACCCTGTAATATCAGACAAATAAGTGTTATGTTGTGCTCACTATTTTGGTAAATATTTTTCTGTTCAGCATAGCCATTTTACTGTGTTCCTCTATGCCATTCATGACCACTGCTCAAGTCCCAGTTTTTAACTTCATCCCCAAGTCTACATCTGCAATAAAGCCATGACAATAAAATAAAATAAACAAAACAAAGATCTTCAAACATGGGAGCATTGCATACTTTATTTCTGATCCTGTATAAAGGTTAAAACACCTCCTGTGGTTTGGGCTTGACAATGCCCTTACCATTTGTTCTGTACAAACCATAAATACATTCTGTTCACTGCTTTTTATTAGATTTTCTGAAGTGTTGCAAAAGCTTGACAGCTGCTTCTGCTCAATTTCTAGCGCCAAAGGTCGTGGCAAGGGCAAGATGGGCGGCCGTCTGAGGTAAAGGAGAAGTCTGACAAGGACAAGCGAAGTGCGACACCAGTGATTGGCCCAGAAGTCTGTTGTGTGTGTATTCATTGTTCTGTTGTGTTGGGTTACATGTCAATTATCATGATAGCATAACAATAAATAAGTCATTACGATCACTGCTGCATTCCTGTAGATGAACTGCCTCTGTGTTTTTGAGTCCCACATACAGAACATTTCATATTCAAACAAACTCAACCAGCCGTTGTGAAGCAGAAACAGCTAAATGAATGTATCAAAACCTTCAAAAATATGTAGCTGATCTTATTCAATACGGGTAAACAAAATATAACTATGGATCTGATGTAGAAAAGTTAAATGTCTCCGTAAAAGGTACAGAGCTATTGACATGAAACTGAAGAATGTGTACAAACGGTGGCTTATTTTCACAATAAAAAACTCAAAAGTTAAGTGCATTTCTTTGGAACAATCAGTAGACATGTTATTTTGTCAGCATCTGAAAAAAGATTTGACATGATAAAGAGAGCGTCTACATGTTGTACCATCAGTTTGTCACTTATAGTTTTAATCAAATGTACATAAGAGCAGACATTCCTCCGACAGGCTCCACATAGTGGTGAACCATAACTTAATCTAGATGTTACAAGAAGAACACAATAATTTAGTTACAGGAGCGTATGTGATGCCAGTGGTGAGGGTCTCATGTACTGCGCCTCTTTAAAAACTATGCTTCCAATTAAACATACAGCAGCATTTTAAAGTTGTTCATCTCTGCAGCGCGAGGTGCAGGGACATTCAGGGGGGGAGTTTGAGGGTCTTGGAGGGTCCCTGGGTCCGTGTGGTATGAAGAGACTGCAGGAGAGGGGCTGCGCTCACCACAGATGGGTTTCTCTGATCTCTGCAATCACCTGGCTGGCTTTCTGCAGCGCCTGGACACAAATTGTACCAGAGAATAAGTGGATAGTGAGTTTACTTGATTTAGTATGGCATCTCAACATGAAACAAGGTGACATAATGCTTCACAGAGAAAAATAACTTTAAGCACCAACAAAATCAGGAAATATACAAAAACATGTAGGGACCATTAATGTATCATTTTATTGTGCTGTTTTACAGAAAAGTTCTGAATTTTGTGTCTTATCCTCTTGAGAGTGGAGGCAAAGGGTCACAGAGGCGTAAATTAGGGAGGCATCACATTATCAATTTGATACCAGCATAAAAAATTAGGTCATAGTATCAGCCGATATTGAAATTTTTGCAGACATTTACAGATTATATATCGGTCATATATCAGCTGGAATATCTGCAAATCACACAAATGTACAATTTTGATTCACTTTCCCATCACTGCATGGGGGCATTTAAAAAACAAGGGTTCATTTTTGCAAGAGTCAGATGCTGTTTTTTCTTGTTTTACAATTATACTGTAACACCGAAAGAAACTAGTTCATTTTTGTTAAGAAAAGAGCAGGTTCAATTGGACACTTGTGCACCAGAAAAAGTGTTTTTACCCCTCCTTAAGAAATCCGTACAGAGAGACTGTCAGTAAGTGTTTAAAAAACTGTTCCTTTCCTCAACATTAAAATATTGAATCCTGGTGCAACCCCATTCAACATATAACAGACTGAAAAACCTCTTGTCAACAGGAGGAGTAAAAGGGAGACAGATGAATTAAAGGAGCAGTAGCCAGCCAGTAGCCATACATATACAGTACAGGCCAAAAGTTTGGACACACCTTCTCATTCAATGCATTTTCTTTAATTTAATCACTAATTACATTGTAGATTTCTACTGAAGTAATGATGGCCACTCGTTTCTCTTAACTTAGCTGATTGGTTCTTGCCATAATATTAATTTTAAAAGTATCTAATAGGGCTGTCGGCTGTGCATCAGCCTGACCTCTGAACAACACAACTGATGGTCCCAACCCCATGAAAAAGGCACAAAATTCCATTAATTAACCCTGGAAAGGAACACCTGAGAAGTGAAAACAGCTTCAGGGGACTACCTCTTGAAGCTCATAAAGAGAATGCCTAGAGTCTGCAAAGCAGTAATCAGAGCAAAGGGTGACTACTTTGAAGAAACTAAAATATAAAACATGTTTTCATTTATTTCACACTTCTTTGTTAAGTGCATAATTCCACATGTGTTCATTCATAGTTTTGATACCTTCAGTGAGAATCTTCAATATAGATAGTGATGAAAATAGAGAAAACACATCGAATGAGAAGGTGTGTCCAAACTTTTGGCCTGTACTGGATATTTATTTATTTGTATTTTTAACTTTTTAAATGCATATTATTTTTACTTCTTGATATCCTGTGTTTCTTTACCCTGTGTACTATACAATGCTGCTGGAATCTATTTTCCCTGAAAGAGTCTCCTCAAGGAATGAATAAAGTTCTATCTAATCTAATCTACTTTACTTCAAAAGTCAATTTTGTCTTTCCACTGTACATAACCAAACTGTTGTTTCAGGGATAGTCAGTAAATGTGTTTTTGAGTGAAGTGACAACTGACACTTGATCTGTGTGACACCTTATGAATGTGTTACCTTGAGCATGTCAGCGGCCTCGTTGCGTCTCTGAGCCATGTCCTCGGACTCTGTCAGCAGGTCTTCCAGCAGGGCCGTCTTGTATAACTGACCCACCAGCTCGCTCTGCAGGCAGTCCTTCACATGGTTCACCAGAAAGTGCATCACTGCCTTTGGTACACTGAGAAAAGAGGAGGGAGAAGAGGAATATGGCACATAAAAGAGGAAAAATCTTGTTAAATGAATACTATGGTGGGTGAGGGGTATCTTTACCTGTCCTGAATGTTTTTCCTGACAATCAGAAAGTAGGATTTGATGAGTCTCTCGATGACCTCACAGTCTCTTTGCTCCCGAGCAGACAGCTTTCTTGATACTGGCACAGGCTGGAGAGAAAGAGGTGTCATCGGTGCTTGTATATGAACATTTAAATCAAGCATGGATAAAAATCTTTACCGCCACCAAGGAGGTTATGTTTTGCCGGAATTGTTTACTTGTTAGCAAGATTATGCAAAAACTACTTGATAGATTTTGATGAAAATTTCAGATATTGGGAATGGCCCAACTTAAAAATGATTAGAATTTGAGGTGATAAAGAAAACTGACTTGATAGAACTATCCTTTTGCTTAATAACCGTATAAATAATAATGATATCAACATGATTCCAAGAGCTAGGTGTGGGTTTTCAGGGTCATGAATCATATCATGATGGTAACTTCATCATTGAACTATTAGTAATAGTTGTAACAGCAACATGTGAGCTACCTTGGCAGAGGTTTGTGCTCTCTGAGTGCTTTCTAGTTAATTGAGCAATCAAAGATTACATTGTAAATAATTAAAACAGTTGTTAGTAAAGGGCAATAATCTCAGCCAGTGATGTAAAAGTTGGACAAAAAATGATCTTAAAAGATTTATTGCAGAGCGTGTTCTTCATCTTTTGATTAAATACAACAGAAATAAGATTACTAGCTAGGCCTGTCAGGATAACAAATTTTGCGGGATGGTAATTGTCCAAAAAAATTATTGATGATAAACGATATTATTGTCAATATTATTTCGATTTCTTTTTCATTTTTTCATTAATGTAATTATAGTATATTTCATAATAAAGAGAGTACCCCATATCAAAAGCAAGAAACTTTATTTTCTTAAGAGTATTTAACTGTAACTGGAAGGTCAAGATCTTTAAATAAAATAAATCAAACAAACAATATAATAAATTTAACAAACAAGAAAAACAGAAAAAAACAATTAAAATGAAATGGACTCTCTTTTAAGAAAAACTGCATGTAATTAAAACAATCACACCAATCAAAAACAATAAAAAAGTAGACCCTGTCTCTGTAAAGAAAAAACACAACTCCAATAAAAACGCACACAAAAATAAAAACAAATAAAATCTGGTTTATGCAGTTCCTGAATTGTTTGTGGCATGTACTTTCTCCCAGTGAATTCATACCGTCTGTCAAACGTTTGTAACATTGCTAGCTTTTCAGCTGTATTGAAGGGTTGCACTTCTTTTGCAATGTAGCAAACGACTATTATCTTTACATTGCGGACCAAACGCCTTAGTAACCACTGACTGTCGGGATGAAGGCTCCGCTGCACCTCCCCTTTTTCTTCTACTTTCAAACAAATGCAACATATCTGCTGCATAAATCCGCTATAGAACCGATAAACCCCAGTGTTAAGAAAGATGGACAGAGTGAGCCATCTTCTCATTCAGCCTCTTTGGTAGAAAGAGAGGAGGAAAACAAACACGCATGCACGTGTCAGTTTATCGAGGCGGGTAAACTTACTGAGGATGTTTTTATTTATCATTTGGTTAACTGATTTATTGATTATCGTGACAGGCCCATTACTAGCCAAAGAAAAGTGACTTTATTTGCTTACTGCATGATCAGCAGTCGAGAATCCCTTACCTATCTCTGCGTGTACAGTAAATCAAGAGTCTTACCACATCTAGCAGGTTGACAGCGTGACCCTTCTGCGGGCTTGAAGGGATGGAGGGGACCATCATGCCCCTTTCTCCAGCTGCACCCTCCTCTCCCCTTTTCAACATGCCCCTCCAGTTTCCTGTCCCGCCTTCTCCCTGGTCACTGACAGAGCCACCCTGAGGGCCACTAGATGCTGCCTGTGGAGAGGAGAGAGTTAGTGAGGATGTGTCCTGTATCCTAAAAGCACAAACTGATGTGCTGAAAATGTGAAGTCAGTAAAGGGGGTAATCTGAAAGGGTTCATCAAACAAATGTGAAAAAAAGTAATGTTTGATAAATTAAAATTGCATGCTTGTGGCCTTCTTTGACTTAACTTCAGAGAAGTTCAGCAAGATAGAACAAGCTGGGAATACGGACATCCAGCACGCACATTATAACACCAAGTTTTGGGCCTTGGGGTCAACGGTGAAGTTTTTAACAAACTTGTGCCAAACAGGTGACTGACTCTGGTCATTTTTTATGATAATGTCACGCAAAGGTCCCGTCAGCCCCCAAAACTTGGTTATTAATCTTGTTTAGTGGTGAACAAAACTCAAGGTCACATATGCTGCACCTTATGTCCACCTGACAGAAACTCTAGCACAGTGATAATCAACAGGCAACCCGGGGGCAACACTAGGACCTCAACTTTTTCAATCTGTCCCCCATAATATGATCCGATCAGGGAAATATGAGGAAGAAAAGTATCTTTTGGTCAGAACATCCCTATAACTATGAATACAACCCCAAAACAATGAATCATGCTTCATGACACTGACAGCCATTTTTTTGCCAGTTTCAAACCAGGAAGGTGAGAATACTGAGAGTCAAACCCAGTGATGGATACAGGACAGCTCCCGAAAGACCAAGCCAAATATCTGAATTGCTCCATGCGCATTAGCAGCAGTGTGGGAGATTGGGACTGGTCTGCCCTCAAAGGCTAAGACAAGCATAACATTTGGAAAAATATTACAATATTACACTAATAATGTGTTAGCTAAACCAGATTTCTTGTGTTTTCATTATTTTTAAAATGTGGCTCCATTATCTATGAAGCAAAAGACTGGCCTTTGTACAAATCAGAGCCAGAACTACTAATTAATCCCAAGGGGAAATTCTGTTGTTTCAGTTGCTCTTACACACAGTATAGCAGTAAGAATATCAATTAAAACATTCAAATAGATATGAATACAAAAAACTAAATAAAATACTAAGAAAGTAGGTTGCAACATGCAGAATCTTTGAGCTATATCAACTTCCTTATGTGGAAAAATAAATAAAATAAGTAAAGTGAGACTATGAACAAGGCAAAGGAATTTACACTATTAATGTAGTTAGATGTAGTTGAAGACTCTGGTCCAGCTGTAGATTTATCTGACCTCCCTCTCACAAACTCTTTTGTTTCATTGTATCAATGACAGTGACCAACAGCAGCAGAGTCACTCCAGCAAATCATTAATCATAATGTTGTGAGAGCCAAACAAATACAATACACAATAAATGCATAATGTTTGTTCACGGTCTTCTGTTGGTTGTTGTCCTACCCACATCTCTTCATCACACCAATATCACATGCTAATTATTTTGGTATTGATGTATAGTTTGTGACATCTTTCAGTCATGTCACAGGATAATTTTATGGCTTAAAAGCATAAAACATATATGGAAAATACCAACCCATATTCTAAATTACAGACACATGCCAGTTAACTTAGTTTTATCTGGTAAAGCAACCACAGTGCATTAAAAGGGTTAGATATACAACCCAGCAAAGGGGTTAGGATTACTAATGTTGTGGATTGATATGTTGTTTCTCAAGTTTCATAATGCAGTGCAGGTACTGAAGACATGAGCAGGCAGAGACTGAAGAAGACACACCTTGGTGTACTCGCCCTCAAGGGCAGCAAGCTCAGAGGGGGAGAGAGCCGGCCCACTTGGGCTTTTAAGGGACTGGAGAGAGAGAAGATGAAGGGGAAAGAGTACAGAGACGACTAGTGGAGATGAAGGGCAAACTTGTGCAAAGGATTAAAATAATATGAGGACTTTGGAAGAAGTTAAATGTTAAGAAAAATCCCAAAACGTCATATTTTTAAGAGCGTACAGCACTGTGATGGATATAAAGCTTTGGTGTTGAATGAATGCTGCACATACCTTATCTCTGGGGACAGCAGAGGGAAGATCTCTCATTCTGTTGCGTCTCTGCTCCTACAGGATAAAAAGGTTGACATATTTACTACACAAAATTGGAAAAAATAAAACCAAGGAAAATTAAAATGACAACATTCAAGCGATTTTTGTTTGGAAGAAGTTTAATTCTATTTCTTGCTGTTTTTATGCTATTTTACCTTTTGCTGCATGTTGCAATGATACTTTCAGTAACCAGAACATACATATTGACAAATCTATAGCTGGGTGAACACCGTGCTTTTTCAAGATGAGTTTTGAGAAGTTGTTTTAAAATGACTTTCCACACTACATAACTAAACTGTTAATCAACTACAATCAACACTTACATGTATATGCTAATAATAAATGATCTGATTGCTGGAGCATGACCTCAGTGTTTGAACTGTTTGATACAAATCTGTACAGGGAGCCAACAACTGTCAAAAACTCCCAGACAGTAGATCACAGGGAAACGCCAACATTTGTTGTTGTTTTCATGTCTTGTCTCACTGAGTCCATGACACTCAGGTAGACACCATTCTTTCTACTGTGCATCCAGTAACAATTAAGAGACGGGTAAAGCTTGCCCACCGCTAGTTAGCTTTAGCTCAAACACTGGGAGTCAAGGGTAGCACAACCAAGCTCAAAACAGTCCTGTGTTGTTACTCTTTATGTTACCATGTTATGTTATGTTATCTTCGACTACCTTCATATTATCTTCTACTTCTAAACAGAGGCTTTGTTTTGTCATATTGATATACGTCCACGATGGTTTTTGCTAGAGATTTGACGTTCGCAAATGGGTTGAGTCTTTTGAAAAACTCTTTTAAGTGAACAGTGAGAATATCTTCGCAGTTGCGTGTTCGCGAGCCATTCTTAAATGCAAATTGCCTGCATTCAAAAAAATTGGACAGTTGCGAACGCCACATCTTTCGCAAAAACTACAGTGGAGGTAGGTCAATAAAACAAAGCCTCTGTTCACGTGTAGAAGAAGATAGGATTAAAAGAGTACAAGATAACGTAACATAAAAGGGTAAAAAACAAATCACAGCAAGCACATGGGACTGAGAGCGGCTGAAGAGTTTATCTGATGACTGTGGGCAAAAGTGGGCTAGTACTACCCATTGACTCCCAGTGTTAGAGCTATAGCTAATGAGCTGTGGGCGAGCTCTGTCTGTCGCTTCCTTGTTACGGCATGCAGTCGAAAGATTGTTGTCTACCTGCTTGTCATGGACTCAGGACTGAGGAAAGACACAAAAACAAAATGTTGGTGTGTCCCTTTAAGCAAAACCAAATATGTAAGATAAGCTTTCACTGAGAAAGAAAATGATCTCATACTTCAATGTTGTTGTTCATGAGGCCGCTGGCATCTGCAAAGTCAGGGTGTTTGGTGTTGATGTAGGCAAGCTCAATGGCGACCAGGTTGTGGACCTAATAAGGGTTTCGAGAAAACATGAACCAGACTGTGTGAGAATAAGTGAAGATTCTTGTTGGTATGATGTCGGAGGAGGTGCTGACCATTTCGTTGGTGACAGGGAGTCTCTTTCTGAGTAATGAGGTGACCACTTCTACGATGGCATCATGGAGCTTTGGAAACCTGAGCAACTCCTGAAGGGAAAACCAGAAAACTAAGCTCAGTGAGTGTTACTTCACACGTTCTGACTGGGATTGGGATGTTTGTCACCTGGGTGCTGTAGTTGCTGCAGTGCTGGATGATTCTCTGCATCTCCTCGTGAACCAGCTCCACGCAGCGCAGACTGGGCTCCTCCAGACGCTTCACTTGCCGCTTCACCAGCAACTCAAAGGAAACTTCAGGCACAAATAAAGCAGGCCTTGGACCCTGGAATAACAACATTCATCTCTAAGAGGAGTTCTTGTATTTTATTCCAGAAAGATCGAAGCATGAAAAGGCGACAGAAACTCACTGTTGCATTTCTGATTGCTGTGAGCACATCAATGGTTGTGAGTCCACCCAAAGGATCGACCGATTCTAATGTGCGACCAAACGTCTCGTGAAATATATAACAGATCCTCGCTCCACCACATCTACAGGTACAACAGGAAAGGAGTTAAGAAACATGGAGGACAGAGCTCAAGAAAATGTAGATGCTAGCACCCCTTAATGGTGTACGAGGTGTATTGCTGCCATGGTGTTGTGGGAAATGGCTGTCTCTCCAGTTTCAGCTTTTTTTTTTTTTTTTTTTTAGCTATTTTTTCTTCCATTTTTTCTCATTTTTTCTACCTTTCTGATCCTTCCCAAGTGCAGGAAAAACAGACTGAAAAACTCCTTTGTCCTTCAGGCCATCAGACTGTACAACTCCACACCCAAGGGGGAAGAGAAGTAACAGGAAGACTGAGGACGGGAAAGATCAGCAGCCTGTAGCCATATTTTATTTATATTTTTATTGATATCCATCTTTATTCATATATCTTTATACCTGCTATATAATGCTGCTGCTAGAATCTTAAATTCCTGAGGGATTAATAAAGTTCTATCTAACCTAATGTGCAGCTAAGAGAGTTGTGATACTCACAGTTCAGCCGTCTCAATGTACTTCGCTGTGCCCTCAATGGTGTTGCAGTACTCTGCAGCAAACTTTGTGATCAGCTGCAGCAGCGTGGAGCTTTTGTCATCAACAGGTTCACCGTAACTGTTGAGTAAAGACTGATACTGCGCTGCCAGCACGTTGATCCTTGTCTTCAGCTCGGGAAGACAGTCCCTGATGTGGTGCATCAGCAGTCTGGGAAATTAGTAAAAAGAGTTAGCAGCCTGACAGGGATATTAAAGACACAGATTGATAAATAACAGAAACAGTTTGTAGGAAGGAAGTGCCCATTTTGTCAGAGAGGGTACAAAAGTAAAAGGTTAGGCAGGGGGCACACATAAAGCTTATCGGGCTGTTTTTGTCCCGACTATTCCCCTTTTTGAACAAAGATGGCACACGCCAGATTATCTCATGTCCTGAAAGATTATCCTATTAGATTGTCTTGTGGTCTGAGGTGTGTTAGGAGTGAATTTGTCTCGATAATTGGCTCTGAAAAGGGTCAGGGCTGACAATTGTAAATATTAAACTTGTTCAATATTTACAACCAAAAATCTTCATGTGTGTCGGGAAAGCCGACAACACCCAAGTCATGACTCTTTGAATTGTGATGTGGGATAGAATGTAGCCTATCAACAAGTGAGCTGACTGAGGAACAAGGAAGCAGGCGTATATAGAAAGAAGCATGGCCGACCTGAAACATAAAGTTCGGTGAACACTGTCTCCAGGACTTTTTCCACAATCTTCTATTTTCTTTAGCTCAGGATTTTCTGTCAAAAATACTCCCAAGACCACCGATTATTAACACACGATGAGATTTCTGGCTTGAAGGACTAGATTCTAGGTCAGTGGTGGGACAGAATGGTGATGTGTGTGGTGTGCTGAGTTGAGATTATCAAAGCACACCACACACAGTACAATCAATCCTGATCAATCCTGTTCAATATGTGTGGGGTCTCTAACAGATAAAAATTTCTCTTCAGGTTTTGAAAACCCTCATGTGTATACTCCACTTAAATGAAGCTCAAGCTCTTACTTACAGATGATATGACTCCATACCTGTTCAGCGTTCTTGCCAGATATTTTGTTCCGTTTCTGTTTGCGAGAGAGGGATACTTCTTTTGTAGGAAGGCGTATTCATCACGGATTGAATCTGCAACCGGCTTCCTCTGATTGATATCCAGCTGACTCCTGAAAGATGCGTCCAACAAAAATCATGAAATAATCTGTTTCTAAAAAGTGGCTTGAGTGTGAATAGTCTGAGCAACTTCAACCACCAGGTGACATTTATCATTCATGAAACATGTTCTTGGGAATATCTTGAACTTCCTTCAGGGTAAGAAAAAGTGTTTATCTGTCAATCCATCCATCAACCAATCAGATGGACAAGTATTCTACACCATAGAAAAACAACTATAGCAGATAAAATCATCCTGGACCAATGAATGATAAATATGAAATAATTACTATTGCCGTTCAGAAATAAAAAACTCCTTATCAAACCAATATGAAAAGCAGTCTTTCATGCCAACTACAGATGCTATGAATTGATTTAAAGAATTCACTGCTTTTACTAACAGGCTTTAGAATTACCTGCACCACATAAAGTCTACAACATTATTAAGCAATACATTTGTGAACAAATATGAAATAAAATCAAAAATGTATTTTGAAGCATTAGTCACCAAGCAACTGGCTACTTTAAGTCCTGCTTTAGGTTTAGTTGGTTTCAGGTAAGCTCAAATAGCCCAATATGTTGGATTGCACAGTGCCTATGCTATGAAGTTCTTTGCCTAAAACTGGTAATAACTATTTTTTTGCCATGTAGTTTAGTCAAAAGTCAGTTCTAAAACATATCTTAAAGATAGTCTTGTTTCCCTTTATCTCCTTTTTCTTCTCTTACTTGTTTATTAAGGTACAAAACTACCAAAACGAATGAGTTTAGTAAATAATCTGATTTTTCTACCCATTTAAAGACATACTTTCACTGTCAAGTCTTTTATGGATTTACTTGAATTTATTTTTTTCAATCTCGAGCTTCACTTTTTAAAAGTCTTTAAAGTCCATGACAGGCAGGCAGACACCGTTCTTTTAACTGTGCATGAAAAGACAGGAAGAGCTCACCCATCACTTATAAGCTTAGCTCCAACAGCAGGATTCAATGGGAAGTGTTAGCTGCCTTCTGCCTAAAAATAGATAACTTAACATAACATGATAAAAAATCAGTCACAACAAGCACACAGGACCTTTAAATAGCTCAAGAGTTTTTCAGATGACCTTAGGCAGAGACAGGCTAATGCTTCCCATAGACTCCTAATGTTTGAGCTAAGCTAATAAGATGAAAGAATGGTGTCAACCTGCTTTTCATGGACTTGGGAGTGAGACATGAAAAAATGATGGCGTATTCCTTTAAATGTATTTCATCATCTAAAAATGCTTGATATTTTGTCATTTTAATCATTCAAATGATTCTATGCCTTGCTTGTTATTTGATCCACTTTTTAAAAATGTATAATTGTCAATTTGAAGCGCTTCTTAACTATGATCTTAAAACATATTTTTTTGAAAACAGGCTTTTTTATAATTGTGTTCAGTGTAAATTTACCTGTTCACTACTCCAATAATGCCCAGTTTGACAGGAATGACTCTGCCCATCAGCACATCCATGGCATCTGTGCCCGCATCCATCAGGTCGAGCTTTGTCACCACAGCTAATGTCCTTCTGCCTGAAACCGAAGACAAACGCAGATTAGTAAAAAAATAAAGAACCTGAGTTCAGGCTTTATGCAAATAAGGCATAAGAACATAAAAAGGCTTTTTACCATCAGGGTCGACCTCTCGTGACACTTTCAGTGCCTCTGAAGTCGCCATGTCTGTGTTGGCAGCAGTCACAGCCAGGATGATGGAGTTTGGGTTTGAGATGTATTTGATGATCAGCTCCTTGATCTGGATCTCGATGTCTTTCGGCTGGTCACCCACTGGTACCTGTGGAAATCGGACATTTTGACAACTTCCTGGGCTCTAGCCCCATATGATCCCGAAAGGGATAAGCAGTAAAGGTAATGGATGATTGTATTTAACTGTATTCCACTGTATATTATATCATAATAATGTACAATAAACAGCATATGTGACAGATGCTCCACATTCTCATCCTTTAATAAAATGTGACATTTAACTCAAAATAAGACGGTCTGATTGAGGCACCTTTACAGCAGCAGTCTGCAATCAACAATCTCTGCTACAGCTACACTCAGCTGTCAACGTAAAACACCTTCATTTTAGAGGAACCACAGGATGGCAGCACCCACAAATCAGGCATGAGATTCATTTATTTACATATCAAAAACAAAAAAAACACATGAAGAATGTAGAGGCCATTTATTCTAAGTAAGGATGCATGATGGTGGATATTTGTCTATCTCTGATACCGCTTTCACGCTAAAATTAGTGGGTCAACACGGGGTTCTTTCATCACAGGTTAACAATCGCCAGTGGACTATTTTCCCACTACTAGCAGACCCTGGTCTAATCAGCAGCAGAAGAGCTGCATGGCTGTTTGTTTTCCTCTGGCGCATCAAGCTGATGTCATCACGTTGATGACATCATCAGCACAACAAAGCACGTCCACGTAAACAATGGAAAAGAGCATCGAGGGCGAGGACACAGTTTTCTTTACTCTGCACTTTTGTCCCTCTTTAAAAATGTACAAACTCGGTGCTGATGAAACAAAGGAGGACGGAATTAGTTGCTGAGACAGCAAAGAGTCACGTAAGTTTCAGACAGAGGGAACAGGCATGATATTATGCCATCAGCACGTTACGCCAACGTCATCTGTAAATTAGCAGATCGACCTGGGTGTGATGTTCCCACTGAAGCTGATTGGGGGCGGGTCGAGTAAAACACTTGTCGCTGGCAAGGTCAATCAACCTGGGTCTACAAGCCAATGAAACCCTTTCAAACTGCTGACAGGAGCCGATTGTTACCGGGTTTAAACGGGTTTTTGGGTCAGTCTGAAAAGGGGTATGATATGCTGACATTCTTGAACTCTTTTGCTGACATTGATACAGATATTTTTTGTTAAGAGTATTACTGTAAGTATCCTTTTAATTAAAATGTACCTGTTTCTTTCATGGTGTCTGTCTGCATTATAGACAGCTGTGAGGCAAGAAAAATAAACATTTTTATTCTTTGATAAACTATATTTTTACAGTGCATCTTCAGATTCTGATAATACTCCAGCAACTTCCAAAATCCTTTGTAAAAGAAATTTGTTAAATTAGAGAAATAAAGACTAATTATTGGAAAAATATGAGGTTTAAATAAGAAAGTGTCCTTACTTATTACTTTAAACTAGGGGTGTGCGATATGACGATATTAAATCGTTAAGGATTATAACATGGGGATGATCTCATAAAGCAGAAAGATCGTCAGATCGTCTGTGTGGGCACAGAGACTTTGACGCGCACCCGACTAACCAATCGTAGCACATTACGCACAGTGCATGGTAGCATCTCCTGTTTGGTTATGTAGCGTGAAGCCATGGCAGAAAGAGAAAAGGAGATAAAAGCTTGAAGATGTCTGAACAAAAATCTGCTTTTAAGCAGCTGTATTATTCACAGGTGACAGATATTGCAGTTAGATAACATTTGTTCTAAATTGTTGCATATTAAGAGATAATGTTGATATTGTTGTTCATTACCTTTTATGTTTACATTTATTGCACATTTTTTAAAAACTGCACTATTTAAATTAAAACCTGTTCAGAAAGTTTCTTTGACTTTAATTGTCATGTTTGTTCTTTTCAGGTTTTACATGTTTTATATGTTAAACACAGGGAAAAATGGTCAAACATGCAAAATTAGTCTAGAAAAAATCGAAGTAAAAACGATCGTGATAAAATCGTGATAGTAATTTTATTTGTAAAAAATCGTGATATGGTAGTTTTGCCATATCGCCCACCCCTACTTTAAACTGATTTATTTGTGTATAAATTTGGTCAACATTTTGATTGTGAGGAGAGTTTGGTAGTTAAAGAAGGCAGAGGTCACAGACGGGAAAGCAAGTGATCGTTGTTTTTGTTGTAGGAGTTACATTGTTGTTTTGTTTTGTTTTTTAACATTTTTAAGTCCTTGATAATTAAGACTAGATACTGTGATGGAAAATGCTGAATCTAATGACTGAAATACACAAACCTGTGAGTGATATGTTTGTGACACACATCAGACGTTGGCTCCTGAATAACATTTAATGATCCATCAAAATGACTTCCACAGAGAGTAACAACAGGAACACATCTCACCTTTGTTATACCAGGAAGGTCAACCAAGGTGAGGTTCACTACGTGTGGTGAGAATACTTTGAGGTGAATGGGATCATCGCTGATACCCTGGGATTGAAAAACATTCATCAGTCATTCCTTTCAGATGGTATCGCCTCAGGCCGACACATGCTTCATTAAATATCATCCAGCTCCTCCATTAACACGAGTTCTTGTTTTGCAGGTTTTAGCATTCACACATACAGGAGTAATTAGCTCACCTTGTTGTTGCCAGAAACTCTCTCTGTTTCCGACTCGATCTCCTGCTTGATCTGCTCGAAGTCTGTGAAGATCTAAGACACATTTTGAACAAAGTCAGAAATATAAACTCAATATCTTTAACAGACAAAAACATCATCCGCATCTGGGGACTAATATCTGGAGAGAGTTAGGTGGAAATTTGGAACAAGATATTTCAGAACCCTACAAGTTAGTGGGGTCCAACAGGCTCAAATATATGTTGATGGAAACAATCTCCATACTCTTTGGTTCTGCCCAAAACGGCACAAATACTGGAAGAATATTTTTTATGTCATAAAAGAGACCTTTCATCACGATCTTTCTTCTATGTGTGCTCTCAGAAAGTGTTGTTAGCAGAGAAAAGACATTTTTATTTATTGGCAGCCATCAAGGGTATCACAATAAGATGGTTGAAACCTGCACTTCCATCACACAATGCTTGGATTCAGAAGGTATCAGAGTTACATGAAGTGGAAAAACAGGGTTCCACTCTTTTCTAGAAATCATTTTCCAGGACTTGTCCAGGACGTTTTTACCCCCCCTTAAAATGTACTTATTTCTAACACTCTGGCATTAACCTTGTCTGCTAGCTATCATTTTAGTCTGGCTTTTAAGTAGTGTCTATCATAAATGTATGGTTTATACTTATTTTTTATCTGTACTTAATCTGCTTTATATAAACATATTCTATTGATTTACTGTGAAGTATTTTCTATTATTTCTTTTTGTCACCTTTGTTTGAGCTTTTACATTTTATTCCTTAACTTACAGTATTTTATCTTCCCATATTTTATGGCTAAGTGTGCAGGAGTTACCAAGTACATTTTAACTTCATTTCCTATGTTTGATTTGATTTTTGTTCACCAACAAGGTAGAAGGACGAGGGTTCCCACACCCTGAAAACATACATTTATCTTTAAGACTTAAGAGACCAAATATTTGTAAAGAGATTGCAGCCAGGAATGCCACTGCTAACGCAATAGTACGATGTCAGAGCACAAACTAAAGTATGACAGACAAACAAGTTCAGCTTTTTATTTAATCTAACTTTGTTTAACCACCTTCTGCTATTTTTTTATATTATTACTGTTATTGTTCAAACTAATTTCATTTCATTTTATATAATTTGCTCATTTATTCTTTTTATGTGTTTTTTTGGTCCCTACCCTGATTATTTTTTGATAAATTACTCTGCATTGTTTTTTATTTATTATACCAGTATTGGTTTATGATGAACTTTATGTGCCCCTTGTGTGTTAGAAAGGTTTATAATTGCTGTAGTTGGAGTAGAAAACACGGAAGCAATGAACATGTTTAAAAGAAGGACTGTTCAAAGAGAAAAATATATGAAAATGTCAAATTAATGTATGTGTGTTGTGTAATATTTACATAAAAATAAGCTTTAAGATAAGATGTAGTGTGTTA
Source organism: Scarus forsteni (assembly GCA_036419115.1). Classification (NCBI taxonomy): domain Eukaryota; kingdom Metazoa; phylum Chordata; class Actinopteri; order Labriformes; family Labridae; genus Scarus; species Scarus forsteni. The sequence continues at coordinate 119,269 of JAZDUH010000241.1, read as the reverse complement.
TGTTAGCATATCAAAATGGCTTCATCATACCAACTGGAACTATGTGGAGCTCAGGACGTAACCTTGCGGGACATTTACCCGACAGCTCTTCTTGTATTTTTAGCTCCTGAGGGGGCATGTGTGAGATCTGGTAACATATACTGCTGAAAACCACATGTGTGCTCCTATAGCTGATCGATACAAGACACAAATCCTTACTCATACTGGTCTTTGTCCGTCTTGGTTATCTGATTTGCTTTAACCCTTTGAGCCCAGTAGAGCCCTCAGGTCTTCGGGAAGTTCTCTGTTCACAGTTTCCAAAGTTAGAACAAAAACTTAAGGTGAGGCATCCTTTTACTACCATGGCCCATGCTTATGGAACAGCCTACCTGAAGGCCTGAGGGCCAAACAAACTCAAGACGTACCTTTTTAGTCCGGCTTTTACCTTAAGTACCTTTTAGTAATTTTATGTTTATTACAGTACCTTTTATTCTTAGTTTATTTTTTGCATCAGTTCAATTTATTATTATCTTTATTTTATGATATATTAAATTACCCCCAATGTTTACTCATTTTAAACCTTTAAGATGGCATTTCCTTGGTGCATACTGGGTACGACAATGTTCCTGTTTTACTATTGTCTTTTACTTAAGATAAATGTTAGCTGGCCTTGCAGAGAAGACAGACCTGTCTGATTCTGAAATCATGCAAATTCGTCTCGCCAAACTCCATTGTCCAACGACTTCAATCGGCTAAATGCTAAACGGCCCAATCAGAGAAGAAAGGCCCGAGCTGTGGGAGCAGTGGACGTGATCAACAGGAAGTGACTGCATGTTTGAAAACAATGGCGGCTTCTGAAGCCGTCTTAATAACTGTGTTTTTTTTTTTTTTTCAGAAATAGACTCATTTTTTTTCTTTAAAAGAGGAGGAAAGAACTTCACCTGAGCTTGTATTATGGGAAATCATGGTTTGCTCTTCTCCTGTCCGGGGATCATTCCTGGGCCCTATTCTACGAAGCAAGTTCAGCCTAGCGAGATAGTCTTGGAGCTACCTCGCTGAACTGAGCGCGGTAGCCGGCGGTCTCGCTACACGATTTGACGACGCTGGTTATCAACCTCATAAGTGGATCCAGCTTTGCAATGAGCGCGTGCACGCATATAAGGCGGAGCACACCGCATCTGACCAATCGTGGCACGGACCAGTCTGGAGCGTCAGAGCAGGCCGGTGAGCGAAGGACCGCATACTTCACACACAAGGAGCAGGAGGCGATCATGACAAAGTATGAAGAATTAAAACATATAATAAAAGTCAAAAGCAACACCGTCGCCGCTGCAAAAGCACGGAAGGAGTGCTGGCAGAAAAGTGCTGACAGTCTCAATGCATAAGTATAGCGTGCAAAAAATCTTTGGTGCCATTATCATCCTGAAATAGCTCTGTTCAACATGCACTTTTACTGTAACATGCACCAGACATGTCTAATTCATTTCCAAGATGAATTCATTCATTTGTTCATTACTATCTTGTTTACATTTTTTGTGTGATATGTAGCCCACATGAGTCCTACATGAATTCCTGTCACAATTTTAAGACGGGCAATAAAATATTGTCATGGAACTGAAGTGTTGGCATTGAAGATCTTGTTACAGCAATGAGAGTTCTTCATTCCCTTTAACTACCTGTAGCCTGTGTCATGTACTGTGTAGTGACTCTAAATCTGAGTCTCGTTTCAGCACCGATCAAAGTGGCACAAAAAGATCTGAGGGGGAGATTCCTCCCTCAGATTTTACTCCTGCAGAGGAGCTGGCCCTCAGCAGCCATCGGGTCAGCTCATTGGTCAGTGGGCGGAGTTTTTATAGTCCGCGAGTTCAACCTGGAACCTAACCTGCCCCGGAGCAGGTTAGCCGTTCAGCGCACGTTGCAATGGAGACTCGCCTCGCTAAGGAGTGATCCCGTCTCGTAGATCAGGGAAACCGGAACCTACCCTCAAAGCTACCTCGCTAGGCAGTAATCCTGCTTCGTAGAACAGAGCTCTGGTAAACTGGCGGAGGACACAAAAGTCCTCCACAAGCATACCCGGTTAGCCTGTGGTCATCATGGTTACTCAGTGATAGCTCAGATGTTTACCAGGAAAACTTGGTAGGGATTGTCTTCGATGAGGTTCATGTCACATATAGGTGTTAAATGATACATCTGCTGGTATAATTTAATCACAATAATAAACAATAATAACAATAATCCAATCACAAGCTGCTGTTGTTTTTGAAGCTTCTGCCCCTGAAAACATTTTCAAACGACTCCTTCCCAGATGGATTAGTGAAATATTTCCAATATGGAACTGTTCATATGGCATGTCAGGTTACATTTTACCATTACTGTGTATGGATTGTGGAGTGGGTGGATTCAGGTGCTGGGTGGAGTGGGCTTGGGTCGTACTTTCTTTTATCTTATTCTAATTTATGTGTCTGTAAAACACTTTCTGCTCCATTTTTTGAATGAAACATGCTATATAAATTAGGGGTGAGTATTGGCAAGAACCTCATGATACGATACGTATCACAATATCACAATATTGTGATATATTAGGATTTTCTACAGTTAACAAAGAGAAAACTAGAGATGGTGTATATGTAATTCACACAACATTAATCAAAAGTTCAAATCAAGTCAAAACTGTTTGGCTGAAAACAGATTTTTCATTTGATTGTTTTTGAAATGTTTTTGAAATGCATACATACTTAACCTGAAAACAAAGAGTGCATCAAGTCACTTAAAATAATGTTGCTAAGAAATTACGATTGTTTTTCCTTTAACAATGTATTAAAAGTATCCCAAACTGCAGTGCACCTCAAACTGTAATTGAACACATGAGGAACAAATTGAGTTACTGACAGCACAACATTAAGTTAAAAAAAAAAGAAATATACCTCTTGCCACTGTCTGAACTGAATAGACTGCATAAAAACAAAACTGTGCATAAATAAAAGTTGTATTTTCTTTCCAGTTTTGACAAAATATGAGTTTTTACTTTTACAAAAAAAATCAATATTAAGATTTGAAATATCTTTATTGTATTGGAGGTCAGAAAATCGCGATATATTGCTGTATCAGTATTTTTACACCTCTAATATAAATTCAGTTTGAATGACTGACAAATCCATGCTATGCTATGAACAAATATTTACAGTATAGTAGTGTTCGGAAACTTCTCAAGACAACCATACCTTGTTTTTTGTGTGTAAGAATTTGCCCCATTCATCTCCTTCAATGCCTGCAGAAAAAACAAAGATGAAAACAGATGTTTATTTGTGTGACAGATGTGGCTCAAAGATCAGAGTGGCTATTTTTACTATGACTATGTTAATGTCTCATGGGAGGATTTCTCTGTGGGCAGACGTGGGATGGAAAAAACTCCTCAGGGTGAAGAATCACAGCTGAGGAGGTCAAACACAAATACAGAGAGGATTCACTGTTATTTTTGAACAACAGTCATAGGAGCAAATAAAAAGCTTGAGGCAACAATAACAACGTGTTTTATGAAGCAGAGACTTCTTGGAAAAATGAAGCTGATTCTTCTGCAACGAACAGAACAAGGGAGAGTCTGTAAGTCATCAGGTATTTGAAGTCATTATATTTGAGCTTTGAGGAAGATGAAATCAAAGAACTAATGACTTTTAAAATAATCACAGGATGATTATTCGTGGCACAAAGTGGCAGAGGCTGGCCTAAATGAATGAGAGGGCAGTGGGGGGGCTGTAAAAGTGAAGCCACATGGTTTGGCAGCTTAGAAAAGCAACATCAGTACAAGCCGGGTTGGGAATGACTGGGCAAAGACGACAGAGGAGAGGGTTATGTAATATACAAGCACAAAAGAGTAAAGAAAACAGAAAAGGAGACCTCTGTAAAGGCGTCCGTTTCTCTTGGATTCTGTGGTTAAGGAGAGATGACAGGAGACAAAAGGGTTAGCCTGGCTATCTGCAGCCCCTGCACAGCGCTCTGCAGCAATGCAGCCACACTGAGGCCATTCCCACAGGACAGCTTTAAGACTCTGCAGCATCTCTTCCCCTTTTCATGCCTCTTTCTGCTCTTCTTTTCACAGAGTGCTGGACGGATGCTGCTCGGGTTGTTAGTAATTATGCTTCTTTTAAGTCAAACAGATTTTCAAGTCTAGTTGGAGTTAGATTTAGGTTTAAACATGCAAGAGTAAATTGACCCTTATTACATTTATTAAGTGTATAAGATCAACTTTGAAAAACTTAACTGAAGACAATGTAAAGCAAAGACCAGCTTTAGACCGACTGATTTCATAAAAATAACCTTCTCTTAGTATTTGTGTGCTTGCTGATATATTTCATCCTTTTTAGACCTGATGCAGCATTTGCACCCTTCTGCTTCTAAAACCAGCTGTGACAGTGTGGAGGAGGATGATGGTGAAGTTGATTTTGCTGATGGATAAGCATAATTCAAGGGTTTAAGCTTTTTTATCCCATGCTTGTTTTAAACAAGGCCTGAGACACATAGATCAGAGTGCATAGTAAGATTCTGGGCAGTTTTTGGAAAATCTGCAGGTTTTGGACGGTGAATGTGAAGCAAGGCAGATTTTAAGTAGACCTGTGCTCAAGATATCGATACAGAAAAATATCATCATTCACTCTTTGCCAATACAGGTATTGATTCTATTCTACAGAATCGATACAACTTCAAATGCTGTGACAGCTGTTGTCGATGCGCTCTGGGTGTTATCAATGGCACAGTTTAAAGTCGAAGCCAAACTTCATGAATAAAGCACATGCTCAACATTTTAACTGGTGTAAAATCTTTGAGGACCTAAATTTAAGTGTCTTGAGTAATAGAACAATCTTTTTCTTTCTGCAACAAAAAAAAAACAATTTAAAGTTGACAGGAATTCTAATAAAGACATAATAAATGTCCATAATTTATACTGAACAGGATACGTATCGTAGCCTCAGTATCGAGATACGTATCATATCATGAGGTTGCATGACATACCCAGCCCTAGTTTTAAGGTTCTTTCTTGTCAGCTTTTGGTCTTCAAGGGTTTTAAAACTTCTGTCTACCTATCTGTCCAAAAAACTCAACAGAAAAAACAGACGAGTGAAAATGCACAGCAGAGTAAATTGAAATTTTAGCTTGAGGTGTCCTGATCCAAATGTTGATATCAATATCGGGTCGACATCAGCAAAAAAACAAATATCGGTCTATATCTAAAATCTCACTTTGCACTTCGATAGAAGCAGTTCATTCTAATTTATTTTTTATTTATTAAATTTAGTTGTAGAACAACTTGTGTTTAAGTTAAACACAGCGGTTATTTTGCCATTTAAAAATATATGTTTTATTGGATTTATTGAGGTTACTTTTCAGGGTCTCCTAATTTATTTTTCATTTATTTTATTTAGTTGATCTACATTCTTATGTTTAAGGTTAAATTAATTTAACTCATTGGTTAATAACTAATGGGTCAGTTTTTTCTCATACCTACTTTTGCTGACTACTGTTCTCTGTTTGAGTAATCTCACTTGATAAAGCATTTTCTTACAGTCCAGACTACAAAATAAGTAATAAAAGTACGTATGATTCCTGTTGATATTGTATTGGATCGATAATATCTATTAATCGCAATAGTATAGCTGATGTAAAAAGTATTACACCCTATATTTCTAAAAAGGCTAGCACATAGAAAATTATATTATCTAAAAAGGCTACTTGACATAGAAAGTATTGTATCTTTCTACAGCTTTCACATTGTTTATACAATGAAGAAGAACAATATACATCCAAAAGATTCCAGTTTTTTGCAAAATGGACGAATATCTATCGGATGAAGATGTTGTGGAGGAGAACTTGGAATATGATGGGTGTCCTAACAGTTTTGAGACAGAGTTTACAGATGAGGAGCTCATCGAAAAGAGGACGCGGAGGCAGCGCTCCAGAGAGTACTGCGTAGGCGCGGAGGCAAGCATTCTTCTTCTTCAGTTCAGAGGTCGGCACAGTTACAAAAACGTGTCTGGGGCGACACGGACTGTAAGGGAGGAGTAGCGTGAGTGGACTATGATGAAATATTGGTGAAACTAATGAGTTTTTGGATGATTAATGCAGTTTTAGGAGCAGCGCTGTATGCCCTATGTGCTACCATTATACGGATGTCTGCCGCTCGATTTTGGATCTAAATATCTCCCGAAGCACTGTTTGCATCAGGAAAGCCTTCTGGGTGAGTATATTGTTCTACTTCATTCTATAAACAATGTGAAAGCTGCAGAAACCGAACTTATCCTTTAATACAGTTTTCATACCACAGAAAATAAAAACCTTTTAACCATTTTTCCTTGCTTCAGTGATCCTTTTGAATATTATTAAGTCCATGAAATGTAACTTTCTGTTTACCCTGTTCTTTCTAAAATCAGCATCTCCTTTAAATCCATAACTATAGTGATGCCACAGTGTATTTAAAGTATTTATTTCAGGACTGATAACTAATCATGCAACTGCTCTGCTGTTGGACCTTGTGCATGGAATATCCACAGACATAAAGGTAACAGTCACATTACCGTTCTCTTCACAGGTCTTCCTGCGGTCCTCTGAGTCGATGTGCACCAGCTGAAGGATGAGGGGCCGACGTGTGACGATGCCAGTACCACGAGGCAGGATGTCTCTGCCAACCAGGCTCTCCAGGACAGAACTCTTCCCACTGCTCTGTAACAAACAGCAAACATTATCATTCACAACAACATACAGCTGGAAGGCTTATGAAACCACGAAGGACAAGACAAACAATCATCCTGTCCTGTATAAAGACAAAAACCACTTCAGTGTGGGAATACGGTTATAACACAACTTCTCTGTAACACTTTCCTCTCAGGATCGTCCCTGGTAAAAATTTAAATTGCTAAATTTTTTTCTACAAAACAGAGGCTAGTATGTCCCATTACATTTCAGCACTTGAGGCAGCAAGGACTTTTTGGCAGGACTTTTGAGAGGGTTGTTGAAAAATCAGGAAATAATTTTCCAGACATTTCAAAACCCAAACATGGAAATTAGAAACATTTTTTACATTCCTTTTATATTTTATGTGGGCATTAAACACTTAAATCCAAGCTCTTGACAACGATTATCCAAAGCTTACTTTCTTCACTGCATTTCTTTCACATTCTCTTGTAATTGTTGTTTTTAGCATCTAGACATTTTGTACATTTTTCACAACAAAAGGCAAAACCCACTGAACACGAGGTTTCTCATCATCATCTCTCTCTTGTTCAGGCTTTGTGTAAACATTGTAATGCACAGCAGTATAGCACAGCAGACCTCTGCAAAGCAGCTCAGTTCCTACAGTGGCTTTTCCACAATCCCTGTAGGAAATCAAGTCTGGATCACCAAATTCAGAATAGTATCAGGATCCAGACCAATCTCAGCACACACATGGAGGTTTTTATCCTGTATGAACACAACGAGTTTTGGGAACATCACTTCATATTTTGATTTTATATGGACTGTTGAATGTCTTGAATGGGATTTCCCATCATGAAATTTGATTTGTTTTTTTTAACATAAATCTGGATCAGATCCACATGAAATTCACCTTGATATAATCTTGTAAAATTGGAAGCTAAACCGCTCAGTAATGGCAGAGATATGATTTTTTTTTAAATTCCACCCAATGTTAACTTATTGGATTTTTGTGAAATTTTGTGATTTTTTTGCATTCACACAAATATCCATACCATCATAATATCGGAATGACTTCCTCCTTGGATCAAACCACCTCTGATTAAGTTTTCTTGTAAATCATCCAGTAGATTTTATTATAATCTTGCCAACAAACAAACAAACAAACTTTGACAAAAACATTCCCTCCTTAGTGGAGGAAGGATTATAAATAATTGAATGCCAATAACACCATGAGGAAATGATGAATAATTTAAACATATCAGTCTAAAGTTCGAGACTTCACACGAATCAAGACTTGTTCTGGCCTTGAGACCTTTCCTTAAATAAATCTGTTCAGATTTTTTAATAACCCACTAAAATTCTGATATGTGACTTGGCATTGCTGCTACGTTCTCAGTGGATGAACACAAACTTTGTGGTTGCTTCATCTTGCACACAGTGACCATGTAAACAACCAATGGGCTCTATGGGATCTAGTGATCTTAAATAACTCACTTGGCTTACTTGGCTGGCAGATTCCTCCTTGAAGGACTGATACAGATTTAGCCGTCCAAGAGCTAAAAATGCAACCTGCTAGTTTTCTACCATTAAACCTGAGTTTGTTTGACCGATACGAAGGAGAAAACCAACAGGGATAACAAGCTCTTAATACTTGAGATATGAGACTCTAATGGCCCTGGCTGAAGGTACCTGCATGCAAGGACAAACATAACAACAAATCAGGTATTTACAACATCCCTCAGCTTGTCTTGTCTCACTGTAACACCCGCAGATGCTTGCCAAAACGCCTGAGACAGTCACATCCGATTAGCTGACCAATGAAAGTGAACGTGTTAGACACAACCTGCCGCTTTAAACCAATTAGGCTCTAACAAGTACACGCGGTGGCAGGATGGACAAGGGGATATTGACATGGAAAAGGTTCTGATTCAAGTCCACGATCATCATCAGCATGTGGTCTTGTTGGATTATCTGGAGTTAAACGTTCAGGGAAGTTTCCACCCGGGGTCTGACATTAAATTTTAGACTCAAGATGGCAGGTAGATGAGGATTCACAATCTGAGCTTATTATTTACCTGCCAGAATAATCATGCTTTTACATTATTATTATTTTAGGGCATAAATTATCAAGTAAAATCTATTTACTTAAAATCTATTTATTATAATGACTGTTAAGCCACAAACAATGTACCTTCCCTGTGGCACAAAATCCTTTGAGATTAAGTCGCCTAACAGAAAATAAATCCAACTTTGACACTTGGCAAATATTTATTTTGGACCCTGGACTCAATTAAAGGAACCAGAATAAAGCACACAAGTAGAAATATTTTCTAAATCTCTCTAGTAAAGAATTTCAAAATAGAAGAACATAAAAATCCACGACAAAGACGGACTTGGGTCTTATTTTGATTTATTTTAACATGATTAATGATAGGGCTGAACCATATGAACCAACAACCATTCCTTTTTCCAGCTGTATGAGGTGACACAATATTACTTTTTAATATATTAAGCAGCTATAAAAATTCTAGAATTATGAGCTTTCATATAATGCTGAAAGAAATAAAACAATACTGCATCCTTTCTGAGACCACAGCAACAAGAACACAACAACCCTTGACCCACAGCACTGGCAATATATTGTTTTTAATAATTAAAACATGTCGTCAAAGTCTTGCAATGATTGATGTTGGAAAGCACAGAAATGTAATGATCTACAGATATATCTTACACCTGAAAAGGGAGAAAGAACTGCCCAAGTGGCATAAATACGATGGTAATATCAGAACAAGTCATACTGGTGAGGTAAAGGAGTGGTTCGCCAGCTTTAGCATATTTAAGTGTGCAGGTGTTTACTTTTACTTTATCAACTAAAACAACAAAATGCTCAACATAAGTCACTGAAGTCTTCTGTTGTTGATGCAGTTATACCAAACAGATATCAGTTACATTCTGATTTCACTTCCAGGAGATGTTTCTAAACACAGTAAATGTAATGATTATTCAACGTTCAGAAAAAGATTAATAAGACTTGTGTTTAACAGTCATATTATTGTTGTCTGTTATTGTATGTCACTTTAACCCTAATATTCCTGGCTAATGTTGAATTTTTGGTCAACTAAATTGGATGAAATTACACATTTATCAAATTCCTAAAGTGAAATGCCACAGATTGCATATTAAGCATCAGAAACATGAACTTGTGGAGTCTGTTCACCTAGATAATTATTGCAAAAAAAGTTTTGTACAAGATTTTCCTAACTAGTAAGCACTTGGAGAGCGCAAATCTCAACCAAGGTAGCTCACATATTGCTGTTATATCAATAAGCAATAGTTCCATGGTAAAGTTGCTATCGTAATATGATTCATTAACCCTGAAAAACCACACCTAGCACTCAGAATCATACTGATATAATTATTAGTTAAACAGTTATTGAGTAAAAACAATAACTAACATGAAAATTTCCGCAAAATCTATCAAGCAGTTTTTGTGTAGTCTTGCTAACAAACAAACAGACAAACAAAAACAAAAAACAAACACTGTTAAAAACATGACGTCCTTAGCAGAGGTAATAAGGTGGAACCTGAATGGAGGGAACTTTGTAAACCAATTAAGGCTTTGACAGTTTTTCCTGAGACTAATGTTAGCTTATTTCAGACAAAAAAACAATACTTCTATAAGGTGGAGGTTTAAGAACAGGACATACTGATAAACAGCACATTACTTCTTTAAAAGTCAGGCTGAATGTTTTTTCTCTCTTCTTAATTTGATCCTCAAAGTTACTGTAAAAGTAATTCAACCTTTTGTGTGTGTGTAGGTTTATGGATATGCTTTTCATTTTTTACAAAGGAGGTGAAAACCAAGACCTAACGCACAGTTGATACCTGAAAACAGTAAGTATTAAATATGGCTTCAATAGGTAAATACTTAGAAATAGAGACTTTGGCTTGATCGATGCAATATTTAAAAAAAAATTCAAATTATTTCCAATGATATTGTAACAGTGATGTATAAAGTAGGAACAAAATGTACAAAGTAGCATGATACTGCTCATAATTCAAAGCACCACATAATCACAAGACTCTATAATAGTTTGGTTTGCATGTCCAAAAAGAAGATGAATGAAGAACACACTTGTTAAATCCCACCCCCTTCTCCAGGTATCATTATATATTTTCTAATTTAGCTCCCTTTTAGCATAAATCTCAACAATAGTTATTTTCTTAAACTCATACAAAATAATAGTTTGATTTGCCAATCTTGGCCTAAAAAAACAAAACCGGTTGTTTAAAAGCATCACATAAGATATTTTTACCCAGATAAGTTTTGATTACATAAAACAATATGAATTAATTCCTGATTTCTACAGGCATCAAACAGATTCACGCCCGGCAGGTTTTACTTCCCCAACTTTGAACCTGTTTGCCAACTTTCTATACTATAGACATTCATGATTCAATATCTGACTCACAGTATGCAAAACAGTTTCTTTTGGAGTTGAAAGAGATGCACTGAAGAAATAACACAAAGAGATGTATTTTAACCTTAAATTTATACCATACATGCTAATATACTGCAAAAACCTTCTCTGACATATTTAGTTTAATTAAAGTAAAGATCAAACTGGCATCACTTAGGAACAAGTTACCAAAAGTAAGAAATGACCAAACATTGTGTCTCTTTTGTCAACATTTTGATTTTGTGACACAAGAAAGTTTTAAATATCCCAAACCTTTATCAGAAACAACAATGACACCCATACAAGGACCCCAGCCTTCAATGTAATGTATAATGTGCAATATTTCAATCACTGTCACTGCTGCTCTGTTCTAAAAACTATCTCAATATTTATTCATGCAGTCACAATTATGTGACATATAATCATCTGCAAGCATTAATCACCATTTGCACTGCAGGTATTCTGTAAATTTTCAACTATCCAGTACAATACATTTCTATCTATACATAGACCTATTTATTTTTGTTCTTAACATTAATCCTTTCTGTCTTTTATATGTATAAAAAGTGTTTCAAGTGCACTTTGCTGTAGGATTTTATCTTTTATTTTGTACCTATACCTCTTGCAGCTATTTTAAATTTACACTTTACTTCTATTTATATTTTGTACCTTTGCATATATTGGACTGAAAAAGGAGATGCTCTCCAATCTCGTTGTACATTTTATTTGAAGAAAATAAAGGGTATCCTGATTCTGACACCCATGCTTGCTGTTAAAACAGGTGTACTACTCTGATAAAGTACAATAAAAGGACTAGGACTGTCTTCAATCTTCATGTTATCAATGTCAAGAAAATATAATAACTTGCCACACTGGTGATGATCTTTATGCTGAGTGATTTCTTAAACTATCAAACATGACAACTTTTGACTTTGCAATAGGAGTACATAGCTACTGAGCAAAAGCTAAATCAGCTGCTACATTAGTAGTTTAATTAAGGTAAAAGTGTCAGTCTGTTTTTTTCTAATTTGTAAGTCGAGTAAAACTGAAAGAAAAACTGGCACCAGAAGCAGCCAAAACAACAGTTGGCGCAGGCTAACTAAGTTGCTAGCCTGTGAGTAAAGTGACGTTTCTCACCTGCGTTCCCACAACAACTATCTGCGGCAGTTGGATAATGTCTGCGCCGACCGTGTTGAACACATCCTGCAGTTTGTTGATGACAGGAATGAGGGCCTCCATGAGCTTCGCTTCTTATCCCAACCGGTCAAAGAAGGCAACTTTCTTCACCCTGCCGCCGCACTCGGGTACAAAGTCATTCAATGTCCCCCAGCTAACAGCTACTTGCGGCTGTTTGGAGCTCCAAACAACTGCGCACACAGCAACTCAGTGTTGCATCATGGGAGTTGAAGTTATGTTGAGTCTCGTGTAAGGAGTCAGAGGGAACAAGTAAACTTTAAATGAACTACATTTCCCTTTTACAACATTGTAGTCGCTTCTAACCAATTAAAATAAAGATATTTATTTTTCCTCCAAGCAACAGTAACTAAGGCGAATATCCATAATATTTTGACTCTGTAATGATTCATACATGTATGCCGGAGGAAACCTGAAAGGCCCCTTTAAGTTGAAAGCTCAAAACTTCGTCATATTTTTCCTGCCATTTGTTTGTGTATATAAATATAATTATATTTAATTTAATTTTTTTTCGAAAACCCAAAATTAAACACATGGGATAGCAAAGGATATTAGAGACGGAATGCAACTTATGAACAGTTTGTTTCAAAAGACACTCTATTTCATAAAGGGTGCTGAGGTAAAACCTATATTGTCATACCTCACAAGTCATTCAAAAATAAAATAAGGCTGGGGCACTAAAACATCACCAAACAACATGGAGACAAAAAGAAACATACCACAAAGCCTAAAAATGATTGTATAAACATAGGTAGTTGTGGCTCAATTTGGGTTCAAATATTCCATTTAACATGTTGCAATTAAAGATTTTGACTTCAATTTAATCTGACTGTAACTACAGTTATTTTGAGACGAAAAGCTTTTGTTATGCAATTAACTTAATCTTACTAACACATTATTAGTGGTGCGTACTAGGAAAAATCTGGTCTTTAATGTATTGAGATGAGGGCAATGTTAATATTTTTTTAAAGTATTATGAATCCACAATTTTAAAAGCATAAAAAATAGTTTATCATTTATTTTATTTATTAGTTATAAAAAGCATGGTCCCTACAACCTTTGATAAATTTATCCTGTCCCCTTGGGGGAAATAGACAGGAGGGCCAAGTAGCCAAACATCTACTGCCAATTAACGGCCACAGGCTGAACCACATTATAAATCTTATGTTCCCAATTACTATGAAACATGAACTAATTTAAAAAAAAATAAAGATAGGGATACAGAATATTCATTCAGTATTGGGCCACAAAATACTGTGATATACTGTTGTACTGATATTCCCTTACACCCTAACAAAACACGATTAAAACGAGATTCTCAATGAAAGAAACAGAGAAAATAAAGTTTGGTCTTCACTTTTTATTTTTCAAAACCTTCTTGACACACAAAAGTAAAAGTAACATTAAATATTTATATCAGTAACAATACAAACTATAAATATACACCACATTTTGAAGTGAAATGCAATTGGTACTAAGTATGAGGTAAACAAACAACATGGAGGAAAAGACTATGCAGAGGGCTGTTGACTTTTTAAGCCAAAGTCTTGAATGTTTCACACACAGTGTTTCTTCTGCTGTGCCTTGTAGCTGACAAATGATGTAATATAACCTCCAGTATGTACAATGGTTGGCTTACAGTTTGATTTTGTGCCAGTACTGTATAGCTAACATGTTTCCAGCTTGTTTGATAAACCAATCAAATGCTTGGATCCCAATACTTGAGAATTTCCTGGGTTTAATTTCTAATGTTGTAATTTAAATGTGAAACTACACATTTAGAAAACAGGAGTGTCATCATGAGCATAACTGAGAGCTGAGAAATGATGTGGAGTCTGGAACCTTTTCTGCATTTATGACCCAGCTGCTACCTTTAGGTACACAATATGACTTGGACAACCCAGAAATAGTGAGATATGAGTTCAAACTTATTTTAAAGGTGTTTGCATCTATGTTTACCTCAACCCTGAGGGTAAGTTTAAAGCAAATTCTGAGTCTCAGACATTTCCTTGCTTAGCTCTTTCTAACTTACACCTTCTTGATAGGTTTGAACAGATACAGTGGTTAAAATTCAACTTCAGTGCAAACTAATGTGAGGTTAAAATGTGATAGGCAATTTAAGCACATTGATAATTGAAGATAAGTGGAACAACCACGTATTGAACAAGCCTACACGTCGAGGGTCACAGGCTTTTGTTGTGGAATTGCTCCCAATTTGTCAACCACAAGCAAAATTCCACTGGCTGCTATTGTTTCCTTCTCCAGCTTTGTCCACAGGACCACAGTGGCACAGCCTATTTCAACAACACTATCAACTGTACAGGAGGACAAGATGGAAGTAGTGAACCAGGGATGAACTGGAACAGTGACGGCTATGTCTTCTTAATGTTAAAACTAATTACATTCCATACCCCTCATATTTAAAAAGTGCTTTAAAATACTGACTATACACTCCCTGTCAGCAAGAACAAGTGAAAAAGTCATACAATCGTGTACAAGCCACTGACAATAGCTTGATAACAACATAGCTTATTTGGATTTTAAACCTAAGCTAGGTTAGAAGAGTATTCAACGTTTGCTGCCTGAATTACCTCTGCATCAGGGCTCAAATTTCACAGTATTTCAACCAAGTTGCTAAAAAATCCCCCAATAAAACCAGTAATTCTGTGTATCTGCTTAAGGCAAACTTCATTAAGAAACCACTGCACATTCCTTCTTAAGATGCTGTACAGTCTGTGTAGGTGGTCACCATGTTTCCTCTGCGCTGTGTCACTGTTCTGCAGTGCTGTTTCGACGCACCATGAAACCTGTTTTCAGTCTGTTTGGTGTGTCTTTCAAAGTCAAACATTCTCTCTGTGTCGTCAAACAAGTCCTCAAATAAACCTGCTCCAAAACCGCCTTGAAAGTGTCTCTTATGACGGCCGTGAGATTCCTTTTGGGACCTGAAGTGTTCGTCAAAGTGTCTCCGGTGACGGGCATGTCTGTTGTGGCTGTGGATGTCAAAATCCTTAAAAATGTCGTCGAAGTTGAAGGTGAATGGTTGGTGGTCTCCCTGTCTGCGTTTGCCTTGTGACTCCCCGTTGAAGAAGGCCGAGCTGTCACCGGATTGATCATATTGTCTTCTTCTAGTTTCATCTGATAAAGTTTCATACGCTGCAAAGAGAAGGAAAAGGTTGAGTCAAAGCTGGAATGTTTGATACATCATTAAAAGCATCTCATGGGGAGTTGTTGTTGCATAAAGGGATACGATACATTTTTTTGTTTTTGTCTTGCCTCACTCCCAAGTCCAAGCAGATAGACACCTTTCTTTTAACTGTGTGTGCAGTGACAAGGAAGAGATGGCAGAGTTCACCCACCGCTAATAGCTTAGTTCAAACACTGGGAGCCAATGGTTAGTGTTGGCCTGCCTCTGCCTACAGTCATCAGATAAACTCTTCAGCAGCTCGAAATGGTCCTGTGTGCTTGTTGCGATTCGTTTTCTTTTACTGCATCATGTAATCTATTTTTACACCAAGATTAGCACTTAATGTAGTATTTGAAAGAAATACGTACAAAAATAAAGTGCAGGGAGAATGCACCAACCACTGCAAAAGTGCTTGTGTTTAAGAGTTAACAAAGTTTCTGTTTCAAGTTAAAGGAGGACTGATTCACAGCATTATTATCCAGGAATGACAAAGATACAAAGCCTTATGTACTTGAATCAGAAAATACAAAGGAGGGACTACATGTTTTGGAAGTTAAGCATACATGAAGAGAAGGTGAGGCAGTGGAACAGTTAGTTACATATTTAATTTGAAAATTACATAAAGTGCTAAACTTAGTCTAAAAATAGATAACGTAATACAGCGTGGAAAAAAAATCACAACAAGCACACAGGACTGTCGCAAAAGACTTTATCTGATGGCTGTAGGCAGAGGCAGGCTAATGGTACTCATTGACTCCTGGTGTTTGAACAAAGCTAATGAGCAGTGGGCGAGCTCTGTCCGTCTCTTCTTTGTTACTGCTGGCACAGTCAAAAGAGTGGTCTCTATCTGCTTGCCATGGACTCAGGAGTGAAGCAAGACATCTCCGCTTTCTAAGTCCATCCAATGTCCTTTTTATTTAAACAAAAGGCAGAAAAACCTAAAAATAATTCTAAAAACAGCGATTTATTCATAACAAAGACTCCTATAGAGTGCTTAAATTGATTTGAAACAGGTCAAAATCTTGACAAATGGTTACAAAAATTATAATTAAAATGATTTAATGACAACAACAATCCAGAAAGAAAGAAAGAAAGAAGCAAGTGGTACCTTCAGCAATTTCTCTGAACTTTATTTCAGCGTCTGGGCTCTTGTTCCTGTCTGGGTGATATTTCATAGCAAGCCTGTGGAAAACTTTCTTTATCTGGTGCTGGGTTGCATCTTTGGGAACTCCCAGGATGTCATAGTAGTCCTTTTTAGCAAGTATCAGCTCTGTAATCATGAGGATGCACACCGCACAAGTCAAGGCAGACTGCGCAGTTGCCATTGCTTGTGTACTCCCTACAATACAAACAGAAAATTATACAGTTAAAGGGTGTTAAATGAATAACAGCATCTTTGTAAGTTAGTTGTGTGATACATTTGTCCGTCCTTCATAAAGATAAGACAAGTACACTGACATAATAACTAGTAATTGAAAATATGTTTCTCCTCCTGAGTCACAACTTCATGAAGTAGGTGACTACACGTCTTTGTCTGTCATTAGTTGATTCAGCTTTTTTGTTTTTCTTGGACTTTGCTCCTGTTTAAAGAGTTTGTTCACAATGTACAATCAAGGTTCTTACTTTGAGTTCTTCATCTATTGGGAAAAAATGGCACAGGGAATTTTAGCGTGGGGTTTTTATTCAATTTGAAGGATGTATGCAATCACAACATTAGTGGTATGGGCAGAGAAAAGCTAATAATGTCGATCATCGTTACTGGCAGATCTGAAAAAAAAATCTCTTTATAGATATATGTCTATATGCATGACTCTTAAGTAAAGTTTTTTATGTTTAATATTTTTAAAATATATATCCAATATCCCAATAGGGCTTTCAGGGGTAAAGAGAGATTTTTTTAAAGAGGGTTTATTTTCACAACTTTCTCGAGGGATGAGAATTAATAAGACTTTATCTATACCAATGCTATTAACAATCCTGCTCATCGATTCCATTCTCTAATGATTCCCTTATTATTCCTGCAGATTTTTCTTGTGGGCAAATGTTGGCCTGCAGATTTTCAGTGTCAACAATGTCAAACACATGTCACAGCATAGATAATTGCTTCTGCAAGTTGCTGGTGTTTCCACTCACAGGTGCCTTTTGTTAAGAAAAAAAAGAAGCCAGAATTCTGATGCTTCTGAACCCTGTCGGTGGAAGGTATTGACAAGGGAATTGGTTAGCAAAAAGACTCCTGATATCGGTACTTTGATGAAGCTGTTTACGATTCTTAACTGGAACTGGTTTTCAATTCCCATCCCTACATTAATCCCTTACACCTCCTAAATGAACAGCAAGTTGACGCCACATCATAAAACTGTAGTTATTGGGCGACACGTGGAGCGATTACTACCCTTCTTGACATTAGCCTGAGAATGGTTTTTACCACATATAAATCTCTAATAATTCAGTATAATTGATTAAAAGTTTATATTCACAAATGCCTTGGATCAAGAGAGGAATAATAAGATTTACTGTAAGTACTCTATTTGCTTTAAGAATTTGCGATTCCCAGTTTGACTACGAATGACACAATAATAATAAATTACATTAACACCCTCTTACATTCAGATATGATCTTCAGCCTCTGTGAGACACATAAGGACTATTTTTGACTTAAAACTTGCTTTTTAGCTCGATGTTAGTCGGTTTCAGCGCGGTGTCATCATACATCAACCATCACAGCTCACGTTAGCTGATGCAGGCTAACACATTAGCATCCTCTCCTGCGGACTAACACTTACCTCTATGGACACACGACAGGGGCCCACCTGGTGTTCAGGGGTTCAGACAAAACCCTGTTTACCCCTCACAAGACATTACAGTGAGAACTTCTGACTTTAAGGTTTTATATGTCACTGACAAGCAGCAGTCACCGCATCATTTCAGTCTTCTTCGTCGTTTTCTTGTTGTGAGGGAATCGCAGTGTGCCTGGGTTTTTTGCCCCCTGTCGGTCGTAAACAGCCAGTGCAGCCCTGCAGTCCAACGTTTCTCAGTTTCTCAAGGCAACCTAAAAAGTGTGGGAAAAAAAAGTCTCCCGTAGAGCCTCTTATTTAACAACTACGGAAGAGGATTAGGGCCACTGAGAAAATAAAAAATTGAGTCCAATTTTTTTTTAAATTATTTTAATTAATAAAAAGTCAGAATACTGAGGAAAAAAGTCAGAATTCTGATTTTTTTTCTTTCGGGAAATATTAAAGAGACTGTGAGAAGTCTCTAAGTAATTACAAAAAAGTCTCACTTTTAGATATATGCCTGATAGAAACACACACTTTAGAATGAGTTTTATTGCATCAAAATAGGTTATCTTTAAAGTCTATTTCTTAGCTTCGCGGTCGGGTCAGACAGGGCTGGACTGGCCTGGATACTCGACTTTGGGAACAAGACAATTAAAACTAGAGCAAATTTATATTCAGACATGTCTTAGAGCACCGGGCTTTAAGTAGAGATATATAGCCGGCTACAAAACTACGATACTAAGTTTTCCAAAAATTGCTTGTTGTCACACATCAAAAACTACCACTACGTGACTAGAAAGAGATACATTACCTCCCCGCTTTGCATCCTGTAAGTTGTTGAAAAAAGAAGTTGTAAAGCAATGCAGAGTTCTGAGGAAGGTCCGAGCTACATTTTTATTAGCATCACAACAAACACACGCTTTAGTTTGGGTCACATCTTTTGGTGCGTTCCAGTTGTAGTCAGAAGTAGGAATTTCCGAGTTCAGAGTAGGAAACTGCAACTGGAACGTCCCCCGAAGTCGGAATTTCCTACTGGGAACTCGGTGAAACTTCGCCACCCCCGAGTTGACAAACAAAGATGGATGCCCCCAGTGTGAACAGTTATTTAGCTCCTGTAATAATCAATTTATTTGCACTTCTGACTGGGGTGTGTCGCTCTAGATCAGCTGTATACATAGTATTGTTAGATTTATATTTACAAAAATGCTGCCATAGTGATAATCACATTCTTCATGTGATATTTATGAACAACAACGCAGGGCGTGCCAACAACAGCTAACAATAGGCTGGTAGAATTGCATGTTTTTTCCGACTTCAACTGGAACGCCGATAAGTCGGAGATGATGTCACTCCCAGCTCCGCGGTTCCTGGAACGCAGCATTACGACAGTCGCCGCGCGTGCTCATGGGTAGCAGAGTCTTAATGTTGCCGTAATAGATTCTCCTCATAGCACCTTTAATAAAAAAAAAAATTGGACTCCATTTTTTTTCTCAGTGGCCCTTATCCTCTTCCCTAAACAACAGATCATTACTCTAAACTACCAAAAATGAGATCCAGAGTCTGGGGTAATGCACACAACTTTAATGTTGATGTAAATCCAATATGGCGAACCAGCATAGTTAGACTTTGCCCGTTTCATAATTAATTTTCAGTGCTGTTGAGTTTTATAATTGACAAAATGCACATTTTGTCTCCTTTCTTTGCAGATGTACCATTGAATAACAGACTAGACAATTTTGATTTGGAGTTATCGCTTATCGCTGTAAAAAAAATTCAGATGCCTTGTTCGAACTTAATTCTGTAAACAGGATTTATTTCTAATAAATTAGGTTTCAATTTTCTCTTTCTATTTAAGATCTAAATAAATAAAAATTGACTTCATTTTGGGACTCAATTGTTTAGTTTTTTCAACTGTCATTTGACACAGATTCAGCAGAGCCTCACCATGAATTGATTTCACAAAAGTCTGCTTCAAAGATTGCCTGAATATGCCTCATGGGCACAACTCATCCTGCTGGACAATGAGAGAGAGGTTGTTGTGATAATTCATGTCAGCTATGGTGTTAGGACAAACTACTAGAGGCAGAGCATGCTAAGCACAGCCCAACATTTTAAAGGAACAACATGACAAAATAAATTTGGCATAAGTAGATTTCTCTGTACATGGTGCCAGCCCTCCCTTTGTGAGACTTGAACATACCCTCTGTTAGGCTTCATCTTAACTTGGCTTTTGGGATCAGGGGCAGAAGGCTTGAAAAAAAAAATCCCACTTAAAAGTTAGTTTAATATCATAATTTGGATTTTTTTCTCCAAGAATTCTGAATTTAATCCCAAAATTTCACAGTGATTTCTCCAGTCGTCTTCATCTTATCCCAGCATTTTAATTTATTTATTTTTGGGTAAAAAATGTCACGTAGAATCTTTTTTTGATTCACAAGAACTTGAAAGATATTCTTAGATCTTTTTACTTTATCATTGGAAATTTTAAATTAATCCCAGATATTCAACTTTTTTTCCACCCTGTTTAGGACGCTGACAGACACTGCTGATTGGTTGGCAAAAATCATGCAAGATTAAAGATGACAGAGCAAGCATTGTCGATTCAGACGAGATTTAGACATCAAATCATTTATTTTGCAACAAAAAGCATGTATTTACAATCATCATTTTTACTGAACATCTTGATAATTCCATTTTAAAATTAAAAGTAAATGATTCACATTGTCAAAATAATATTTTAATTGAACATTTTAAATTTTAAAGCATGTTGTGACCTGGATTACAAAGATTGTGTCAAGAAAACAACAGAAGATTTACTCAGTGTGACTAATGGGAGAGATGATCAGAGGAGCAGAGTTTTTACCACTATTGTTCCCACAAGGATTGAATATGGGGTAGATTTTCTGATTGAAGGAACAGCCAGTAAAGGAGTAGATCAGAGCTGCAGCATCAGGGTCATAAAAGGAGACCAGACCCTCCTCATAATCCACAAACACCCCCACCTTCTCTGGACTAGACTTCGGGGACAGACTGTCATTTGGGCCAGTCTGAGCTTCATACGTATTTACATTCCTCATATATATTGTCCAGAAACCATTTTGAGGAGATGCTGTGATTGGTCCCTTCCTGTTAATGGACTCTCTGGCCACTCCTACAACCCACTCAATCTTCTCTTTAACCTGAACCTCATAGTAAAATCTGCCTGAAGAGAAAATCTGCTTTGATAAGGCATAATAAAATTGATCAAATCTCTTTGGAGTGTCTGGAAACTTCTTCCTCACATCACCGTGATAAACTTGTTTTCCATCATCAGACAGGACGAGTTCAGGATGTGCTGTATCAGGATCAAGTGTCACGTCCACCTCATACTGCTGGACTCTCTTCAGCTCAGCCTCAAACAGGTTCTTCATCTGTTCACTGATGGTCTCCTCCAGCTGCTTCAGCGCTCTCCCCACAGTCCCCTCATATGAAGGTGGATGGACTCTGACTTCAGTCCAGTCCTTGGTGGGTGGAGCAGAGCTCAGAGAGGTGAAGTTTTGGAGGAGTTGGAGGTGGTCTTCAGAGCGTGACAGCTGCTCCACCTCAGCTCTCCTCTTCTCCAGCTCAGAGATCTCCTGCTCCAGCTCTCTGATGAAGCCTTCAGCCTGTTTCTCCGTCTCTCTCTGCTTCTCTTTGATGGAGTCCATGAGCTCCGCCTGGCTTCTCTCCACAGATTTCTTCAGAGCGCTGAAGACCTGAACACCTTCTGCTATCTCTCTGTCTGCATTCTTCTCACTGATCTTCACTGAGTGTTTGATCTCCTCAATCTTCAGTCGTCTCTTCTGGATCATCTGCTGAACTTCAGCCTCTGTCTTCCCCAGCTCGACCTTCTTTCCTTCATATTCTTCTTTCAGAGGAACAACATCATGGCTCTTGTGCTCTAACACAGTGCACATCATGCAGACACACATCTGGTCGTTCTTACAGAACAGCTCCAACAGTTTGTCGTGCTTCTCACACATCCTGTCCTCCAGGTTCTCCACAGGGTCCATCAGCTGATGTCTCTTCAGACCTGACACCTTCAGGTGAGGCTCCAGGTGAGTCTGACAGTAGGAGGCCAGACACACCAGGCAGGACTTTAGGGCCTTCAGTTTGGCTCCAGTGCAGACGTCACAGGGAACTTCTCCTGGTTTGGCAGCTTGTTGCTCTGTGCTGCTGCTGCTGGCTCTCTGTTGAGCTGCCTGTCTGAACTGAGCAGCCATCTCAGAGATGAACGTGCTCACCTCTAGTTCTGGTTTAATGTTAAAGACCTTTTTGCAGTTGGGACACTGACAGGGGACATTACGGTCCCAGTGTTGAGTGATGCAGTTTTTACAGAAGGTGTGTCCACATGATGTGGTGACAGGATCAGTGAAGACATCCAGACAGATGGAGCACAGGAACTGATCTTCAGACACAGGCAAGCTGGCAGCAGACATTTCTACAACCTGAGGAGAGAAGAGAAAAATCAGCAGATTAAAACAGTCCAAGAACTTTGGTTGTGTGAATCAGGGGTCGACAGACTTTTTCTATAAAATGTCACTTTATAACTTTTCTGTCCCCTGTGCTCCATTTTAACATGAAGGTTCACCAAGTGCAACCAGAGACCTCAACAACATTCAGGTCTCTCATGGGCCTGCTCCGTTATTCTCTGAAGGGGAAACACACTCATCAGCACACAACAATTTATCAGCCGAGATTTAAACCAAACCTTGCTTTATTGTCCACTAGCACTAAATGATGACATTATTAGAAATGGGTCAAAGGTCAAGGTCATAGGTGAAAATGAATATGCACCTTGAGTCCATGACAAAGGATGCCTGTGAAGCAACAAATAAATTTAGAAAACAGCCAGAATTAATGCAGCTTCTCGTCAGAGGGAGAGGATGACCCACAGCTGCTCAGTCCTTGAACGCTGGCCTCCTGCAGATTTAACACCTGTGTCACAGGTTTACATGACGTTTCTCTGCTGTTTTGTAGTTTTTTAACTTTTGTGCTGTAGGGATGCAACAAATTGTCAACATAGTCAACAAAATTTGATGACAAAAAGGGTCAATGACAGATTTTGTCATTGGATATTCCTTAAAGTATGTCACCCTGACAACGTAACTCAAACTCAGTTTCGGTTTTCTCCAGTCGATTTAGTGTTTAGTGGCCCTTTAGTCTTAGAGTTTGTCAGTAAGCATTAAAGGGAAAGGAGCTTCAACATCACATTCACAAATCATAATAGATGGATCTCTTTAAAAAAGATCCCAAATTAAAGCTATGCTGTGTTTTTTCTTTCGGTGATGTTGCAGTCTCCCTCGCTTATTTTTCATCTATTCCTATCACTAAACAGTAAAGCAAAGTCTAACCTTATACTGCCTTCCCACTAAAATTAGCTGGTACACATGGATTTTTTCAACAAAGGTTAATCAGCAAACAGTCCTCAAGTGATTCCTTTCCCTCTGCCAGCAGGCCCAGGTCTAATCGGCAGCAGATGAGCTGCATGGCTTTTATTTTTCCTCTGGTACATAAAGCTGATATCTATCATAAACAATCACAAAGGCAATCCAAAAGCAGATGAGGCAGGTCACAGGGGCCAAAGATCAGAATATATTTGACTGTCTGGGTTCAGTTCACAAAGACAGGTTCTCACTTCAAGTCACTAACCAAGCACTTATCACAGAATTTACAATAATGATTACTGGTATTTTAAAGAAGTCAGGACAGTCAACTCAATCTACTGTCTCTCTCTTCTCCTTCACACTCTCAGCTCACAGAGCTTCCTGATCTGAGCTCTGATCAGTCAGTGGATGGAGCTACATAAATGTTTTTATCTCTAACAGCAGCTCCTGAGCAGGACAGGTGGTGCATTTTAGTCATGAAGGAATGTGACCAGTTCACAGTGGAGTCTCAAACAGGCCACATTTAAAGAGTGACATAAACAGACAAACAGAAGAGCTTTGAGCACAGACATCAGATATGAACATCATGGCCTGTGGTGTGAACGCTCCAAAGGATTAGATCTGGTTTAAAAAGACCAGATTCATCCTGAGCTGTGTTATTTTATACTGGACTATAAAAATCTGATCTGAGTCAAAGTGTTTATGCAGTCCATGTGTATTGTTTATGACTGAATGTAGAAGCAGATTCTTAGAAGTTTGTGACAGAACAAAGTCAAACCCTGAGATCTGAGCATTCAGTCTTTTCTTTCAGCAGTAAAGAGGTAAATCAGAGTCACTTTGTTAAAGATGAGCCTCTCTGTGTGATCAGCCTGATAATGGAGAGCCTGAGTTCAGTCCCTGTGGTCTGGTTTTGACTTCTGTTCTGTGCTGAAAGTAAAATATTCAGTCTGAACAGTTCAGTATTTTGTTCATCAGTCAGTGTACTCACCAGTGATTGTCAGGAGTTAAAACAAATTGCTTTAATTTTTCTTCAGAGAGGATCATAGAGACGTGGCCTCGACTGCAGCTCTGCCGTGACTCAGACTGACTTTCACTTTCGCTTCAGAGAAAATCAGACGTTTGAGCCTCCTCCCTTTCAGTCATACTCCTCCTCTCAGGGTCGTTTTGTGAAACAGGTTTTATCTGCTCCATATTGATATGGATACTTACCAGGCACTACATCAGGTACACCTAGAACATTACGCTCCCAAAATGCAGACCTGTTTGTGGTACAATCAGTCTCTAGAAGTAGTCTGGGAGGTAGAGCCATCAGTTATCAGACTCCTCTTCTCTGGAACCATTTACTGATCGCGGATTATTTGGCAGACACACTCTCTA
Source organism: Scarus forsteni (assembly GCA_036419115.1). NCBI lineage: Eukaryota > Metazoa > Chordata > Actinopteri > Labriformes > Labridae > Scarus > Scarus forsteni. The sequence continues at coordinate 94,209 of JAZDUH010000241.1, read as the reverse complement.
CCTTTAAGGTTAGACTCAAAAAATTGTTCTCTGATAAAGGGACCAGCTCATAGTCCATAGTTTAGACACATAGTTAAGATGTAATAGGCTTAGTCTGCTGGGGGATCTGGCACACTGGGCTCTGTCCCTCTGTCTCTCACACACTCTCTCTCCACATCTGCTTTTTCCCCTGTTTGCCCATGTACTTGTCTCTGGCTCTGGTCTTGTAGGTGGCCTGGGATCCTTGGTGAAGACTGCCTGCTGCTGTGTAGACATGAAGCTTGAACAACAATTACTGACAAACAAATATTTGGCCATTTATTTAGCCCCCTCCCAGTTCATAATCATATTAGATGTTAAACCCATCTTTTTTCTTTGGCATTTAGTCCCTGTTAGACAAGTGAGTCATATCTGTTGCTCTTCTTTTATTGTATTTATTATGTTGAAATGCTGAGTCAGCATTTCTACATATTGTTCTTCCTAAAATGTATTCTTCTTTTCCTTTTTCTTCTTCTTCTTCTACTACCCAGATTTTTGGCACCTTTCACAGGCTTCAAATTTGCCCCGATTTTCACAGAAAAAAATTGACATATACAGCATGTTCATGAGAAGTGCGCTTGTTTTTTTCACAGGTTTAACAGTTATACTTTTTACAATAAAAAATAATTTCTGCATATATCTTTACATTGAAATGAATGGGACATTTCTGCAGCTCTGCTGAAAACTTCAGCAACTTTGAAGCTCCACAGATTGGGCATACTTCCACCTACAGACTTCATTCATGCTTTAAAAGCTGCACTGACTCCTCAACTATTTTTACATATCTTCAGCCTTTTGCTGTCTTCTACAGTTTTTAAATATGAATTTTTAAGCAACACAAAGTTTCGCGGATTTCTCTGAAATCAGACCGTGTCACGTGACCCGTCAGAGGTGGAGACTGCTCCTGACAGACAAAAACTTCAGCAGAATTATCCTGTCATAACTTCGTCAAACCGTCCTCCACAGACATGATTTATACATCAAAACGTCGACTATCTTCTCCTCTTACACGTGAAATTGGTTTCAAAGTCTAATCTGATATCACTTTGTCTCAGTGAGCTTCAGCTTTTGCGGTATGCCGCAAAATCCTCTATCTGCCCCAATGCAAATATTCACCTCCAGACAGCCGAGTGCTTCACTTTGAAGCGCGTTTTTAACTCGCCACTGTGTCAACATTTTCAACAGTACAGACGTGAAATTACGTCACTTGCTTTAGCAGGTTCTTGGGATACTCACAGTGCAATCCCTTTTCTGATATCATGGCTTAGACACAGCGAGCGTTTGTTTACCCGGAAGTACCAAGTATTATCAGCCTGCTCCATGCGCACAATAAACACAGGTGAAATACTGTGCTTTCGGTTATTCAGCATATTTGGCCCTGTAGGCGAGTGGTTAGGGTGTCATCCTGATAATCAAGGCAATTTGGGTTCAAGTCCAGGAACAGACAGTTATACTTTTCTTCTTCATCTAATACAGATTCTTCATTACAGTAGCATATTTATGCTTTCCTTTACACTCAAGCTCATTTCACATATATTACACTGACTGGCCACTTTATTAGGTACATCTACAAATATCACCACATTTGACCATGTTAAAAAACATTCGGTCATTTTCTGCTTTCTTTGACAACTGCGAACATGTTTACTGCACTTTTCACTATCTGCTACAGTTTCTGAGATATGACTGTTTAAGCAGCATCAACTTTTGCACATTTCTTTGAAGTTAGAGCGTGGTCACGTGACCTGCACACCTGAGCTCCAGTATCTATAATTTTCTGCAAACATTTTTATTGCACATTTCACACATTTTCAGCCGTGATTAACTGCTAACAACTATTCATGTCACATTTTCAACTTTCTTTGCATTACTTTTAGCAATTTCATTTCACAGTTTCAGCAGTCACACTCAGCATTTTAACACATTTCCTGCATGGAAATGCAAATTCTCTAGTTTTTATTTTATTTCTATTTCTATATTTGCCTTTTTGATATCGGGTTCATTTTTATTCCATTACTGTTTTTATTATCATGACTGTTTTATCATAATTGCTAAGAGACCCGTGTATTAAATCTGTGCACTCTCTTTCCCTCTCTCACTCTTGCTCAAAATGATTGCAAATTGCATTGAGTTGGTGGTAACTGTGAAGAATAGCCTAAGGGCTGTCGTGCCAGGACTGTCCCATAATCATGGCAGCAGTGATTGTAGCCAGGCCGCATGATCCTTGCACTACTAGATGACATCAAGGATGACAGTGATATAGCCTACTGTGTTTGTGTCTGTGGCCTTTCCACCATTTTTAAGTTAATATAAATAATTTGACTAAATACAGTCTGTTAAAAATCCCTTTGACCCCCTTGACCACTTTTTGGTCTATGCAGTTGTATTTTCTGCATTTGAAGAGTTCTTTTCCAAAATGCAATAAAAGCCAAATTAAAAATACATATATTACTCAGTGCTATTCTTTTTCACACTGATTGTACTACCTGCCCTATCAGCATTTATTGCCAGCAGGCTATATATTCCTGTTTAAACTGTATTTCGAAGTCCAGTTCTCCAGCCAACCCAATGGTGGGTCTGGGTAAATAATGTGAATACTTCCTAAATGAAAACGGATTTTTAACCTTTTTTGAAAATAGCTCTTCATTTATTTTGCAATAAGGGGCACAAAGTGCGCTCAGAAGCTGTGTGGACGTGTTCGCACTGACATTTGATTAGAGCAAATTATTTTGATGATAAGGCGCTGAAACAGGATAGATTGCGTGAGCTAATTCTGCACAACTGATGGCACTATTAGCAGAAGCAATCCATTCTTTGTGGATCTGGCCCTAAGATGGCATTCAGGCAAAGCAGGGTTAGGTACACAAAGATGAGAGTCAGACGAGGCAGAGTTCGGGACACAAAAAAACAGGCAAAATCAGGCAGACGTTCCCAAAAAAGCACAAGACAAAAAGCGAGGTCCAAACAAAGGAGATTGAGATCAGAACTGTGACTATGAAAAGAATGCCAGAAAGTGACATAAATGTACAACAATCAGGCAACAAGAAAAGAGAAGACATGAGGTTTAATACACAAGGTAATTGGAATGATGACACTGCTGGGGAAGCACAATCAGAGAGCAGGTGTGAAAACACTTCACAGGAAGTAAAACCTGAGGGAACAGAGAGAGAGAGAGAGAGAGAGAGACAGGTGAGTTTTGAAAATAGAACAGGAGACAAGCCAAACAAGAAAAAAATGGGGAACTTTACGCAACTTAAGGCAGGATCATAACAGTTTTCAGACCTTTGTGCAAACATTCCCCCCATCAGCTAAAAATACATCACTTATAAATTCTCATTTTGATGCTGTTTTACAATTTAATGTCGATTAAAATATTAAATAAATCCCTCTTTTCATCCTTAACATTGTTTGTACTTTTGTAAAAACTAGCACTGTTGTTACTTTAGTCTACATGGCTCCGCTTACCTTCCTTTGTTCACCTACACACCCAACATGGCTGTTCATCATGAGGCTGGGATCCACATTAAGACAGGAGATTTGTTCTTGACACCATGATGAAGGATTCCTGATTGGCTATATGGATTCATGTGGGGTGTTGGATGTGTTTTATTTATATACGTTTAGGTGTACTTTAAATGCATACATGTATCTATGCATATAAATGTATCCATAAAGTGAAGAGTTTGTCATCAGCCTACTCTACTGTAAAGTGTCTTGAGACACTTGTTATGAATTTGTGCTATACAAATAAAGATTGATCGAATAATTGAATGACCTTGCTGGTACCAGGTTTGACCCCCTGTTGCCTTCGGAGCTTCCTTAACTCCTCATGATGAGACAGCGCCACGTAACTCATGGATTATTGGAAAAGTCATCCAGATCTTTCCAGACAGAAGAGGATTTGTGGGACTGTTGCTAATCTAGACCAAGCCCAGCTTTTTGGAAAGGACCATAACCAAAGTCTGTCTTCTGTAGGAAGCAGAAGCCTGATTCCTAGGTCTTGGGAGGACAGTTTGCTTGGACAGTTTGACTGACTCTGTTGACTTACAAAGTGACATGGTCAAGATTACTTCATGCAGATGTGTGTTTGAACTTCTTGACTAGACTTGACTTGGATTCCAGGGAGAAAAACACACTTCTGAACTATACTGATAGACTGAAAACATGGACATTTTAGAATTTGGTGGTTTCATGTTGTGTGCTTGCTTGTTATGTCGTAATTATTACAGTGATAATAATTAGGTGCTGGGTTGTAGGGGCTGTATGCTACGGAAGCCCTAAAAGGCCATGGTTTTTCCATGTTTTTTTAGCACCGTTTTCTCATGATAATGACTTAATTTCAGTCGTTTTCCCGAGATCTCGACTTATTTATGTCGTTATCCCGTGATAACGACTTATTTATGTCGAGATCTCGAGAAAACAAGCTTCGTTATCCCGAGATAACGACTTAAATAACTCGAGATCTCGGGAAAACGACTGAAATTAAGTCATTATCACGAGAAAACGGTGCTAAAAAAACATGGAAAAACCATGGCCTTTTAGGGCTTCCGTAGTATGCTGCCATGGTGTTGTTTACATTTATGTCGGCATCAGCTGTTGGTTTCGGCACGTTTGCGCATGTCACATGGGTGTGGGCGGGGAGTACAAGTTAGCGGATGAATGAACGGCTACATAATCACCTGTTCACGGTGGCGGCAACATGGAGAGGGGGTGAGTTAGTTAAGTAGGGAGAATGTATTTTTGTTGACCACTCAGAGCAAATGAAAACAAAGTGCCTTAACATCCTGTCGTGCCCTGCCTTGCTTTGATTGTTGGTTTGCTGTTCGAGAATAAATGCGAACGCGATTCAAATCCGGAAATGGCTTCCTCGTCTGTGCAGCGCATCAGCAGGACAATGCTCCCTTACTTAGCCTCTCCATGATTGCTTTGGAGTCACTACAAAGTATTTTAGTCCAAAAAAAATGTTTGAACAGAAGTGAAGCTGCAGCTGTTTCAAGCAGCTACTGGGACATAAATTTGAGAAAGGGAGACGTCCAGGGGCCTGTACTACGAAGCTGGATTAGCTCTTAGAGAGATAACTTCCTGGATAAGTTTCGGATTTTCTGCACTACGAATGTGGATCTCTTTTTATCCAGACACGTTGCCCCGGTAACTGATGCTGAACGCCAAACCTGGTCCGGGGCAGGTTAAGTTCCAGGATAAGAGCTCACGGGGTGTGACAGACGGGCGGGCATAAAAGACCGCACAGTCACCAATTTGCTGTCTTGGAAAATGGCTTGCCCATTTCTGACGGAACCGGTTAATGTCGGTGCGCGAATAGTAAGAGGAGCACTTCGTCTGGAGCGTTTTTTTCTTGACCGAAGTAATCCGCTAGATTTACCAGAAGAAATCTTGTACGAGAGGTACAGATTTTCACGGGAGGGACTTCTATACATCTGTGACCTGCTGGAGCCTTACATGGCAAATAATGCACTAAGGTCATTTTGAAATATGAATGTGATTTTCCTGGTCAAACAAGTGAAAAAATTAATTGCGTTTAGACAAATGTAGAGTATTTATTAGTATGTTGACCATGATGTTTTAGCAACAATAATGGACACATAGAAAAATCGTTCTTGTAAGTATTTTTATGTTATTTCTGTCAATGGCGTTAACATATTTTAGGTTACAATCACAAGATTCATGAATGCAATAAAATTAATCTAAAGGCACATATCATAACATCTAAAGACAGCTGACAAAACTCCATTAAATAAAACAGTAACTTGTTTAATTCAAACTATTTGACATTATTTCTCAATGTCAGTGATAACGTTTGATCCGGGGATGTTTACTTCTGATAAAAGACAACACATGCTCATAATTGTACTGAACTTTATTATGGATAAAGTCAAGTAACAATAATTTTGATTTAAAGTTCAATTACAATTAGCCTACATAAGTAATCATCATATCTTAAATGTTGTCTAATGTAATATGATCTCCAAATTTTGGTAGTAACACCATGAAACTGAGGGACATAATTTAGTTAGAAGAAATATTTTTAAATATCTAATTTACCTTTAATTTCATTCATAGATTTATCCCAGTGTTATCAACACTGTCCATTTATTATTTTAATTAACAAAAAAGAGGAAATGTTATACACTGTCCAATAGCGGTGAATCATGACAAATGTTGTTTTAGATCCAAAGTACACGAAAAGTGAAATTAAATATTATATTTAGGCTAAATATATTACATTTAAAATAAAAAAGATAATTATTCATCACCATTTAAAAGACTATTTAATTACATAATTTTGGTTTAATGTGGATGAGTTCTTTATTACATTTTAAGCGATTTGTGTTTCTGGAAAATGTAGGAAAATGTGGAAAAAGTGCCGGCAATCCCTCCGGCTTCTCGCGGCTGCAGTCGTGTTGCTCCTGGCCTGGATAATACTGCGGTACTCCTCGTATTTCTGAAGGATTATCTGCTGCTCCTCTGCCGTAAAGTTGGCTGCTCTCTTCTCCATTGTGGAAAATGCTCAGGGGCCGCTAACCACGCCCATTTTATGTGTGCGCGCATAGATCCCAGCCGGATTCACTTATCGAGTTGATAACGAGCCTCGTACAGCAGATCTGGATGGAGGAGATCCGGAGAAGTTTAGCAAGAAGAGTTATCCTAGATGACTTAATCCAGCTTCGTAGTACAGGCCCCAGATGTGGCGGACTTTTTGTTTTGTTCATAGAAGTGCTCTATGGTGTGGAGGAGATATGTTTGACACACTGGAGGACATAAACAAATAAAATCCTGATCTGAGCTCTTTAAGATCAGGTGAAGGGCAGAATCAAACTGACAGTTATTGTTAGTTTTTGATTTCTTCCCACAGCTGGGGTAATAAATTCAACAGAACTGATCATATGATTCAAGGTCATCTTTTCCAGTGGCCCCCCAACTTCAGCCTCTGTCTTCCCCAGCTCGGCCTTCTTTCCTTCATATTCTTCTTTCAGAGGAACAACATCATGGCTCTTGTGCTCTAACACAGTGCACATCATGCAGACACACATCTGGTCGTTCTTACAGAACAGCTCCAACAGTTTGTCGTGCTTCTCACACATCCTGTCCTCCAGGTTCTCCACAGGGTCCATCAGCAGATGTCTCTTCAGTCCTGACATCTTCAAGTGAGGCTCCAGGTGAGTCTGACAGTAGGAGGCCAGACACACCAGGCAGGACTTCAGGGCCTTCAGTTTGGCTCCAGTGCAGACGTCACAGGGAACTTCTCCTGGTTTGGCAGCTTGTTGCTCTGTGCTGCTGCTGCTGGCTCTCTGTTGAGCTGCCTGTCTGAACTGAGCAGCTATTTCAGAGATGAACGTGCTCACCTTCAGCTCTGGTCTGATGCTGAAGATCTCTTTACAGTTGGGACACTGACAGGGGACATTATGGTCCCAGTGTTGAGTGATGCAGTTTTTACAGAAGGTGTGTCCACATGATGTGGTGACGGGATCAGTGAAGACATCCAGACAGATGGAGCACAGGAACTGATCTTCAGACACAGGCAAGCTGGCAGCAGACATTTCTACAACCTGAGGAGAGAAGAGAAAAATCAGCAGATTAAAACAGTCCAAGAACTTTGATTGTGCAAATGACGTGTGTGTGTGTGTGAAGGAATATATCAGTCCAAAACAGGTACAGGGTCTTTCTCATTACTTTTGAGTGAGTTCCGACACCTAGTACAGTTCACTCGTCCTCCTTGATTTTAACATTGGTGGGGACATAAAAAAAGACACCAAGATGGCACCCCTGAAAGTTGATGTGATTAGCATTTATGACTGTTTTTTAATGTCATGTAGAGCTAATCAAAAAACAAGCAAACTGTCATATTCAGAAAAAAATATTCCACCAGTATATTAGAGGTGTGAAAAAATATCGATATCGCAATATATCGCGATATTTTGACTCCCGATATAATATCGATATTTCAAATCTTAGTATCGATATTTTTGCAAAAATAAAAGCTCATATTTTATCAGAGTTTGAAGAAAAATACAACTTATAAATATGAATGCACAGGTGCAGTCTATTCAGTTCAGATAGTGACAAGAGAAATATGGTTAGGATGTTTTACATACTTTGTTAAAAGGAAAACAAGAATAATTTCTTTGCAACATTGATTTATGTGACTTGATGCACTCTGTTTTCAGGTTGAGTGTATTTATGTAACACTGCATTTGACATATTTCAATAACCATAAAATGGAGAGGTTACATATTCACTGTCTCTAGGTTTTCCCTAGTTTACTGTATAATATTGCAATATATCACAATATTGTGATATTGTGATATATCGTGATATTATCGTATCGTGACCAAAGTATCGTGATACATATCGTATCGTGAGGCTCTTGCCAATACTCACCCCTACAGTATATACTTTACCTCCAGCCTCTCCTCCTAAATCTCTACTGTCTGTTCCTTGACAAAAATATATTGATGCATGACATATGATAATTTGTGATCAATCAGAAATTTTGATGGTATGGTTACAGTCTGATAAATATATTTCCAAATTTATATATATCCAAAACCAAAAAGGACTACTGACTACTGATAAATAGGACTACTGATAAGTGTATTGTTTTATTGTATTTTTTCCCGCAAAATTTTATTGTTAGTCTTCAACGGTTGCTGCCTTTCAATACACAAATAATACATGGGTAATAAATAAAATAACCTCTTTAAGTATTTCTTTGGCATTAGATATAAGCATTTTTTAGTTATAACATTATATACTATGCTTGTGTTTTATGTTAGTGACCATGCGGTAGTGGCATAATATTGATAGGAACGTGTCCATAGCGTCCCTACCCGATTCTATGTCCCTGGATCATAATAAACATGTCTTTACTGTTAATATAATTATGTCTACTACCAAACATTTGATTATTCTTAGCATATCCCATTTTTAGTCTTACAATTGTATGAATCAATTTTAACAGATTTAATCACCTGTGTCACAGGTTTATATGATGTTTCTCTGCATTATTGCAGTCGTTTTAAACTCCAGTCTACAACAAGTGGCCCTTTCAGCATCCTTTAGAGTAGAAAGAGCTGGGAACCTAGTTTAAATCAAATACTGACAGTCAGTATGACTGAATGTGAAAATGCTGCATGTTCAATCATTCTGTCATATTCAGCAACCAACCAAAACCGGGCCAAATAATTTAAACAAAACAAATAACACTGAGCAGCATCAAGACTATAGGTGCTTACACACAGCACACTACTTGTACTACCTCGGTGATCACTCTCCATGCAAAGTCAATGTACAGCTGCGATATGGCGAGGCTAATCCTCCCATGATGCATTTGCCGAGTACAAGATGACCACTTCATTCGTCACGCGTAGTCAAAGTTAAAAAAAGTTAATCTTTTCGGGCGATGTTGTGTGTGGCTGTGCAGCAACAGCCAATCAGCGGTATGTGCACATGTGACGGTACTGTAGACAAAAAGTTATTCATTTGGACTACAGAGTACAATCCATGTCCGTGTGGGAAACATTAGTCAGTGAGGACATTACTTCCGCCTAGACAGACTGCAGGAAGCTCACAGATAATGCTGCTGCAGGGCATCAGCTGCAGTGTTTTGTGGTTGATAAGTGAATGAAAAGGATACAGCTGGAATAATGTCCGCTTATACATCCTATTATATGATATATGATATGATCGTGGTGAAACTAGTGCGGACGTGACATCACTGAGAGAGGGCCGACGGCAACGGTGACCAAAATGAGGTATTTATGGACATGCTATGATACGTCAGTGGGCGACGTGATTTTTGTAGCCGGGCCGCTTGCGGTGTGAATGCAGGGTAAGGGTGCCAACACACCAAAGCGGCTCCACGATCAAAATCATGTCGTCCACTGAAGTCGCATCGAATGTCCATAAATACCTTATTTTGGTCACCTGATTCATCGCCGTCGCTTGGTGACATCACATCTGTTCAAGTTTCACCGCGAACATATCACATATCATATAATAGGATGTAAAAGCAGACATTATTCCAACTTTATCCTATTCACTCACTTATCGTACACAAAACACATCAGCTGATGCCCTGCGGCAGCTTTGTCTGTGAGTTCTCTGCGGTCCGTCTAGGTGGAACTAATGTACTGGTATGTTTCCTACACGGACATAGATTGTTACTCTGCAGTCCAGATGTAAAACTGTTTGTCTACAGTACCGTCACACATGCACACACTGCTGATTGGCTGTTGCTGCACAGGCACACATGATATTGCCCGAAATTGACTTTTTTCTAACTTTGACACCTCGCGACAAGTAAAGTGATCGCCTTGTACACTGCAGTTGCTTTTGGTATGAAGGCATCTTAAAACCTTTCAGTCAGTTCCTCAACATTAGTCCTCAGTGTTTTGTGAGTATTACTCTGATTTAAATAAATGAAATGTAACATTCACAGTGAAAAGAAGGAGACCATTTGTTGGTCCTTAGTCAAGGAGCTGATGCATGTAAACACATTAATCAGCAGGATAATGTGGTTGAGTCTGACTTTGCTTATGATTTGGACTTAGTGCAACTTTTCAGTGTTTAGTCTTATATATCATTTATTTGCAGAACTTCCTGCATACTGTTTGCAAATATATCTGAACAGTTTGTTTATATGTAGGCACAAATACACCAGTGCTAAGACAGAGCAGAGTTAGTGCTCAATCTAATGTTAAGTTCTACAAATCCAAGAGCCAAAGTGTTAACTTCACACATGTTTATTTATGGCAACAATTGTCGTCATCCCAGTTGTGAACAGTGAACATCCTAGTTGCCTGGGAGAGAAGTGAAGATGGTAAAGAGGAAAGAAAATCAAAGCAGGGTTTAGCCTAGGAGTGTGAGGATGACAGTGGTGGACATGTCCTCAGACTCGCTCAAGAACAGGACATTGTTGATAAAAAAAAGTGTCACATGATGTCAGTTGTGTGAAAATGATCGGAGACTACTTTACTTTATTGTCCCCGAAGGCAAATCTGTTTTGCAGGCACGTAAAAACATGAAACATAAAATACACAATCACACAAATACAGATCAGACACTGAGATAGATTAAACACAAAGACTTAAATGTAGTCAGATTTAGGTCACTCTGTCCTGAAGTGTGAATCCAGTCCATGTGTTTTGTTCATGACTGAATTTTGTTGCAGACTCTGTATGACAAAACAAAGTAAAACCCTGAGATCTGATCATTTAATCTTGTCTCTCAGCAGTAAAGAGGTAAATCAGAGTCACTTTGCTAAAGATTAACCTTGCTGTTTCACCAGCCTGATAATGGATAGCCTGAATTCAGTCCCTGTGGTCTGGTTTTGATTTCGTTCTGTGCTGAAAGTAAAATATTCAGTCTGAACAGTTCAGTATTTTGTTCATCAGTCAGTGTACTCACCAGTGATTGTCAGGAGTTAAAACAAATAAATAAATATTATTTTTTCTTCAGAGAGGATCAGAGACATGTGGTTCGACTGCAGCTCTGCCGTGACTCAGACTGACTTTCACTTTCACTTCAGAGAAAAAAAGACGTTAGAGCCTCCTCCCTTTCAGTCATGCTCCTCCTCTCAGGTTTGCTCTGGGAAAGGGGTTTTATCTGCTCCATTATGAAAAAACATTCATGGCCACTTCATTAGGTCTGACCAGTGGCGGCTGGTGAAAAATATTCTTGGTGGGGCACTACTGTGCAACACTCAGTTTTTAACAACCATCCCACTACGATTCGACACAAACGATCGCCCTCTATTGGCCAGCCGCCACTGGGTCTGACCCCCTGTTGCCTTCAGAGCTTCCTTAACACCTCATTTTATGGATTCAAAAGGTGCTGGAATATTCCTCAGAGTTTTTGCTCCATATTGACATGATAGCATCACACACCTGCCTCACATCCATGAGAATCTCTTGTTCCACCACATGCCGATAATTTCTCTCCAGTTTGATCATGTGAACAGATCACAGTTTGACCCTCAGCTCATTTTTGCTGCCCTGTAAGAAGAATCTCTGAATTAGCAGTGAGATGGGCCTGATGTCAGCATTAAATTGATATGACACAACAGAAACATCCAGCATTGATATCTGCTCACCTCACATTAACCTTCTAACAGCAGATGTTTGGACAAAGGACTGGTAACTGCTGTCACTGATGTTAAGTTGATGCTGACGTGCTGTTGAAATTCACAAGACCCCCAGTTGGTACCCAAGTGCCTTCTCTAGCCTGAACCACTGATCCAAGGTAGGATGGATCCATGCTTTATAATGTTCACACCTAACTCTGAGCCTACCATCAGAATGTGGAACAGAAATCCAGACTCATCAGACCAGTAGGCACTTTTACAATCTTCTATTGTCTAATGTGATCAGCTTTTATTCTTTTTACAGCCTCAGTTTCTTGTTCTTAGCAGACAGGGATGGCACTGGGTATTGTTCTCTACTAATGTAGCCCATGTGCTAATGTGGTGGTCCTCTGCACACCATGCCATGTAAAGTCACTTCATCAGCTTTCTTCTCTATTTTGATGCTCAGTTTGGACTTCAGCAGGCCCTCCTGACCATGTCTACAGGCCTTACTGCATCAAGTTGCCGTCATGTGATTAGCTGATGAATGCTTTGTCCAGAATGGGCAGTTGTATGAGTGTACCCAATGAGTGGCCAGTGAGTGAATGTTTCCTGCACTGTACAGCCCTCAGTTTGTCTTAATTCAGCTCCATGGCTTCAGAATCCATAAAACAGACATTAATCCAGTTTATTGAAGAATAAATTCTGAAATTAAAAAAAATGCTGTTTGTTCCATTCGGACATAAAAACCTTTAATGTGGAGACATTTCTGCCCCTGAGCTGGACTGCAGTTTATAAACTGTCCACTGGAGGACGCCCTCGGCTCATGATCCTGTCACCTGCTGAACACATAACTAAACCTGTGGAGCACATCAGATGACTTTATTAGGTATGAGTTATTTGATATCATATGACATTAATGTTTGTGTTCAGCCCAGTTCAGCCCAAAGATTCACCGCACACCAAGAATGTTGGAGAGCGTTGCAGGGTTCAGTCTCAGCTGTGTAGGATGAGCCGCTGTCACTTGAATCAAACCAATCAACACCTGGAAGCCCAGAGAACAAATGTGTAGCACTGGGATCCACAGTGAAGTCTGCAGCAGTGGTTCTGATCTGCTTAACTGGAGTCCCCTCAATCATACCTCAGAGGAGTCGAACCCTCCTGTGACCCACACAGAAAAATGTGACAAACTGCAGAGCAAAATAAACTTCAGTTTGATTTTCATGATTAAATGAAGATCAGATGTAAAGACCTCTGAAGAAGCTGGACACTTAGTTTGTTTTCATCCTGTGAGTTCATACATGTACATCAATGTTTGACAACCTTAATGCTGACAGAGTCTCACAGCCCCCCTAGTCTTGGCTATTCTGGAGACCCCCACTGGAGCCTAGGCCAAGGGTCCACAGCAGTGATGATAAAGCTGTGGTCTGGGGTTCTCTGGTGGGCTGTGGAGGTTTTACAGTTGGGCCACTAGAAGTCCATTAGTCCAAATGAAACCTTGAACAGAAGTGAAGCAGCAGCTGTTTCGAGCAGCTGCAGGGACATGAATTTGGGAACAAGGAGACGTCCAGATGTGGCTGACTTTTTGTCTTGTTCATAGAAGTGCTCTATCATGTGGAAGAGACATGTTTGACAAACTAAAGGACAAAGAAAATCCCGATCAAAGCTCTTTAAGATCAGGAGAATCAAAATGCCAGTTATCGTTTGTTTTTGAGAATCAAATGTCGGGTTGGATTTAGAAAAATCTTTGCTTTGCCCTTTTTAGTGACTTTATGAGCGGGGGTGCGGGGAAGAGAAGACCTTGAATTATATGATCAATTCAGTTGAATATGTTACTGCAGCTGTGGAGAGTAATTTAACGTCAAACCTCCACATTAATCTGAATCCAAAAACACAAAGTTAAATTTTCCTCCAGGACCAAAGATGCACAATTTTTTATGAAGTCATATGGAACACATGTTTGAGTTTAATAGCTTGAAACTGTAACTTACACATGTATTTTGGAAAAACAATAATTAAATGGAGGAAGAAACATCTGCTAACATTTAATAAAACTGCAGAGATATGAGATTGGTTTAACCAAAATATGTTGTTTTGAAAATGAAATGAACCTACATGAAATATTTGTTTAAATTCTCAAAAAGAAAGAAAAAAATTAGCTGTATTTTTTCTTCAATTAAGTCAAAAATAAATAATTAAGTTGCATCATATTTTCTGTTTTCTTTTATCCAGATAAGTTAAAAAAAAATGTCACTGATTCTTTTTCAAAGTTCAGTCATTAATCTTTAAACTGTAACTTAAGTTTTAGGAGTTTACCGCTGAACTATTTCACCCCTTAGCCCACCCCCTTGGCCCTCCCCCTCCGTTTTGCATGTTTACGAGGAGGGGTAGGGGGAAGTGGTAGGGCTATGTACCCCTCCAAACGGAGAACAGTCACAGAGACCTAGAAAAAGTCCGGACTTTCCATCCATATTTGATACAACAAAGGGGATGATGGACGTCTTCTTTGCTTTTAAAACTGTGCACATTAATACCCTGCTGTCTGCCCTTTTAGACCTCCAAGTTCATCCCACTCTAGTTTTATAGATCAGCACTTTTTTAAATGACAGGCCACAACAGGCTCTTTTAAATGGATTTAAATCAATCAAGCTGGTTTTAAATACAGGTGTACCTCAGGGGTGTGTTTTATCTCCAGTTCTCTTTTCTTTTAACATCACCTGTGACAGTGAGGAAATCAACCTTTTTAAATATGACATGGCCCTGGTGGCTCACCTGACTGACACTGCTGCTCTGGACAGGTATCAGCAGACTGTTAAAAACCATGGTCCAGACATTCAACCAGCTCTCTCTGGATTTAATTGTCTCCCAAACAAAGGAGCTGTGCTGAGGGGGCAGAGGTGAGTCAGACTCAGCATCCGGGGTCGGCTAGGGGAGCAGGTCGAGTGCTTCAGGTACCTGGATACTAACCTGGACAACTGATTCTCCTTTTCACACCATTTTTCAAAAGAGTCAACAGCGCCTCCACCTGCTGAGGAGCAAAGGACCTTTAATATCAGCATTCATGTTTTAACTCTGGTCTACCAGTCTCATATTGAATCCAAGCTCACCTTCAACATCTCCTCCTGGTAAAGCACAAACACAAAGCTGAACTTGCCCACACAGTTAACCAGGACAGCAAAATCATTGGAGCACCACAAACCCCTCACTCTGAACTGTACAGCCGGTCTGTGACCAGGAAAGACGTCCTGATTACAGAAGACCCCTCCCACCCCCTCCACACTGTTTTCAGATTCTGCCATCAGACAGGCGTTGTAAGGTTGCTCTGGCCTGGAGAAACATCTTTCAAAAATCTTTCTTCCCCTCTGCAGTAGCCACCATGAATAAACAGAAATAGAAACCTGCTGTGATAAACAATCCCCCTTCTTTTTGTGAAAAACTGTCTGAATGGAATGTAAACTTTTTTTTTTACTGTGATTCATAATGTTGTCCTTTTAAATGTTTAATGAGTCACTCAAAGACAAATTTCTGTTGGTTGTGAGAGAAAATAAGGTTTGATCTATTTTAATATCTATTTTTTCTCTAATATATTTATTTTTTCCTCAGGAATTAAATTTTAATCTCAGAAATTACATACATACTCATACTTTCAATTTTAACCCCCTGTTTAAAATGCTGATTAACAACAATTGAGTGTCTGAAATCATGTAAGATTAAAGGTGATTGAGCGAGCTTTTGTCAAATCAGGAGAGATTTGGAGTTGAAATCATTTATTTGGCAACAAAAAGAAATATTCACTGACAATCATTATGTCAACTGAACAGCTTGATCATTCTGCTTTAAATTACAGATAAAATATTTACATTCACTGATTAATCTCTGTTGTAATTGAACATTGTCAATGTGGTATTTTAAACAATTTTGTGACCTGGATTACAAATATTTTGTGGAGAAAACAACAGAAGATTTACTCAGTGTTTCTGATGGGAGAGATGATCAGAGGAGCAGAGTTTTTACCAGTTTTGTTATCACAAGGATTGAATATAGGGTAGAGTTTTTGATTGAAGGAGCAGCCAGTAAAGGAGTAGATCAGAGCTGCAGCATCAGGGTCATGAAAGGAGACCAGACCCTCCTCATAATCCACAAACACTCCCACCCTCTCTGGACGAGACTTCAGAGACAGACGGACACGAGGGTCAGTCTGAGCTTCATACTTGTTATTGCTCAACCAGATCGCCCAGTAACCCTTCTGAGGAGATGCTGTGATTGGTCCCTTCCTGTTGATGGACTCTCTGGCCACTCCTACAATCCACTGAATCTTCTCTTTAACCTGAACCTCATAGTAAAATCTGCCCGAAGAGAAACTCTGCTTTGATAAGGCAGCAAAATAGTTATCAAATCTCTTTGGAGTGTCTGGGAGCTTCTTCCACACATCACTGTGATAAACTTGTTTTCCATCATCAGACAGAACAAGATAAGAATTTGCTGTATCAGGATCGAGTGTCACGCCCACCTCATACTGCTGGACTCTCTTCAGCTCAGCCTCAAACAGGTTCTTCATCTGTTCACTGATGGTCTCCTCCAGCTGCTTCAGCGCTCTCCCCACAGTCCCCTCATATGAAGGTGGATGGACTCTGACTTCAGTCCAGTCCTTGGTGGGTGGAGCAGAGCTCAGAGAGGTGAAGTTCTGGAGGAGTTGGAAGTGGTCTTCAGAGTGTGAGAGCTGCTCCACCTCAGCTCTTCTCTTCTCCAGCTCAGAGATCTCCTGCTCCAGCTCTGTGATGAAGCCTTCAGCCTGTTTCTCCGTCTCTCTCTGCTTCTCTCTGATGGAGTCCATGAGCTTCGCCTGGATTCTCTCCACAGATTTCTTCAGAGCGCTGAAGACCTGAACACCTTCTGCTATCTCTCTGTCTGCATTCTTCTCACTGATCTTCACTGAGTGTTTGAGCTCTTGAATCTTCAGTCGTCTCTTCTGGATCATCTGCTGAACTTCAGCCTCTGTCTTCCCCAGCTCGACCTTCTTTCCTTCATATTCTTCTTTCAGAGGAACAACATCATGACTCTTGTGCTCTAACACAGTGCACATCATGCAGACACACATCTGGTCGTTCTTACAGAACAGCTCCAACAGTTTGTCGTGCTTCTCACACATCCTGTCCTCCAGGTTCTCCACAGGGTCCATCAGCTGATGTCTCTTCAGTCCTGACATCTTCAGGTGAGGCTCCAGGTGAGTCTGACAGTAGGAGGCCAGACACACCAGGCAGGACTTCAGGGCCTTCAGTTTGGCTCCAGTGCAGACGTCACAGGGAACTTCTCCTGGTTTGGCAGCTTGCTGCTCTGTGCTGCTGCTGCTGGCTCTCTGTTGAGCTGCCTGTCTGAACTGAGCAGCTATTTCAGAGATGAACGTGTTCACCTCTAGTTCTGGTTTCATGTTAAAGGCCTTTTACAGTTGGGACACTGACAGGGGACATTACGGTCCCAGTGTTGAGTGATGCAGTTTTTACAGAAAGTGTGTCCACATGATGTGGTGACAGGATCAGTGAAGACATCCAGACACATGGAGCACAGGAACTGATCTTCAGACAGCAGACAGCTGGCAGCAGACATTTCTACAACCTGAGGAGAGAAGAGAAAAATCGACAGATTAAAACAGTCCAAGAACTTTGTTTTTACGAATCAGGGGTTGATAAGGTTTTGTTTTAAAATGTCACTTTATAACTTTTCTGTCCCCTGTGCTCCATTTTAACATGAAGGATCACCAGGTGCAACCAGAGATGTCAACAAAATTCAGGTCTCTCATGGGCCTGCTCCGGTATAGCCTTGCAGAGCAGAAGGACCTGTATGATTCTGAAATCATGCATCTCGGTCTTGCCAGCCTCCACTGTCCAACGGTTTTACTCGGCTAAATCCTTAATGGCCCAATTGGGGAAGAGAGGCGGAGGTTGTGGGCATGACAACAACAGGAAGTGACTTAACAGGAAGTGAAGTCACTTCCTGTTGTACAAATAATGGCGAGTAATGCTGTATTCCAGGCGACCTGTAACTCAGATATTTCCCAGTTAAAATCTTCAAGTTCCGACCTGACAAAATTTCCATTTCCATTTCTTTAGTGGCCCTTTAGTGTTAATGTTTGGCAGTTACTAAAATCAGAACTAAAGAAAGTAAAGAGTAAATAATAATAATAATAATATTAATAATCGTTTTTATGTTGATTCAATATTTGATATAATATGTGGCTAACATAGCATTGATAAGACCATCAAGTACGTGTGGGAGCAGTGACACCTGACTAGCTGCCTTATAGACCCAGTCCTTTCATGATACCAGATTTTGAATTACAATACAATTCAAATTAAAAAATAAATTGATATTCAGTACTTGTTACAACACTGTGAAAATAAATAATACATCAGATTTACAACCAGGACCTGGAAATGAGATCCTGTTTTTTCACAGTGTGTATTTTTATACATGAAACCTAACGTAAAAATAAAGTTACATTATATTCATAAACTATGATTTCTTCAGGTAAGAATAATCAAACTTCAAGGCACATTTTACTGTTTTGGAGTAAAAATATGTCGGTATTTTTAGACAAACCAGGACATAAAACAGGACAAATGTCTTTGAACCGTGATCTCAATCTACTGTCTTTCTTTGTCTCTCCTCTCCTTCACCCTCTCAGCTCACAGAGCGTACTGATCTGAGCTCTGTTTGGTCCGTGGGCTGAACAACAAAAATGTTTTTCACAGATCTCAAACAGCAGCTCCTGTTAAGGACAGGTGGGGCATTTTAGTCATGAAGGATTGTGATCAGTTAAAAGTGGAGTCTCAGACAGGCCACATTTAAAGAGTGACATGAACAGACAAACTGATAAAACAACAGATTATAAAAATCAGGTCTGAGTAAAAACCGTTAGATTTAGGTCACGCTGTCCTGAAGTGTGAATCCAGTCCGTGTTTTGTTTATGACTGAATGTAGCTGCAGAGTCTTAAAAGTGTGTGACAGAACAAAGTCAAACCCTGAAATCTGAACATTTAATCTTTTCTTTCAGCAGTAAAGAGGTAAATCAGAGTCACTTTCCTAAAAATTAACCTCACTGTTTCACCAGCCTGATAATGGAGAGCCTGAGTTCAGTCCCTGTGGTCTGGTTTTGACTTTTGTTCTGTGCTGAAGGTAAAATATTCAGTCTGAACAGTTCAGTATTTTGTTCATTAGTCAGTGTACTCACCAGTGATTGTCAGGAGTTAAAACAAAGGAGCTGAATTTTTCTTAGGAGAGGATCAGAGAGGCGAGGCCTTGACTGCAGCTCTGCTGTGACTCAGACTGACTTTCACTTTCACTTCAGAGAAAAATAGACGTTAGAGCCTCCTCCTTTTCAGTCATGCTCCTCCTCTCAGGTTTGCTCTGTGAAACAGGTTTTATCTGCTCCATTATGAAAAAACATTCATGGCCACTTCATTAGGTTTGACCCTGTGTTGCCTTCAGAGCTTCCTTAACTCCTCATTTTATGGATTCAACAAGGTGCTGGAATATTCCTCAGAGTTTCTGCTGATGTCAGCATTAAATTGATATGACACAACAGAAACATCCAGCATTGATATCTGCTCACCTCACATTAACCTTCTAGCAGCAGATGTTTGGACAAAGGACTGGTAACTGCTGTCACTGATGTTAAGTTGATGCTGACGTGCTGTTGAAGTTCACAAGACCCCCAGTTGGTACCCAAGTGCCAAAAGTGTGTCAAGATAATACCTCCCACCATTTCATCACCTTCTCCAGACTGAACCGCTGATCCAAGGTAGGATGGATCCATGCTTTATGATGTTCACACCAAACTCTGAGCCTACCATCAGAATGTGGAACAGAAATCCAGACTCATCAGACCAGTAGACACTTTTACAATCTTCTATTGTCTAATGTGATCAGCTTTTATTCTTTTTACAGCCTCAGTTTCTTGTTCTTAGTGGACAGGGATGGCACTGGGTATTGTTCTCTACTAATGTAGCCCATGTGCTAATGTGGTGGTCCTCTACACACCATGCCATGTAAAGTCACTTCATCAGCTTTCTTCTCTATTTTGTTGCTCAGTTTGGACTTCAGCAGGCCCTCCTGACCATGTCTACAGGCCTTACTGCATTAAGTTGCTGTCATGTGATTAGCTGATGAATGCTTTGTCCAGAATGGGCAGTTGTATGAGTGTACCTAATGAAGTGGCCAGTGATTGAATGTTTCCTGCGCTGTACAGCCCTCAGTTTGTCTTAATTCAGCTCCATGGCTTCAGAATCCATAAAACAGACATTAATCCAGTTTATTGAAGAATAAATTCTGAAATTAAAAAAATGCTGTTTGTTCCAGTGGGACATAAAAACCTTTAATGCGGAGACATTTCTGCCCCTGAGCTGGACTGCAGTTTATAAACTGTCCACTGGAGGACGCCCTCGGCTCATGATCCTGTCACCCGCTGAACACATAACTAAACCTGTGGAGCACATCAGATGACTTTATTAGGTATGAGTTATTTGATATCATATGACATTAATGTTTGTGTTCAGCCCAGTTCAGCCCAAAGATTCACCGCACACCAAGAAAGTTGGAGAGCGTTGCAGGGTTCAGTCTCAGCTGTGTGGGATGAGCCGCTGTCACTTGAATCAAACCAATCAGCACCTGGAAGCCCAGAGAACAAATGTGTAACACTGGGATCCACGGTGAAGTCTGCAGCAGTGGTTCTGATCTGTTTAACTGGAGTCCCACCAGTCATACCTCAGAGGAGTCAAACCCTCCTGTGACCCACACGGAAAAATGTGACACACTGCAGAGCAAAATAAACTTCAGTTTGATTTTCATGATTCAAATGAAGATCAGATGTAAAGACCTCTGAAAAAGCTGGACACTTAGTTTGTTTTCATCCTGTGAGTTCATACATGTACGTCAATGTTTGACAACCTTAATGCTTACAGAGTCTCACAGCCCCCCTACTCTTGGCTATTCTGGAGACCCCCACTGGAGCCTAGGCCAAGGGTCCACAGCAGTGATGATAAAGCTGTGGTCTGGGGTTCTCTGGTGGGCTGTGGAGGTTTTACAGTTGGGCCACTAGAAGTCCATTAGTCCAAATGAAACCTTGAACAGAAGTGAACCAGCAGCTGTTTGAAGCAGCTGCAGGGACATGAATTTGGGAACAAGGAGACGTCCAGATGTGGCTGACTTTTTGTCTTGTTCATAGAAGTGCTCTATCATGTGGAAGAGACATGTTTGACAAACTAAAGGACAAAGAAAATCCCGATCAAAGCTCTTTAAGATCAGGAGAATCAAAATGCCAGTTATCGTTTGTTTTTGAGAATCAAATGTCGGGTTGGATTTAGAAAAATCTTTGCTTTGCCCTTTTTAGTGACTTTATGAACGGGGGTGCGGGGAAG
Source organism: Scarus forsteni (assembly GCA_036419115.1). Classification (NCBI taxonomy): domain Eukaryota; kingdom Metazoa; phylum Chordata; class Actinopteri; order Labriformes; family Labridae; genus Scarus; species Scarus forsteni. The sequence goes on along the minus strand of JAZDUH010000241.1, from coordinate 72,699 downwards.
AGAAGACCTTGAATTATATGATCAGTTCAGTTGAATATGTTACTGCTGCTGTGGAGAGTAAATTTACATCAAACCTCCACATTAATCTGAATCCAAAAACACAAAGTTAAATCCTCAAGGACCAAAGACGTACATTTTTAATGAAGTCATATGGAACACATGTTTGAGTTTAATAGCATGAAACTGTAACTTACACATGTATTTTGGAAAAACAATAATTAAATGGAGGAAGAAACATCTGCTAACATTTAATAAAACTGCAGAGATATGAGATTGGTTTAACCAAAAATATGTTGTTATTGTTTTGAAAATCAAATTGAATCCAAATCCACGTGAAATATTTAAATTTTCAAAGAGAAAGAATGTTTTTAGCTCTGTTTTTTCTCAAATTAAGTCAGAATAAATAATTAAGTTGCATCATATTTTCTGTTTTCTTTTACCTAGATAAGTTAAAAAAAAACCTTTACTGGTTCTTTTTCAAAGTTCAGTCATTAATCTTTAAACTGTAACTTAAGTTTTAGGAGTTTACCGCTGAACTATTTCACCCCTTAGCCCACCCCCTTGGCCCTCCCCCTCGGTTTTGCATGTTCACGAGGAGGGATAGGGGGAAGTGGTAGGGCTATGTACCCCTCCAAACGGATAACAGTCACAGAGACCAAGAAAAAGTCGTCTTTCCATCCACATTTGATACATCAAAGGGGATGATGGACGTCTTCTTTGCTTTTAAAACTGTGCACATTGATACCCTGCTGTCTGCCCTTTTAGACCTCCAAGTTCATCCCACTCTAGTTTTATAGATCAGCACTTTTTTTTAATGACAGGCCACAACAGGCTCTTTTAAATGGATTTAAATCAATCAAGCTGGTTTAAATAAAGGTGTACCTCAGGGGTGTGTTTTATCTCCAGTTCTCTTTTCTGTTTACAACAACAACATCACCTGTGACAGTGAGGAAATGAACCTTTTTAAATATGACATGGCCCTGGTGGCTCACCTGACTGACACTGCTGCTCTGGACAGGTATCAGCAGACTTAAAAACCATGGTCCAGACATTCAACCAGCTCTCTCTGGATTTAAATGTCTCCAGAACAAAGGAGCTGTGCTGTGGGGGCAGAGGTGAGTCAGACTCAGCATCCGGGGTCAGCTGGGGGAGCAGGTCGAGTGCTTCAGGTACCTGGGAACTGACCTGGACAACTGCTTCTCCTTTTCACACCATTTCCCAAAAGATTCAACAGCGCCTCCACCTGCTGATGAAGCAAAGGACCTTTAATATCAGCTTTCAAGTTTTAACTCTGGTCTACCAGTCTCATATTGAATCCAAGCTCACCTTCAACATCTCCTCCTGGTAAAGCACAAACACAAAGCTAAACTTGCCCGCACAGTTAACCAGGACAGCAAAATCATTGGAGCACCACAACCCCCTCTCTCAGAACTTTACAGCCGGTCTGTGACCAGGAAAGACGTCCTGATCACAGAAGACCCCTCCCACCCCCTCCACACTGTTTTCAGATTCTGCCATCAGACAGGCGTTGTAAGGTTGCTCTGGCCTGGAGAAACATCTTTCAAAAATCTTTCTTCCCCTCTGCAGTAGCCACCGTGAATAAACAGAAATAGAAACCTGCTGCTGCAAACAATCCCCCTTCTTTTTGTGAAAAACTGTCTGAATGGAATGTAAACTTTTTTGTTTTACTGTTTATAATGTAGGCTAGTCCTTTAAATGTTTAATGAGCCGCTCAAAGACGATTTCCTGTCAGCTGTGAGAGAAAATAAGGTTTGATCTATCTTAATATCTATTTTTTCTCTAATATTTTTATTTTTCCTCAGGAATGAAATTTTAATCTCAGAATTTAAAGATTTTCCCCACCAGGACTTTATTTTTCCCCCACAAAAAAAGCTGGTTTAACCTCAGGATTTTTAGTTTTGTTTCGATGATTCTGAATTTATTCTCAGAATCTCATGTTTTACCAAGAATTATTTATCTGATGCTAATTTTTTCAACCTAAACTGCCTAGTATAATCTTGAGATTTTTATGTTTTCCCCAGAACTCTGACTTTAATTCCAGCATTGCATATTTTTTTTCCTGAATTTGTATTCTTTCCCCTAAAATGTTTGAATTAGCCTTCAATTTCTGGATTTATTCCCCGGAACTCTTAATTAATTATTTCTCATATATTATTTCATTATATTATTTTTCCTTAGAAATGTTTATTTAATCTCATACTTTTAATTTTACCCCCCTGTTTAAAATGCAGACTAACAGTAATAACTGGGTGTCTGAAATCATGTAATATTAAAGGTGATTGAGCGAGCTTTTGTCAAATCAGGAGAGATTTGGAGTTGAAATCATTTATTTGGCAACAAAAAGAAATATTTACTAACTATCATTATATCAACTGGACAGCTTGGTCATTCTGCTTTAAAAATAAAGGTAAAAGATTTACTTTTTCACAAAAATCATCATTTTAATATAACATTGTAAATATGATGTTTAAAACAATTTTGTGACCTGGATTCCAAATATTTTATAGAGAAAACAACAGAAGATTTACTCAGTGTGACTGATGGGAGAGATGATCAGAGGAGCAGAGTTTTTACCTTTGTTGTTCCCACAAGGATTAAATATGGGGTAGATTTTCTGATTGAAGGAGCAGCCAGTAAAGGAGTAGATCAGAGCTGCAGTATCAGGGTCATAAAAGGAGACCAGACCCTCCTCATAATCTACAAACACCCCCACCTTCTCTGGACGAGACTTTGGGGACAGACTGACATTTGGGTCAGTCTGAGCTTCATACTTATTTTCATTCCTCATATATATTGTCCAGAGACCATTCTGAGGAGATGGTGTGATACTTCCCTTCCTGTTGATAGACTCTCTGGCCACTCCTAAGTCCCAGTCTGTCTTCCCTTTAACCTGAACCTCATAGTAAAATCTGCCTAAAGAGAAACTCTGCTTTGATAAGACACCACAATATGTATCAAATCTCTGGGAAGTGCCTGGAAGCTTCTTATGTACATCACTGTGATAAACTTGTTTTCCATCATCAGACAGAACGAGATTAGGCTTTGCTGTATCAGGATCGAGTGTCACATCCACCTCATACTGCTGGACTCTCTTCAGCTCAAATTTCTTCATCTGTTCACTGATGGTCTCCTCCAGCTGCTTCAGCACTCTCCTCACAGTCCCCTCATATGAAGGTGGATGAACTCTGACTTCAGTCCAGTCCTTGGTGGGTGGAGCAGAGCTCAGAGAGGTGAAGTTTTGGAGGAGTTGGAGGTGGTCTTCAGAGCGTGAGAGCTGCTCCACCTCAGCTCTTCTCCTCTCCAGCTCAGAGATCTCCTGCTCCAGCTCTGTGATGAAGCCTTCGGCCTGTTTCTCTGTCTCTCTCTGCTTCTCTCTGATGGAGTCCATGAGCTCCGCCTGGTTTCTCTCCAAAGATTTCTTCAGAGCGCTGAAGACCTGAACACCTTCTGCTATCTCTCTGTCTGCATTCTTCTCACTGATCTTCACTGAGTTTTTGAGCTCTTCAATCTTCAGTCGTCTCTTGTGGATCATCTGCTGAACTTCAGCCTCTGTCTTCCCCACCTCGACCTTCTTTCCTTCATATTCTTCTTTCAGAGGAACAACATCATGGCTCTTGTGGTCAGTAGCAAAGCACATCATGCAGACACACATCTGGTCGTTCTTACAGAACAGCTCCAACAGTTTGTCGTGCTTCTCACACATCCTGTCCTCCAGGTTCTCCACAGGGTCCATCAGCTGATGTCTCTTCAGTCCTGACATTTTCAGGTGAGGCTCCAGGTGAGTCTGACAGTAGGAGGCCAGACACACCAGGCAGGACTTCAGGGCCTTCAGTTTGGCTCCAGTGCAGACGTCACAGGGAACTTCTCCTGGTTTGGCAGCTTGCTGCTCTGTGCTGCTGCTGCTGGCTCTCTGTTGAGCTGCCTGTCTGAACTGAGCAGCCATCTCAGAGATGAACGTGTTCACCTTCAGCTGTGGTCTGATGTTGAAGATCTCTTTACAGTTGGGACACTGACAGGGGACATTAATGCTCCAGTATTTAGTGATGCAGTTTTTACAGAAGGTGTGTCCACATGATGTGGTGACAGGATCAGTGAAGACATCCAGACAGATGGAGCACAGGAACTGATCTTCAGACAGCAGACAGCTGGCAGCAGACATTTCTACAACCTGAGGAGAAAAATCAACAGATTAAAACAGTCCAAGAATTTGTTGTATGAATCATGGGTTGAAAAACTTTGTAACTTTAAAATCTGTCATTCCCCTGTGCTCCATTTTAACATGAAGGTTCACCAAGTGTAACCAGAGACCTCAACAACATTCAGGTCCCTCATGGGCCTGCTCCGTTATTCTCCGATGAGGAAACACACACATCAGCACAGAACAAAAATATCAGTCAAGAGATTTACAACAAACTTTGTATGATTGTCCATTCTCACTAAATGGTGACATGATTAGAAAATGGGACAAAGGTCAAGATCATGGGTTTTTGTGATCATACTTTGCAACAATTGCTGCCATTAGCTGCCATTATTTTCAAACACTTCCTGTCCGCTGCTCCTGCAGCTCCTGCCTGTCTTCCCTGATTGAGCCTTTCAGCATTTAGCTGATTGAAATCGTTGGACAATGAAGGCTGGCAAGATGGATATTCATGATTTCAGAATCAGACAGGTCCTTCTGCTCTGCAAAGCTAGGTGCAAAAATCAGAATTTATTTGATGGTCCAGGTACAGTTTGCAAAGACAGGTTCTCACACAGGCAGAGGTCGGTAACAGAGGTGGCATTCAGATGAGCAAGGTTCAGTACACAAAAATCAGCAGAGATAAGCAGAACTATCAAAAAAGGGGCTAAGGGGCAAACTAATTCGTAGTGACCAAACAGGATTTTTAAAAGGGAGACTTGCGTCAGATAATATTAGACGGCTTCTTCATATTATCTAAACATCAGAGACAGATGAGCAGCCTGCTGCAGTTTTTAGTATGGATGCACAGAAGGCTTTTGACAGGGTGGGTTGGGAATACCTTTGGCTGGTTCTTGAGGAGTTTGGGTTTTGTAAAAAAATTATATCAATGATATACACTATATTCAAATCCTTATGCTGTTGTCGAAACAAACATACTGTCTACACCGTTTTCTTTAGGACGTGGTACTCGTCAGGGTTGCTCACTTTCGCCGCTTCCTTTTGCTCTCTCATTGGAACCATTAGCTCAGGAAATTAGACGGAATGACCTTATCTCCCCCATTATTGTAAAAGGTACAAAACACAAGATATCTCTCTATGCAGATGATGTTTTATTATACTTCAAGGATGTTTCTAACTCGTTACCCTGCATTTTGCAAATCTTTGATCAGTTTAGTAGTTTCTCTGGCTATAGAATTAATTGGGAGAAATCCCTTCTCATCCCTTTAAATGACACTACAAAATGGCTTTCCCTACCATCTATCTCACACCTGAAGTGGCATGACTTAAATTTTATTTATTTAGGCTTAACTGTGACAAAATTTGCAGAATTCTCACACACTAATTATGAGAAACTTAAACAAGAAATAGCATCAGATATTCAGAGGTGGTCTATTTTGAAAATGACACTCCAAGGCAGAATTTCAATTGTAAAGATGAACATTCTTGGTCGTTTGAACTTCCTTTTTTCTATGATTTCAGTGCCCCCTCCATCTTGTTATTTTGATGATTTACAAATTATGATTTCTAAATTCATTTGGAATGGCAAAAGACCTCGTATGAAGATAAGCACATTACAGCGCTCTAAAAATACAGGAGGCCTTGCATATACAGATTTTAAATTATATTTCTGGTCTTTTCAAGTGAAATCATTAAGAACCTGGTGTAATATGGAGGCTGTTACGTCTTGGAAACATATAGAAGAAGAAACTGTTAAACCACATAATATTTCTGATGTGCAGCATATAATGTTTTTGGACCAATAATAGGGAATTCATTGCAGATCTGGTCTGATGTTCAGGAATATATGGCTTTTAACATTAAGTTATGCAATCGCTCCCCAATATGGTATAACTACAATTTGTTACAGGACTCTGGACATTATTTTAATGAGAACTGGGTTTCCAAGGGACTACACAGACTTTTGGACCTATATAATTTTAAACTTAGAAATAATACGAGTTTAATTTCAAGAAAAATTGTGTTTGCAGGTTCAACAGCTGCAAAAAAAGACCATAATTCACTCCTGGTTTTCTGCTAACCCACCAACAATAGCAGAGTGAGGCATTTCTCTTATAGAAAGATCGCGAGCTATAACAAACAAAGCGCGGGCATCCTCGGTACAAACTTGGGTCTCTTTGACCACTACTCTCTCAAATCCACTTTTTATTGAACAACTGTAAGCACCAAATTATGAACCGTAAACTGCACACTACCATTTTTTGGTTGTTTGTTTGTTTAATTATCACCATTATTATTGTCTGAAATTTATCTACGTTAAACTTCTGTCTATTGTAATTTTCTGTCTTATTTTAAATGGCAATAGCGTCATGTAAAAAAATTTCACATCTGTATTTGTTGGTGTTCTATGTTACTTGTAAAAAATTTTTTAAAAAAGCTGATCGCAAAAAAAGGGGCTAAGGCAAAAAACAAGGTCTATGAACAAACAGGGTCGAGATCAAACTGTGACTATGATGAACACCAAGAGAGCACTGAAACAGTGCTAACAAGACTGGGGGAGACATGAGGGTTAAATACAAGAGGTAATTGGGGGCAATGAGACACAGCTGGAGAGGAAGAATACAGGATCAGGTGTGACAGAACAGGAAGACAAGAGAGACAAGGTGAGTTTCAAATAAAGTACACAGACAACCATAAAACGTGAGCACAAACAAGGTAACTTGATGACTAGAGTAGGATCATGACTGATGTCATCACGTTGATGACATCAGCATAACAACACAGGACCATGTTAACAATTGAAAAAAAACATGGAAGCCACGCACACAGTGGTCAACTGTTTTCTGTACTTTGCACTTTCGCCCCTCTTTAAACATAGACAAACTCAGCACAAACTGAATGACATTCAAGTGCTGATGTTACTAAGGTGGAATTTGTTGCTGAGACAACAAAAAGTCACATATGTTACAGACAAAAGTGAATGCGCCATATTATGCTGTGGGCACATTACACCGCCGTCGTGACATAAATTCGACCTGGTTGTGATGTTTCCACTGTTTAGACTGTTTAGACCCTTTCCCACTGCTGATAGGAGCCAATTGTTATCAAGTTTAAAAAGGTTTTTTGGCCAGTGCGAAAGGGGGATAATTGATAAACAAACTGTGGTTACCAGAGCACGAAGCAGGATTAATGTCTTAGCGTGATAACTTCAGGGTTAACCCTGATTTATCGATAGCACGAATCCGGTTCCCTTTTTATCAGAGTAGATCGCCATGGTGACTTATTCTGACCGGCTATCCTGCTCCGGGGCAGGATAAGGGGCCGTTTACATGGAAACTCCTGACTTGAAGCCGCAAAGATTCTCCCTTTCCGTTTTCGAATTCTTCTGCGTTTACATGACAACGCTCGGAGACGAGTTAATCCCCTGTAAATCCGCTGTAGTGTGCATGCCGGTTCAGTAGATGGCGGTGCAGGTCTGCAGAGATGCAGCGCTGCTACAACACACGAACGAAGAAGAAAACCTTTCACAAACAACAATGGCGAACAGACGCACAGAGAAGCAGGAGTTTCTTTTTTGGACAACAAATCAGTTCGGACAACAAATCTGTGTGGATAGTTTTTTCTGGATAACAAACCGAGCACGGTAAGACGCTCACACGTTACCCGGCGGACGGAGGAAGCTGCTGTTGTTCCTGGTATGCGCGTGCAGCCTCCATGTGAAAGAGTACTGCGCATGCGGTGACGTCAGCGTTTCCCCCTGAAACGCTCTGCTCTGTGTTTACACGAGGCCGGATAGAGGAGCGGAATCAAATCTTTCTGCTCTAGGGAGCGGTGTCAAAAGTTTCCGTTTTCACTGGAAACGCAACATGGTCTCATCTAAACGGAAGGCCAAAATGCAACGAAATGTTTGCGGAATCGATCGTTTTCGGCGTCATGTAAATGGCCCCTAAGTTGGAGGTTGAATCTGATCCTGCGAGATGGCCCTCGCACTAGCCAATCAGCTTCTCCGAATCAGTGGCCTGCCCTCTTCTCCTGAACCCGGTAGAAGGAGGCGCACAACATGAGACGATCATGAAGATGAGAAGGAGTGTCACAATACCGATTTGACCCATTAGATCAATCTGACGACGCACTATGAGACGTACCTGTTCTCCTGGCTTGGAATCATCTACCTGGGTGATATATTGGAGCTGTTAATTCCCCGTGCGACATGCAGGAGCGGAGCACGAACTGTCCCGCTGTCTTTTGCATCGCCCTGCAATATAAACTTCACTTCTATAGCCCCATTAATACATTCAAATGCATCACAACGTGCTTGACAAATAAAGGGATGTAATTCTTATGTGAAACAGCACATTATTCTATTATTCCATCATCTCCATCATGTCATTCCTGCACTTTATTCATGTGTTTGAGAGTTTTTTTTTCTTGCTGATTATTGAATTGTTATTTTATTTTTTATCTGCTTCCATGAACTTCTCACGGCAGAGCGATTATCTGAGGGAATGGGGTAATAATTGTCAGACATGCAACACATTTTCACAGTATATTGCTTCATGAGATTCATGAGTGTGATCACTGTCGGATATAGCCCATAATAAGTACTTTGAGCATTTTCACAGTCCGCCACGCATTTTAATAATAATACTTTTTATTTCAGGGCGCTTTTCACAACACTCAAGGTCACCTTACATGAGTCACAAACAAAGAGCACATGAAGTAATAAAAAGTGCATTAAAACTTTGTCTGTGACTGACAGCTGCTACGATGTTTCATTTGTCTATTATATTGTTTTTTTTATCCTAACATCTTAACATTATTAGACGCTGCTCTTCACATGTAAAATACGGAGCTCTGTCAGTGTGTTCGCTTCTCTTCTCAGCGTGTTCTCCTCTCATGATCATGATTGGTCAGCTGCCTCTGAGCCCTCCCCTTATACGTGCGCGTTCACGGCTTTGGATGAAACAATCCTGGATTGAGTTACTGTGTTGATAATCTGCGTCGTGGGAGGGGTCTTCTGGATTATCGATTATCCTGAAATAAGAAATAATAAGGAAATAATAGTAATAATAATAACAATAATAATAATAATAATAATAATAATAATAATAATAATAAAAGTAATAATAATATGTAATAATAATAATAATAATAATAATAATAATAATAACTACAATAATAACAATACTAATAATAATGATAATAACAATAAAACTAATTCTTATCATATTGCATCAATATTTGATATAATATACAACATCCCATAGCAATGACAAGACCCATTAAGTAGTTATAGGGACATGTAAGAAAAGGCTAAAACATTTCACTAGTTACACACGTCACTTATCGACCCAAAGTTGTCATGATACAAGAATCTGAACTTTAACACAATACATGTAAAAGAAATATTGATATTCATTACCTGTTTAAATACTGTGGCAAAAAATAACACAAATGTGACCTGGAAATGTGATCTGTTTTTTTTTTTTTTCCCAAAATCAACATATTTTTTTACATGATACCTGATATAAAAAGAAAATTTAAAAATTTTGTAAATTATCAAAGATTATTTATTAACTTAATTTTATTGTTAATGTAATAAAATCATTAAATGATTTCAATGAATAAGAAAAATCAACCAGGCCGTAAAACAGGACAAATGTCTTTGACCTCCTGAAAAGGTGAGGACACTGAGAGGATGGAAATGAGGGCTTGTGATGCTGCCTCCATGACAAACACATGTCCTAGAAGTTTGAACCAGCACCAGCGTTAGTGGTGCTGCAGAAATGCCACCAAAACAACGTCAATTATGTGGTCTTCTTCAGCACCCCAATATGAACAACATCCCCAGAGGAGCGAGAACATAACAAACACAAGGGCTATTTTTTCATTCATAGTTACAGACATTGTGCCTCTGAAAACAGTGATGGAGGACGGCTTCAAGAAACTAACCAAGCTTTGGAAACAGATTTTACAATGATTAGTTTAAAGGAAGATATCAGCGTGGTAAACTCAATCTACTGTCTCTCTCTGTCTCTCACTTCTCCACCACACTCTCAGCTCACAGAGCTCCCTGATCTGAGCTCTGATTGGTCAGTGGGCGGAGCTACATAAATGTTTTTCACTGATCTCTAACAGCAGCTCCTGATCAGGACAGGTGGGGCATTTTAGTCATGAAGGAATGTGACCAGTTCACAGTGGAGTCTCAAACAGGCCACATTCAAAGAGTGACATAAACAGACAAACAGAAGAAGAGCTTTGAGCACAGACATCAGATATGAACATCATGGCCTGTGGTTTGAACGCTCCCAAAGAGGATTAGATCTGGATTAAAAAGACCAGATACATCCTGAGCTGTGTTATTTTACACTGGATCATAACAAAGTCAAACCCTGAGATCTGATCATTTAATCTGGTCTCTCAGCAGTAAAGAGGTTAATCAGAGTCACTTTGTTAAAGATTAATCTCACTGTGTGATGATGGGCCTGATGATGGAGAGCCTGAGTTCAGTCCCTGTGGTCTGGTCTTCACATCTGTTCTGTGCTGAAGGTAAAATATTCAGTCTGAACAGTTCAGTATTTTGTTCATTAGTCAGTGTACTCACCGGTGATTGTCAGGAATGCAAAAAAAGGAGTTGAATTTTTCTTCAGAAAGAATCAGAAAGACGTGGCCTCGACTGTAGCTCTGCTGTGACTCAGACTGACTTTAACTTTCACTTCAGAGAAAATAAGATGTTAGAGTCTCCTCCCTTTCAGTCATGCTCCTCCTCTCAGTGTTGTTCTGTGAAACAGGTTTTATCTGCTCCATTCTGAAAATACACATACCTGTCACTTCATCAGATACACCTAGAACATTACGCTCCCAAAATGCAGACCTGCTAGAGGTACAATCAGTCTCTAGAAGTAGTCTGGGAGGTAGAGCTATCAGTTATCAGACTCCTCTTCTCTGGAACCATTTACTGATCACAGTTCAGAAGGCAGACACCCTCTCTACCTTTAAAGCTGGGGTTGGCAATTTTGGAAAACTAGCATGAATTTGAAAGTCGCATCTCCTCGGGGCTCCGCCTAAAACCTTCAATTGAGGACCAGCTCATCGTCCATAGTTTAGACACATAGTTAAGATATAATAGGCTTAGTCTGCCGGGGGGATCTGGCACACTGGGCTCTGTCCCTCTGTCTCTGTCACACTCTCTCTCCACATCTGCTTTTTCCCCTTTTGTTTGCTCATGTACTCGTCTCTGGCTCTGGTCTTGTAGGTGACCTGGGATCCTTGGTGAAGACTGCCTGCTGCTGTGGAGTTATGAATCTTCAATAACTACAGTTACAGACATGACAAATATTTGGCCATTTCTTTAGCCTCATTCCAGTTCATTATCATATTAGTTGTTAACCCATCTGTTTTCTTTGGGGTTCAGTCCCAGCTAGACAAGTAAGTCTTATCTTTTACTCTTCTTTTATTGCTTTTATTCTTGTTCTGTTTCAATTTTGGAAATTTGTTTTTTGCTAATATTAGGTTCATTTTTATTCCATTTCAGTTTTACTATCATGACTGTTTTTATTATAATTGCTGTTTTTATCATTATTAAGTGTATGCAAGATGATATTGTACCCTGTACAGCACTTTGGTCAATAAAGGTTGTTTTTAAAACATGCTCTCCAAATAAACTTTGAATGTTTATTCCATCACTGCCTTTAAACTTTCAAACAAGGTATTTTTTATTGTTTTTTTTAAATAACGCAGAGCAGAAAACATCCCAACTCCGAATTAACAGACAGACAGTATTACAGATAAATACAATAAATCAGGTCGATAGATCAAAAATAATCATATACATATATATATATATATATATATATATATATATATATATATATATATATATATATATATATATATATATATATATATATATATATATATATATATATATATATATATATATATATATATATATATATATATATATATATATATATATATATCTATATATATATAGATATATATATATAGAGAGAGAGAGAGAGAGAGAGAGAGAGAGAGAGAGAGAGAGAGAGACATAGAAATGGATATAGATATTTATATAGATAGATAGATGTAGATACATATATAGATATAGATATATAGATATATATTTTAAAAGATCATACATAAACAGATGTATATTACATGCATAGATTGCCAGGTGACATATTTTCAACAAATGTTATAAATGGTTGCCAAGTTGTATGAAATTTCTGGTACAACCTCTGATTCTGTATCTAATTTTTTCTAAATGTACATGACACATTTTCTCCCTTATCCACAGACTAAATGATGGGTAACAGAGTCCTTCCATTTTGACAGGATTAGTCTTTTGGCTAAAAGGGAACAAAGTGCAAGCATATTTTCTTGACCTCTGTTGACAGAACTGCTTACCAGGATAGCCCCTTGAGATGCAGCATCTCATTTTCAAGGGGGTCCCTGAACACACATATACAGAAAAACAAGGCCACACTACAACACATTCATATATAAACATACAAAACACACAACAGCAGAACATACAACAGATACAGACATCTTGCTCGCCCTACTCCCATACACAACCCCAACCAACAAACGCCTAAAATGCAGAATAGACAAAAGTTATTAACATAGATCAAAAATGTGAACATAAAAAAATAAAAAATAAAAAAATAAAAAATAAATAAATAAATAAAAGTTGAAGAAAAATAAATCAGAAACATGAGCAGTTTGTTTTGAGATGGACATGTAGAGACATTCTGAAACTATAAAAAGAAGTAGTAGAACGCGAAGAAAGAGGGAGATTATTCCAATCTGATGGGGCTTTGTACTGAAATGATCTTTTCCCAACTTCTTTTAAAACTCTAGGAACAAAGAAAAATGGGTAGTTCATATGCCTGAGGGTGTATGGAGAATTATATGGAATCATGAGTTCCTTTAAATATGGAGGGCAATGGAAATAACCACATTTAAAAAGGAAGTGAAGCCAATGATATTGCCGTCTTGATCTGGGTTGTAGCCAGTTCAATGAATCAAACATAAAACAGTGATGTGTTCTAAAAGCACATCTCAAAACAAATCTACAAATAGAGTTAAATACATTACAACATTCAAAGATTTAAGATGGGAGTCTGAGGTGTTTTGATAAACAATATCAGCATAATCAACAATTGGTAATATGAGTTGTGATATTAGTCTTTTTCTAACATTCAGTGTAAAACAATTAATAGAACGGTAAAGTGATGCAAGACAACCATATGCTTTTTTTACAATATAATCTATATGAGGTTTGAAAGTGAGTTCTGGATCGATCCAAAGTCCAAGGTATTTGAATGATATAACTTTATCAACAAGAGATCCATCAGAAAAATAAATGTGAAAGTCCACTGGATGAGATCGGCGGTGACGCATACTAAAAATCATGCTGCAGGACTTCTTTTTGTTCAATACAAGTTTGTTCTTACTGAACCAGTCTTGAACCCTATCAAAATCAAGTTGTAAAGAGTTATGTATTTGAGATAAGTCAGAGTTAGAATTGTAAATGACAGTATCATCAGCATATAAGTGGACATGACAGTTAGAGCAGATATTGGGCAAATCATTAATAAAAATAGAAAAAAGAAGTGGACCTAAAGTGGAGCCTTGTGGGACACCCTTTTCAATAATTAAAAAGTCAGACTGATGACCCTGAAAAACAACACATTGACGACGATTGTGAAGGTAGGCATTGAACCAAAAAAGCGCATTTTGATCCAGTCCAATAGCAGAAAGTTTATCCAATAGTAAATAATGGTCTACCAGATCAAAAGCTTTAGAAAGATCAATAAAAATTGCCCCGGTAAATTGACTTTTGTCAAAGGAAGAAAACACATCATTGGTAAACTTAAACAGAGCAGTGGTGGTAGAAAAATTTGGTCTGAATCCTGACTGTGATGGTGATAAAATATTAAGAGAATTTAAATAATGTGAGAGTTGATTAAAAATAAGCTTTTCAAAAGTTTTTGCAACTGTACAAATAATAGAAATGGGTCGATAATTATTTACATCAGAGGAATCTCCACATTTGAAAAGAGGGGTAATCGTAGCACATTTCCAAATGGTAGGGATTGAACAGGTAGACAGAGACAAACTAGAGAATTTGCATTTCCTTGCAGCAAATGCGTTGAAATGCTGAGTCTGAATGCTGGAACTGTGAAATGAAATTTCTAAAGCCAGTGCAAATAAAGCTGAAAATGTGACATAAGCAGTTGGAAACAGTAAAACAAAGCTCACAACTGGCTATGCTAAATAAAATGTTAAAAGTTGTGAAAGTAAGCTAGAAACCGAATTGCCCACCCTGAAGGAGTTACAATTGTTAAAAGAGGTAAATGGATAAGACCTAAAATGACAAGGACTGAGTAGCTAGTATGTTCTGAAATAAGCATTCTAAAGAAAGAAATAGAGTATGGATACATTTCTGTTCATGTACATATGTGTGCATATGTGTGAATAAATGATTATGGTCATTAGTCTATATATGCATTTGTGCATGTATGTTTGTATGATGGATCTATGCATATATCAGAGTATGTGCATATGTAAATGAAAAGGTATTGGTATATTCCTGTTTATGTGTGTAAGTCTGAAGAAAATGATGCATATGTATGTATGTATGAATCTGTAAAATGCCTGAGAGTGACATTAATGTGTTAAAGCAAAAATGCAGTATGTAGGTGAAACTATGCCAAATGTGTAGAGCTCAGAAGTTAAAGCAGTTTTAGCAGGACTGTATAAATCTCCCATTTATGTCAATGTAAAACATCAGCAGAAGAGTTAAAAATGTTCAAAAATAAGCATTATAAAGAAAGACAGTGTGAATTGATACATTTCTGTGGACATATGTTTGCATATGTGTGGATAAATAATTATGTTCAATATTCTATATATGCATTTGTGCATGTATGTTTGTGTGATGTTATTTATGTATGTATTTATCAGAGTATGTGCATAAATGAAAAGGAAGATTTCATTATGGGTATATTTCTGTTGATCTGTGTATGTCTGTATAAAATGATGCATATTTATGTATGTATGTATTATGCATCTGTAAAATGAGTGAGAGATAAATGCATTTTTTAAAGCAAGAAGGCGTAAGTATACCAAATCTGTAAAGCTTGAAAGATGAAGCAGGTTCAGCAGAACTGCATAAATGTCCAATTCATTTCAATGTGAAAAAAATCTGTCAAAGTATTTTTGTCTTTAAAAACTATTACAGTTAAGAATTTGAGAAAAAAACAGGAGACTTCTGTTCAACAATCTGATTTGCGCAAATTTTTTCTCTGAACATTACGTGCAAGAGTCCGTGCATTGTGTTTTAATTTGAAACTTCCGGTCACTCCACACGGTGACATCCTGTGAATTTACGATGTTTGGAAGCGGCCGTGCTGTAAACAGACCTTTACTCGCATGTAGCGGGCACGGAGCTGTTGACATCCCCGCCTCGTGTCTCACCAAAACCTCCGCTGAATGTCTCCGTTTCACGGAGGATTTGTACATCAGCTGTGGGTCTGTTCCTCAGTGCTGAGCTGAAGCCGCTAGCGCTAAGCTAAGCTAAGCTAAACTAAGCTCCACCTTTCACAGCCAATGTATGCAGGAGCTGAGGGAAAAGAGCTGGGTACTTCCGGGTAAACGAAGGCTCGCTGTGCCAAAACCGTGATAGATATCATAAAAGGGATTGCACTGTGAGCATCCCAAGAACATGCTGAAGCTATGGGTGTAATTTTTATGTCCATAAAGTAAAGAATGTTTACATAGTGGCGAGTTAAAAACAGGCTTCAAAGTGAAGCGCCCAGCTGTCCCGAGGTGAATTTTTGTATTACTGCAGATGAGAAGATTTTGAGTCATACCGGAAAAGCTGAAGCTCACTGAGACAAAACGATGTCAGATTAAACTTTGAAGCGGATTTCACGTGTAAGAGGAGAAAGTTAGCGACGTTTTGATGCATAAATCATGTCTGTGGAGGACGTTTTGACGAAGTTATAACAGGATAATTCTGCTGAGTCCGTGAGAATTTTTCTGTGTCTGTCCACTCTGAGATGACGTCACACTCACTCTGGGGACATTGATTTCCTCAAAACTTGGTGTTGCTTAAAAATTCATATTTAAAAAACTGTAGAAGCCAGCAAAAAGCTGAAGATATGTAAAAAATAGTTAAGAAGTCAGTGCAGCTTTTAAAGTACGAATGAAGTCTGTAGGTGGAAGCATGCCCAAGCTGTGGAGCTTCAAAGTTGCTGAATTTTTTAGCAGAGCTGCACAAATGTCCCATTGATTTCAATGTAAAAATACATGCAGAAATTATTTTTTACTGTAAAAAGTATAACTGTTAAACCTGTGAAAAATACAAGCGCACTTCTCATGAACATGCTGCATATGTCAATTTTTTTCTGTGAAAATCTGTGCAAATTTGAAGCCTGTGAAAGGTGCTAAAGTCCCAGAACAAAATGTAACAAAATGGCGATAGGGAGAACAATATGTTGAAATGCTGACTCAGCATTTCAACATAATGAAATGCTGACTCAGCATTTCAACATAATGAAATGCTGACTCAGCATTTCAACATAATTAAACAAATCAGAAAGGGGATACATCAAAACATGTGCAGCAAGTTTTATAAACTTGACTTCAAGGCCATCTGGACCAGCACTAGTATTTTCTTTCAACTGACATAAAGCAAGGAAAACTTCATTTGGCGTGATTTTTTTAAAGGAAAAAGAATGGTCGGGAAAAGAGTTATGTGAGGGACTGGCAGTCCAAAAAGAGTCAAAGTGATATGAGCTCCAGATGGAAGAGAAATGATGATTAAAAGCATTAAAATAAAACACCAAAATCCATAAATCTTGGGACAAGACCAGAACATGTGTAATAGAGTGGCAGGGGCCAGTTTACAGCGATCACTCTACAAATAAACTTTGACCTGACTTGACTTAATGTAGTCATTGCATGATCTCTTTGTCCATGGTTGATTATACATCCATAGTAACCATCTCTTGCACCACATAGACATGAGGTCCCTCTTTAAAATGAGAAGTCACATCTCAAGAGGCCTACCTTAAAAAAAATTATACTCAATGGAGACAAATGTGGTGGGGATGGATTTATGGTCAGAGCGTCCATGAGTCTGTCACTAACATAAACTCTTATTTTTGTCATGAACAACAGGCACAGAGCACTATAAAGCATGACCAGAGCCTGAGAGGCAAAAAGAGATGAAATGCATGCAAACTGAACACAAACTGCCACTCCTCACTGCTCTTTTCCAATTTCCATGAATGTAAGTTAGGGAATATTCATAACTTCAGAGCAATATTGCCCTCTTCCTATGTAAATAAGCCTCACTGCAAATACCACCTAATCCACAAAGACCAGCGCTAATTGCCACAGGCAGTAAAGCGCTGCTATTTAACGCCATTGAGACCCGTGTATTAAATCCACACAATTTCTCTTTCTCCCTCTCTCACTTTCTCTCAAAATGTTTGCAAATTGCACTGAGTTGGTGGTAACTGTGGAGAATAGCCTATACAGTATAAGGGCTGTCATGCCAGGACTGTCTGATAATCATGGCAGTAGTGATTGTAGCCAGGCAGCATGATCCTTGCACTACTACATGACATCAAGGATGACAGTGATGTAGCCTACTGTGTTTGTCTCTGCGAACATTCCACCATTTTTAAGTAAACATCAATAATTTGTCTGAATACAGTCTGTTAAAAACCCCTTTGACCCCCTTGACCACTTTTTAGTCTATGAAGTTGCATTTTCTGCATTTATTTTGCAATCAGGGGCACAAAGTGCGCTCAGATGCCAAACTGTGTGGACGTGTTAGCACCCACATTTGATTAGAGCAAATTATTTTGATGATAAGGCGCTGAAACAGGGCAGATTGGGCAAGCTAATTCTGCACAAATGATGGCGCTATTAGCAGGAGCAATCCATTCTTTGTTGATCTGGCTCTAAGATGGCAGTCAGGCAAAGCAGGGTTAGGTACACAAAGGTGGGAGTCAGACTAGGCAGAGTTTGGTACACAAAAAGACAGTCAAAAATCAGACAGATGTTTCCAAAAAAGCACATGACAAAAAGGCGAGGTCCAAACAAAGGAGGTCGAGGTCAGAACTGTAACAATGAATACAACGCTTGAGAGTGACATGGATGTAAAACAATCAAGCAACAAGACAAGAGAAGACATGAGGTTTAATACACAAGGTAATTGGGGTGATGACACACAGCTGGGAAAGCATAATCAGGGAGCAGGTGTGAAAATGCTTCACAGGAAGTAAAATGTGAGGGGACAACGAGAGAGAGAGAGGCAAGTTTTAAAAATAAAACATAAGGGGCAGCATGGTGGCGCAGCTGGTAGAGCAAGTCCCTCACAGCAAGAAGGTTCCTGGTTCGATTCCCGGGTTGGGAGGTTCTTTCTGTGTGAAGTTTGCATGTTCTTCCTGTGCATGTATGGGGTCTCTCTGGGCACTACAGCTTCCTCCCACAGACCAAAAACATTCTCATTAGGTTAATTGGTGACTCTAAATTGCCCTTAGGTATGAGTGTGAGCGTGAATGGTTGTCTGTCTTTCTATGTTTCCCTGTGATCAACTGGCAACTAGTTCAGGGTGTACCCTGCCTCTCGCCCGATGATAGCTGGGATAGGCTACAGCACCCCCCAGAAAATGAATAAATGAATGCACATGAGACAAGGCAAAACAAGAAACAAGAACAAAACGGGGACCTTGGTCAGTGCAAATATTCCCCCCCATCAGCTGAAAATACATCACTGAGGCACCTGGTTGGGGTCTCTGGTACTGTTTTGAAATTCAACTCTTACCTGGCTGATGGAAGCTTCTTTGTAAGTTTGGATACATGTTCCTCAGGAACCCATGAGATAAAGTGTGGGGTCCCCCAGGGATCAGTTTTAGGTCCAAGTCTTTTTAGCTTTACATGTTTCCACTAGGGGATGTCATCAGGAGGCACGACATCAGCTTCCATAGTTATGCTGATGATACGCAACTGTACATTGCAGTGTCTCCTGATGACACAGGGCCTATTGATGCTCTTTTTAACTGCATTTAGATATAATGTCATCATGGATGGCAGCGAATTTCCCACAGCGCAACCAGGACAAAACAGAAGTCTTAGTCATTGGCCCTGAAGGCCAGAGAGAGAAACTTTTACCAAAACTCCAAGACCTCAAACCAACAAATTCTGTAAAAAATGTGGGTGTGATTTTTGACTCTGAGCTTTCTTTTATTCCACACATCAAGAATATAACTACATGCATGCATGCTTTATCTCTTCTCGTTTAGATTATTGTAATGCCCTGCTCTCTGGTCTTCCCAAAAAGACAACATCCAATCTCCAATTATTACAGAATACCGCCGCATGAGTGCCGATGAGGACCATAGAGTGAGACATATTACTCCAGCTTTAAAATCGCTGAATTGGCTCCCGTGCATTTCAGGATAAATTTTAAGGTTCTTTTACTGGTTTATAAATGTCTTAACGGCCTCGGACCTACTTACTTATCTGACCTGTTTTTACAGTATCAGCCCTCATGAACCCTCTGGTCCTCTAGCACTGTCCTTATAACCATACCAAAAATTAGAACTAAGACACACAGGGAGGCGACTTTTAGCTATTATGGCCCCCAGTTGTGGAACAGCCTACTGGAGAATCTCAGGGCTGCAGAGTCTGTTGATACTTCTAAAAAGAGGCTTAAAACCCACCTTTTTAATCTACCCTTTAATTGATTTATTCGACCTCCTCAGTGATGATGGCCCCCAAAAGGTAGCTTATTCCTTGCCTCAGTCCTTGGTGCCCAGCCATGTCTCTCTCTCTCTCTTTTATGACAGCTCGTATGAATGTGTGTGGGCGCAGCTGTGTGTGGACTCAGGTGTGTGTGCGCGTATGTTGACGTCTGTGAGTGTGTGTCTGGATATGTCTCTGTATTTGTGGGAGGGGGATGGCCAGGTTTTCTGTTTTTAGCCTCTTTGAGGCACTTTGTGTTGCTTTTAAGTAAGAAAAGTGCCTGATAAATAAAGTTTAATTTGATTTGATTTGATCACTAATAAATTCTCATTTTGATGCTGTTTTACAAATTTTTGTTGATGCAAATATTAAATCAATCCCTCTTTTAATGGTTATTATTGTTTTTACTTCTGTAAATATTCCACCACATGCCAATAATTTCTCTCCAGTTTGATCATGTGAACAGATCACAGTTTGACCCTCAGGTCATTTTTGCTGCCCAGTAACAAGGATCTCTGAATCAGCAGTGAGATGTGCCTGATGTCCAAATTAAATTGATATCACTCAACAGAAACATCCGTCATTGATATCTGCTCACCTCACATTAACCTTCTAACAGCAGATCTTTGAAAAAAGGGCTGGTATCTGCTGACACTGATGTTAAGTTGATGCTGACTTGTTCTGAAGTTCACAAGACCCCCAGTTTTTACAAAGGTGCCCAAAGCTTGTCAAGACAATACCTCCCACCATTTCACCAGCTCCTCCAGACTGAACCACTGATCCAAGGCAGGATGGATTCATGCTTTATGATGTTCACACCAAACTCTGAGCCTACCATCTGGATGTGGAGCAGAAATCCAGACTCATCAGACCAGTAGACACTTTTACAATGTTCCATTGTCTAATGTGATCAGCTTTTATTCTTTTTACAGCCTCAGTTTCTTGTTCTTAGCAAACAGGGGTGGCACTGAGTGTTGTCCTCCACCAATGTAGCCCACATTCTCCAAGATTTAATGTGATGGTCCTCTGGACACCATGCCATTTAAAGTCACTTCATTAGCTTTCGCCTCCATTCTGATGCTCAGTTTGGACTTCAGCAGGTCCTCCTGACCATGTCTACAGGCCTTACTGCATTAAGTTGCCGTCATGTGATTGGCTGATAATTTGTCCAGAATGGGCAGTTGTATGAGTGTACCCAATGAAGTGGCCAGTGAGTGAATGTTTCCTGCACTGTACAGCCCTTAGTTTGTCTTAATTTGGCTCCATGGCTTCAGAATCCATAAAAACAGACATTAATCCAGTTAATTGAAGAAAAAAATCTGAATGTGTTGTTTCTTCCAGAGGGACATAAAAACCTTTACACATGTCGGCCCCTGAGCTGGACTGCAGTTTATAAACTGTCCACTGGAGGATGCCATTGTTTGGACGATTGTTTGTTTCTGATAAACTTTGTGGATGTTAAAGGGTGAATAAATAATACTGATATCTGTATTTACTCACCAATATGTGATCAGTTTGAATCAAATGTGTGGTTGGATTTAGAAAAATCTTTCCTTTGCCCTATTAGTGACTTTATGAATGGGGATGGGGGCTTGATGGGGCACTGGAAGAGATTACCTTGAATTATTTGATCAGTTCAGTTGAATTTGTGACTACAGCTGTGGGGAGAAATTTGACATCAAACCTCCACATTAATCTGAATCCAGAAACACAAAATTTATTTTTTCTCCATAACCAAAGATTTTCAATAAAGTCATATGTAGCACATGTTTGAGTTTAATAGAACGATTTTTAACTTACATGTGTATTTTGAAGAAACAACTCATAACATTTAATAAAACTCCAGAGACTTGATATCAGTTAATCAATCAACCAATCAAACTTTATTTATTTATTTATAAAGCACTTTTCATACATAAAATGTAGCACAAAGTGCTGTACATTAAAATAAAAAAGCAGATCAGAGTAAGGGGATACAGAATGCAATAGAAAACCCCACCAACCCTATTAGTCTCCATTCAACACAAACAGTCGCTCACACACAAACTCATGTACTCATGTACACATACACACACAAACACATACACAAGGACTGTAAGCCAGGACTTTTGAATCAAAAATGAGGAAAGACAGGAGCTAAAACTAAACTGACTCAATAAATAAATAAAAGCATGATAAGATATGACAAAGGTAATTAAATGTTTGAAGTTGATTAAGATAGAACTCTTTTAAAACCAAACATTAAATAAATAAAATGTGGTAAAACAAAAAATAGTAACTCTGAAACTAAAATGGAGTAAACCCCATATGATGCAGATAAAAGGAGTAAAACAAAATTCAGCTTTAAGCCAGATTCAACAGGCAGGTCTTGAGTTTGCTTTTAAAAATATGAACATGACATAAATCATAATTTAAATATTCCATTGAAAATTAAATTAACCTACATGAAATAATTGTTTAAAATCTCAAAAAATATTTAACAGATCAACAATTTGTTTATAGTTTTTTTCTTAAACTAAGTCAGAATAAACAATTAAGTTCTTGTAAAATAATTTCTGTTTCCTTTGTTCCAGTTCAGTCAACATAAATGTTCCTTTTTCGTTCATTTCACAAGTATAGTCATTAATCTTTAAACTTTAAGTTAACTTGAGTTTTTGGGGTTTACAGGAACAAACAACAACAAAAGGATCCAGTTTTTCAGAACACATTGATACAGAAAAGGGGATGATGATGATTGTGCTGATGATAATGATGACATTGATGTTGATGATGATGATGGTGTTATGGTATTAGATAAAGGTGAACACAAAGAGTATCAGAGTGCAGGAATCAACTCAAAGTCTTATATTTAACTAAAGAGCAGCTTCAAAAAAACAAAACTACTAGTAAGAGAAAAAAAAGCCCAAACTAAGAACACAGGAGACAAGGAGAGACAGGTGAGACAAAGACACAGGTGGACACCATCAGGGTAACGAGGACACACAGAGGACCAGGGAGGGACTTGAGGCCCCATCCACACGAAGACAAACCTTTTTTTTTTGACTAGTCATTTTGACTAGTGAAAATTCAATTTTGACTCGTCAAAAATACAGTTGGAGATATCTATAATTCAGTTTTGACGAGTCACAGTGACAGTTAGAGATATCTGTAACTGTTTCCACTAGTCAAAACTGAGTTACAGATATCTGCAATGACCCCCCGAAAGCTGCCCTTCGCCTCGTCACGCATCCTAAATGTCACTTGCAGATATCTCTAATTCAGTTTTGACAATCCAGAATTAACGTTAAAGATATCTTAAATGTGATTTTGACTGTCAGAAATGTGTTCATGACGCTGGACATGCGAGGCTATGCCATAGCGAGGCTTCCCATTGGATACTGACACAAATAAACTGGAGGAGAGAAGAGAAAAAATCATTTTAACAGTTTTAAGCCCCTCCTCCTATACCTGTCATAACTTTTGTCATCATTACAGATATCTGCAACATCAATTCGCCTAGTCAAAACTCTGTCTGTGAGATATCTCTAACCACAATTAATTTAAAGATATCTGTAACTTGATTATAGATATCTGCAACTAAATTATGACTATCCATAAATCTAGTTGCAGATATCTACAATTTCATTCTGACTAGGCGTAATTCCAGCTCCAGATATCTGTAACGGCATTTTGACAAGTCAAAATATAATTAAAGATATCTATAAATGCTATTATAGATATCTTTAATGGAAGGGGGTTGAAGATATCTTGATTTGGAATTGTGACTAGCCAGAATGAAATTGTAGATATCTGCAAATAGATTTATGGATAGTCATAATTTAGTTGCAGATAACCACATCTCACATTGTGGCTATCCATAATTGAATTTAAGATATCTGTTATGAGAAACCCCACACACATGAATGGGGAAAGGGGCGTGATTTGTCCTAGGAGGAATTAAGTTGTGGATATCTGAAATTACAATTGTGGATAGGATAATGTCATCGTGGATATCTGAAATGTTCGATTTGACTAGGAAGAATTGAATTGCAGATATCTGTATTACATTATCCAGACTAGCTATTAAATGTTAAAAGGGCTCGCCATACAATGTACTCAGGCACGAGGAGGAGTATTGAGGCGGGACTGTGTTTATTTAGGAGGTGAAAAACGTCCACTCCCACACACAGTCATGGACCTCCAGGATTCCTGCAGCAAGTTTCAAGATACACTAAAGGAACAACAGCTTTGACACTCCTGCATGGACCTCCTTCTTCAGCCCTGGAGGTGCTGCTCTGTGACAATTAAACACTTCCTGTTTCAGACGCTGACTGACAGAAATCATGTAAAATTAAACGTGATAGAGTGAGCTTTTGTCAAATCAAGAGAGATTTGGAGTTCAAATCATTAATTTCACAACAAACAAAATTTATCTTACAATCATTTTAGCTGAACATCTTTATCTTTCCCTTTTAAAATTAAAGGTAAATTAATGCTCAGAAAAATCATTATGTTAATAGAAAATTTTAACTGCGATATTTTAAAACATGCTGTGACCTGGATTACAAATATTGTGTCGAGAAAACAACAGATGTTCTACTCAGTGTGACTGACAGGAGAGATGATCAGAGGAGCAGAGTTTTTACCACTGTTGTTCCAACAAGGATTAAATATAGGGTAGATTTTCTGATTGAAGGAGCAGCCAGTAAAGGAGTAGATCACAGCTGCCGTATCAGGGTCATAAAAGGAGACCAGACCCTCCTCATAATCCACAAACACCCCCACCTTCTTTAGACCAGACTTCAGAGACAGACGGACACGAGGGTCAGTGCAAGCTTCATACTTGTTATTGCTCAACCAAATCGTCCAGAGACCATTCTGAGGAGACCGTGTGATTTCTCCCTCCCTGTTGATGGACTCTCTGGCCACTCCTACAATCCACTGAATCTTATCTTTAACCTGAACCTCATAGTAAAATCTTCCTGTACAGAAACTCTGCTTTGATAAGACATTCAAATATTCATCAAATCTCTTTGGAGTGTCTGGGAGCTTCTTCTCTACATCACTGTGATAAACTTGTTTTCCATCATCAGACAGAACAAGATAAGAATTTGCTGTATCAGGATCGAGTGTCACATCCACCTCATACTGCTGGACTCTCTTCAGCTCAGTCTCAAACAGATTCTTCATCTGTTCACTGATGGTCTCCTCCAGCTGCTTCAGCGCTCTCCCCACAGTCCCCTCATATGAAGGTGGATGGACTCTGACTTCAGTCCAGTCCTTGGTGGGTGGAGCAGAGCTCAGAGAGGTGAAGTTTAGGAGGAGTTGGAGGTGGTCTTCAGAGCGTGAGAGCTGCTCCACCTCAGCTCTTCTCTTCTCCAGCTCAGAGATCTCCTGCTCCAGCTCTGTGATGAAGCCTTCAGCCTGTTTCTCCGTCTCTCTCTGCTTCTCCCTGATGGAGTCCATGAGCTCCGCCTGGCTTCTCTCCACAGATTTCTTCAGAGCAGTGAAGACCTGAACACCTTCTGCTATCTCTCTGTCTGCATTCTTCTCACTGATCTTCACTGAGTTTTTGATCTCTTCAATCTTCAGTCGTCTCTTCTGGATCATCTGCTGAACTTCAGCCTCTGCCTTCTCCAGCTCGACCTTCTGTCCTTCATATTCTTCTTTCAGAGGAACAACATCATGGCTCTTGTGGTCAGTAGCAAAGCACATCATGCAGACACACATCTGGTCGTTCTTACAGAACAGCTCCAACAGTTTGTCGTGCTTCTCACACATCCTGTCCTCCAGGTTCTCCACAGGGTCCATCAGCTGATGTCTCTTCAGACCTGACATCTTCAGGTGAGGCTCCAGGTGAGTCTGACAGTAGGAGGCCAGACACCAGGCAGGACTTCAGGGCCTTCAGTCTGGCTCCAGTGCAGACGTCACAGGGAACTTCTCCTGGTTCGGCAGCTTGTTGCTCTGTGCTGCTCTGAACTGAGCAGCCATCTCAGAATGTGGAGCAGAAATCCAGACTCATCAGACCAGAAGACACTTTTACAATCTCCTATTGTCTGATGCAATCAGGTTTTATTCTTATAGTAGCTTCAATTTCTTGTTCTTAGCTGACAGGGGTGGCACTGGGTGATGTTCTCTGCTGTTGTAGCCCACATGCTCCAAGATTTGGTGTGATGGTCCTCTGCACATCATGCCATTTAAAGTCACTTCATCACCTTTCTTCTCTATTCTGATGCTCAGTTTGGACTTCAGCAGGTCCTCATGACCAGGTCTAAAAGCCTAACGGCATTAAGTTGCCGTCATGTGGTTTCCAGATGATTTGTCCTAAAAGGGTAGCTGTCCATGTGTACCCAATGAAGTGACCAGTGAGTGCACACTAACACAACCATGAATGTTTCCTGCGCCGAACAGCCCTCAGTTTGTCTTAATTTGGCTCCATGGCTTCAAAATCCATAAAAACAGACACTAATCAAGTTTACTGAAGAACGCAATCTGATATAAAAATGTGCTGTTTGTTCCAGTGGGACATAAAAACCTTTAACATGGAGACATTTCTGCCCCTGAGCTGGACTGCAGTTTATAAACTGTCCACTGGAGGACGCCCTCGGCTCATTTATGCTCTGCAGACTGACTGATCCTGTCATCTGCTGAACACATAACCAAACCTGTGGAGCACATCAGATGACTTTACTAGGTATGACTTATTTGATATCATATGACATTAATGTTTGTGTTCAGCCCAGTTCAGTCCAAAGATTCACCACACACCAAGAATGTTGGAGAGCGTTGCAGGGTTCAGTCTCAGCTGTGTGGGATGAGCCGCTGTCACTTGAATCAAACCAATCAGCACCTGGAAGCCCAGAGAACAAATGTGTAACACTGGGATCCACAGTGAAGTCTGCAGCAGTGGTTCTGATCTGCTTAACTGGAGTCCCCTCAGTCATACCTCAGAGGAGTCGAACCCTCCTGTGACCCACACGGAAAAATGTGACACACTGCAGAGCAAAATAAACTTCAGTTTGATTTTCATGATTGAAATGAAGATCAGATGTAAAGACCTCTGAAGAAGCTGTACACTTAGTTTGTTATCATCCTGTGAGTTCATTAGTCTCACAGTCTCAGAATTCTTTGAGATCAGGTGAGGCTCAGAATCAAAATGACAGTTATTGTTCGTTTTTGATCAACTTTGTGGATGTTAAAGGGTGAATAAATCCTATTGATATCTGTGTTTACTCACCAATATGTGATCAACTTTAATCAAATGTCTGGTTGGATTTAGAAAAATCTTTGCTTTGCCCTTTTTAGTGACTTTATGAATGGGGGTGTGGGGAAGAGATGACCTTGAATTATATGTTCGGTTCAGTTGAAATTGTTACTGCAGCTGTGGAGAGTAATTTGACATCAAACCTACACATTAATCTGAATCCAGAAACACAAAAGTTAAATTTTCCTCCAGGACCAAAGATCTACATTTTTAATGAAGTCATATGGAGCACATGTTTGAGTTTAATATTTAGCGTGATCCTGTAACTTCCAGTACTTACTGTAAATTTCTCATTGTCAAGTGCTGCTATTTTCAAGTACTAATCTCTGTATATATCTTGCTCCTATATAAATATGTAAATAGTAATATTTTTCTACTTTTCTATATATCTTTATATTTCTTTAAATTTCTAAGTTTATATTCTATTATCTCTATTCTATTTTTATTGTTATTGCATTATCTTGTGAGCTGCTGTGACAAAAACATTTCCAAGGGGGGGGAAATATTCTATTCTAACTATTCTAACTTGCAAATGTATTTTTAATATATTTATCTTTTATTTTATTCAGTTGTAGAATATGCTTATGTTTAAGTTCAACACAGTGGTTATTTTGCAATTGGTGAAATATGTTTTTGTTTGATTTATTGAGGTCACTTTTCAGGGTCTTCTAATATTTTTTATTCATGTTGTTTTAATTGTAGTATATTCTTATGTTTAAGGTTAAAATTTGTTTAACCTATTGGTTAATAACAAATGTGTCAGTTTTTCTCATACCTACTTTTGCTGACTGCTGTTCTCTGTTTGAGTAATCTGACCTGATCAAGCCTTTTCTTACAGTCCATACTACAAAATAGGTAATAAAAGTCTGTATGATTCCTGCTGATATCGTATCGGATTGATATCGGTATCGGCCAATACTCAAGGCTGCAATATCGGTATCGTATCGGAGGTGAAATAGTTGTATCGGGACACCCCTAGTTATTGCATTATCTTGTGAGCTGCTGTGACAAAAACATTTCCCCCAAGGGGGATCAATAAAGAATATTCTATTCTAACTTGCAAATGTATTTTGGAAAAACCTTATTTAAATGTAGGAAAAAACATCAGATAATATTTAATAAAACTCCAGAGATATATTAGTGAAACCAAAGTATGTTGTTTTGAAAATAAAACTTATCCACATGAAATATTTAAATTCTCAAAAAACTGTTTAACAGAAAGAAAAAAATGTTTTTAGCTTTTTTTCTTCAATTAAGTCAAAATAAATAACTTCCTGTTTAATAATTTCTGTTTTCTTTTTTCCAGATAAGTTTTAAAAATCCTTGTTGGTTCCTTAACAAGTTCGGTCATTAATCTTTAAACTATAATTTAAGTTTTAGGAGTTTAACAGTCACAAAGACAAAGAACAAGTTCAGTCTTTCCATCCATATTTGATACAAAAAAGGGATGATGGACGTCTTCTTTGCTTTTAACACTGTGCACATTGATACAGTGACAGTAAAGTTTGCTGGCATCCTCTGAATGGATGAGCTCCATTCTTTGGCAGGGAAAAACTCCTTTTCTTTCCTTTTAGACCTCCAAGTTCATCCCACTCTAGTTTTATAGATTAGCCCTTTTTTAAATGACAGGCCACAACAGGCTCTTTTAAATGGATTTAAATCAATCAAGCTGGTTTTAAATAAAGGTGTACCTCAGGGGTATGTTTTATCTCCAGTTCTCTTTTCTATTAACATCACCTCTCTCTCACACACACACACACACACACACACACACACACACTACACTCTGCTCTGGACAGGTATCAGCAGACTGTGAGAGATCCTGGTCCAGACATTCAACCAGCTCTCTCTGGATTTAAATGTCTCCAGAACAAAGGAGCTGTGCTGTGGGGGAAAAGGAGAGCCAGACTCAGCACCTGGGGTCAGCTAGGGGAGCAGGTTGAGTGCTTCAGGTACCTGGGAACCGACCTGGACAACTGATTCTGCTGATGAAGCAAAGGACCTTTAATGTCACCATCCATGTTTTAACTCTGGTCTACCAGTCTCATATCGAATCCAAGCTCACCTTCAACATCTCCTCCTGGTAAAGCACAAACACAAAGCTGAACTTGCTTGCACAGTTAACCAGGACAGCAAAATCATTGGAGCACCACAACCCCCTCTCTCAGAACTGTACAGCCAGTCTGTGACCAGGAAAGACGTCCTGATCACAGAAGACCCCTCCCACCCCTCCACACTGTTTTCAGATTCTGCCATCAGACAGGCGTTGTAAGGTTGCTCTGGCCTGGAGAAACATCTTTCAAAAATCTTTCTTCCCCTCTGCAGTAGCCACCATGAATAAACAGAAATAGAAACCTGCTGTGATAAACAATCCCCCTTCTTTTTGTGAAAAACTGTCTGAATGGAATATAAACTTTTTTTTTATACTGTTTTTATAATGTTGTCCTTCAAATGTTTAACGAATCGCTCAAAGACGATTTCCTGTCAGCTGTGAGAGAAAATAAGGTTTGATCTATCTTAATATCTATTTTTTATCTAATATTTTATCCTTTTCCTGAGGAATTAAATTTTAATCTCAGAATTTAAAGATTTTCCCCACCAGGACTTTATTTTTCCTCCACAAAAAAAGCTGGTTTAACCTCAGGATTTTTAGTTTTGTTTTGATGATTCTGAATTTATTCTCAGAATCTAATGTTTTTCCAAGAATTATTCATCTGATGCTAATTTTTTCAACCTAAACTGCCTAGTATAATCTTGAGACTTTATGTTTTCTCCCAGAACTCTGACTTTAATCCCAGCATTGCATATTTTTTCCTGAATTTGTATTCTTTCTCCTAAAATGTTTAAATTAGCCTCAGATTTTTGGATTTATTCCCCAGAACTCTTAATTAATTATTTCTCATATATTATTTCATTATATTATTTTTCCTCAGAAATGTTTATTTCATCTCATACTTTTAATTTTACCCCCCTGTTTAAAATGCAGACTAACAGTAACAATTGG
The DNA here is from genome assembly GCA_036419115.1 of Scarus forsteni. Taxonomy (NCBI): domain Eukaryota; kingdom Metazoa; phylum Chordata; class Actinopteri; order Labriformes; family Labridae; genus Scarus; species Scarus forsteni. Next base: position 42,517 of record JAZDUH010000241.1, on the reverse strand, counting down.
GTGCCCGAAATCATGTAAGATTAAAGGAGATAGAGCGAGCTTTTGTCAAATCAGGAGAGAATTGGAGTTGAAATCATTTATTTGGCAACAAAAAGAAATATTTACTTACAATCATTATGTCAACTGGACAGCTTTACCATTCTGCTTTAAAAATAAAGGTAACATATTTACAATTTCACAAAAATCATCATTTTAATATAACATTGTAAATATGATGTTTTAAACAATTTTGTGACCTGGATTACAAATATTGTGTCCAGAAAACAACAGAAGATTTACTCAGTGTGACTGACAGGAGAGATGATCAGAGGAGCAGAGTTTTTACCTTTGTTGTTCCAACAAGGAGTAAATATTGGGTAGATTTTCTGATTGAAGGAGCAGCCAGTAAAGGAGTAGATCAGAGCTGCAGCATCAGGGTCATAAAAGGAGACCAGACCCTCCTCATAATCCACAAACACCCCCACCTTCTCTGGACGAGACTTCAGAGACAGACGGACATTTGGGCCAGTTTGAGCTTCATACTCCTTTTCATTCCTCATCCATATCACCCAGTAACCCTTCTGAGGAGATGGTGTGATTGGTCCCTTCCTGTTGATGGACTCTCTGGCCACTCCTACAATCCACTCAGTCTTCTCTTTAACCTGAACCTCATAGTAAAATCTGCCTGAAGAGAAACTCTGCTTTGATAAGACATATAAATATTTATCAAATCTCTTTGGAGTGTCTGGGAGCTTCTTCCACACATCACTGTGATTAACTTGTTTTCCATCATCAGACAGGACGAGCTGACGATGTGCTGTATCAGGATCAAGAGTCACATCCACCTCATACTGCTGGACTCTCTTCAGCTCAAATTTCTTCATCTGTTCACTGATGGTCTCCTCCAGCTGCTTCAGCACTCTCCTCACAGTCCCCTCATATGAAGGTGGATGGACTCTGACTTCAGTCCAGTCCTTGGTGGGTGGAGCAGAGCTCAGAGAGGTGACGTTTTGGAGGAGTTGGAGGTGGTCTTCAGAGCGTGAGAGCTGCTCCACCTCAGCTCTTCTCTTCTCCAGCTCAGAGATCTCCTGCTCCAGCTCTGTGATGAAGCCTTCAGCCTGTTTCTCCGTCTCTCTCTGCTTCTCTCTGATGGAGTCCATGAGCTCCGCCTGGCTTCTCTCCACAGATTTCTTCAGATCAGTGAAGACCTGAACACCTTCTGCTATCTCTCTGTCTGCATTCTTCTCACTGATCTTCACTGAGTGTTTGAGCTCTTCAATCTTCAGTCGTCTCTTCTGGATCATCTGCTGAACTTCAGCCTCTGTCTTCCCCAGCTCGACCTTCTTTCCTTCATATTCTTCTTTCAGAGGAACAACATCATGGCTCTTGTGCTCTAACACAGTGCACATCATGCAGACACATATCTGGTCGTTCTTACAGAACAGCTCCAACAGTTTGTTGTGCTTCTCACACATCCTGTCCTCCAGGTTCTCCACAGGGTCCATCAGCTGATGTCTCTTCAAACCTGACATCTTCAGGTGAGGCTCCAGGTGAGTCTGACAGTAGGAGGCCAGACACACCAGGCAGGACTTCAGGGCCTTCAGTTTGGCTCCAGTGCAGACGTCACAAGGAACTTCTCCTGGTTCGGCAGCTTGTTGCTCTGTGCTGCTGCTGCTGGCTCTCTGTTGAGCTGCCTGTCTGAACTGAGCAGCCATCTCAGAGATGAACGTGTTCACCTTCAGCTGTGGTCTGATGCTGAAGATCTCTTTACAGTTGGGACACTGACAGGGGACATTACGGTCCCAGTGTTGAGTGATGCAGTTTTTACAGAAGGTGTGTCCACATGATGTGGTGACAGGATCAGTGAAGACATCCAGACAGATGGAGCACAGGAACTGATCTTCAGACACAGGCCAGCTGGCAGCAGACATTTCTACAACCTGAAGAGAAAATAGAAAAATCAGCAGATTAAAACAGTCCAAGAACTTTGGTTGTATGAATAAGGGATTGCCAAGTTTTGTTTTAAAATGTCACTTTATAACTTTTCTGTCCCCTACGCTCCACTTTAACATGGAGGTTCACCAAGTGCAACCAGAGACCTCAACAAAATTCAGGTCTCTCATGGGCCTGCTCCGGTATAGCCTTGCAGAGCAGATGGACCTTTCTGATTCTGAAATCATGCATCTCGGTCTTGCCAGCCTCCACTGTCCAATGGTTTCACTTGGCTAAATGCTTAACGGCCCAATCAGGGAAGAGAGGCGGGAACAGCAGGAGCAGCGGGAGCAGCGGGGGTTGCAGGCGTGACGACAACAGGAAGTGAAGTCACTCCCTCTTGTATAAATAATGGAGACTAATGCTGTGTTCCATGCGACCCGTAACTCCGATATTTCCCAGTTAAAATCTCAGAATTCCGTCCTGAAAGCGTTCTAGGCAAAATATGACTCTAGTTTGAGTGCAAGGAGTTCTGGTTTGTAAATTAACCTACATGGCAGGCTTTATAAGATTTACTTTATCAAGCAACTCATTTGAGTAAAAAAGAAGCAGGGAAAAGGCACATAAAGTAACAGAAGCTTAAACTTTACAGTGTTTATCATTATTAAGAGGCTGCCCTATTGGTTAGGCAGAGATGTGACGTCAGAAGTCGTAACTTGGAAAACATTGAACTGGTACGAGTTCACGGGTCCGAAGTTACGAGTTCGACTGCTGTTCCAGTGCATTTTCATGAGTTACAGGTCGGAAAAACACGACTTACGGGTTGCCTGGAACAAAGCATAACGTCAGTTAGCCTCATGATCACTCAGTTATACTTGACGAAATATGCTGTTTACTTAGTAAACCTTATCTTTGACAAGGGTACATCTGTGTTGTATAATTAATGTGAAACGATAGTCTCAAGTTACTTAAGCTATCAGCTAGCAGCCGCTATGGCTAACGGCAAAAAAAGCTGTAGCAGCTAATAACAGTTAGCGGCCAACAACAGTGTTCTATGGCTGACGGTCATTTACTGTTGTTTGCCCTTGTCAGCCATTAGCAGTAGCAGCTAATGGCTAATGGTTAGCCGCTAGGTTTAGCCACCACATATGCTGTGTCATAGCAGTGTTGCTTGATATGGATTGGTCTGCCATGAGTGTTTTGAGCCAAACGATCCTCCAAACACAAACTGCTGTTGTATTTGAAGGTTCTACCCCTGAAAACATTCTCGCAGGGCTCATCTTCAGCTGGATTAGTGAAATTTTTTCAATATGGAACTGTCATATCATATCATAAGCTTCATGCACTTCATGATAATTCCATTTCTCCCATAATGTTTCTCAGATGATTTTCAACATCCCTATTTGAACGGCTCCCTGACTCATGGTTGGATTTGTTTGGTAATTTCAGTCTAAACAGACTTCGTGTCATATCGTGAATTAGGCTAAGACATACTACTCTGCTATATTCAATTGAACCATCCCCGAAAATGTCTCCAGCTTTCTTCTGCATAGACGATGGACTTCTATGACAGCCTGACCACTGCTTTCATGAATAGGAGGACTGAGGAAGTGCAGACCTGAGGGCGGGTGTGACTTGGCCATGATTGATAGCCAAAGTTTGACTGTTGACCCAAAATGGCAGATTACGAATATTTCAACAACATGTTGAGAATCAGACTTGTGCACAAAGTTTCAGATTTTTCACACAAGAACTGGGGAGGGTCAGTATTTCCAAAAAACAAAGGGTTGCGCAGTTATGCAAAAGTCCTCAACATGTTACTGGTGGGCTGCTCCAAAATGCAACAAACACAGGAACACAATGGAAACAAAACTGAGTAAAACTGTTGACTACATCCTATGGAGTAGTCCACACAAGGGTGTGGGCTTCATATCCATATTCTTGATATCAGCAGAAGACTCTGTGAGATTAGGAAAGTAGAGAGAGGCTCCACAGTAGAATGTAATATCTGTTTCTTGATACTTCCAATTGGACTCAAAGTGTTTCCCAGAATTTTTTCAACATCCCTATTTGACTGGCTCCCTGACTCATGGTTGACTTTGTTTGGTATTTTTAATCTAACAGATTTTGTGTTACATTGTGAATTACAAGGATAAGACATACTACTCTGCTATATTCAATTGAACCAACCTGAAAATGTTTCTAGCTTGTTTCAGAATGGAAACAGGAGTTCTAGGACAGCTTGATCAACCTGTTCATGACTGGGAGAAATGAGGAAGTTCAGACCTGAAGGTGGACTTCTAAAGTGTTCGGGGTGCGGCTTGACCATGATGCACCAGTTTGAGAAGACATCTGCACCCTGAGCCAGGGAAACATTACAAAGAGGGCCGGGGCCGGGGCTGGGCCCCCCTTCGGTCGCCGCCTGGCTGGCCCTCTGCCTTTGAATTTCCTAAATATATTTTGGATGTATCCCTGGCTTAGGGTGCTGTTTTCTTCTCAATTTCTGGTGCATCATGGTCTAGCCACACGCCGAACACTTTAGAAGTCCACCTTCAGGTCTGGACTTCCTCATTTCTCCAAGTCATTAACAGATTGATCAGGCTGTTGTAGAACTCATGTGTCTATGCAGAAACAAGCTGAAGACAGTTTCAGGTTGGTTCAATTGAATAAAGCAGAGCAGTATGTCTTGTCCTAAAATTTACAAATCTACAATGTGAAAGGAAGCCTGTAAGACTGAAAATACCAAACAAAGTCAACCATGAGTCAGGGAGCCATTCAAATAGGGATGTTAAAAATAATCTGGGAAACCTTGTGTATAAAATGGAATGTATTAATAATTGGAGACCAACTTCATTGGGTTACCTTGTTGAGTCACAGCAGTTGGGATATTGACCGGTAACTCATTAGAATTTGACAAGACTAAGAGCTTAGTCTTGTCTGTGTTTAAACCAGTTTCAAAGTTGTCAGATGATACTGAACAACTTTAAAAGCAGCTTGTAAAAACTCAAAAGCCTGTGTTTCCGGAAACAGCTGATAAAAGACGCCACAGCTGTCAGGATGACAGCTTCTGAAGAAGACGGCAGTGAACATCGAAACATGTAAAGGTAACCACACCTTTTTGTCTTTAAAAAAGAACACTACAAACAAGTTGTATTTCTCCTGTTTCAAATTATGCTGCAGGTATATGAGGATACAAAGAAAGCAAAAGTTCAGATGCTGTTCAAAATAGAGCAATACGATATTTTTTAGGTATCCATAAATTTGCCCCTATTCTAGCTGCTCAGGGTGACATGGGTTGGATTCCTGGATCAATACTGAGAAAATGTGAAATGATTAGACTTTGGAACCAATCTATTAAAATGACAGAAAATAGGATTAATAAGATTTTTATTTTTAGTAAAATGCAGTACTCTCCCAGGGCTGCAGAACTCCTTTCTATTACATTATGTTTTTTTGAAGTGGCCTTTCAAGTTGGTTCAGCTGAATACATCAGAGCCATATATAGTAGCCTTAAATTCAAAATGTGACACATAGGTGGCCATCACCAGTGACAAACCTCACAAGGAGTCTCCATAAGGGTGCTGGACCTGACACCTATTGTTGACAGTCATGGCCAGGCCACAGCTCCAACACAGCCACTCGAGCCTGGCTGTGCTCATGGCTGCAAGAGGAGTCTCAGTGAGGATGCCGGACCTGACTCCTCTTATTGACAACCATAGCCAAGCCACAGCTCCAACTCAGCCATTAGAGGCTGCCTGTGCTCATGGCTGCAGGAGTAGTCTCAAGAGTGCTGGACCTGACTCCTCTTGTTGACAACCATGGCCAAGCCACAGCTCCAACACAGCCATTAGAGGCTGGCTGTACTCTTGGCTGAGAAAGCAGCCTTGGTCGCTTTGTGATGTGTGAATCTTCCTCCTTTCCTCACCTATGGTGCAGATCCTGACTACATTTCCTGTTTACCATGGCCAAGCCACACCCCCAACACTAGAAAACTCTGCCTATAGGTTTACAATTCCTATTGTCTCCAAATCCTGCAATGACTGGTCTGGCTGTCTAAGAACAACCCTGTCTATGCAAAAGAAAGCTGTGGATACTTTGAGATTGTTTCAACTGAACCGCACAGTCAAGTACATGAATATGAAGCCCACACACCTGTGTGGACTACTCCATAGGATGTAGTCAACAGTTTTACTCAGTTATGTTTCCATTGGGTTCCTGTGTTTGCCGATTTTGGAGCAATCCACCAGTAACATGTTGAGGACTTTTGCATAACAGCACAACCCTTTGTTTTTGGAAATACTAACCCTCCCCAGTTCTTGTGTGAAAAATCTGAAATTTTGTGACAAGTCTGATTCTCAACATGTTGTTGAAATATTCAGTAATCTGCCATTGTGGGTCAACAGTCAAATTCTGGCTATTCAATCATGGCCAAGTCACACCCACCCTCGGGTCTTCACTTCCTCATTTCTCCAAGTCATGAACATATTGATCAGTGTGTCGAATAAGTCCTCCGTCTATGCAGAAACAAGCTGGAGACATTTTCGGAGTTGGTTCAATTGGTGTAGCATAGCAGTATTACTTAGCCTGAAATTCAAATTGGGAGAGAAAGTGTGTTAGACTGAACACACCAAACAAAGCCAGCCGTGAGTCAGGGACCCTCTCAAATAGGGATGTTGAAAATAATTTGAGAAACATTATGGGTCAAATGGAAGTATTATGAAGCAAACATAATGTCACCTTCTTAAAATAATGACCCAAGTCAGGTTTTCAAGTTTTTCAGAAAACAGAAAAACTTAGCCAAATAATAGGAAAATGATATATACAAATAATTTCAAACAAAAATGTTATTTCAATAGATGACAATTAACATACAAACAATGACTTTGCTCAAATTTGTCGATCGAGTGATTAAATGACTTAGGCCAAATGATGAACATGACTTTGTGATTTACAAAATTTTGAACCTGACTAAGGCCAAATTACCGAAGGACATCTGACTAGACAACAATGTGCATTACTCTTTTTTCCACTACTGTGACAGACCATGGGGAAGGGGAAGCCACGAACATTTGAAGTTGCAACTAGAGACTCAAGAGACAGCAAGGTTTTGCTGTTAATGGCCATTTTAGTCAGAAATAAGATCAAACATCACAACTTTAATAACTCTTAGCTCAACCAGAAAAGTGGCAGATAACCATGTCCTCCGTGATAATGTAGTATGATTTTCCAACTCTGCACAGTAAAGCTCAACTAACAAGCTAACCAAATGAACTGAAGGCCAAGGAGGGATGCGCATCTCCTAATTTTTCCACCCAGTTTTTATTGCTGAGGTTATGAAAAACATTTCATCCCATAAATCCTCATTCATAGTTATCTTAAGTGATGCCTATTTATGTGGCAAATTGTCAAAGAAGTGGTGACACTCAATAGGCATGACATGAGTCGTTCCAGAAATCCTGCTGATAGCACTGCATGCATTACTACTCTGGAAGGTACTCCTTTTCCTTTTTCTAATTAATTTTCTGATAGAATCTCTTCTTAATGTCTTTGTACGCAGACAGCGAGGGTGGGAACAGTCTTATATTTTCATTGTGTTCAATCTTATACTTTTTAATTTATTTTTGTTAATTTCTTTGTTTATGTAAGCACTTTGTCTCGTGAGTCACGGCCGCAGGTTGTGGTTTATTGGGCTTGTTTCTAGACGTGATGTTGCTTCTTGGGGCTCGTAAGTCTGTGTGAATCCCCCTGATTATCTTCCAGCTCCTGACATAAAGGAAAACATTGACTGCAGTAGGCAGTTTGTCCACTTTCTCGTTTCCTGGTTATATGCACGCCCCAAACACAGTCACGCACATGGCACATGCTCCAGAGCCAAAGTTGCCAGGTCTGCTTGTGATAAGCTTACGGTCTTTTCTTGAATAGATAGCCTACTTGCACTATGATATTGAAATGTAATGTAGACTAAAATTAACACACTTTGTGTAGACTTCTCTTTTTAAAAAGTAGTAGATCACAGTAGGAAAGGAAATAGCTGGAGGTTGCTTATTTTGGGCTTATTTTTATCGACCTGGTTGCTTATTTCAGAAGCAAAATGTGGAACACTGGGCGGGAGCTCTGATTCCACAGGGTATGTGACATTTTGTAAAATAAAGAGCACAAAAACTGTTATGTTCTCTGTAGTAGAACTTTATGTAGGCCTTCACATTTAGGAATAGATATGGGGTTCTGTCCATGATCAAGCAATGTAAAAGTAACGGAAAAGTAACTTGAGAAGTTACTCTTCATAGAGGGTAACTAAGTAAAGTAAAGAGTTACTTTTTTCAGATGTAATGAGTAATGAGCAAACACTACTTTTTAAAAGTAACTTCCCCAACACTGGTCATGACAACACCAAATATTGTACACAATATTGACATTTGACACAAAATGACAAAACTAAGATTCATGTGTTAAATAATGACTGAAAAGGCAAAGGCAGAAGCAAATTGCTTATAAAGGCCTATCCTATATTGTCAACTCTTTTTAGGCTACCATCCTCCAAAAAAAGCAAAAAAGCAACAACACAGATACTTAATCACTCTTATTAGCTTCAAAAATAGTTTTACAAACCATTTTCTTAAAAACAAATAAAGAATGACAAGTTTTAAATTAATTCTGGCATCATTCCAGAATTTAACTCCAATAATGGAGACACGTCTCCTTTTCATACCTGTTTTAGCTTTTTGTACAGTAAATTTGCAAACGCCTCTGAGATTATATGGACTGTCTTGAATTACAAAAAACCTCTGTATTGAGTCAGGGAGCATTTTTGATTTTGCTTTGAACATAATTTGCATTATTTTATAATAAAACAGATCAGAAAATTTCATAACATGAGAATTAAGAAAAAGTGGTCTATGTGCATAATAGTCAGCTCTATTGATAATACGATAGCTCGCTTCTGTAGTTTTATTATTGAATTTAAGGTGGTTTTGAAGGTGGATCCCCACAATTCCACACAGTAAGATATATAGGAGCAATCAATGAGTAGTAAATCAAATGTAAGGCCTTGGAATTCAATATATTTCTGGATTTATACAGGATTGCAAGTGATTTTGAGATTTTCCTTTTATGTATTCAATGTGTTGTTTCCATATTAGTTTTTCATCAATGACAACTCCATGGAATTTAGTCTCAGAAACTCTTTCAGTGTCAACATTGCAGATTTTTAATTTAACATTACAATCACGATCATTTTGATTCCCAAAAACCATACATTTTGTTTTCTTAATATTTAAAGATAATTTATTGACATCAAACCAAGTCTTGAGATTTTCCAGCTCCATTTCTACACAGCACAAAAGCTCCTTCAGATTCTTACCGGAACAAAACAAATTGGTATCATCTGCAAATATTACATATCTAAAAAATCTGTTACATTGCAGATGTCAGTGATGTAAAGAATGAACATTATTGGACCAATCACTGATCCTTGTGGCACACCACATGTGATCTTTCTAAGTGCTGACATAGTATCATTGATTTGTACACACTGGTGCCTATTACATAAATAACTTTCCAACCAAGAATAAGCAGCCCCTCGTATTCCATACACCTGTAATTTCTTCAGTAACTGTCTGTGGTCTATGGTGTCAAAAGCCTTCTGCAGATCAATATACAGACCAATACAACACTCACCATTTTCATTTGCATTCGCTACTTCTTCTACCATTTGCATTACTGTATGAACAATTTTAATTGTTTTACAAACAATTTCTCTAGAATTTTAGAAAACTGCGGCAGAAGTGATATTGGTCTGTAATTTTCCTCACAGTTTTTATCTCCATTTTTATAAATTGGGATCACCTTTGCTAACTTCATGTTGTTAGGAAAGATTCCTTTTGGAAAGACAGATTACAAACATAGGTCAGGGTCTGACAATATAATCAATAACTTCTTTAATAGTCACTGTATCAATGGAGTTTATGTCGAAAGTGATCGCTATCTTTTAATTTTTTTACAATTTCAATAACATCAGTTTTGTGTATCCCACTTAAAAACATAGAACTAACATTAATGTTAATCAAATTATTAAACATATATTTGTTTTCATCAGATACAGTAATCTGTTTTGCCAAAGAAGCTCCAACATCAACAAAGTAATCATTGAACTCATCAACAATATTTTTTAAATCATCCACTTTATTTTTGACTTTATTTATAAAAAGTCTGGAAGTTCTGAATTATTAATTTTATTATGTATAATATGATTGATTACCTTCCAAGTTTTTTGTCTGTTATTTTTACTATCCTCCAGCATTTTACTATAGTCTTCCTTTTTTTGAATCCTCATAATGGTGGTTACTTTGTTCTTATGCTACGGCCACACCCGACGCAATTCGCCTGGACGAGATTACATACAAAGTCTATGCAACACGACGCCTTGACGCCTCGGCGACGCTGGACGGTTTGGCGCGGCACGCTTGAGCGCCGAGGCGCTTTTGACGCCCAAACACCTCGACGCCGAGTTGAAAATATTGAACTTTCAAAGCCAGTTCATGCACGGCAGCCAATCAGCGACATTCCCCGATGTCATTGATTTGATGACGGTGACGCCTCCGCGCCTCCTGCTCCCACTCAAGCTCCTCTCAAAGATGGAGGAGAGGTTTATCGGCACTGTTTGCTATCATCCGGAGCTAAACTACTCGGGCGTGTGTCCTCTACAGAGACTGGAACAAAAGGAGCAGGCTTGGGTGAAAGTCTCTGAGGAGACAGGTTTTGAAGGTAAGTTCTGTAAATAATCGCTTTCCAGCTGGATTTGCCTGCACGGGTCATCACTGCGTCCGACCGCTCCGTTTCTACTGCGCTGCGCCCAGACGCACGCCGCCCCACAGCTTGTCAAAATGTCCAGCCCAGCTTCGGCGTTAAGCGCGCGCGTCACAGGCTTTACGCTGCTAGTAAAATTCCGCCAATTTGGCGTCCGTGTGGCCGTAGCATTATAGCACTTATATTTTTCCTCACTTTCACTAGTTCTCTGCAGTAAAAACTTTTTGTACAGTTGATTTTTCTTATTACATGCCTTTTGCAGACCCTTTGTAATCCATGGTTTACCTTCATATTGATCTTTCACCCTGCACATTTTTATAGGACAATGCTTATTATATAATTTTAAAAATGTAGACAGAAAAGCATCATATGCTAGATCTGGATCTTCAACATAAACCTCATCCCAGTTAGAATTCTTAAGATCCATTTTGAAGGCTTCTGTTCTTTCTAATGTTTTCAATCTCTTTAATTTGCAAGGATGTCTATTTTTATCAACCTAACATTTAGAAATTAAATTATGCATTACAAAAACAGGAAGGTGATCACTGACATCACTTATGAGCAAACCACATGTTACTTGGGGATGGGTATTTTGAAAAATATTGTCTATGAGTGTTGCACTGTCTTTGGTTATTCGACTCGGTTTATCAATTAGGGCCAGATACCTAAACTGAACATTGTGTTACAAAATTCTGTTGTCATTTTATGTTCATTCCATTTCATTAAATCAATATTGAAATCACCACAAACAAAAACTTGTTTCTTATCACAAACCTTACCTAGAATGTCAACCATGGAACTAACAAAGGAATCGATGCAAGAGCCAGGTGTCCTATATATACAACTCACAATAATACTTTTCAGATTAGTGGAATGAATTTCAATTGTCAGACTCTCCATGATATCATCCACAACTGTGCTGTCAACCACTCTACACTGAAAATCTTCCTGTACAAAGACAGCCACTCCACCACCATTTTTCCCCAAAAAAAATACACTAGAAAGATTGTATCCCCCTAGTATAAAATTGGAGCCCTTTTCATTTGTCAGCCAGGTTTCGCTGATGGCAATGACTTGAAAAATATGTTTTAATGATTGCAGATTTTCTTTGATGTGATCAAAATTTGCATAGAGGCTTTGACTATTGAAGTGTATGATTGAAAATCCATTCAGACTGAGTTCATTAAACTGATTTTCTGTGTAGTATTTGGATGCAGAATTCAAATCTTTGTAAAAATTTACATCTGGATCAATGTCTTTCTCAAAGCTAAATGATTTATGTTCAGCACATAAGAAACTTATGTGTGACTCTTCATATATTCTATTGAAACAGGGCTCAGCTAAATTATTTTCATTCTCATAAAAATCCTCATACTCCTGTCCCAAGGAGAAGACATGTTATCTGTCATATCCTAACTGATAAAAAGTAAATATAAACAAAACAGCAAACCAAAAGTAACACAATTTAACAGTATACGTATAATACAAACTGTTCTCTTGCCATCATAAAGCAAAGAATATAACTCAAAGTGATAATTTAAAAATTCTATTTTTATACAGCAAACATGGCACCAGCTCTTCATCTTGCTACTTTGTTCCAATAAAACAGATAAACATTTTCTAATCCTCATTGAGTGCGCCATTTGCTAACCAAGCTACATCCATTGTTACTTGTATCGCCCTTCTCTTTGTGTGTTAAATTCAGTGATGGACAGCAACATAGTAGACTTAAGTACATTTTTGAGTATCTGTACTTTACTTGGTTTAGGTTTTGGTTATGGGTCATTTTATTTTTTCAAACCAATTTCCACTTGGAATTTTAAACATGTCCCTGTTGTACAATATAAAGATAGCTCTATATAAGTTCATATACAAAAATTATTGAGTATTACAGTAGTTCGACAGGTATATTATTTACACCCATGACATCACAACCTCCAGCTCCCAGCTCAACTGTTCGGCAGAGGTCGATATATTCAAAAATATTTAATGTGTTAAAAAATCGTTTGTTTCTGTCAGTCTTAGGGTACAGAAAGAACTGCTAACTAACCAAAATAACTGATTTCTTTGTGTAGGGTTTAAAATGCAAGTTATCATATACATATATATATATATATATATACAGATATATAAATAGATATAGATATAGATATAGATACATAGACAGATAGATAGATAGATATAATTATATTTCTTTTATATATTTTTTAACATATATATATATATATATATAATACAATATACAGAAATGAAATATCTATGGATATAGATAGCTTTATGTCTTATTCTCTGCAGTTGAGCTAGGAGTAAAGGGTTAATATTGAAGCATCAGTGTTAGATCAGCTTGATACTTGTACCACAAAGGATATAACAAAAATCACACCACCATTAATATTAATTTAAATTCATTCAATCTCAATCAGTCAATCTTTATTTGTATAGTGCCAATTCATAACAAGTGTTATCTCAAGACACTTTACAATAGAGCATAAAGCTCTTCATATTATGGATACACATATATGCATAGATACATATATACATATATAAAATACACATATACATATATATACAAATATATACATCCAACACCAACATGAATCCATATAGCCAATCATGGATCCCTCCATCATGGCGGCAAGAAAAAACCTTCTGTTAAGCAGCAGGAAATCTTGAATGTGGATCCCAGTCTCATGATGAACAGCAAATCCACGCGATGCTGTGTTGGGTGTGAGGGCAAAGGAAGGGAGGAAAGAGGAGACAAGTGGACTAAAGTAAGAACTAAAGTTAGCGACAGGTTCATGGACCATCGACCTGTCGTCTGATTTATTAGAGGTTAGCCTCTTGAGATGCTACATCTCATTTTCAGGAGGGTCCTCATGTCTGAATGGTTGTGGGGATCAATTTATAGAAGTATAATCTTAGATATTCTTACTGAAAATAAGAATTTATGGTAGTGATGAACTCATGGGTGCCCAGACCACAAGGTCATTCCTACCATATTTGTCTCCATTAAATATAAATGTGTTAAAAGCCTCTTGAGATGTGACATCCCATTTTCAGAGGGACCTCATGCCTATGTGGTAATAAAAAATAGATACTGTAGATGTATCGATCATGGATATGGAGATCATGCATGAACAGCTATAATGATAATGGGAATGGAGTGTTCCTAATAAAATGGCCAACTATGTGTCATGTTTATAATTGTAGTTTTTGAGGCTTCGTGGCTCCACAGCAGCAGGCAGTCTCCACCAGGATCCCAGGCCACCTGCAAGACAAGAGCCAGAAACGAGTACAGGAGCAAACAAACGGGGCAAAAGCAGATGCAGAGAGAGAGAGGGAGAGAGAGAGAGGGAGAGAGAGAGAGAGAGCCCAATGTGACAGATCTGACATTAGTTAGCTAATGTTCCTGAATCGAGGTTAGGTTTTTTAGGGAGGGGTTTGATTACTGCTGTTTTAAAAGACTGTGGTACGTAGCCTGTTGATAGAGATATATTTACTGATATTTTTATGTTTACTTTTATTTAAAGACATTAGTGCTGCATTTCCCCAGCCTCCAATCCTCAGGCTGCACTGCCAGCTTAACGCCACAGTGCCACTCCTGCCGATGTTCTGTGATGGGGGCTACCCCTGCCTCAAGCAGTGCCCTCATCACCATCTACCAGGTGGAGGTCCATCCTTTGTTTTTTGGGCACTTTAGGTCCTGTGCAGGAAGGACAACACATTACAGAAAAACAGAATTATGTAATCATGACTGTACACTCACATCATACAGAATCCACTTGTTGATCACATCACAGCAAACCAATTTTTTAATGACAAGGGCAGGTACCTGTGGCATTACGCCTCCACGTGAACAGGCAGCAACCCTCCAGGCTATCAGGCGCCTGGTTTACTCATCAGTCCCTAGAAAGAGCAAAACATTGAACCTTACAGACATCGAAAGGGAAACATGAGAGTAATGACATGATATGCTGCAGATAAACATCCATAGCTGACACTAGCTATATATTCACAGGCTATCTACCAAGCTAAAGGTAGCTAATACCTGCCGAATCGAACGAGTATTTATGATTGATAAAGCCCTCCCCACACTTCTAACATCAGCATCCTCTACAGCGAAGGCAAACATTAATCCCATATTAACCACATCACAAACAGCGATGTAGAGTCACAGGTACCGGTGTTTTACAGATACCTGTGTTTTACAGGTATCTGCAGCTGACTGAGGCAACCGAGAGCTACACGGACGCCATGCAATTAAAATACACCAATAGATAGAAATGTCCGAGTGGTGCTTCTGATCATATAGTCCCTGTGCAGGGTCTAACCTGCTGGTTAATTTTATTTGCCCGATTATTAAGGGTAATGCTCGGACCCCGGCAGCTGTTAACCCAACTAGCATTAGCATTCAACGTAGCTGCTAGTCCAACTAGCCTTAGCATAACTGATAGCAGACCATTCGTGGTACAAAACAAACAAAAAAACAACATACACAACAAGTGCGCTCTCAAGGACAACAGCTTATGGTGCTTGGTGAAAACAACATGTGTTTATAACTTACCTTTGAACAGCGCAGTCACATCCACTGTCGCCAGTACAGAGCCACAGCTCACCGCTGCCATCGCTGATGAGGAAATGAGTACGTTGAGTGTCCACAGCTGCATATTCAAAATCCGGCCGATTTGAGTACATCATCCGGTACTTTTGCATACTCATTTTTCGTGATACTATGTATACTGTTTTTCATTTTGACGCAGTACTCTCAAAATTTTAAGTATTTGAGTATGGAAGTATGCGATTTGGGATACACTATAAGTTTTCCAAAAATTGCTTGTTGTCACACGCCAAAAACTACCGCCACGTAACTAGAAAGAGATACATTACCTCGTGGCTTTGCATCCTGTAAGTTGTTGAAAAAGAAGTTGTAAAGCAATGCAGAGTTCTGAGGAAGGTCCGAGCTGCATTCATTAGCATCACAACAAACACACGCTTTGGCTTGGGTCACGCTTTACAACAGTGTCTCCGTGTCTTAATTATCCTGCCTGCAGTGATAATTTAAACCCTCGGCAGAGTCTTTTTGAAACTTTAACACTCCTCAGTTCTGTTTGTTTCAGCCCAAACGCCGCCGCTAGCTCTCTGACGTTTTTATATCAAAATTCTCCCGGGTCAGAGACATAATCAGATAATTTGAAATGCAGCGGTGCTCAGTGGACGATCTCTGCTCTTGACTGAGGCTCTGCTTCTCTCTCTCCCCCGAGGACAAGCGAAAGCGGAGCATGATGTGCACGAGATAATGAAAATAATTTTAAATTGAAAGTGAGGACGCTAATAGACTAAGAGGGACCGAGGAGCTCACTGGTTATCTTATTAGCAGCTCCAGATAGTGTTACTGGGGGGGGGGTCTGAATGAGATTATGGTCTGAATGGAGCTCCTGTAATGGGCCTGATAGTGAGGGGGGAGCAGGAGTGTCCTACAGGTTTGTGAAGGCGAAGGTTTGAGTTTGTAACAGGCTGATTTATTAAATACATATTCACCTGAACTTCTGTTGTAGGAAAGACGACATAAAATAAAGATAAATACACGTGAAAGAGTCTAAAAGACATTTTTCTGACGTGTTAATCAGAAAAATCACATTAGAGAGAGAAATAAAACTTTTTTCATGCACTGACAGATATTTGGAAAACTTTAAATACCATGTCGGTTGCAATAACAACTGCAAATACCAATTAGTGAAACTTGTCCAATAAACAAGTTTCCTAAAAACATTATCTTTACATATTTTTGTCATATTAAGAGATTGCATCATAAGTCCAAAACCGCCACCACCCTATTGAGGAATAAGTGTATTATATGAAAATAAAGTATTTATAAACATTAATTTAGTCAAAAATAACAATCCCCCTGGGATAAACCTATATTTAAAACTATCTAAGGTTTATTAATTGAAATGTAATTTTCACCATTTATGTTCCTGGTAAGTGGTGCACTCTGCTCCAGTTGACCTTTTGAAATGAACAACTGAAACAAACGAGCCTCAACTTACCATGACTCTGAAAACTTGCTTTAGGATGTGTCCGAATTAAAGAAACTTTCAGGGTCAACGGTGCGCTTCCTGTTACGTGCCCTGGCCGATCTTGTAGTAATTTGTTCTTGTTCTGTGTGAGTGAGTGCTCTTGCCGCAGAGAGTTTGTTGTTTTTTAATATCTTGGCTTTTTAGTTTACTGTATACAGTTAAACTAAAAAGCCAAGATATTAACAACAAGAAATAGGGTACAAAAACAAAAGGCAGCAAAGGCTGGCACACAAAATAAGGATTTACCCAAAACTACAGCAAATATCTGGTAGTACAAACAGTCAAACTAGCAAATACAAAGGTTACAAATAATCACAATAAAGGGTTTGAGGCCAACAGGGATTCAAAGTTGCTGTCAGAAGAACGCCGATTCCAGCTGCTCCCTTCAGCTTCTTGAAAGGGGAGCAGTTTCTCCGTGGCCAATGGGAGGGCTGCTTCTACCTCAGACGATTCAGCTTCCTCCGCCAATAGTGCCAGGGCACCTGAGAGCTCCACAAAGAACAAATTATGGAGGCTGGTTTGCTGGTTTTGGAGACAGGAGGGAACAATTACTGCTGACGGAGGAACAAAAATGTTGCATTGGAAAACAAAAACTGGAGTAAAGATGGATCCACTGCGCTGCTGTTTTTTCTTTTTGGTTGGGGGCAGTTACTGCTGCTGCTCCAGCTGGGTCAGCCGGGTCTGCAGCTTAAACTGCCGCCTGCTTTTTGATGTTACTAGTTTTTTAGCCTTCCTCCAAAGACTGATCTTCTCGCTTTCATGGAACAGGTGTGTGATTCCTTGTAGTTTTTTCTGGGAGTCGACAGCGCTTGATGTTAGATGGTCCATCTCCTCCTTTCCAGTTTCCTGCACAGCCTTACAGATGACCTCCTGTGCAGTCAGTTTTGATGTAAGGAGAAGGCTGCTGCTCTTCTGGGCCTCCAGCTCCTCCTTGAGCTCTTTAATCTGCCGACCAAAGAGCTCCTCTTTATTGGAGGCCTCAATCTTGTGGGCCTCCACCTCCAGACGAGAGTGTCGCTTTTCTAGTTTGAGCTCATTGGTCAGGCGGATTTTTTCCATGGTCTCGTGCTCAAGGATGTTAACTTTCCTAACCAGCTCTCCTAACTCTTCTCTGGAGTCATCCAGAAGCTTCTGGAGTTCCAGATTGGACTCCTGAGTGGTTTTGAGTCCGGAGGCTGTATTCATGTTGGTCTGTTTGGCAGCTTTAAGGTCTGCCTTCAAACTCTCGCTTCTGCAGAGCACTGCTGGAGGCCTCATACTCTAGGTTCTTTATCTTCAGAATGAGCTTTTTGTTTTCCAATGTTACATTTTTGGTCAGCTCTTGACTCTTCTGGATTTCCTCAGATAATTGCTCTTCAAGGCTGTTAACTTTCCCAAGCAGCTCTCCACAGTCTGTTCTGGAGGCTTCCAGAATTCTTCTGGAGTCCAATCTGGAGATTGGACTCCTGTGTGGTTCTGAGTCTGGAGGCTGTGTCGATGTTGCTCTTTTTCAACTCTTTAATCTCACACTCGAGGTCCTTTACCTTCTGAGTCAGAGCGTGGTTTTCCGTGTTAAACTCTCTGGCCAGCCTCTGTCTCTGGTGGAAGTCGTTTTTGCTCCTCCTCGAGTCTTTTGACCTCCGTGATACAGCTCCAGGCATAATTTCTGGGTGTCAGCCAGAAGTTCCTCTTTAGTTTGTGGTGACGTTTCATCTGGGCGGCTGCTTTTTTTCTCTTCTTCAAAGTTTTCCTTCAGACCGGACTGCTCCAGTGCTCTGCTGAAGGCCTCCCTTTCAGATGTCTTAGAGTTAGAAGGTGGCTTCTGCAGAGTCTTGTCCTCCCTGGCCTTCCCTCCAGCTGTTTCTGGAGGTCATCAGCCCTGGCTGTCTGAAGGTCTCTTTCCTCACTGTCTCCTCCAGCTTCATCTTTAGAGCTTCAACTTCTTGCTCCAGAGCCTTCTCCTTTGCAGGCCGGTTCTGCACAGTTGGTGCCAGCTCACCGCTGTGCAGGGCCTTTCTTTCTCCACAGCTCTCAAACAACTCAAGGTATGGCTCTGGAGTTTGAGGTGTTCAATCTCACGCCTGTTCTGCTCCTTCGCTCTAATCTTATTGAAGGGCCTGTTGTTCTGCTGGCGGATCGATCCTGATGGGGCTGATGGTAATAGCCACCGAAATCCTCCCTCTGTCCTGATTCGACCAGGACCAGTCAGGTACTGGTCCTGGTTTTAAACTGACGGCTCCTGCTGTTGGTACCGGGCCGTGTTGTTTGCTGCATTCATGGGGCGGTTGTTCTTGGGCCTCCAAGCTTGTTTGCGATCCATAGTTGACAAAAAGTGTTGTGCTCTGCTGCAGTTGACTGCTGAAATGCTCAGGGTCAACGGCGCTTTGCTACAGTCACCTTCTGAATGATCCGAATATCAGACGCTGCTACAGTAGACTGCTGAATACTCAGTGTCGATACTTGTGCTGTGCTCTGCTAGATGTCGAAGAGGGTTTCATCGAGCTCTTCTTTTTATACTTTCAGCAGCTTCTCTGATCCTCTTCAATCCTTTGATGAGTTGAGTTCCATGACTAAACTCAAAGTTGTTTCCATGACAACACAGAATAACACGGATCTATGAGTTATTGATTTTAAAAATAAACAAAATGGCCAACTTCTCCCAAATATGTAACATAAAACCTTTTTTATTTTAGAGGTCCGCAAATTTCATCGCACTTAGGTAATAATAAGACAAAGTTTTCTCTTTTTTCTTTGAAATTTCATGAGAATTTGGTGAAAATTAGCACATAACTTCTCTAAAATAATGTCCAAATTCATTGTCGCAAGTCACAACTGGTAGGTTACTGTTTTTTCCAGTTTCTTTGAAATTTACTTCAATTGATATTGCACATTTTTATAAAAACTGCACTATTTAAATTAAAACCTGTTCAGAAAGTTTCTTTAGCTTTAATTGTCTGTTTTTTTCTTTTAGGGTTTTACATGTATTATATGTTAAACATAGGGAAATAATGGTCAATCATGCAAATTAGTCTAGAAAAATCAAAGTAAAAAAGAAACGTGATAAAATCGTGATCCTGATTTTGTTTTTTTTTATTTTTCAAAAATCGTGATATGATATACACTCAACAAAAATATAAACGCAACACTTTTGTTTTTGCTCCCGTTTTTCATGAGATGGACTTAAAGATCTAAAATTCATTCCAGATACACAATATTACCATTTCTCTCAAACATTGTTCACAAATCTGTCTAAATGTTTGATAGTGAGCACTTCTACTTTGCTGAGATAATCCATCCCACCTCACAGGTGTGCCACATCAAGATGCTCATCAGACACCATGATTAGTGCACAGGTGTGCCTTAGACTGTCCACAATAAAAGGCCACCCTGAAATGTGCAATTTTTTTGCTTTATTGGGGGTCTGAGGACTCAGAACCAGTCAGTATCTGGTGTGACCACCATTTGCCTCATGCAGTGCAACACATCTTCGCATAGAGTTTATCAGATTGTCAATTGTGGCCTGTGGTCTGCAGTTTTGAGGCCGGTTGGATGTACTGCCATATTCTCTGAAACGCCTTTGGAGACGGCTTATGGTGGAGAAATGAACATTCAATGCACGAGCAACAGATCTGGTTGACATTCCTGCTGTCAGCATGCCAATTGCACGCACCCTCAATGCTTGTGACATCTGTGGCATTTTGCTGTGAGACAAAACTGCACATTTCAGGGTGGCCTTTTATTGTGGACAGTCTAAGGCACACCTGTGCAATAATCATGATGTCTGATGAGCATCTTGATGTGGCACACCTGTGAGGTGGGATGGATTATCTCAGCAATGCAGAAGTGCTCACTATCAAACATTTAGACAGATTTGTGAACAACATTTGAAAGAAATGGTAATATTGTTTATCTGGAATGAATTTTAGACCTTGGAGTCCATCTCATGAAAAATGGGAGCAAAAACAAAAGTGTTGTGTTTATATTTTTGTTGAGTATATTTGCCATATTGCCCACCCCTACCTACTTTATTGTTTAGTGAGTCTCCCAAGACATAACAAATTTTTCACAGTTTTTCCAAAGATATTATGCAAGGCTGCAAGTCAGTCTTGATGCATCAGAGAGCATTATAAGACCACTTCTCACCAACTCTCTGTGGTCTGATGAAGGGATAATCAGCCATATTTCTGAGGAAAGAGGATACACTGTAAAAAGTATATTTCAACTAATGTATTAAAACATATCGCTGCTGATGTGGGAAAGAAAGGCACATGAAATTTGCCTTGAATTATTCCCAATTTTGGGGATTTTTTCACAGTGTCGCTTTGTGTGCAAAGACCTTAAGACTGTGTTGTGTGCAGAGTTCTCTAGGGATGGGACGATACACTTAAACTCACGATACGCTGCACCTCGATATGCCCGGGTCACGATATGATACATCGATACGATACAATATCAAAAAAGTAAAAAAGAAAAAATATTACTGTGTAATTACAACTTATTTGTTTTTGTTTGAGTTGCACACAGGAAAACACAAGGCCTAACAGGCCAAACATTAAACAATAACACTCTCTAACCCTAGAGAGGTTAGTGAGAGTGTATGCTAACGAGCTTGCTGCCTTCGCTTTTCTTAATGAGAAAGCCAAAATACTGCCAGACAGTTACTCCTCATCCCCCCAATTGAGGAGTTATACAGTCTGATGGCCTGAGAGACAAAGGAGTTTCTCAGTCTGTTGGTCCTGCACTTGGGGAGGAGCAGTCTTACGCTGGACAGGCTCATCTGGTTGTTGATGACCATGTGTAGAGGGTGATTGGCATCATCCAGAATGTCCAGCAGTTTGTCCAGTGTCCTCTTCTCTGCCACCACCAAAGAGTCCAGCTTCATGCCAACCACAGAACCAGCCCTCCTGATCAGTTTTTCAATCCTGGATGTGTCCTTGGTCCTTGAATATCTGATGAAACTGGCTCTTGGTAGCTGATGATAATGAAGCTGGCAGTTGGTGGCATCTTTCAAAAAGAACACTCTGCTGGTATCCTCAGAAATGCCTCCTGGCAGCAATGATGGTTGAAAAAGATATGCATAGGATATACAAGAAAAAAGAGTCTTAATAAGAAGTGCAATAAGGTCAGAAAAAGATCAAAAAAGGAAAACTTTTGAAAATTGTTAGAAAAATTAAGGGAAAAAACACAAAAAACAGCTAAAATATGGAGAACAAACTGGACAGGCTGCTGCTGTTTACAGCGCCATGGCAACAACACACTATGCGCTTATTACCCGACGTGACGTCTTTATTTTGTGATCCATTTTTTTCAAACTCGATGCATTTCGACACGTACTGATCACGATATATTGCCAAACGATATTTCATCCCATCCCTAGAGTTCGCCCACATCATCGCCATAGCTGTTTACATTCAGATATGAAACTCCACAAAGACATGGGAATCGAACCAGCAACCGCTTTTGCTACAACGGACGAGGGCTCCCTGCTGCGCCTTTGTGCTGCCCCAACAATGGTTTTGTAATTGTGTAAAAATCAAGACATCTCAACACCATCGCCCTTTTACACAGTACCACAAAACACAAAATGATGAAATCAAGTGTGTTGTTGTCATTATTGTTCATTATGATAGTAACACTGCTGTTGATTTGGTAACACTTTACTTTAGAGGTCCGCAAATTTCATCACACTTAGGTAATAATTAGACAAAGTTTTTTCTTATTTCCTTGAAATTACCCCCAAAATTTCATGAGAATTTGGTGAAAATTAGCGAAAAACTTCTTTACAATTATAATATTTTGCATGTGATCTCAATTATGCATATCAGCAAACTTGGTACTAAAGAACTTGGTGAAATTAAATAACAAATAGCTAACTATCAACTGCTTATTGGGAAATTGAATTATTCACGTAACACTTCAAAGGTAATTATCACAGGAAACAACGAACCTAACTTCTGTATCCAAGAACTAAGCAGCTATTTATCACCTGCTTCTCTGGAAACAGCAGAAATGTTGGAATACTTCTAAAACATTTTGTGGTGGTTTGTGATTTAATTTCAAATAAATTATTTGCTGATCACCTTCTTACCTTCAATTCAGAGTAAATTTCAAAGAAACTGGAAAAACAGTAACCTACCAGTTGTGACTTGCAACATTGAATTTGGACATTATTTTAGAGAGTTATGTGCTCATTTACACCAAATTCTCATGAAAATTCAAAGAAAAAAGAGGAAACTTTGTCTAATTATTATCTAAGTGCAATGAAATTTGCAGACCTCTAAAGTAAAGTGTTACCGTTGATTTTAATGAGGATATTATCTCCATTTCACAGTGTAAAATAAGCTTATACTGATTGAATAGTGTAGTTGCAGGTTGATATACTCAGAGTTGAAGCTAACATTGATCCCAAAAACCAGACAGTGTGTCTCTGCATGTGATGGGTGATGACTTGGACATTGGTTTCGGCTGATGAGAGAGGGATAGAGACATAAATCAAAAACACTGACTTTTTAAAAATGATCTTTCTGTCGAATTAGATTAACTACCACACTTTCCTTGGTGCTTTCAGAACAAGGTGAATCAGATCTTATGTGCTCATGTTGCAGATGTTGAATGAGGGCTTAATGTTTACTGAAGCTTAAAATTAAATCAGAGAAAAACCATCTTTAAGCACAGGCCATTGTCTTTACCATTCAGTTTCACCTGCTTCTTTATGGTTTGTATTTTATTTTTGTTTTTCTTCTCTATGTTGTTTATTATCATGTTATTATGCACCCTTTAAAACACTATGCATTGTGTCATAAAGATTTAAAATAAACTTCTTTAAACATGTTTTGACAAACTTTTTAATCTTTAAATCTTAAATACAGCCTGGCTAATGTTTTCTCAACTTTGACTTCATCTTTACTGGCACATTTGGGTCATTCCGCCAAAAGAGGGAAATCTGTTGTCGTGAACTCTTCAAAATTAAACTTCATTTTTCATCCAATTTCAATTTAGAATTTAATAATCTACACATTTACTCATTAAAAATGAATACTGGCCAATCTCAGACTAATTTATTTAATTTGTTGCAACTTTCGACAGTTTATTAGCATTGGAATTTTTTGTCTGCTGTTACCAAAACTCAGGGCCGCTTACATGACGCCGAAAACGGTCAATTCCGCAAACATTTCGCTTTTGGCCTTCCGCTTGATGAGACCACGCTTTCCACCGAAAAACGCAAACTTTGAAACCGCTTCCCCAAAGCGGAAAGATTTGAATCCGCCTCCATCCGCCTCGTAAACACAAAGCAGAGCGCTTTCAGGGGAACGCTGACGCCACCGCATGCGCAGTACTCTTTCACATGGAGGCTGCGCGGCGCATACCAGGAACAACAACAGCTTCGCCGCCTGCCGAGTAACGTGAGCGCCTTACCGCGGCTCGGTTTGTTATCCAGAAAAACTATCCAGACAGATTTGTTGTCCGAACTGATTTGTTGTCCATAAAAGAAACTCCTGCTTTTCTGTGTGTCTATTCGCCATTGTTGTTTGTGTGAAAGTTTTTCTTCTTCGCTCGTGTTGTAGCAGCGCTTGCCTCTCTGCAGACCTACAGTGCCATCTACTGAACCGCATGCACACTACAGCGGATTTACAGGGATTAACTCGCCTCAGAGCGTTGTCATCTAAACGCAGAAGATTCAAAACGCAAAGAAAGAATCTTTGCATCTTCAAGTCAGGAGTTTACATGTAAACGGCCCTCAAATACCATTTTTAAACCATGAATAAGTATAATAATAATAAGAATATCAACCACATACAATGTTTTCCTTAGAAAAAGGGTTTATTTAGAAAAATGGTTGGTTATATGATGAAAATACTAACATTTATGACAAAAATGACTTTTTTTGCTGTTACTCTTTATTTGGGTAACAGCAATGACTTTTTCACTTACAATTAGCAGTTGTGTGAAATCTAGCCACTTAGCATCTATGCTAGGAGCTTGAGCACATGGAGCACATTCTTAAGATTGAACTGAATATTTTACTGTTGATATCAACAAATGTTGTCTTAGAGATAACTTAGGTAACAGGACTGAGTTTTTAGATTGACCATCTCTAAAACAGCTCATATATCATTAAATTTAAGGAAAAATAAAAGAGATAACTAACTTTTGGTCTTCCCATGACTTGCAGAAGACCTAAATGATGTCACTTCCTGCAGAACATGTCACTGGTGGAATGTTCCAGAATTTTAAAGTTGGGGAATGTGTTTGGTGAAAACCTGGGGACAGCACTAAAGTGTGAATTTTAACCAAAATATAAAGACTAAAAGTGTAGATAGAATATGGAGTCACACTTAAAGCAAAAGAAAATTTTCTTGGAAGGATTTTGTTCATGATGCTTTTAGTAAAGTGTAGAGTTTGGCTGTGGGGACAGGCAAGAAATGCTATGTACAAGTGTTTTGGATGCCATTTTAAAATATTAAAATATATATATATGCAATTTCTACAAATATTAATGTGTATGGTGTTTAGTATAACAATAAAAAAATTGTAATATATTACTTGTCTTTATACATTTAATATACAATAATATGCTGGGGACAGAAATTTTCTTTTGGCGGAATCGCAGATTTATGAAATTTGCTTGGTATCCCGGGAAAATACATCAGAACACATTCAGGCCAAGTCAGTCACAAGAAGAAAAACATTTAAGTATGAAAGGATAAAACAGAGGATGTAAACCACAGAAAACATCAAGAGACAACCAAGACTAAAGCCATCAGTTAAAAAAAGAGGCGACACTGTGGTGCCATACCTTTGGTACGGTGTACATTTTAGGACATCCTCAGTCTCAGGAAAACCTCAGTCAGACCAAACGGCCTCAGACTTCAAAATAAAAGTCATCAGACAAAACGGCCAAATTAAACTGCCTCAACCAAAACGACGTCAGATAAAACGGCCTCAAAATGAAAGCCATCAGACAAAACACTGGATAAACGGACTTAAATAAAAAACAGCGTCAGGTCGTAACATCCAACTGAACATTATTTTTAAGAGACCGGAAGTGCGCATGACGTCATCAAAAGTCGGTACCATAGACATTATTATATTATATATGTCTGAAATGGCATACTAACATACTACATACTACACACTCATCTGTATATACTGTATACTACATACTATAAGTATGATTAGAATGCCAACCGTTCACACTGTAGTATACTACTAATTTTCCCATGATGCATTTCAAACCCTGGACGACAGAAATCAGAAGCACACCAGGCTATTAAATATCTCTGTTGATTCGTCACCACGAGAATACCAAAATGTGATCATTCGATCCATAAACGACAGACACAAATTTCATTTCGACATTTCGACATTCGTTATGCACGCCATTATGCTATTGAAGAAACTTCCGGTCGGCTCAAAAACAAGAGCCCAATTTAAAAAAAGCATTAAAGAACTAAAAGGAGATAATAAAAGATGCTTTTATTTTGAAAACAGGAAGTTTGCTAGTGGCTGATTTTTAGCTGAATGCCGTCTCAAGACGATTTAACATTTATGATGTTACGATGATTATGATTTTGTTACGACCTGACGCTGTTTTTCATTTGAGTCCGCTTTATCCAGTGTTTTGTCTGATGGCTTTCGCTTTTGAGGCCGCTTTTATCTGACGCCGCTTTTGGGTGAGGCAGTTTAATTTGACGCCGCTTTTGTCTGATGACTTTTATTTTGAAGCCTGAGGCCGCTTTGGTATGATGGGGGTTTTTCTGAGGCCGCTTTGGTCTGAGAAATGACAGAAGTTTTCCTGAGACTGAGGATGTCCTAAAATGTACACCGTACTTTTGGTTTGAAGCTCCTGCCTGAAGGAGAGGATGGTCAGGAAACTGAATTTTGTTCTTAGCTCTAGGTTTTACTCCACCCATGACTTTACAGCAATCTTTACAACCTGTTCAAGCCTCTGCTTTACCAGATGAAGAAAGGCTCACAAACCAGGAAATAAAAACAAAGGTGACAACAGACTCAACCATGATGTTATAAAAGACTGTCATCGATGTACAGCACACTCCACCACGGTCGGTTTCCTGAGAAAGGGCAGCCACTGCTGTGCTTCTTAAAAACTGTTCCTATATTATCACTAGCTAAGCAGTTTGGTAAACTTAATTTTCTTAATGTGTGTTTAAAATGTGCTGGACAATAGTAGTAGTAGTAGTAAAGTTTATTTCGGACAAATTAATAACAATAACAATGATAGTAATACAAATAAGGTAATAATAATGATATCAATGATGATAATCACAAATAAACCAAAAATAGAATACTGCAGTAGACTGAGATAAACAAAAGATAAATTTAAAAAAAGAAAATACTTTACAGAAGCCAAACGCATGAAACTAAAAGAGTAAAACTTGTCATGTGATTAAATAAATCATATATCCAAAAAAGGAGTGAGTGGAAGTAAATCTTATTTATACCCACCCGCATTTAATTAATAATTAACAATAATTTATCATTTCCTTTCTGCTCCTTCACTCTTTATACTAATATAAATATACAGACATTAACACACACATACATATATATACCTACATACATACATATATACACATATATACATATATATACATATACACATATACATACATACACATACACACACACATAAATATATACATACATATATACACATACATATACATACATATACACATATACCTACACACACACATACATATATATATTCACATACATACATACACATACACAGAAAATACATACACACATATATACAATAATATTATTCATATATCCGTTTACAGCATATATAAATCATCATCATTTATCATACAGACGCGAGTGACACCAAAAAAAAACAGCAATCAGCAACAACAACAAAATAGTAGTAATAAATAAAACAAAACAAGAATAATAATAAAAAAAAAAAAACTACATGATGAAATAACTAATACCCCTCCCCACACACACCCACACACACACTAGAAAGTGCACCCTGTGAATTCTAAGAGTCCTCCTGATAAGACCTAAACACCATGTATTTGATTTTTTTAGAATGAGACTAATTGGACTTGAGTTTTTAAAATTACTTATTATTTATGAAATGACAAAAACAGATTGGAAAAATGAATATCTACCCAAAAGACTTGATCAGTAATTTATAAATAAACAATAATCTTTTATAAAAGTAATAAAATTAAGAGTCAATAGAGATACAGTGACACTGAAAGAGAGTTTTTTGCATCCTTGATGGAGAAAAATTATTTTGGGGATGCAGAGATGAAAGTCAAAATGTCGGGATTAACGCTTGAAATGACGACAATAAAGTTGAAATAGTTTTGTGATAGAAGCCTAAATGTCAAAAAAATGGACAGAAATGTTGAGAATAAAGTCGAAATACATTTTATGTCAACTTTATTCCAGACATTTCAACTTTTATTCCAAAATTGTTATATAACTTTGTTCTGGATATTTCAACATTAATGTTGCCTTCCCTAAATTTATTTCTTACGTACTTCATTGATATACAAATGAAAGAATCTAAAGAGTCTAAAGTTTTAGTGCTCATTTTTCCAAGAGACCTGGTACTTTAAATATCAACTTCAGCACTTTAATTAGTAATTCTAGCACTTTATACTCGACTCCAGCACTTTATTGCCTAAATCTAGCTCTTTAACATCTGCTACTGACCACCTGTGTACAATAAAAACTATGATTGTAATGTATTGTAAAATGTTTTATTATGATAATGTTTCTCTGTTCTTTCTTTAAAAAGAAGCAAAACAAGAAGAACAGAACCTTTTAAATATTATATTTGTATTTTCTTCCTTTAACCTGTTTGTTTTTATATTTTAGCTGGGGGGACTACCAATGGAAATTAGCTTGGTAGCTAGAGTTGGGTACATTTACATTTTATTTTTTTTAAAGTGTGTATGAATGTACATTGTCCCTCTGTATCAAATAAACTAAATTGAAATTGAAATGTGAATTATCTTGAGTTTTTCAAGATGAATTTTGGATTAAAATGTTTGATGACTAAGGTTTTAAGCTTTTGGTGCAGCAGGCTGCTGGTGATTTAAGGGGGCGGGGCCTTGACACAAAGGTGCTCTCACCTCTCGGGCTGTAGCAGGGCTGAACGATTTGAGAAAATAATGTAATTGCGATTTTTTTTTCCCAATATTATGACATTTACTCTGCAACTGTTTTAATGTTCCTCATCTTCTGTGTTTTTAAACAAACATAAGCAGTAAATCTTTTTATAGTACAATCAATATTAAAATTTATCTAATACGTGCAAAATAGGTATGAAATTGCAAACAAATGGGGAAAAATGGCAAAAAATCCAAAAGTGGCTTTGGAAATTGATTGTGGCAGCAAAATTGGGAATTAAATTTGAAATGAAATTTCAAAAACCATGTAAAAACTCCAAAAATGGTTCTGACAGTGGCCAAATAAGATGAATGGGGGCAAAATAGGCATAAAGTTGTAAAAACAGGGTTAAAAAGAAAAGGTTAAAATGGTCCAAAAGTGGGAAAAAAGTGTATGAATAGAGGTAAAAAATAGGCATGAAATTGCAAAAACTACATCACAATGCCAAAATGTTCAACACATTTTGGGCTAAAATATTTAACCTTCTGCGATTTGAAAACTGCGACAAGACATATTGAGATTTAATCTAATTTGCAGTTAATTGTTCAGCCCTAGGCTGTAGGCAGATCTAATTGGACGAGGGAGCTTTTTCATGTCTCCATCAGTCTATCTCCTCCTCCTCCTCCTCAGACCCTCACCTCAGACATCTGTGTCGCCCCCTGCAGGTCATCAACGCCATCGAGCAGGACTACCGGCTGCCACCCCCCATGGACTGTCCCAGCGCCCTGCACCAGCTCATGCTGGACTGCTGGCAGAAGGACCGCAACAACCGGCCCAAGTTCAGCCAGATCGTCAACAACCTGGACAAGATGATCCGCAACCCCAACACGCTGAAGGCCATGACCCCGCTGTCCTCGGGGTGAGTCTGCAGACCAACGCCACTTTGGTTCGACAGGTTTGAGGAGGGGCCCGCCTGCTGGTGTTCAGATCAGACAGGAATAATAATAATAAAATGTTTTATTTTCTGCTGTTTGCTCTCAGTGCAGGACTGAGGGAGTTTGTCTTAGTCTTTAAACTTTAGCTTCACTGAGAATATCGCTCTAAAGATGTTTGACTTTTCAATCTACCATTAAACAACGAGGAGAAAACATCAATTTTATTAAAACAGTTTTCTTTTAGAGACGTACAAAGTGTTTTAGGAAACATGAAAAGAAAATGAATGCATCACTTCATTTTGTGCCTTTTAGTTGTCCATATTTATGTTAAGATTATTTAGACTCTATATTAATTTTATTCCACCATGAGCAGAGGTTTATCTTGAATTAGAAAATTGATTTTTTAATTTTAAAGATTGCAGTCCAGAGAAAACTGTTTGTTAGAGTAAAACCAGGGAAACAAAAGTCCAATGATGACAAAATAATATCCTTAAACTCTTTGGTCTGAACGAGATGATATCACTTTATCTTTAGTTTTGTTAAAGGTGCTATGAGGAGAATCTATTTCCGGCGACATAAAGACTCTGCTACCCATGAGCACCCGCAGCCACTGTTGTAAAGACATGACCCCAGCCAATGCGTGTACTTGTTGTGATGCTAATGAATGCAGCTCAGACCTTCCTCAGAACTCTGCATTGCTTTACAACTTTTGTTTTCAACAACTTACAGGATGCAAAGCGCTGAGGTAATGTATCTCTTTCTAGTTACGTAGCGGTAGTTTTTGATGTGTGACAACAAGCAATTTTTGGAAAACTTAGTATTGTCGCTTGGTAGCCGGGTTATATATATGGCTACTTACAGCCCGGTGCTCTAAGACGGTTCTGAATAATATAAATTTGCTCTAGTTTTAATTGTCTTGTTCCTGAAGTTGAGTATCCAGTCCAGTCCTGTCCAACCCGACCGCATGGGTTAAGGAATAGCATTTATAGATAACCTATTTTGATGCTATAAAACTCATCTTAAAGTGTGTATTTCCATCAGGCAGATATCTAAAAGTGAGACTTTTTTTGTAATGAGAAACTCCTCATAGCATCTTAAAATGAAAATACCTCAAGTTGAGGCTTTTTTCAGCATTTTAAAGTGAGATTTTAAAAAGATTAATTATTTACAGGTCATAATTAATTAATCGCTCAGTTTTTTATCTACTGACAGCACTAATTATATTTGAGAAAATAAAAATTTTCACATATATAAAAAAAAAAACAGATAACATTGGACATGTGATTCTTGTTGTTTGTTGCCCAGCCCTACCTCCCTCTCAGCGTAAAGCTTCTCTCTAAATCTCTAAAACTGGAAGCCCGTCCCTCCTGCTGAAGTGCCATCAGAGTCTGCTGACTCTCTCTCACACAAGTGTCTCTTGTTTCGCTGGCGCCGGGCAGTTATGTAAATTAAAGCCTTTTGGTTTGATAGATCAAAACCTTCCCACGAATCGCTATGGCCAAAACCTGGTCTGCAGCAGATTTTTTAAACTCTGAAAACAAAACAATTTAAGGCGTTTCAGCTCTGGGTGTTAGTTTCTGCTGATTTCCATGATTCCCCGTCCTGTGCTTTGATTTGTGGTGTGAGGACGAAGCGGGGACAGATTTTTTCCACTGAGCACCCGTCACTTCATTTGGAAAATTCACTTTACGAGGACTCAGTTTGGAAAGCCTCGGTGCCTGAAGAAGACCGGGGATTCTCTGAAGCACCGTAATAATTCATCTCTGAATCAAACGCAGGTGGTCTGAGCCGTCCAGGACGAGGGAGCTGCCATTTTGAATCATGGCTCCTCTTAATGTCCCCCTCTGCTGTCTCCCCCAGGGTCCACCTCCCTCCTGGACCGCAGCATCCCAGACTTCTCCAGCTTCAGCACTGCGGACTAATGGCTGGACGCCATCAAGATGGGGCAGTACAAAGACAACTTCGCCAGCGGACTTCTCCACGCTCGACGTGGTCTCCCAGATGACCATGGAGTAAGTGCTGATGAGTCCTGCTGCGATTAGATTATGGAGACAGTCCGGTTTATCTGGAGTTCGCTGACCACAAATATGAAGGAAGTCTTTTTTATCTGGGGTTAAATTCACTTGTGTCTTTTTCTTTATTAAATTATCTGAAGGCTTCAATAGCTGCAGCACATCATCTGCACACGCCAGAGTTTTAGCTCAACGTAATCTAAATCCTTTGGGCATAAAGTTTATATCGGCAATATCAACTGTAGTTCAGCTCTACTAGTACTCAAATCTGGTTAAAATGTGAGAGTAGACTTTACTAGAGAAGCAACAATTGTCACTGAACTCCTCCTTAGCCATATATGCTAATAAGGAGGCAGAGAAAATCTAATTCAGGTGCTGGATTTGGTGATAATCCTTCCTGCTTCATTTGCATCAGATCTATTAGTACTACTAGTAGACTAAAAACAGTCTATTTATACTACTAGTGAAGTATGTTGAGTTTACTAGTAACACTACTTTACAAAAAATTGTTTTACCTGTATCAGTTTGTGGCACCAGTGCTCAGATAAACCCTGCTTATAACACAAAGACATCTACTAGTACACAAATGTTTGTTACTAATAGTACTAATAGGCTTAGAAACTGTTACTAGTAAAATCTCAAAACTCTACTAGCAGTACTAATAACACAAAATTGTTCTTAGTAGATGTTTTTGTTTTACTAGTAGGGTCTACTCATGCACTAGTGTGCCAGAAACCTTTACTAGTAAAACAAAATCTTTGCTTACTAGTACCACAAGTAAACTCAAAATATCTTACTAGTAGTACTGGTGAACTTTTTTTGGTCTACTAGTAGACTAATAGTCTACTAGTGAAGCCAAAAGTATCACTTGTAGTACTACTAGACCTAGTGCAATGAAGCAGGAAGGATTATAATCAAATCCAGCACCTGATTGGCTGTAATATTTTAAAAAGCCAATGAGAAGCCTGAATTTGAATGAATTTTCCGCCTTATTAGCATATAAGGCTAAGTAGTAGTACTAGTGAACATGTTTTGCTTTTACTAGTAGTACTAGTAGACGAAAATGTTTACTAGTACTACTAGTTAACATTTTTTCTAGTAGTAGTACTAGTGACACTTTTGGCTTCACTAGTAGTATACTAGTCCTACTAGTAGACTAAAAAAGTTCACTAGTACTACTAGTAAGATATTTTGAGTTTACTAGTGGTACTAGTAAACTTTGACATACAAATGTGCGAGTAGACCTTACTAGTAAAACAACATCATCTCCTAGTAGACAATTTTGTGTTATTTGTACTACTAGTAGTTTTGGGTTTTACTAGTAACATTTCTAAGTCTAGGAGTACTACGAGTAACACAAAACTGTCTACTGCATCTAAGGCTTACTAGTAGTACTAGTGAACATGACTTGGTTTAGTATTAGTACTAGTAGATTTAATAATGTTCACTAGTGCTACTAGTGAACATTTTTTGGTCTAGTAGTAGTACTAGTGACACTTTTTGCTTCAGTAGTAGTCTACTTGCACACTAGTAAACCAAAATTGAGTACATGTTCTCCAAATCTGAGTACTAGAGCTAAAGTACGGTTGATATCACTGATTTTGCTTCACTAGTAAGATCTTCTCCCTAATGATGTTCATTTTTCTTGTTGTCCCAAGAGGTAATGTGAGTTCTGTCATTTTCTCCCTTTTTAAAACTTTTTGTGTATCCGCTTTGCTTTTTGCAACCAAGAGGTGAAAAATAGAGCTACCGTTCTCAAATGTTCTGAGTCTAGTGTATATGAGTCATGTTCAAAAGGATATTTTTTGTTGAAGGTGTAATATGTGGACCCCAGGAAGAGTAGCTCCTGCATATTTGCTGTAACTAATGGTGGATCCAATAAATCAAATCAAATCAAATCTACCCACTCAGTAGTGTGCCAAACATCCTTACTAGTGAAACAAATTTTGTTTTCTAGTACTGCTAGTAAAGTCCAAATATCTCCCTAAAGTACTAGTAGACTGATTTTAGCCAGTGTTATTGTGACACCTGCTCCTCTGTCCCGCAGTGACATCCTGAGGGTGGGCGTGACGTTAGCGGCCATCAGAAGAAGATCCTGAACAGCGCCCAGATGATGCGGGCACAGATGAACCAGATCACGTCTGTGGAGGTCTGACCCTCCGAGCTCAGCCGAGGGGGGAGAGCCGGAGTAAAAAAAGAAGAAGAAGAAGAAGAAGCGGTGGTTTGGGGATGCAGGGCTCCGGGCGCAGAGGATGGAGTTTTTTCTCGCAGTTACAGTTGTCTGGTCTCAACCCCCCCGTCCCCCTCTCCCTTCTCCGCCTCACTCTCCCTCCATCTCGGATCGGACGTGGACGACGCAGAAGCCCGGGACACCGACCGACCCGACCCACCTCTGGAGCTCAAACACGGAGGTTCGAAGTGACCAGCAACACATTCTTCAATCTTCCACCGGTTTTTCATTTGATGTTGGACTTTTTATTTTTAATTCTTGGTTTTTGTTTGTTCTGATAATTTTGTAAAGAATTTTCTAAAGACTTAAAAAAAGAAGAAAAACTGCGAAAAGGCAAGGAGTTTATCTAAATTTATAGATTATAAGGCTGTAAAGTAGACGGACCGAGTAGGAAAGCTACCCTTTAAAAGGGCGAGAAACAAACAGAAACATGGAAGAGAAGGCCATCCTGGACGCGGCTCTGCTCAATCTGATTATGGATGAGGAAACGCAGGGACCTGGCGCGCACTCCGGCATGCTCCCCCAGGAGAGAGAAGTTAAAACCATTAAATGGACTCTTTTTTTGGCATAGACTGATGTCAAAAACCTTCAGAGTGACGATTCCCACGGAGGAGTCCAGAGAGGAGAAACAAGTTTTTCATCATTGCGAGTAATTTTATATATTGTGTGAATTTTTGTGATGAAGATTCCGTCTCACCATGCTTCCTCTCACTTTGGACAAAAGTTTGTTTTTGTTTTTCTCTCATGCCGAGGTCAGACTGCGCGATTATTTATCTGTTATGATGCATAACAGAGACGTTACTCCACCAGCTAACATGGCAGGAAACTTGATGGTACACAAATAATCCAGGAGGACGTTGGAAGTAAGAGGGTAATGGCCCTTTTCCACTAGCACGCCTTGGCCCTACTCTACTCGATTAGCAGCGTGTTTCCACGAGCCTGGTACCTCCTAAAACAAGCTAGTTTTAGTACCTACTCCGCCTGGTTCCAAGCGAGCTGGGTCCATACTAAAAGATGACGTCACCAACTGCTGGCTACTGATTGGTCAGACAATGTCGTCATGGATGAGTCATGAGTGCGACGACCTAGCATGCTAGCGGTAGCTACCATTAGCTTACCCTCATATGTCTTTTCTTTTCGGCTTCATTCTGTTGTATAGCTTCCAAAACTCTCCTGTGCTTCTCAAAGGGTATTTCTTCTTACCACCTGCAGCCTTCTTCTTGGCCACAGATTGTGGTGTCGCGCTCAAAATGACGCCACTGCAGTGCCGCTCAGCTGTTTACAGCGACCCTGGGCAGGCGACTGGGGCTAATGGAAAAGCAGCACAAGGCGAGTAGAGTAGAGCCGGGTAGAGTAGAGTAGGGCTAGTGGAAAAGGGCCATAAGAGCAAGACTGCACTCAAACAAGCATAATGAGACTGTATTCACAATGATTTCTGACCCCAAAATAAGGACCTGAAGACCCCTACAGAGAGCTGCAGATTTCCTACATTTTTGCCATCATGTAAAATTACAGAAGTAACATTTAAACCCTTTTTATCTACATTATACTAATTCAAGCTCACTTCATGGCTATGGTTTAAAGGTGAAGTCTGTAGAAATCGGCATTTTAGTGACATTTAGTGTTCAGATTTTGGAATGAGCCCATCTGTTTCTAAAACATCACATCACTAAAGGTGCGTTTCACACCGCAGTTTACCCAGCTACCAAAGTCGCTACGCCCATTGATGAAGGCCGCTGGCCCATAAATACCTGTTTGGTCGCCGCTATGCCGCCGCCGATCGGGTGACGCCACGCCCGCCGAAGTTTTACCGCGGATCATATCATATATCACATAATAGGATGTATAAGCTGACATTATTCCAGCTGTATCATTTTCACTCACTTATCAGACACAAAACACTGCAGCTGATGATGCAGCAGCATCCTCTGTGAGTTTACCACGGTCCGGCTGCAAATGTCCTCACTGAGATTAGTTCCGCCTACAAGGAAGTCATCAGCACTGTAGTCGGGATGAATAACTTCACCGCCACACGCACACACACCGCTGATTGGCTGATGCCACACAGCCACACATACATCGCCTGAATAGATCAACTTTTTTTAACTTTGACATCGCTACGACGAAAGTGAAGTGATCGCCTTTGTTGCCGGGCTGTCGATCGCGGGAGGGTTAGCCCCGCCCCATCCTGGCTGTACATTGACTTTGAATGGAGAGTGATTGCCGAGGTAGTACAGGTAGCGTCCGGTGTGAACGCACCTTAAGAGCAAGAAGACCAAAAAGGATCATGAACAGGGCATCATTTACAACAGTTACCAGGTGAGGGTTTTCTAGTATGTTTGTAACTAAAGTTCAGTTAAGATGATGATTATAGGTTTAGTAAACTTTTGTAGTTTCGCTCTATTGTCCCCAAAACCCACCCGTAGACAACATCATTATGTCAGCCTCCACAGAGGGGAGACCCGTGGTACAAAGATATAAAAAGCTTTTTCTAACTTTTTTGCTAACGCAGACCTCCGCCAGTGCCACAGTCCTCACCCATATTGTGACTTTCACCATAAATATTAGTCCTACCTTTATTTCATGTAAATATTTAGATTCCTTGACCATGAAAACATACCATTAGCAACTGGATTCATAATGATATCTATTTTAGTTCAGTAGTTAATCACCAAAATCACATTTTTCGTCATGGCGGTTTTCTTCTGGATCTAGCTCCAAAGTTTTTGTAGATAAAACAAATCAGATTGAACACTCCAGATTCCTCAGCATCTTGGCTATATTTTGGAGTTTGTTGCAAGTCTATGTCTTTATTTGTTCCCCTGCTATGATGAAAATTCCAAGGGTATCTAAATTTTTCTTGCCAGGATCCAGATCAGTCTTTGATATCCTGTAGAACCTCTTGGAAACTTGTCCTGTATTTTTTTTTCCAATGCCCTGACTATTTTTAGTGGAGTAATATGCACAAATGACAAAAATGGTCCTATCTCGCAATGTTTAGGAATCCTATAAAAAAGTCCTAGATGTAGACGGTGATGTGGATCACTCCCAAAATCTAATCATTTGTTCCTTGTCCTAATCCTAACATTTCCTGAAAATTTCATTGAAATTTGTCCATAACTTTATGAGTTATGTTGCTAATAGAGAAACAAACAGACACCAGCAATAACATAAAAAATGAAAGTTTTATGGCTTTACATACAAATAGAAACATTATATTTTATATTAACTGTTTCTTTTTGGCATAATGCTGCCAACTTCTACACACTACACCTTTAAATCAACTCTAGCCCATTTATGTAAAGCTTTATTTTTAACAAGAAGCTTAATATAGCATTCAAAACCATTTAAAATGGTTGTTCTGTCATTTGGAAGGTATTTCATATCTCTTTTTTAAGTCTCTCCACCTCGGTGGGTATTCCAACCTCCTCTTAACCCTTTAACTATCAACTGTATGGCAGAGGTCATCATTAAATTAAAGTATATTTATTGTTTTAAAGAACAGAGCAAATCAAAACTTTTCATAGAACAGAGAAAACTACAAACAATCCAAAAACAGATGTTTTCCTGATGTGGGACTTGAAGGTTTAAAAGTGAACAGTTGATTACATGAGGAGATAAAAATGCACAAAATCAAATCAATCAGAAAAGGCAGAAAGTTTTGTAAATAAAATAATGAAAAATAACTTAAAATTGTTTTTGTTCGTTTAGGCAAACACACAAAATAAATGTTTTTCGGAGTAACAGATGATATATGCATAGATATAGATTATCATATAAGTAAATGGTGAAGTATTTGAACTGAAAATGATGGTTTGGTTTGTTTGTAGTTGTTTCTGTATCCTAAAATATTGACAGAAACAAACAATAATGTGTTATGTTTTTTACACATTAACTGTCCTGACTTTATTGACCTCTGCCAAACAGTTGAGCTGGGAGTTAAAGGGTTAAATAACCTCTAATCTTACCAAACACCATAATTACTGACCTAGCATCTCGAGGCTAACGCTAACAGCTCTTGCTAAGTAGGTTGTTGGAACGATAGTCCCTCCACGACCACAAAAGAATCAGGAAATTCAATTTTAGGAAGCCAGGACCTGAAGACTGTCGCCTAGGATGCAGTCTGACCTCGCATCTCACGGTCACATCTTGCCAAGTAGAAATCTTCCTGTTTTCCCGATCATGATCCTGTACTGTACATATCAGACGCAGCTGACCTGCCACAAAGACTCGAGCCGCTCAGTGGAGAGATTTAAGACGCCGCCGTCGGCTGCGTGCTCAGAAACACCAAAACAAACAGGTTCTACTGTTTACATCCACACCCATACGGCATGTCGTCCTGCACACCGTCGCATGTGCACGGAGAGCAGCGGCGGGACGTGTGTTTGCTAGCATGCTGAGTGAGTGCTTAATTTCACAGTGCTTTGATTTGCTGCGACTCTGCGTGGGTTTGACATCGTTAATGTGGCTGCGCTTTCACTCGCCTTTTTTTTTCTTCCAGCTTTTTTTTTTCCTTTTGGAGATTTTCTGTTGAAGTTTTGAAGTTTTGATACCACACAAAAACACACAGAGACTCTTCAATCAGGCGTTTGTTCATGAAAAACAACGAATGCAATGTGTTCTATTTTTGCAATTTCCCGTATGGATGTTACTGAGATGTTACTGTTACCACTTGGATTTTTTTCTGCACTGAGTCTCGTGTTTGACTCCCAAAAAACACTCTGGATCTTCCATCGATGCTTAGAAGTTTATTTGAAAACATGATTCATGTTGCTGCACAAACCATGTAGATAAACCGATCAGGTTCTGTTTGATTTTGCAGGTGGTTTATGCATTTGTTGTCCAGGTTTCTCTGAGCAGAAGTCCATCATCATCAGCCGCTTGTCACGCCCACACTCCTCCTCGACCTGCCCTCCTGGTTTCAGTGTTAAGGTTAGACGCCTGTTAATACTGATTAACAGAGTTTATGAAGCTTATGTCGCTTCTTCTCGAGTCTTATGAGCCGCTGATGCAAGAGTGGGAGCAGTTAGTTGAGTTTTTGCCCAAGGACACATCAACATGTGCCCACAGCAGGGCTTTCCTCTCTGTATGAAGGTGAAACCTACGGCCCCTCGAAAACTACCGTATTTTCCGCACTATAAGGCACATCGGATTATAAACAGCTAGCGTTAGCTTAGCCTCTCCTCGCTAGTATTGACTGGGTCACTGTCCGCAGCAAGCATAGCCGTAAGTCGAGGACCCACTTGGTACCCCACCATCCAGTTCATGTTTTAACAGGTTTTCCCTCGTGACGGTGGTAACCCGCCCCACCGGGAACAAACTCTGATAATTGGTGACTCCATGGTCAGAAACGTGAAGATAGCGAAGTCAGCGGGCATAGTTAGGTGCATCCCAGGCCAGAGCGGGCGACATTGAATCAAATTTGAAGTTGCTGGCAAAAAGTAAGCGTAAGTTTGGTAGAATAGTCCTCCATGTCAGCACTAATGACTCGACGCCGCCAGTCGGAAGTGACCAAATTGAACATTGAATCAGCTGGCTATCTAGGTGGTGTCTAGCAAACGATGTGAGCTTCATTGACAATTGGTTATCAAACTTAATTAATAGACTACAAACCAGCGTTTGACAACTCCGCTCACTCCCAAAACTAGTTAGTGCATTCACAGTACGGTACCGTATGTACCGGTAGCTCTTTATTTATGTACCGTTGAAAAAAAAAAAAAAAAAAACAATGTATTTCCAGCTCCATTTGTCTCAGTTCAAAGCTACATGAACAGCGCCGAGCCACGCCTCCTTGTTCGCTTATGCAGGATCCATAAACACGCCCTGGCACACAACTCATTCTTCTTCAGTGTCCGAATTGAACAGTTGGGCGAGTACGGCATCAAACTTGTCCGCCCGCCTCGCCAAAGTTGGCATTATCTGAGTCAGTGTCGCTGCTGTTGTCTGGCAGTTCATTGACAATTCTTGCCTTCGTGAAAGCTTGGACCACAGTTGAGACTGAGATATCAGCCCAGGAGTCCACGATCCATTGGCAGATAGTGGGGTATGTCTCCTGGCGTTGTCTCCGCCTTGGTGAACGTGTTCGCCTTCTGTCATCCACTGCGCAGTTCGCCTTATATATGGGTCATACTGATCCATATATAAGGTGCACTGTCGGTTTTTGAGAAAATTAAAGGCTTTTAGGTGTGGAAAATACAGTAGTAACCAGTTCTTCTAAACTAACAGCCCATTGAACAGTCGGCCTGTCAATCATCCTCACTGCAGATAATTTAGACCACTAACTCGCCCCAAAACTTGATCAAAGTGGAACCAAAACACCTTTTCCATGGAGTAAGGCTTTCTGTATTGTTCTTTGTTCTTCCTTAAATGTAGAAATTTTGCACAGCTCCAATAAAACTGCAAATAAAGTCGTTAGCATCAGTGCTAGCAAGAAACATCGTTCAGGCCTTTGTTGAACTGCTGCACGAACAGACAGCATTTTGTGATGCCAGGGATTGTTTTTTTATTTTCTCAAAGGTTAAAACAGTGATAGAATATCTGTCTTTAGCAAGGATAATGTTCCTCCTGCTTTTTTCTGGCTCACACCGAAATTATCAAGCTCTCTTCAGTTCTGTTGTTGTGATATTTCAACTGATTACAAGTAATTCAGGGTTACTTTTCTGTTGTTAAATTCTGAAATAGGATGTGTAGCTAGCAACTGTGGCTTACGACAGGTGTTGTGAGACTTTTAGAATTGAAATTGGATGAATGAACTTCCTTAGGTTTGGGTTTTTAAGTGTAAAAGCTATCTCAGTCGTTACAGATTGAAGTTTGTTTATAGACGTGTACTCATGTGGATCCAGCTGCACGTTTCTCCAGCATGCACCAAAATGATCAGGCTCTCTTTGGGCACTGTTTCGAGGTTGCAAAATCTCTTGTTGTCAACCTCCACCCTCTTTTGGTTAATAAGTTAGGCAGCAGTTTTTTCGCTGTTTAAGCGTTCAATCTCTTGAAGGTTATGTGTATGTGTGATACCATCTGTTAGCACAAAAAGACCTGCTTTGACTTAAAGTGCATCAAAATACAAGTGTTATCATGTTATTAAGCTCCTAGAAAGGCTCATAGTGTCAGTATTAAAATGTCTTCCTGACCTGGATACCTGTTAGTATTCTCTGAAGCTTTAAAGGGGCTGATGTGTCAGTGTGGTCGTCAGATTATCCAACAAGGAGCAATTCATTTGTAGCTTTCCAGTGTGCATTCATACAGTCAGTTAGCCAACAACATAAATAAAGAATCAATCAATCTGTCAAGGAAACATATTTAAGCAATACATTTCAACATTAGAAGTAGTCTACATAAACTGTAAAGGCAGTAATAAAAAAACAAAGAAAAATAAAAAAACAGGATATAAATAATGCCCTCTAAATAAAATTATTATTCAGAATTAAACTTGTTTTTTCGGAAACAAAGTCCAAAAATACCCCAAAGTTACCATTTGGATGTTTAAAGGATAATGGCACTAAAAAGCTTCATGTTTAATCACCCAAACTTTCCAGATAGCATCTAAAAAACTCAAGTTTATCACTTTTTCTGAGCTGCTGACTAAAGAAGTTTGTTGTCGCCCAGGACTTAAAATTTTGCACGAGTAGGCTTAAAGACTGCTGCATTTGTGATGTCACACTGGTAGTGCAGACCCACTTATTAATGAGCCAAGTATAAAACAAGATTTCAGGGTTTTATCTCCAATTTTAGCCACTTTTTAATAACAGCTTAACCCTTTAACCACCAGCTCAACTGTTAAATTCAGGGATATTTAATGTTTTATAAAAACAGAACAAATCAAATCAAAACAAGTTGATTGTGTGGTGACATAATTATGCAAAAACATTTGGGACAATAGGAATTACAAAAGGCAGTGATGTCTGTAAAATTCAAAAATGACCTTAAAATAGATGATATTGAGTTTGACAAACACAAAAGAAGTTTTTGGTGAATAACAGACTTTATATGTACATATAAATCATAATACCAGTAAATGGTTAAGTATTTAAAATAATAATGATAGCTACAATAATAGTAGCTGCTCAGCTTTTAAACCTTTAATGCCCACAAACAACATATGAAAATATCAGTTCTTTCGTTTGTTTGCAGTGTTTTCTGTATCATAAAAGAAGTTAAAAGAAAAGAAGGGATCAATGTCCTCTGCAAAACAGTGGAGATGGAACTTATACGGTTTAACAACTTGGGCTCGTATGCATCTTAAGCCATTACACAAACGGTAGCATTAGCCTGAACGTATCGTAGTGCGACCGTACGGTATCAATGATGTATTCATCTTACACAGTAGCGCATGACAACAATGTCCGCCATCCTCTCAACAGGTGTGCTAATCCTGCTGTTAGCGCCTGTGATGGCGCGTATACCTCCTTAAATTAACGCTTTTTGGGCCGTTAGCCTGGCTCATGCATGCGGCCCTTTTTGGTGAAACGTGGACAT